>JANAVB010037419.1:17064991-17717418 GCA_029216955.1 Iris pallida | reverse complement strand
TTAACTATAGGGCTATATACAGTTTTGTATCTGTCTCTTTTGCTCTTAGATACAATATTATGCTGAACCGGGAGGCCAAGATTCAGTGCGTATTTGCTCGTAATACCGCTTCCAAGCTACGATATGTACTCAGTATGGATTGGTTGAGCAGGCATCATACTAGTATAGACTATAGAGGAGGGAGATTTTGTTTAGACCGTCGGAAGAGCCATAGTTTGAGTTCGCCAGGGGAGCAGCTGAGCCGAGAGATGGTTCTGTGGAGCTATGTTTGGAGGGCAGCAGTTGCCACATCTATTGATAGAAGGATTCTTGGATGTTTTCCCTGATGATTACCGGAATACTGCCAGACAGGGATGTTCATTTCACTATAGATTTGGTGTCGGCGCTGAGCCTATCTCGCAGCACGTTTATAGGATCAACAACAGCGAGTTGGCAGAATAAAGAAGCAAGTTGACGAGCTGCAGGACAAGGGCTCATCTCCAGTTCTTTACCTTGGGGTGCTCATGTTCTATTTGTACCGAAGAGGGATGGGACGATACACATGTGTATCGACTACATATTGCTCAACAACCTCACTATCAAGAACAAGTACCCATTGCCGAGGATTGATGACTTGTTCGATCATTTGTGCGGCACGAAGGAATTTTCAAAGATAGACTTGAGGTCCGGTTACCATCAGCGGAAGGTGAAAAGGGAGGACATTTTGAAGATGGCTTTTCAAACTCGGTACGGCCAGTACGAGTTTACTGTTACGCCATTTGGGTTGACCAATGCCCCACGATTTTTATAAACTTGATGAACTAGGTATTCCGTCAATAACTTGACAAGTTCATCGTGGTCTTCATTGATGACATCTTGATCTACTCGAATGTCGGAGGAGCACGAGGAGTATCTGCGGAATGTGCTAGACACTCTCAGAAAGGAGAAACTCTACGAGAAGCCGTCGAAGTGTTAGTTCTTCCTGGGGTAGACAAAGTTCCTGGGTCATGTTATGACCGAGTAAGGGATCTCAGTGGACCGGAAGAAGATTTCAGCAGTTGAGTCTTGGTCTACGTCCAGCTCAGTTGCCGAGATTCAGATCTTTTTGGGTCTGGCAGGCTACTACCGAAAGTTCGTTCACGACTTCTCTCGGATTGCAGAGCCGATGACTAGACTCACCAAGAAGGACGTGGAGTTCTTCTGGACCGAGGAGTGTCAGGCCGCCTTTCATGAGTTGAAGAAGAGGTTGACCACAACTCCTATCTTGACATTGCCATCGGGGACATGTGGTTTTACTATCTACAGTGATGCATCTGGGAAGGGCTTGGGTTGCGTTCTTCAACAGCACGGGAAGGTGATTGCCTATGTATCCAGGCAATTACATTCTCATAAGAAGAACTATCCTACCCATGATCTAGAGTTCGCAACTGGTATTTTTGCTCTGAAGCTGCGAAAGCACTACCTGTACGGAGAGCGAGTTGAGATCTTCCTGGATCACAAGAGCTTGAAGTACGTGTTCATCCTGAAGGAATTGAACATGAGGCAGGGACGGTGGCTTGAGCTGATGAAGGACTTCGATATCTTATTGCAGTACCATCCAGGGAAGGCCAACGTAGTTGTCGATGCCTTGAGCAGGTATCCAGTCGCTATGTATTTGACGACGTCATATATTGGCAGATCTGGATAGTTTGGGTATCGAGGTGATCGTTCCGGAGATGGAGATTCAGATATAGGGCTTACAGATTCAGTTTAAGTTGATGGACATAGTCAGATTAGCACAGTATGATGATGTGGCCCTGAAGAGCATCAGGGAGCAGGTGTAGGAAGGATTGCTAGATGATTTCTCTATAGCCGAAGATGGGTCGCTGAGGTACGATACTAGATGTGCATTCCGAATGGAGATCTTTGGAATGAGATTCTTCAGAAAGTGCATCGTTCTCAGTACTCTATGCATCCTGGAGCCAATAAGATGTACAGATACCTGAGAGAGCACGTATGGTGGTATGTCATGAAATGAGAGGTAGCTCAGTTTGTATCTTGATGCTTGGTGTGCCAGCAGGTAAAAGTCGAGAGATAGAGGCCAGGTGATTTACTTCAGCCACTACCCATTCCAGAGTGAAAGTAGGAGCACGTCACTATGGATTTTGTGTTCGGACTTCCACGATCTCTGGGAGGGAAAGACGTGGTTTGGGTCATCGTTGATAGATTGACCAAATCGGCCTACTTTTGCCTTTCAAAGTGGAATTGTCTACGGAGAGGCTGGCAGAGATGTACGTATGGCAGATAGTCAGATTGCACAGAGTTTTGATGAGCATAGTCTCAGATCGGGATAGTCGCTTCACTTTCCACTTCTGGAAGACAGGCTAGCTTGGGCACCCAGCTCAAGTTCAGTATCGCATATCACCTCCAGACAGACGGGCAGTCAGAGAGGACCATTCAGACACTCAAGGATATGCTTCGTACTCGTGTGTTAGATCTCGAGGTTTCTTGGGAGGACCATCTCCACCTGGTAGAGTTTGCTTACAATAACAACTATCAGGCCAGTATACAGACGGAGGTGACGCACTCCCTTATCATGGAACGATGTCGGTGAGAGGGTATTGCTTGGCCCAGAGATGGTAGTGGATGCAGCTGAGAAGGTCAGGTTGATCAGGGATAGACTTCAGGTGGCTCAGGATAGGCAGTGGCATTGGGCCGATAGCCACCGGAGACCGTTAGAGTTCGAGGTATAGTTCTAGTTTTCTGTTTGTGTTTGCTTGTGATTGTGTGCTTAGGATTTCTGTGCTGAGTCTTGTTTAGGTTGGCATATGGGGTCCTGTGGATTTCTTCGACACGGGGCACGATTCGCTTTGGCCGGGGCGAGAAGCGTAGTCCGCGCTTCATTGGACCTTTTACTATTCTTGAAAGGGTCGGTGCAGTGGCCTATCGACTAGACTTGTCGCCTACGCTCGAGGGAGTTCATAACATGTTCCATGTGTCACAGTTGAGGTGGTACGTGGAAGACCCCAGCCATGTATTGGATAATTCCAAGATAGAGGTGGGGCCTCCTCTCAAATATCCAGAGCAGCTGTGGAGATTCTGGATCATCGAAAGAAGGTGCTCCGGAACCAGGTTATACCCTTGGTTCATGTCTCATGGAGGCATCACTCTCCAACTGAGTCTACCTTGGAGAGAGAGGACGACATGCGGGAGCGATACCCTTATCTCTTCGAGCCTTGTGGTGTTGTTCTCTTTGTTTTAGCTTGTGTTTTTTGTGCTAATTTGCTCTAATTTTGAGGACAAATTTTTTTTAGGAGGGTAGATTTGTCACTACCATAATCCTAAATAGGGCTATTTTTATAAATTTATATTATTTATATTGCTTGAGTATTATTTAATATAATTATTGTGAAGGTTTCATATATTGTTAGTTTAGATTATTAATTGAACCATAACTTGTGAACCCAACTAGACTAGACATGACCACTTGAGCCCACAATCTGGGATGAACACAACTAACCTCATTTAAGTCATGTTAGGCTTGGTATAGACTAGAAAATAATCCCACACTTAGAGCACAATTAATCCTTTAATTAGGAGAGTGTTCATGATGACTTGAGAGGGTAAAATGGATATTTTTGAAGGATTTTAGGGCTCCCATGTTGGCTGGTAATAATGATCTATTAAACCATCTTCTTCTTCATTTGGAAGCCTCCATAAACCATAAAAGGGACCCACTTCAAATCCTTTCCATTTCGATGGATTCCTACCATTAATACTCTCCCAAATTCTCGCAAAACCTTCCCAAACCTTCATTCTACAAGGCTAGAAGCTTGGAGACCAAGGTGCTCATGGGAAGGAGTCTAAAGAAGGAGGAATTTGTGTCAAACTTTACACAAGAGTATCCATAGAAGACTTCATTGGGAAATCAACCACCCAATAGGTAAAATCCATGTATTTTGATAGTTTTTAGCTCATTCTTCATGCATGACACATAGAAAGACTCACATTGGTTAGGGTTACCCATGGGGAGGTGAGCAAGGCTCTAGATCTCATTTTGTGCATTTTATTTAGGGTTTTTATGCCATCCTAGGAGAAATCTGAGGAGAGCCCCCTAGTATTTGTTAAAATGCCTAATAGACTATTTTTGACTTTGTATTTAGTTTTGTGCCCATGGATAGCTTGGTTTTTATTAGCTAGGCATTTAGATTGATTTCATAGTATTTTTCTCTAATTTATACATATATATGTGTTATCTATATATAATATATATGTATGTATATGGGTTGAGGTGGTTTGATGTTCACTGTCAAGTTAACTGTTGTTGCGTGTTGCTATGGGGTTTTGAGTATAATTGTACACTATTAAGAGCGGGGTCGGGTCAGGCAGTAGGTCTGCTATGGCCATAGGCTCGTGTTCTACATGGGGGTCACTTGGCAAATTTATTGCCATTGGCAGCAGCTGCCTTGACCCTCCCTGTAGGCCACTTGGCAATAGTGAAATACTGCAGTAGCACTTGGCAGCTGTAGGTAGTGAGCCAGGTCACTTGGCCTTGGGTTGGACACTGCCTCCAGTCGATAGCTTAGCATGACAGCAGGGAATTTTGCATAGTGACATTTGGTTTAGACATCAGGGATTTTGGTACTGCCTGTAGCAGCAGCAAGGGACACCCTCTATTTGAGTGTTGGCCAATTGGCCATTGGTTCGTGACACTAGGCCATAGTCCATAGGCATGCCCAGGTATTTAGTTAGGGAGTTAGTGAGCCTTAATTTCAGTTAGACCTGTATCAGTTGGATTTTTTGGCCACTGCTCTATGTAGTGGAGGCCACGTGTATTTTGGCATTTGCTTACATTGGTCTGCCAAGCTTTAGCTTGTGTCTGCTTTAGTAGATGAGTCTTGTGGCATTGGCTTTTGCAAGTGCAGCAATGTAATGGCATTGCATTTGGCAATGCCTTGGCCTTAAGCCATTGAGCTATAGCAGGCAATACCCTAGCTTGCATAGGCAACAAGGGAACCCTTGTAACACCCACTTATCCAAATGAAGGTAATTTTGAACATTTGTATTTTTAATCATATAATAATGTTATTTAAATCATGATATGATTTTTGGTATTTTTAATCATTTTTGAAACTAATTAAAACCATGACTTGTGATTTTGATGTGCTGCTAGTGAAACCTTTGCGACTGCCTAACCTAGAGACTAACCATGGGATTAGGATGTTAATTATCATTTTTGACCTATGGGTATTTTGGTCATTTTGATTTCTTGGAATTATTTGTTAATTATTTGATTGATGGTTGATATTTTTTTTTTTTGAAATCCCACGCACACACACAATTGGGGGACTCGAACCTTGCCGGTCCCTCCGGGTGTCCGCTCTAATACCACTAGGCTAGAGAGCTCGGACATGGTTGATATTTTTGACTTTTGCTAGTTGCGACTTTAAAGACTAGCCTAGAGTTTGACTTTGAGTTTGGTGTCTTAGTTAGCATGGTGTGGGACCCTAATCTAACTTAGTTGGTTTTAGTTGACTTGAGTGTGACTAGGGTTCATGAGAGGATTGAGAGAGTTTAGTGCATTGGACTTTTTGGTTAAGGAGTTGAGCTAGCTAGTTAAAAATCTTGGCCCAAAGCCCACCATGAAAGACCCTAACCCTAGCTCTTAATTTGGATAGCCACAACAGCCCACTTATTAACTAATTCTTCCTCTATAAAGTCTCTCACTACAACAAAAATACCTATTAATGACGCTTGATAAGTGGTTTTCATGACGGCTGATGTGAAAGCGTCATCAAAGTTCAGCAAGACTAGAATCTATGACGGTTTACATTAAAAATGTTATTGATAGTGCTCCAGTGATACGAGCTTTATAAAAAAACCACGAAAATTTAAGTCGAAACCTCGACTCCCCCGCAATTCTTCCGCACTTAAGAAAAATTATAAACCCTCTCTCTTTCCCCTTCTCCTTCTCCTCCCGCTCCCCAACTCCCTTCAGCCCACTCCCCGCTCCCCAACTCCCCTCAGCCCGCTCCCCGCTCCCCAACTTCCCTCAGCCCGTTTCTCGCCTCCCTCGGTTACAGACTCTACCGCAGAGGGAAGGTTGTTACCCGGCGTAGCCTTCACCACCGGTTTGTCCTAAAATCTCGATCATTGCTTATTTTATGCCCTAAATTCTGCCTCGACATGATTTTAGTAAAATCTCCTAATTTTTGACATCCATACATGCATCCATCTCTCCAAAATTAGGGTTCTTTTAGGGTTTTCCGACGTCTCCGTCCACGTCGGCGATGATCTGAAAAGGGCTGCATCATCGTTGACTTCTCTTGATTAAGTGAGCGATTTTAATTTGGATTTTTTCCCTAAAAAAAGATTTTGTTGGGAATTGTTCTATGTGCGCTTCATGTTCGATGAAATAATTGTAAGTACCAAATGCTTGTGTTATTTTTTTTTTTTTCTGTTTGTTCTTGTTCAAGGGAGTGTAATTGCATTTGGGGAGCCGAGTCCGAAGCCTCTCCACAGTCACAGCCGCGACCCGGCGAGGTGTTGTCCGTGCCTGCGAGCTGAGTCCGAAGCCTCCCTTCGGATTCTGACACTAAATTCTGGGGTATAAATTCTAAACTCTTAATTGATTTCAGTTTCTGGATTTATTTTGTTTGTCGATGATGTTGTTGGATCTCGATCGCTACATAAAAAGGGTTTCGATCGATTGATACGTGTTGGGTTCGATTTTGGCTTGACAATCCTACGATTGTCTTTGTTTGTGAAGCGTGAATGATCTTTAGATCATGTTCGGTTCTTTACTTGCTGTTGGATCATTTTTGGTTTCTGGTTACCTAGCTGCTGTTGGAATTATTTGTGATGCATGTATTGTTTGTTTGGATTTCTTGTATAAATTGTTGCTTGGGTTCTCCTTCCTATACTTGCTGTGGGATGTTGGTCTAGGTTTTCCTTATTATACATGTTGGGTTGGGAAAGATTTCTTGGCTGTAGGAGATGTTTTGCTATTTGGATTAAAATTATTGGTTGGGTATCTATTATGCATGATGGGTTTAACTTGGTATTGTGGGTGTTTTTGTTGGGAGCTTTTCGATATAAATCACATGCGAGTATATATTAGTTGGGAGTATTTCTATTTCCGGATTGACATCTCCATTAGCATGCATGCGTCGTTAATTTTGGGACTACGTACACTACGCCATGCCTGGATGTTTTACTTTATTTGTCGGTTTCGGTTTTTATTAGAGTACTCTGATACTCTTGGTGATGGTCGTTCGACCAAATGTACCAAAGCGTTGCAGATCGTATCGGATACACTGGCTCCGTGTCGGGACGTGTCCTATACATGTTATGGCACGCTAGTACAGCAGATGATGATTGATCCTTATCTGAGACATCTTATATATCTCATTTCGTTTCTTGTCGTCGGTCGTAGTTTGTATGTTGGTACTGTTGGGTTGTTCATTCTGGGTGCAGATACGCTCATGTTTGTACGAGTCGATACTGGACACGGATGTTAGAATACCTTCGTGTCGATGATGTAGCCTCTCCACAGTTGCAGCCGTGACCCGGCGAGGTGCTGTGCGTGCCTGCGAGCAGAGTTCGAAGCCTCCCTTCGAATTCTAACACTAAATTCTGGGGTATAAATTCTAAACTCTTGATTGATTTCAGTTTCTGGGTTAATTTTTTGTCGATGATGTTGTTGAATCTCGATCCCTACATAAAAAAGGTTTCGATCGACTGATACGTGTTGGGTTGGATTTTGGCTTGACGATCCTACGATTGTCTTTGTTTGTGAAGCGCGAATGATCTTTAGATCATGTTCGGTTCTTTACTTGCTGTTGGATCATTTTCGGTTTCGGGTTATCTAGCTGCTGTTGGAATTATTTATGATGCATGTATTGTTGGTTTGGGTTTCTTTTATAAATTGTTGCATGGGTTCTCCTTCCTATACTTGCTGTGGGATGTGGGTTTAGGTTTTCCTTATTATACATGTTGGGTTGGGAAAGATTTCTTGGCTGTAGGAGATGTTTTGCTATTTGGATTAAAATTATTGGTTGGGTATCTATTATGCATGATGGGTTTAACTTGGTACTATGGGTGTTTTTGTTGGGAGCTTTTCGATATAAATCACATGCGGGTATATATTAGTTGGGAGTATTTCTATTTCGGGATTGACATCTCCATTAGCATGCATGCGTCGTTGATTCTGGGACTACGTCCACTATGCCGTGCCTGGATGTTTTACTTTATTTATCGGTTTCGGTTTTTATTAGAGTACTCTGATACTCTTGGTGATGGTCATTCGACCAAATGAACCAAAGCATTGCAGATCGTATCAGATACACTGGCTCCGTGTCGGGACGTGTCCTATATGTGTTATGGCACGCTAGTACAGCAGATGATGATTGATCCTTATCTGAGACATCTTATATATCTCATTTCGTTTCTTATCGGTGGTCGTAGTTTGTATGTTGGTACTGTTGGATTGTTCATTCTGGGTACAGATACGCTCGTGTTTGTACGGGTCGATACTGGATACGGATGTTAGGATACCTTTGTGTCGATGATGTAAGCCTCTCCACAGTTGCAGCCGCGACCCGGCGAGGCGCTGTGCGTGCCTGCAAGCCGAGTCCGAAGGCTTCCTTCGGATTTCGACACCAAATTCTGGGGTATAAATTCTAAACTCTTGATTGATTTCAGTTTTTGGGTTTATTTTGTTTGTCGATGATGTTGTTGGATCTCGATCCCTACATAAAAAGGGTTTTGATCGACTGATACGTGTTGGGTTCGATTTTGGCTTGGCGATCCTACGATTGTCTTTGTTTGTGAAGCGGGAATGATCTTTAGATCATGTTCGGTTCTTTACTTGCTGTTGGATCATTTTCGGTTTCGGGTTACCTAGTTGCTGTTGGAATTATTTGTGATGCATGCATTGTTGGTTTGGGTTTCTTGTATAAATTGTTGCTTTGGTTCTCCTTCTTATACTTGTTATGGGATGTTGGTTTAGGTTTTCCCTATTATACATGTTGGGTTGCGAAAGATTTAATTGCTGTAGGAGATGTTTTGCGATTTGGATTAAAATTGTTGGTTGGGTATCTATTATGCATGATGGGTTTAACTTGGTACTGTGGGTGTTTTTGTTGGGAGCTTTTCGATATAAATCACATGCGGGTATATATTAGTTGGGAGTATTTCTATTTCGGGAATGGCATCTCCATTAGCATGCCTGCATCGTTGATTTTGGGACTACGTCCACTATGCCATGCCTAGATGTTTTACTTTATTTGTCAGTTTCGGTTTTTATTAGAGTACTCTAATACTCTCGATTTTTCGATATAAATCACAGACTCTAAAAGTGAGGGTTTTGCTTTCTTTTTCAGGGTTTTGCTATAACGTACATGTGCTATGGACAGTCCTCATGTGACCAAGTTGAAGCGTTATAAGTGTGCTTCTTCGCTACAGTATCTGTGAGTTTTTTGATGTCGATAGTTTTGATGTAGCTAAAGTGTACTCTATATTGGATACTCTATATATTTTGAGAAGATGTATATAATGAAATGGAGAAATGTAGAATGGTAGCTAAAATACTCTATTTTGATACAATGAAATGGAGAATGGTACTTTATATTATTTCAATGCTTTATTGTGAATATGGTTCAAGTGGTTGTTTTTAATTGAATTGAGCACGTTTGGAATTCATACAGTATAGAGCGTTATAAATGTGATACAACGACCATATACAGCGGTTTTTTCATAACAATCCATAACACTTTGAAAATAAAATATTGTAGAAATTCAACCTATTAATGACGGTTTTGGATGAATTATCTAAACGCTTTTAAAAAAATTTATAACACCAGATTTCATAACGCTTGGAATGAGAAAAAAGGCATCATGGTTTGCAATTAATGACGCTTTTTAGCCGTCATTAAAAGGTATTTTGTTGTAGTGTCTCTTCATAACCACTTGCCTCTTTTAGAAATTTCTCTTTAGGAAACTCTAATTCTTTCCCCTTTCATAATTGCTCCACCAAATTGATCCTAATCTTTGCTTTTGATTCCAAATATAGTAGAAGAAGAAGGAGGCTAGCTTGCAAGGAGGATGCCCATTGGGACATTGCTTGAGGAAGGAACTTCACTATTTGGGACTTTTTCTTAGAGATTGCTCTCTATAGGTAACCCCTTCAAATCACCTTAAAGTCTTGATTTCTTTCCATAATGCATCCATCTAGGTGTCCCCTAGCTGTAGGTGAAGTTTGGTAGAAATTCGTGTCCATTAGGTATGCGTGTCGGACACGTATCAGTATGTATCAAGATTTGATGAAATGCCTAAACCACTGTTTCATTCACTATTTTCAAACTAATTTCATGATGTGTAGCCCTATAAGTGTGCTTTGAATCCCCTAAGGACTGAACACGAATTCGTGTCATTTTCGTATCGAAAACGGGCGCGGACACGTTGCACGACATGCGTGTGCGCTGTCCTGCTACCCGACGCTTATTGTGGATACGACACAGCTCGAGACACCATGAAACTTGGTGGACACGTGGGGGCATATCGCGAACGTGCCCTCCAAGTTTGTGGACTCATGTGTCGTATCGGACATAAAAACCCACCCGCACTTATTTTGTCTGTCACTGTACGCACGGTTCAGTCGCGTCTAATACGCGTCTCGTGCGACACATAGACATGACGTGGACACATATCAGGATGCCTAACAGGAAGCCCTACATGCCACCTATCACCTGACATGAGCACGTGCCATTTTGTGCTCTGTGTCGAGTCCTCTTGGACTCGACATCTCCCCACGACACAGTGCACTGATATGTATGTTTGATTGTTTTGACACAGTTTGGCTAGGGTTTTAGACCCGAGGACACATCCCTAGGATGGACACAGGCATGTTAGACACTGATACACTACTGTTTTGGGTTTTTGATTTCATTTGGATTCGAATTTGCAAGTATCAGTAAATTTTACTGTGTTTGAAAACTATGAACCTTCGGTTCTTTATGAACTTGGTTTTATGAGTTTTGATGATTTGTATTGATATGTTAATTGGGATGTTGAGTTAATATTGTTAGATATTAACTGAATTAGGGTTCATGTATGAATCTGAGATTTTGGGTTTTGATACATGGGGTTTGATTTCATATGTTTAAACTGAGATTTATTTTCAACTGTAAAAAAAATTGAGATTGCATAATATTAAGTGTTGATATGTATCTATGAAATGTTATACATGAATAGGCATGTAATTCATTCTCAGGATTTGATTGGATGTGTATCTCAGTTTTAGTTTAGGTCCTTTGATTTCAGTTTTAGGTTTCATGTTTTCAGATTTTTGGATATTAGGTGAACTGTCACAACCCTCTCACTCTTCACTCTCACTGTCACACCCTAGTCCCTCTTCTTCCCTCTTATACATATATATATATATATATATATATATATATATATATATATATATATATATATATATATATATATATATATATATATATATATATATATGTATGTAGTGATGTATGAATTGTATGAATATATAATATGTAAATATATACATGACATAATGTTATGTTACTTTAGACTTATAGGTATGTTTACTTGTGTATAGACAATATGGATATGGGATACTAGATGTGTATATATATATATATATATATATATATATATATATATATATATATATATATATATATATATATATATATATATATATATAAATGATTTGATTTGTATAAATATGTATACATTGATTGTAGGTATGATATCTAATTGAACAAAAATCTTAAAATGAGGTGAATGAAATGAACAAATGCTTGAACCTGATAACATAAGCACTCAATGTCCACACACACACACACACACACACACACACACATCCTGCCACTCTCTGCCTATACACAAACACACACACACTCTATAATTTGCAGTCCACACGCACATTAACCCCTTATCTGATTACACTAAGCCCTATGCCATGTTCACATTCATGTGTCACTCACCCCCTCTTCTATGCATATATGATTTTGTACCTTGCCTTGTAATATAGGCAATAGCCATATATGTGTATTATATATATATATATATATATATATATATATATATATATATATATATATATATATATATATATATATATATATATATATATATATATATATATTTTTTATATATATATATATATATATGTATATTGGCCTTGTGTTTGTGCTTGAGTGCTAGCCTAGGCTTAGTGAGACTTGTTAGACTAGGATTGGACCTAGTGTGGCTTAGTTGACCTAGTTTGACTAGTTTAGTTGACTAGAGTTGAACAAGGGTTGACTTTAGTCTAGAATGACTTGTTAGACTAGGTTTAGACCTAGAATAGCTAGGTTGACCTAGTTTGACTAGTATAGTTGACTAGAGTTGACCAATAGTTGACTTTAGTCTAGAATGACCTAGAAATCATATAGAATGCATTGTAATCTTCAGTATTATCATTCTGGACATGTTGTGACCTGTGTTGCTCTAAATAGGACACATCTACTCTGTCTGGACATCTACACTTACCAGATACTCAGGATATCAGGCAAGTACATTCTCTGATCATTTCATACTTGTTAGAGAATTATATTCTTGCTCTAGATTACTTACTTGATGCTGTCATGTTGTTAACACGGATTAGTACTATACGGATCTTTATATTGAGATGTTATCACCCTCAGGAGTATCAGATACATCATGTCGTATGTATTTCACTTTCATCATGTACTCTTGTGCTTTCATTATTCATGTACACTCTTGTGATTCATGTACTCTCGTGTTCATAGAGCCCTCATGTATACCTTCATGTGCACCCATTTATGGGCCCCCATGTGAAATATTGTACAATAACATAAGTTGTCTGGATCCTTGTGTATTGATTGGGGTACGGGGGAGTAGAAGCAGTCATGTAAATAATTCCATTGTAGTCATTATATAAACTCTTTAGTGTAATGTGCAAATTCAAGCCGTTCACATGTCTATCTTGTACTCTACATCACTAGTCACTGATAGTTCTCTACTTATAGTAGCTATTTACATTATACTTCTCTCCCTTTTACTACATGTACTTTCTTTCAGTGTTTCATGTATTTTACTCTATTGTATGCTTTATATTCCTGTCTTGATCTGAAATGTTGAGATTATGTGCTCGTTCCTATCCTGACTGGACCTGTTGAAAATATTATAGAGGATGACGAGGAACTTTGCCCAACCTATTATGGAGCTGCCATAGATGACACATGCGACTTGGACCTTCAGCAGGATCCATCAGCAGTAGAGGATGTCACCCCTATAGTTTAGGCTAGATAGCTTAGACTTCCATCTTATTTTAATGTCTTGTCTTATTTGGATACTTTTATGTTATATTTGGGATCTTGTTGTCATTCTGGATTTTGTCGAGATGTTATCTAGACATTTAGACTTCTTCTCCTGTTTGTATTTCATTTGATGATTCTTTTTATCTATCTATCTATCTATCTTATCATACTTCTACCTTAGTTGTGATTGAGCTGTACATTTTGTCTTGTCCTCCATTTGGAGTGTATATACTATACAGGTACCTTATAATTGTTAGATGTATGTGACCTAGGACAACGTTCTATCGTCGATACTGTGACATAGGCTGGACGTACCCACTTCTCGTGCCCCTACACTGGGTGCGGGTCGTGACACGTTTTTAGTGGTGGCCCATGCAGGTCGAGTTATGTAGTGGTATTCGAACTAGAGTATCACTACAGCCTGCAATAGGATATAGGATATAGTTTTGAAGGCACTCAGTCACACCTAGGAAAAACTCTTATCTGATTCCATCATCAAAATTCTTGCTGGTATATTGTCTTCCTTTGAAATAAACTGTCCTCCTTTTACGTTATCAATTCATTCTCAGTAATTGCCTTCTTGTTTGATCTGTCTCCAGGATGGTGCAGATACGATCCCATCGCTCCGGCCAGAGGGATACTACTTAGAGGTCAGCCACCTCTCGTCTGGCTCAGCCCGGTCAGGCAGCTCCCGTAGTACCTTCTCATGTTGGAGTTTCTGCCGCATTCGGGGGTGCACCTCTGCCTGTTCAGAGATCTTCCTCCATCATTCCTAATTTCTTCCAGCAGCAATATTCGCCTTCCGGATCGACTGATGCAGCACAGTTGTTCGACTTCTTTCAGAGGATGGTGGAGGTCCAGCGACAGCAGTCTACTCATTTTCAGCAGGGCATAGAGAATGCCCATCAGCTTACCCTGACAACGATAGAGAGAGTTATTACGCAGCCCAGGTAGCCCAAATGCTGCTGTATCAGCCGAAGACACCAGGGATCCAGGAGTTCAAGAAGATGCGTCCGTAGGACTTCCTCGGCACAGAGGGGATTTTGTATGTGGATGACTGGATAGAGCACATCGAGGAGATCTTCCGACTAGCGGAGATTCCAGCAAGACTGCAGATTGAGGCGGCAGGTAGTCAGATGCAGGACCTGGCTCGTACATGGTACCAGACGGACCCGAGGGTCGATACAGAGGGACAGACTTGGGCACCTTCAGGAAGCTGTTTAAGGAGAAGTTTTTCCCTGACACGGTTCTTGGTGCCCTGGACTCACAGTTTGAGAGCTTATTTCAGGGCTGTCAGACTGTCGAGGAGTACGCATGGGAGATCTGCCGTCTGGGCAGATTTATTGTGGGACTTAATAAGACAGCGAAGGCCCAGAGGTTCCAGAAGGGATTAGTTAAGGAGGTCAAGTCCTTGACCAAGAGTGACCATAGTGCCACTTTTGTGGAGATTCTGGTGGGTGCCTTAGCAGTGGAGGACGATCTTGAGCTGAAGCTCAAGAGGGAACGAGACGCTCATGGAGCCAGCAACAACGGAGGCCAGGCCAAGAGGCCTCATGTATAGATTCAGCAACAGCAGCAGCAGAGGCCTGTTCAGCAGGAGTTTCAGGGCCAGGGACATACACTTTACCAACATGCACCCAAGCAGCAACCCATTAGTTGTACTTTCTGCAAGAAGCTGGGTCATGGATGGAATAACTGCAGGAAGAGACTAGGCAGGTGTTTACTTTGTGGTTCAGTAGAGCATCAGTGTAGGGAGTGTCCCAAGAACCAGACACCATTGACTCAAGCAGAAGCAAGAGCTTGGGCTCCGACAGGGCAGCAGAGGTTTTTCCAGCATCAGCAGCAGGCCAGAGGAGGAGGCCAGCAGGGGCGAGCTTTCGCCATGACAGTTGAGGATGCACATGCAGTAGGAAGGATACTTGCAAGTTCTGTTCTTCTTGATTACATTCCCACTTTGTCTTATAATAACTATCTTGAAATTCAATTCCGACAGTTTTGTCTACCTCCTTGTTCGTCGATAAATTTGATTCTTAGTATTTTGTGTTGATTTGATTTTAATTTTTCCAATATAAGTCGTATGGGCTAGGTCGTCTTAGTTATGGAATTTAGAATTTTCTACAGTCATATTAGCTAGCATAGTGAGGACATATAGTCTGATTTTGGATGTATTTCTCGTGTGTGAGAATTTAAGGTTTTCGCGGCCAAGCATGCGGCAATGCAAAAGTTTTAAATACCATGATTCTAGAGGTATGTACCATAGTTGGGGACTCTATGATTATCGTAGCCTTGCATACTAGTATGACAAAGATTCTTAATCTCATGATTTTGGACAGACGCATATGATTATAGGATTGTATGATTAAAGACTTTGATTGATTGGGGGTTTGACCTAGAAAGAGTACGACTTTCTTAATTTCTAGGACAAAATTCTTTTAAGGAGGGTAGACTTGTAACACCCGCTTTTCCAAATGAGTGTAATTTTGAACTTTTGTATTTTTATTTATTTAATAATGTTATTTAAATCATGATATAATTTTTGGTGATTTTTAATCATTTTTAAAACTAATTAAAACCATGACTTGTGATTTTGATGTGCTGCTAGTGAAACCTTAGAGACTGCTTAACCTAGAGCTTAACCATGGGGTTAGGATGTTAATTATCATTTTTAACCTAGGGGTTTTTAGGTCATTTTGGTTTCTTGGAATTATTTGTTAATTATTTGATTGATGGTTGTTTTATTTTATTTTTGCTAGTTGTGACTTTAGAGACTAGCCTAGAGTTTGACTTTGACTTTGGTGACTTAGTTAGCATGGTGTGAGACCCTAATCTAACTTAATTTGGTCTTAGTTGACTTGAGTGTGACTAGGGTTCATGAGAGGATTGAGAGAGTTTAATGCATTGGATATTTTGGTTAAGGAGTTGAGCTAGCTAGTTAACAATCTTGGCCCAAAGCCCACCATTAGAGACCCTAACCCTAGCTCTTAATTTGGACAGCCACAACAGCCCACTTATGACCTAATTCTTCCTCTATAAAGTCTCTCTTCATTACTACTTTCCTCTTTTAGAAATTTCCCTTTAGGAAACCCTAATTTCTTCCCCCTTTCATCATTCCTCCACAAATTTGATCCTAATCTTTTGCATTTGATTCCAAATCTGGAGTAGAAGTAGAAGGAGGCTAGCTTGCAAGGTGGGGAGCTCATTGAGACATTGCTTGAGGAAGGAGACTTTATTATTTGGGGCTTTTTCTTAGAGATTTGCTCTCTATAGGTAACCCCTTCAAATCACCTTAAAATCTTGATTTCTTTCCATAGATGCATCCATCTAGGTATCCCCTAGCTGTAGGTGAAGTTTAATAGAAATTCGTATCCATTAGGTATGCGTGTTGGACATGTATCAGTGTGTGTATCAATGTGTTTGATGAAATGCCTAAACCACTATTTTATTCACTATTTTCAAAACTAATTTCATGATTGTGTAGCCCTATAAGTGTACTTTGAATCCCCTAAGGAATGAATACGAATTCGTGTCATTTTTGTGTCAGAAATGGGCGCGGACATGCTATACGACATGCATGTGCGCTGTCCTGCTACCCGACGCTTATTGCGAAAACGACAAGCTCGAGACACCACAAAACTTTGTGGAAATATGGGGGCAGCGTCTGCGAACGTGCCCCCCAATTTTCGTGGACTCATGTGTCGTAGCGGACATGAAAGCCCACCCGCACTTATTTTGCCTGTCACTGTCCGCACGGTTCAGTCACGTCTAATATGCGTCTCGTGCGACACGTAGACACGACGTGGATACATATCAGGATGCCTAACAGGAAGCCCTACATGCCACCTATCACCTGACACGAGCACGTGCCATTTTGTGCTCTGTGTCGAGTCCTCTTGGACTCGATATCTCCCTACGACACAGTGCACTGATATGTATGTTTGATGGTTTTGACACTGTTTGTCTAGGGTTTTGGATACGAGGACACATCCCTAGTATGGACACAGGCATATTAGACAATGATACACTACTGTTTTGGGTTTTTGATTTTATTTTGAATTCGAATTTGCAAGTATCAGTAAATTTTACTGTGTTTGAAAACTGTGAACTTTTGGTTCTTTTATGAACTTGGTTTTATGAGTTTTGATGATTTGTGTTGATATGTTAATTGGGATGTTGAGTTAATACTATTATCTATTAACTGAATTAGGGTTCATGTATGAATCTGAGATTTTGGGTTTTGATACATGGGGTTTGATTTCATATGTTTAAACTGAGATTAATTTTCAAATGTAAAAAAAACTAAGATTGCATAATATTAAGTGTTGATATGTATCTATGTAATGTTATACATGAATAGGCATGTAATTCATTCTCAGGATTTGATTGGATGTGTATCTCAGTTTTAGTTTAGGTCCTTTGATTTCAGTTTTAGGTTTCATGTTTTTAGATTTTTGGATATTAGGTGAACTATCACACCCTCTCACTCTTCACTGTCACACCCCAGTCCCTCTTCTTCCCTCTTAAACATATATATATATATATATATATATATATATATATATATATATATATATATATATATATATATATATATATATATATATATATATATATATATATATATATATATATATGTAGTGATGAATGAATTGTATGAATATATGATATGTAAATATATACATGACATAATGGTATGTTACTTTAGACTTATAGGTATGTTTACTTGTGTATAGACAATATGGAAATGGGATACTATATATATATATATATATATATATATATATATTTTTTTTTTTATGGGATACTATATATATATATATATATATATATATATATATATATATATATATATATATATATAGTGATGAATGAATTGTATGAATATATGATATGTAAATATATACATGACATAATGGTATGTTACTTTAGACTTATAGGTATGTTTACTTGTGTATAGACAATATGGAAATGGGATACTAGATGTGTGTATATATATATATATATATCTATATAAATGATTTGATTTGTATAAATATGTATACATTGATTGTAGGTATGATATATAATTGAACAGAAATCTGAGAATGAGGTGAATGAATTGACCAAATGCTTGAACCAGAGAACATAAGCACTCATTGTCCACACGCACACACACATCCTACCACTCTCTTGCCTATACACAAACACACATACACTCTATAATTTGCAGTCCACACACACATTAACCCCCTTGTCTGATTACACTAAGCCCTATGCCATGTTCACATTCATGTGTCACTCGCCCCCTCTTCTATGAATATGTGATTTTGCACCTTGCCTTGTAATACAGGCAATAGCCATATATGTGTATTATATATATTTACCTTGTATGTTATATACATATATATTGTATTTGTGTGTGATGCATGAGTTGGCCTTGTGTTTGTGCTTGAGTTCTAGCCTAGGCTTGGTTAGGCTAAGTGAGACTTGTTAGACTTGGATTGGACTAGTATGGCTTAGTTGACCTAGTTTGACTAGTGTAGTTGACTAGAGTTGACCAAGGGTTGACTTTAGTCTAGAATGACTTGTTAGACTAGGTTTAGACCTAGAATAGCTTGGTTGACCTAGTTTGACTAGTATAGTTGACTAGAGTTGACCAAGAGTTGACTTTAGTCTAGAATGACCTAGAAATCATATAGAACATGTAATCTTCAGTACTACCATTCTGGACATGTTGTGACCTGTGTTGCTCAAAATAGGACGCATATACTTTGTCTGGACATTTACACTTACCAGATACTCAAGATATCAGGCGAGTACATTCTCTGATCATTTCATACTTGTTAGAATTTATATTCTTGCTCTAGATTACATTACTTGATGCTATCACGTTGTTAACACGGATTAGTACTACATGGATCTTTATATTGAGATGTTATCTCCCTCGGGAGCATCGGATACATCATGTCATGTGCGTTTCACTTTCATCATGTACTATTGTGCTTTTATTATTTATGTACACTCTTGTGATTCATGTACTCTTATGTTCATAGAGCCCTCATGTATACCTTCATGTGCACCCGTTTATGGGCCCCCAAGTGAAACATTGTACAATAACATAACTTGTCTGGATCCTTGTGTATTGATTGGGGTACGGGGGAGTAGAAGCAATCATGTGAACAATTCTATTATAGTTATTGTATAAACTCTTTAGTGTAATCATGTGCAAATTCAAGTCGTTCACATGTCTATCTTGTACTCTACATCACTAGTCACTGTTAGTTCTCTACATATAGTAGCTATTTACATTATGGTTCTCCCTCTTTTACTACATGTACTTTCTTTCAGCATTTTATGTATTTTACTCTATTGCATGCTTTATATTCTTGTCTTGATATGAACTGTTGAGATTATGTGCTCGTTCCTGTCCTAACTGGACCTGTTAAAAATATTACAGAGGATGACGAGAACTTTTGCCCTACATATTATGTAGCTGCCATAGATGACACCTGCGACTTGGACCTTCAGCAGGATCCATCAGCAGTAGAGGATGTCACCCCTATAGTTTAGGCTAGATAGCTTAGACTTTTATCTTATTTTGATGTCTTGTCTTATTTGGATACTTTTATGTTATATTTGGGATCTTGTTGTTATTCTGTATTTTGTGGAGATGTTATCTTAGACACTTAGACTTCTTCTCATGTTTGTATTTCATTTGATGATTCTTATTATCTATCTATCTATCTTATCGTACTTCTACCTTAGTTGTGATTGAGCTGTACATTTCTGTCTTGTCCTCCGTTTGGAGTGTATATACTGTATAGTTACCTTATAAATTGTTAGATGTATGTGACCTAGGACAGCTTTCTACCGTCGATACTGTAACATAGGCTGGACGTACCCACTTCTCGTGCCCCTACACTGGGTACTGGTCGTGACAACCCCCCCCCCCCCCCCCCCCACTGTTTAATGGATTAGCCATATTTCACCCTTGGCCATCTAGATTAGGAGAGTACTCTATTTTAGTTTGGTATCAGGACAGTAGCTTATGGCTCGAGAGGACACTTGGCCATTTCTTTGTATGAGTAAGTGCGTTGGTGTTTAGAGGGATTAGGAATTTGTTAGTTCATAGGTTAATTGGTTAGTTCAGAGATTTGTTGGGTATGAGAGAGTGATTTAGAGCAGTAGAGTGTTTGGATGTTGTATCAGTAGGTTTGGTTAGGATATTAGTAAGTATCATAGGTTACATGTTAGTATATGTTAGTATCTTGGTTATGATACTTGAGTATATCAGAGATTTGTGAGGGGTTAGATTTAGTTGATCTATTAATTAGGAGAGTGTGTGTGTGTGTTATCTTGGTAATGTAAATTACCAACTGATCTGTGGCAGGGCTTCACATTGCTGCCTTTGCCTTGGCCTTGCATTTGCAAAGCAGCAGCAGCAATGCATGCAACAGGCTTTAGCAAGCAGCAGCAGCATTTTGCAGCAGCATGGGAAGCCCCCAGTTGTGTGTGTGGTAGCTGGGGGTAATCCCCTTAGGGAGTGGTTAGGCCACAGTTAGCTTTGATGTGAAGCTTTGGTTCACATTTGGGTTTGGATTAGAGTTATGAGAGGGTTATATATATATATATATATATATATATATATATATATATATATATATATATATATATATATATATATATATATATATATATATATATTAACCTACCATTTTATTCAAGAAGGCCGAAAAGGCCGAACCTTTACAAGTATATCACGAGGCGCAAAATGACGATGCCTGCACACGTATACTGACAAAAAAGAGGCAAACTAGAAACAAAATGGCTAAGCCGAGGATAGGAGAGAGTTTCAGAAAGACTCCTGACCATGCCTACAGGAGGCTCTCCGTTTGTGGTATTGGCGAATTGTCTCCCAAATAAGTTGGTCTGCACTGTATTGGTGACCTTCGTATCTCGCTTTGTTTCGGTTTTTCCAGATAACCCACGTAGCGGCCGCAACGACTATCTGGTGGCCATGGGACGCTGAAGACCAGGTGGCCATGAGGTGGTGAAGGTTGTCGCCTCCATGAGGTAATCTGCAATGTTGGGAGATAGCTCTCCAGACCTTGACCGGTAGGTCCCCCTGATTGAGGATGTGGTTGGCTGTTTCCGATTGTCGATCAGAGCAACATATGCATGCGGATGCAAGGCTGAACCCGATTTTGTTGAGATTGTCGTTAGTGGGAAGGATATTGCATAGGGCTCTCCAGATGAGGAAAGACCACTTCTTGGGGATGTACGTCTACCAGAATGAGGCGATGTAGGGGATGGGCCCGCGTTGCCCCGGATAAAGCTTCTGGCAGACCTAACCGAGAAGGCGCCAGCACCATCGGGCGACAACACGAGCTTATCTGCGTCTGGTCCGATACACAAACCGCTACGATGAATGTAATCGGTCGCCTCGGTCCTAGCCCATGACCTAACTTTGACCCAATTCCATGTGTTATTAGAAGGGTCCCATAGATCCTTGATAGTGCTGTTCCTAGGAGCTGCCGGGGTGTTGGGAAGTAAGAAATTGCAAACCCAGCGCTCCAGGAATGGCGATGCTTCCCCGGTGCCTACCTGAAGGCGATCGCCGGTTCGGCATGTGACCGCCCGAGAAGGATGCGGCGCCAGGCCGCAGAGGATCTGCTTTTAGCGATTGTCGGGTGAGAGGGTTATATATATATATATATATATATATATATATATATATATATATATATATATATTTGATAGATAAAAAATATATATATATATATATATATATATATATATATATATATATATATATATATATATATTTGATAGATAACCATTGCCTTAATCATATATATATATATATATATATATATATATATATATATATATATATATATATATATATATATATATATATATATATATATATCTGTGTGTGTGTGTGTGTGTGTGTGTATGATTAAGGCAATGGTTACCTATCAAGCTTAGGTGTAGAGATTTTACCTATTAGCTAAGGTGTGAGACTTGCCTATTAGCTAAGATAATAGGTAATGTGATATCTAGGTATAAAGTATATGAGATTACCAATATCTACGGTAATGTATTATCTACCCTAGGAACTAGAGATCCTAATCTAGGTAAGGGTTTACCTAATCTAATCTAGGAAATGGTTTACCACATACGCATAGGTAATGTATTGCCTATCTGGTAGGTTATGGGTATACCCTATATGTATATGTATATATATATGGCAATAATAGGCTAAAGGGTAACCATTAGGAAGGTAATGACTTGTAGGTGGATAACCTAACCAAGGTTGACCATATTGACCAAAAGTCAACCTTGAGTCAACACTTAACCTAGATTTGACCTAGATTGCATATCACACGCTAGAAAACCATGTTTACACTGTTAAACCCCATTTAACATATGTATATCACATCTATAGGTCTGTGACTGCACTTTCAGCCTCGATTCATATTGACTACTGGACTGCACGCGAGTACATTCTTTGATAGTTTTTATTGCTTTGATATTTCCTATATCTGTTCAGTTGTAGTGTTTTACTTGATTCTCGATACGAGGATACACGAACTAGTATATGTTGGATCCCGTCATTGTTTGCCATTGATTATAAAAGAACAGAACAATTTTGTGGGAGGACTGGAATTTTACTTCACAACACAAACTCGCTTGTACAAAGAAAGCCTAGGGACGAAAACCTAGGTACAGCAATCTAAGTACAATTGTTTATTTTTTCTGGAGGGATGACGGTAGAGGCTCGGGAAAGCGACGACAGCTCTGCCTTACTTCTTGGACGATCGGACGCAGCTTCGGCTCCGGGGAAGAATTGCTCTTGCTCAAATGTTGATCGCTCTGTGTCTGGCTCTGTGCGTATATCTCCATGCTCTCCTCTTTTTACAAGGGAATGGCACCTTGCTATTTATAGGCATCATGGGTGGAGGTGTATATCCATGTGGCAGATCTCTGAGCCCCGGACCATTATGTTGATTGCCATAAATCTGGTTTGTTACGATTGTAATATATTTGGGTGATTATGTTGATCGCCATAAATCCGGATTGTAATGATTGCATTAAATCTGGATGATTATGATAATAGCAATAAATCTGGCTTGTTTGGGATTTGACCAAATCTGGACGGTTATATTGATTGCAGCAAATCTGAGTTATTGAGATTTTATCGACTCCTGCCACGTGTCCTTCATTGACTGCAATAAATATGAATTATTGAGATTCGATCAGCTCCTGCCACGTGTCCCAACTGCTGCGAGCCGCATGGAGGACTGTCATGGTTGGGCCGCATGAGTGCGGCCTCATGTTAGAACCGCATAAGGGTGGCCTTATCTGAACCGCATGGAAATCCTTTAGTCTGAGCCGCATGAGGGTGGCGGCCGCATGAGAGTGCTTTTTGGAGTTGGTGGACTGTGCCAGCTGTGGAGATTTTCTTGTCTTCCCTAGGAGCCTGCCATTATGTCAGGGTCATTATTTCACTTTTATGTCAGGGTTGTCAAACCTTCGTGTCAGAGCCGTCGCTTCGTATCAGGACATTAAATGAGCCAGCTGCATAAATTAATTACGGTCGGTTTGTGAAGGACTTTTTGAACCGCATAAAGCCAAGTGGGTCTGTAGGAACTTCTGAGCCACATGAAACTCTAATGAACTTTTGAGCCGCATGAAACTCTCCTAGTCTTGAGCCGCATAGGATTTCCTATTCATTTCCATGCTTCTACAAGACCCCCTTCAAAGTTTTCAATTTGTAAAATTGAAATACTTTGAATAAGAAGCATGGCTATACCCACCTAAGCTCTTCTGGCCGCATAAGATGTTCTGGCCACATGGACTTCCTAGCCGTATGGCCTTTCTGGCCGCAAGGACTGTCTGGCTGCTTGGACTGCCTGGCCGTATGGACTTCTTAGCCGCATGGCCTTCCTAGCCGTATGGACTTCCTAGCCGCATGGACCGCTCTGGCCGCATGCTGTCCTTTCTGCCACGTATGCGTCTCACTTAATGACCCTTGATTTTGTCTTGAGTTGTTTCGAATTTGAAGCCGCTTTTTGGGGCATGATCCCAAGGGTCAGATTTGCCTCGATGACCGAAGCGTCGATTTTGTTCTTTAGGCGGCGCACGGATCGAAGCGTCCCTCGGTCTATGAGCCCCCCTGTCCGCCTATAAATAAGAGTAATCTTTCTAGAAAAACTCTTTACTTTCTTCTTTTATTCGAACTTCTCTTGCCCTAGGCTGCCGTCTTCTTCTTCTTCTTCTTCGATCACTGATGGCCCCCAAGACTTCCAAGGATGCGGCGAAGGGTAAGGGAGTGGCTTCCACGTCGACTGCGGCGCCTGAAGTTCATCCCGATGTTCACCCCGCCATTGCTGGTAAGGGTTTTGGCAGAAATTGCACGAACTCAGAACTTTAACCATCATGGCTATGTTGCATATTTTATGTGCGGGCCTTCTTCGTCTTCATGAATCTGCATATTGTGCTGTGTGTCGCATGTGCATCCCATGTCCGAGCCGCATGGGGGTATACCCCATGTCCGAGCCGCATGAGAGTCGTCTTGCGGCCGCATAAGCACTTTGTGAGTTGAACCGCATAAAGACCCGTCGAATCAGAACCGCATAAGTCCCTCTGAATCGAACTGCATGAAGCCCCCTCAAACAGGACCGCATAAGCTCATCTGGACTGGGCCGCATAAGGCTGCGCTAAATCGAGCCGCATAAGCTCCTCTGAATTGGGCCGCATAATGCTCCGCTAAGCAGAACCACATAAGCTCGCGCTATATAGAGCCGCATAAGCTCATGTTCAAACAGAGCCGCATGTGCTCTTTTAAACCGAACCGCATAAGCTCGTGCTAAACAAAGCCGCATAAGCTCATGTGGACTGGGCCGCATAAGCCTAAAAATACTAGGTGGTTTTGTTTAGCCATCTTTTAATCTTGTTTCTCTTTGTCTTTCTCCAGTGAATCTGCCAGTCAATCCAGTGGGTGAACCTTGGTGGGTTCGGCCCAGTCTGCTGTGGGTGTGCGATTCGACCACTTAGTCCAATATGTGGTGAACCAGCTTCCTACAGACGAGCCTTTGGAGAGGCTGAATGCTATCAAGAACCAGCCGTTATACTTTCTCTACGCCATGATGAACTCGGGGCAATTGGAGGGGAAATACCTGAAGCCGGCGTTCCTCTTCGGGGATGCTTTGACTGTGAAGAACCCCCGAGTGCTGGATATATCTGAGAGTTGGGACTTTACTCTTGATGAGATGGCGATCCATATCCCTCCTGCGGAGCGTCATTTTCCTCTGTCATGGTTCAATATGTTACCGATGGACAGAAAGATGGTGGACTCCTTGACTCCAAGCAGGTCGGGGATGATTGTGGGTAACATCCATTACAACAGGAATTTGGGGTCAGCATATGCGGGAAAGGAACCGGTCAGTCGGTACGTGATGGGACTGGCTCCGGGTACCTTTATAAACGTATCGGGTCCCAATTTCACGTTCTCTCAAGCTGACACCTTCTTAAACCAGCTTGCTCGGAAGGGGTCTTATCCCGTCGGACGGTTGGCACTGCTGAACTGGATAAACCCCATCACTGCGTGGGCCAACTTGACCACGTGGATTCTGCAGAAGTATGAGACTCCACTGCGTGAGATCGGCCTCTACCACGCTATTCGGGGCACCTGTCATGGTCTACCCATAAATAAGCCGTTGTTCATGGCTCTCCTGGAGATGTACAACCGGCGGACGGGAACCTTCTTCACACCTGGAGGGGAGCTGGGACTCGCCCTCTACGAGATGCACGTCATTTCCAAGCCGCCTTGGGGGGATGAAGTCTTTGAAGTGTACACCCCTACGAACGAAGAGTTCGAAGATTTGGATCGGCAGTTCCCGGGCTTTGTTGCTGTATACCGGAAATTGTTATGTCACCACATTACCTGTCACCAGGCATCCATCAAGAAGGATGGTAGCTCGGAAGGGAGCATTCCTCATACCACGTCCTGGGTCTCCTGCCTTTTTACACTAGGCGCCTCAGGCCAGGTTTCTTCCCGAGATCCTTAAACCAAGAAGGAGGTACAAGAACTGGCATCGACTGCCAAGAGGTCGAGGGCCATGGACGACACATTTGGGAGTCGAACTGACTCCTTTAGTTATTTTTATCATGGTACTCAGCGACTGTCAGAGAAGGCACTCTTGGCAGGATTCCTGATGGTGTGGCTACGGAACTGCGTGGTCTCAAGAGGGGCGGGTTCCATAGAGAGGATCAGCCACCACTTTATCCTCCCTGCCGTAAAGCTGGTCTTTGGGGTCAGACTGGCCCTTCTTTCGGCCATGGTGTGCAGCATACACCATGGCCTTCGCGCCTTTTCGTCCAAGGTCATCGCCCGTGACACGGCGATAGATTTTGAGCGCACGGAGCTGCCATACCATTATCTGATGGGGTGGCTGTTGATGCACTGTCGGTCTTTGATGAGGCCTGGAGCAGAAGACGGCGTTACGGTTGATGATGCTTTCATTTTCCAATATCACCATCAGCCTTGGGAGTGTAGCACTATGCGAGCCTGTCGGAGGGCGCTGCCGAGAGTGGACGGATACAACTTTTTTTGTGTTTGTTCCTCTTTTTACCGCTGAAGAAGTGAGGGGCGTACATATTGATGGTTCCGGACCTCCTCACCACTTGCCTGAGGAGATGCTCCTTTGGCTGCGTAATATCCGTTCAGCGCACCTAGTATACCGTAACCGCAACAATGTCTACCCGGAGCCCAACTTGCCCAGTAGGTTCTTCCGCCAGTTCGGGTATAGCCAGCTATTCTTCGACAGTCCCAGCTCTTGCTTGGGCTTTGAAGGTAGCGTCCTTGACGGTATCAGGGCATGGCATTACTATGACGCGGTTCATACCCGAACCAGCTTTTCGGTTCCTGAGGCTGAGGCGCCAGGGGAGATTTTGTATATGGCGGCCCTATACCATGTTACTGTGAGCAAGCCTCCCGTTAATTTTGACCCGAGTACCAGCTTTATTATGGGTACTGGCTTGGCGGAGAAGCCCAAGGGGTCTAAGACGAGAAAGAAGAGGGCGAACCGGGTTCCTGTGCCTGACTCGGAGTCCACGAATGCGAACGAAGACGATGATGAGCATGATGCCGATAACTCTCTCCCTCCTGCGAAAGAGGTGGTGGTGGATCAGCCGCCTGTTGTGCCAGATGAGGTGGTGGCAGATCAGCCGCCTGTTGCGTCTGGACCTTCACGCAAGCGAGGCTGGCGTGAGTCTATTGGTGGCATAACCTTCTCCGTGAAGCGGGCTACGGTAAGACGCCGCGGGCTTTTCATTAAGGAGAGAGGCGAAGGTGATGACGCTGTTTCGGGGGTGAATTGAATTGCGACCATCTCCTTCTTTAGCTCTTTCTCTTCCTGAACTATGCCATTTTTTTTCTTCTCTATAGGCGTCAGAAGAGTCGGACTCTCGAGAACCGACCGCTGTTTTTGAAGTCAATCCGGCCCTGACCACTTTGATTAGTGACATGTGTGCCGAGATTATTTCTGCCGGGGTTCTCTCGGCGACGGCTGAGGGATCTCACGTTGCTGAGGTCCCGATCCAGGGCGACGGGGGCTCCGCTGAACCCGTCCCCGAGACTGCTGAATTTCGGTAGGGTGACGCTGACCCAGTCGTATCTCCTTCCGGGGTGGCTGGGGCAGAGGAACCAGCTGAATTCGACTTGGAAGTCGCTGGGGAGGGGACTACGGCGGCTGTGAGCGAACCTCAGCCTCCACAACCCTCCCCTGGTAAGATAAGCCAAATCTTGACTAGTGAGGAGGCTCATTTGCTCTATCATCACATCCTTCGGGTTAGGCTGATTGATGGTTGCTCTGGACATACAGGTCCTGCCTCTTCACTGCCAATAACGGACATTGCCAGGGTAGGCTCTGCCAGCGGGGATCTGGTGGAGGGAAGTGTGCCCCCTCCCCTTCCAACTTATATTGAGGGGCCTCCCGCTGGATCGAGTTCGGGAGATCGGATGGCGGCACAGCCGGGGCAAGGAGCAATGGTCCCTGCGTCCTCCTCTGCTCATGTTGCTTCGGGGGTCGACCTCTCCGCCTTGTCGAGTATCCAGGTTCTTCGGGCCGCGGAGGAGGAGTTAGCTGCTATCCAAGCGTCTTTTCGCTCGGAACTTATTTCCCTGGTGGCAGGGGTGGCAAGTTCTGGTGCGTCTCCTTCGACACTGCCAGCTACACTTCCTTTGACGCCGTCCTCTGCGGATGTTCTGGATGAGGCGTCACAGGATGTGGTTGACAGTTTCTATCGCCACTTGAAGAGAGGGGTCGAAGCTGCTGTGGAGCGGGGGACCACCTTTGCCTTGGCCCGACAATGCGCTCGTGGCCAAATTGAAATTCTTAAAACCCTCCCTGGTGGGGTAGAGATAGTTGCGCTTCTGGAGCCCAAATTACTGGAGGCTGATCAGCTCGTGACCCAGTTTCAAGTGCTGCGACAAGCTGATCTGTCTGCAGCCATAGATCAAGAGCGTGACTTCCTCACCACTGCCCTGGAGAAGGTAAGGGCTGCACGAGATAAGTCTAAGCCGGTTATAATGAAGGACCTCGATGACCTATCTCTCCAGTATTACCAGTTGAGCCGCAGGAGCGAGGATTGCATGGCTCGGGAAGCGGCCGCCTCCCGCAGAATAGTCGATACAAGGGAGCAGATCCTCGAGCTCCAGAGGAAGCTGGGTTTCTTGGAATCTGAGCTCGAAGCCTCCCGTGCGGATAAAGAGCTGATCGTTCAGGAGGCCGAAAAGGTCACTCGAGCTTCTGCTAGCCTGGAGCGTGCTCTGAAGAAGCTTGAGGATGGCTGGCAGGCTCATGCGCACTTGGAAGATGCGGAGTGGCTGTTTCTGGAGGCCGAGCGCCAGGCCAAGCAGCGGTTTGAGCGGTCGACTGTCTTGCTGAGGGACCGTCTCATGGAATTATGTATCGCCGAACCATAGTCGGCCTTTTTCCTTCTTTTGTTTTCATTCTTTTCCTTTCTTGAGAGGGACGTGGTCCCATAACATGTAGTACTTTTTGACTTTCAAATAAAAGAGTATGTTTTATTTTATCCTTCATTTGTATTGCTTATTGCGTTTGTGGTGTTGTGGTATTTGCCCCACTGGGGGACTGTTTCTGGACTTGCTACCCTTTGTATACCTTGGTTTTAGGTACGGATAACAAGTTTGATGAGGATACTTAGAACAATTCCACAGTAAGGTGGCCATGGAAGTTCCTGGTATCGGGGAGAAAGAATGCCATGGAGCAGCTGGGCTCCCGGGGCATGATGAGAGATGAGGCGCATGTACTAGGAAACTTAGTACAGCATTTGTGGTCCACGAAGGACATTTGTGGTCAATAGAGGACATTTGTGGGCCTATTATCCTTGGCGTACTCCGGCCTTGGGTACGGATAATAAGTCGAAAGAAAAACCAACATACTTACTCAGAGGTAATGAGGACGTGGTAAATATGAGGGTTTCTTCGATGGAGCCTTCCCACTCAGAGGTAATGAGGACGTGGCAGGAGTGGGCTCCATGAAGGGTACATAGAACAACTCAGAGGTAATGAGGACGTGAAGTTCTACCTGAGGGGTGGTTTGTTTTTGATGGAAGGAAAACAACTCAGAGGTAACATCGACGTGGTTGTTGATGGAACTGAGGATTCCCTGGACCCTTCTTTTGGTGTGTGTATTGATCGATAGAAAGTTAAACAGATCTAATACATGTTCTAACCCTTCATATACCGAAACTAGGGTTCACGAATTATACCTGCGGTCGAAAGAAGACAAGTAATTCCTGGCAATCTGGAGCGGACGATCCCAAGATCTTCTGCACGTATTCCTTCCTCGAGTAGGACGTCGTGTGGGCGACGATCTCCCAACCTTTTCTTCTCTTTGGCGGCCCTCTCTTTCTCTCCTTACGTGATCGTAAATTTAGAGAAAGTTTTAGATTTCTGATCGGTAATCTGGCGACCAGAGAATAGAGGATATATATAGGCTATGGCAGGGACCATGAGGTGAAATTAGGGTTAGGCCTCCTAACGGATCTGGATATCCCGTGTTCAGCCCGAACACACAATCCAGGCCCATTAACAATAGCTCGGTCCACTAATGAGCTATTGTTGCACTACCTCCCTAATCCCAAATTATGTTTGTGGGCTCCTTTTATTATATGCTCGTTTGGCTCCCCATGTTAAGATGTCGTATGTCCGTCGATCAAATTAAGTTACTGACAACTATATTGATTCGACTTCTTTTATCCTTAAGTAGTACCGCTCAACTTTATTTGTCATGTCGGATATAATCCACCTACGGGGTTTACATGACAATCCTTATGAGCTCCTTAAGGGGACATCATCAACCCGATGTATCGGGACATGGATTCCATTTATAATCAACAGCCCATCATACATACAATGTTATTACACAATTCATAGAGATTGTCGATCCATAATGAATCTCACTCTTTTATGAGTCAAAACTGCATATACATGTCCGTTATTATATCCGGGTTAAGAGCACAAGCATCCATAATAACAGAGGTGTTTGTTCTCTTATGTAGTCAGTATAAAGAGAACAACCTCAGGTGGTCCTGTTCAATATACACAAAGTGTACTAGTGTAAACCTATAGTCAAGATAGACTAACACCAGATTATACTACAACCTTTCCAATAGATTGTCCAAGTCCATCTAGGTTGTGAACTATTTATATACTCCATAAGGAACTGATAATATGATCTTATGTGTGACACCACACACCATATTATCTACAATATAGAATATCAGACATTTGCATTAACACTTGCAACAAATACAATATGCAAACATTTGCCCATATGATTCTCATTCAAAATTTAAGGAAATAAGGTTACTAAAAAAGTGATGCTTTTAGTATATAACCCTAACAATCTCCCACTTATACTCAAAGCATTGCTTTTCAGTATACTGTTACAAATCTCCCACTTATACTTAAAGCCATGCTGTTACACATCTGACTCCCATTCCCTCAACATGACTATCAAAAGCCTTAGCTGGTAAGCTCTTTGTAAAGGGATCAGCTAGGTTGTCGGCTGATGCTATCTTGATCACAGTAACTTTTCCTTTCTTTACGAAATCTCGTATCAGGTGGTACTTGCGCTCAATGTGTTTGCCAGTCTTATGGGCTCGTGGTTCCTTCGAGTTTGCAACTGTACCACTATTATCACAATAAAGTGTAATAGACTTAGGCAAACTAGGTACCACATCCAAGTCCAACAGAAAGTTTCTGATCCAAACCGCTTCTTTGGCTGCCTCAGAGGCTGCCACATACTCGGCTTCCATGGTGGAATCAGCAATACATTTTTGCTTGATACTCCTCCACACAATGGCTCCACCTCCCAAAGTAAACACACAACCTGAGGTAGATTTCCTGGAATCCCTATCCGACTGAAAATTTGAGTCTGTATACCCCAAGGGAACTAAACTATCTGCCTGGTAAACTAGCATATACTCTTTAGTCCTTTTCAGGTACTTCAAAATATGCTTTACGGCAGTCTAGTGCTCTTGTCCTGGGTTAGACTGATATCTGCTGACCATGTCTACGGCAAAGCAGACTGGTCTCGTACATAACATTGCATACATTAAGCTTCATACTGTTGAAGCATAAGGAACTGCCTTCATGTTCTCTATCTCTTTAGGTTTCCTCGGACAATGTTCCTTTGATAGAGCAATTCCATGTCTAAAAGGTAAGAAACCTTTCTTAGAATTTTGCATACTAAAACGAGTTAGTACAGTATCGATATAGGAAGCTTGGGATAAGCCCAACATCCTTTTCTAGCGATCTCATAGAACTTTGATCCCAAGGATGTGACCTACTTCTCCCAAGTCCTTCATATCAAACTGTTTGGATAACCATACCCTTACATCAGATAACACCTTCATATTGTTTCCAATGAGCAAGATGTCATCCATAGGATTTTATCACCTGATCAAAACATATGTTCCAAGATCTGGAAACTTGCTTAAGTCCATAAATGGACTTCTTGAGCTTACAAATAAGATGCTCCTGGCCCTTTTCAATGAACTCGTCTGGTTGCTTCATATAGATGTCTTCCTCAAGACTTCCATTAAGGAAAGCTGTCTTGACATCCATTTGCCAAATCTCATAATCGAGATGAGCTGCAATAGATAAAAGAATCCGGATAGACTTAAGCATGGCTACAGGAGAAAAGGTTTCCTCATAATCGATACCCTCTCTTTGAGTAAAATCTTTTGCTACAAGCCGCGCTTTAAAGGTTTCAACCTTACCGTCTGATCATCTTTTTCTCTTATAGACCCACTTGCATCCAATGGCTTTTACACCAACGAGTGGTTCTACAAGCTCCCAGACCTGATTAAAATCCATAGATTCTATTTCAGATATCATTGCTTTTTGCCAAGACTCTGCATCTTTATCTTGGAGTGCTTCATTGTAGGTACAGGGATCATAATCTTGTTCCTCAGGGATGAAGTTTGACGACTCGCCCAAGAACGTATATCTATCAGGTTGTATCACAACCCTCCCACTACGACGAGGCACTATCGGTTGTGGTGTAACATTTGTTACATGTTGTGCAGTTATTTATGGTTCATCCTCTTGTACTGTTGGTACTGAAGTACTTGGTGTCTCAAGTCTCAGTTCTTCTAGAACAACTCTACTTGTGGGTTTATGGTTCATCACATAGTCTTCCTCTAAGAATCGGGCATTGGTGTAACACCCCAGTCCCAAAATACGTAGGACCGAGTACGTGAACATGCCAGCTGCACATATACGAAGAATACCCCAATATATAGAATCCTCGTATATGCACATAAGTTGTAAATAAATAACCACAGGCCAGAATAACATATCTAATCTTATCACAGCTCAACACAGAAGATAAGAAAGTCCAAATGAAATAAGCAGAGTATCAAAAGATAGTCGGGTAAACATACTCACTCCAAACAGCTATGAAAATAGTCTCACAAGATCGGAGTCCAACCTCCGCAAAAATAGAAAGAAAAGAGATATAAAATAATGTCTACAACTGTCTCAGATAAGAAATAGACTAGAAATCAGTAGTGACTGTCTCGTCGTCAATGTAGGATAGCTCTAATGCCGCTCCGTACTCCTGTGGAAAATCGTCTAAACCTGGAGAGATAACCAGGTCCTCAGGGGACATAGCAAGATACAAGAAAACACCATGCCATATAAACTGTGATAATATAATAAGAGAAAAGGTATGTATGCAATCGGGTTCCTGACCATTCTACTGTGAACATGCAGTTTGAGATACAATCCTTCGACGCATGAGCCCTGGCTGTAAATGGGATCGGCATAGTTCCCGTAAAGGGTACCAGGGGCCTACGTCCATAACGCTCGGAAAGCGTCAGAGGGCACCATGTGTAACGGGCTACGTCCATAACGCTCTGGAAAACGTCAGAGGGCGCCTGGAGCCTGCGTCTCCGGAGGAGCACACAGGTAATCAGGGAAGTGTAAAGAAGCCCATACGTCAGGTATTGTTCTCCCCATCCAATGCCTAGTATCATCATCTCCATGACTGATATGAACCTCTAGTAACCGCCAAGTCTTCTAACATGCAATACTATTGGCAGTTACTCCTATCCGTCGCACGCTTCATACGTATCGGTGGCCAGCCGACTACGCGGAAACGTGTCCTACATGTGACTCACATCACGTGATACAACAATTGTCAAGGCCGTATGAGATATACCAATACCTCAACATCAATGGGTGGTCAATAAACTAAGTCAATGCAAGAGAATAAATAAAGCAAGAAAAACGACCGATAGAGTCGCTTGCACCCAAGTGTGACTTGGACGCACAGTTTAAATATCACGAAACAAAATGCTAAAAATAACAACTAAAAATAAGCATATAGTAATCACAGAGTAAGGTGGCAAGGTATCTTGCCTGATGGAGCAAAGTGGCAAGCCCAAGAAATCACAATGTCAGCTAAGAAACGTCACAATCTCCAAACAACTCCGGACGCTGAAACAAACATCAAAAACGATCTCAGTGAAGAAGATATACCTAGGAAACGCCTGTCCAAAAGTCTAATTCTGGAACAGGGGCAAAATCATAATTTTGGGTCAAAACGATGTCCGCCGTTGGACCCGCTTTGCACCGAAATGCGTGCCGAAGTCTATGGTCTCTAAATTTGTCAAACTACATGTCTATGGATTCAGTTTGAGGAGACGAACCCAACGGTATGTCCAATTTTGGATTCCGATGAGCTGTGCACAAAATCGCCCGTTTGAGTGGGTCGTGGGCCCGCCAAAAATGGGTTCCGATTCGACCTTCTCACAATCGAACCAAACTTGGCATGCAGGACCAGAATTTCGATCCGGACCTGTTGGTGCAAGTTTCATCTCGATTCGACGACTGTATACGAAGTTATGGGCAAGTTTGCAAAATGCCGATACGGGGTATCTCGACGGATACGCGTTGATTTCGTCGCGTACACGCGACGAAACTGAGTTCCGTAAGTTCCCACACGTCCACAACATCCATACGCGCCTTTCGATGCATATAGCGTGCGACCACGTCGCCCGGTTTGTCGGGGCGCACGTCGTATCGGAGAAAAATTCAGAAATTTACTAATTTGAAAACAGTTTTTCGCACAACTTTAACATCATAAATATTAGCAGGTAGGGCGTTAAAAATTATTCTAAAAGATGGGGTTGGTAGTCCTATAGGTGTTCTAAAAATCTGATCAGAAATTTCCAAGAAATAATTAATGGGTTGTGCAAAATTGAAGGCGAAACAGGGTTTCCTACAGTCTTTTGTGATCTGCCTTTTGAGGCAGTTCCTCGACGATTTCTCGTCGATTTCACGAAGAAGCTAATGGGTCTCAGTTCAATCTATCAGAAGAGGTTTGTAGGGGGTTGTATAGGCCTTACGCAGGAACTCGTAGAATCAAAAACGGTATAATAGATAGGAAGAACTTGGATCGAGAAGTGGGTACCTCGGTTGCTGAACGAAGAACCGGGAGAGTTGTTCTCGGTCGAGACGGGCGGCTGGCGAAGCTCCGGTCGACGGCGGCGGTCGCAGGCCCCTCTGGGTGGTTCGTCGGGGTTCGAGGTTGTAGGAGGAAGGTAGGTATTCGGGGGTTAGGGTTTGGTTTTCGGAGCAGTTGTATATATACTGCTCGCCACAAATCCTATTTCGAATAGGACTACAATATATGGGGCTCGGTTGCTGTTCATAGCAGCTGTGCTGCTAGCAATTAACTTTAGGAGGGGGTTCGGGTGAGGTGGACCGGCCCCACGTGGGTTTGTCCCCTCCCCACTACATTTTTTTTAATAAAACACTATGCTCCTGAGCTGAGGCTGGCCCGCCCCTTGCTGGGTGTGGTCGAGCCCAGCTATTACTTTTTCTTTTTTTTTAACAGTAAATAGTTATATATATATATATATATATATATATATATATATATATATATATATATATATATATATATATATATATATATATATATATATTTTAAGCAAGCAATAAACTCCTAAAAATTTACCAATAAATTCCTAAAAAATTTAGAATTTACTATATACCTTATTTAATAGAAATATTAACAGCACACATATAATATATACACACATGCATTTCTATTTACGTACGTATACCAAATAAATTCTAAATTATATAGAAAAATAACTCTTAAGGCACTAAAATAATTTAGGAAATATTGGGGGTTTACAATTGGTGCTAACAATGACCTTCTGATCCTTAGTACTATAAAATAAACCTCCTTTCGTTCCTCTTGGATAGCCTGCAAACAAGCGTACTTCTGTGCGAGATTCCAACTTATCTGCTTTCCCATTCAACACATATGCTGGACTACCCCAAATGCGAACATGTTTCAGACTAGGCTTACGACCAATCCACAGCTCTGTGGGAGTAAGAGGTACTGACTTAGAAGGAACCAAGTTCAAAATATAAGCTGCAGTCTCTAAGGCATATCCCCAAAACGAATCTGGCAAATCCGAATAACTCATAATTGATCTAACCATCTCCATAAGAGTTCTATTCCTTGTTTCGGCTACACCATTCTGCTGGGGCGTTCCAGGTGCAGTCAATTGGGATGCAATCCCAGCCTCTGATAAATAATCCCTAAACTCTCCAAAGAGGTACTCGCCACCACGATCTGATCGTAATGACTTGATACATTTTCCATGACGTTTCTCCGTTTCAGCCCTGTACTCTTTGAATTTCTCAAAACACTCAGACTTACGGCGCATCAAATAAATGTATCCATACCTTGAATAATCGTCAATAAATGTGACAAAATATTCAAAGTCACCTCTAGCTTGGATAGTCATGGGTCCACACAAATCAGAATGAACCAATTCCAACACATCTTTGGCCCTATACCCCTTTGCCGTAAAAGGCCTTTTGGTCATTTTACCTTCCAAGCAGGATTCACAGACTGGTAGTGCCTCCAGTTCCAATGAACTCAAAGGTCCATCTTCAACCAGTCTTTGAATCCTTCGTAGGTTAATATGCCCCAATCGCAAGTGCCAAATATATGTTTGGTTCATACAAGAAGGTTCTTTTCTCTTATTTAAGTTAGATGACATATTATTCATTTCCATAAGCTGCATTGTGGGCGAAATAGGATTAATGACATACAAATTATCAACCAATGCACCAGAACAGATAAAATTTTTATTCTTTCTAATAACAATATTGTCATTAAAATAAACTGAATATCCATCCTTAACTAACATAGAAAAAGAAACTAAATTCCTTCTAAGTGAAGGTGCATAAAGACAGTCTCTCAATGTCAAAGACTTATTTCTACCAAAAGATAAAGTAACATCTCCTAATGCAACGACCGATACTTTTGTAGCATCACCCATGAACAAGCATATCTCTCCATCACTGAGCTATCTGGTTTCCTGGAACCCCTGCAATATATTGCAGACATGATTAGTGGCTCCTGTATCTACACACCAGGTGCCGGTAGATAACACCGCTAAATACGTTTCAACTACTAGTAAATGAGATATACCTTCTTTGTTCCCTTGTTTGAGAAGTGGACAATCAGTCTTCCAATGTCCTGACCCTTTGCACTTGAAACATTTGCCTTTCGGCTTTTTTACCGCGCCTTGAGGTCCCATGCCCTTCTTTTCTGAGTTTGCCTGTTTCTGAATGTTATTCTTCTTCTTACCGCCTTTTGGCTTAGAAGTAGAAGCCTTTTCAGAAACAAAAACATGACCACTCTGCATAAAGAGAGATTCAGCATCCTGTAGCTCTTTTGCAAGTTCTGCCAAACTATACAACCTTTTGTTCATGTTGCAATTAAGGCAGAAATTGTCAAAACTTTTAGACAGAGTCCCGAGAATAATATCGACCTAGGATTCCCCATCGATTTCAGCTCCAAAGATCTCCATCTCATTTAGATGACCCATTATCTTGAGAACATGATCCCTTACTGGTGTACCCTCAGCCATTTTTGTATTCATCAAACATTTCATAGCAAACTACCTAGCTGCTCTACTCTGATGTCCGAAGAGTTCCTTGAGGTTATACATCATGTCATAAGCAGTGGCCATGGCCTGATGCTGATGTTGCAGCACATTTGACATAGATGCCAGAATGTAACACCGTGCCATCTCATCTACCTTTTTCCACTACTTATAAGCCTCTTTGACCTCTTCATCAGAGTTAGCATCAGGCTTAGGTGGGCATTCCTCAACAAGTACATATTTGTACTCCTCAGCAGTCAGAACAATATCCAAATTACGTTTCCAGTCAATATAATTAGGTCCAGTAAGTTTGTTTTCTTTAAGAATCACCATAAGTGGACTGAAAGAACCCATTTTTGAAATCCTGAGAATCACATAAATAAAATTATGTAGGGCAAAAAAAAACTTTTTGAATTAACTAAATATTGATTCCCTCAAAACAATAATAAGAAATTCACCAACACCTTGAACACCATGAATTTAGCATGCCACGATAGTGTGGACGTATACAAATTCAACTTTGTTCAAGTAGGTTTTTCTTATTAATTTTACTATCATGTCAACATAACTTTATGACAAATAAAATTAATATGCTGGTCTTGCTCTGGTCATACAAATAATAGTAGTGACTCCGATGGGGAGGATACCATTATTTGTATCTAAGTGTATACCATTACTTAATACTAAGTCCATTACCTTGTAATGAGTTCCTTCAGATGGAGAAGTGAACACATACTAGGTAATTTTCTACAATTATCCCTAAGGAAGTTTGTACTGGTGATCCATAATTATACTCATCCGATATGGAGGAAAGCACTATAGCCAACACGCAAGTATAATTACATCACCTACAAACCAGTAATGAGACTATAGGATTTAAACTAAATAAATATCTTCTCCCACTTAGTTATTTAACAATGAGAGTTTTCCTACTTGTTGATATTATGTCCATGTTGTCCATTATTAATGTAGGCTTGGTTTTTCAAAAAAAAAAACAACCACACAATAATAAACATGCATAATCAGAAAAAGCAAAATGACAAAAATAAGAGAAAATATCTAACTATTATGGTCATCTTTGCTGCTCCGTCCTCAACTATCCGAATCCAACTATTTTGGCTGTCGATTCCTTTATCAAAAATCATCTGTCTGCCTCTAGACTGCTTAAAACCAGCATCTCGTCCGACGTCAGAAACAGCCACCACCGCCATCACGATTGATCAAAAATAATTAAAATTACATCAATCCTATACCTTCCGAAGGAGTTCACACATAATCTAGATTGCAAAATTAAAATAATAAGCACGATCAACCCTCGTGATTTTAATTACATCCACAGCAACAACAATATCCACGACATGTCCGTGGTTTAAACAACACAATCAAAAATATGCATTGGACCATAATAGTTGGATCTAAGATGCCTGCAAAACCGAGTTAGAACAGATCTACATCTACCGACTATTACACAGCGCAGGTTTTATTGGACAACATGGACGTATCAATCAATACGTAGATCCAATGTGGCTCTGATACCAATTGATGGAACTGGGGATTCCTACGACCCTTCCTTTGGTGTGCGTATTGATCGATAGAAAGTTAAACAGATTTAATACGTATTCTAACCCTTCATAGGCGGAAACTAGGGTTCACGAATTATACCTGCGGCGGAAAGGAGACAAGTAATTCCTGGCAATCTCGAGCAGACGACCCCAAGATCTTCTGCACGTATTCCTTCCTCGAGTTGGACGTCGTGTGGGCAACGATCTCCCAACCATTTCTTCTCCTTGGCAGCCCTCTCATTCTCTCCTTACGTGAATCACGAATTTAGAGAAAGTTTTAGATTTCTGATCGGTAATCTGGCGGCCAGAGAATAGAGGAAATATATAGGCTACGGCAGGGACCATGAGGAGAAATTAGGGTTAGGCCTCCTAACGGATCTGGATATCCCGTGTTCAGCCCGAACACACAATCCAGGCCCATTAACAATAGCTCGGTCCACTAATGAGCTATTGTTGCACTACCTCCCTAATCCCAAATTATGTTTGTGGGCTCCTTTTATTATATGCTCGTTTGGCTCGCCATGTTAAGATATCGTATGTCCGTCGATCAAATTAAGTTACTGACAACTATATTGATTCGACTTCTTTTATCCTTAAGTAGTACCGCTCAACTCTATTTGTCATGTCGGATATAATCCAGCTGCAGGGTTTACATGACAATCCTTATGAGCTCCTTAAGGGGACATCATCAACCCGATGTATCGGGACATGGATTCTATTTATAATCATCAGTCCATCATACATACAATGTTATTAGCCAATTCATAGAGGTTGTCGATCCATAATGAATCTCACTCTTTTATGAGTCAAAATAATGCACACTGCATATACATGTCCGTTATTATATCCGGGTTAAGAGCACAAGCATCCATAATAACAGAGGTGTTTGTTCTCTTATGTAGTAAGTACAAAGAGAACAACCTCAAGTGGTCCTGTTCAAAACACACAAAGTGTACTAGTGTAAACCTATAGTCAAGATAGACTAATACCAGATTACACTACAACCTTTCCAATAGATTGTCCAAGTCCATCTAGGTTGTGAACTATTTATATACTCCATAGGGAACTGATAATATGATCTTCTGTGTAACACCACACACCATATTATCTACAATATAGAATATCAGACATTTGCATCAACACTTGCAACAAATACAATATGCAAACATTTGCCCATATGATTCTCATTCAAAATTTAAGGAAATAATGTTACAAAAAAAGTGATGCTTTTAGTATATAACCCTAACAGTTGTTTCAAGAAATTTGTGGATCTTTTACCCTGTTTATGCACTGAAAGTGCGGGTATTGGATCATGAGGAGGGAGCGCTTTTAGGAGGAAAGTTCAAAGGTATGATCATACATGACTTTCTACCTAAAAGATGCGATATAGATTCATCTGTAGTGACCAGAGTGTGAGTTCAGCGGTACTTGTGGGTACATAACTCAACACTCTGGGAGTTTTGGAGTCCGAATGTAAGTTCAGTGGTACCAGAGGGTATATAACTCAACAATCAGGGAGATTTAGAGTCAGAATGTAAGTTCAGCGGTACCAGAGGGTACATAACTCATCACCCTAGGAGATTTGGAGTCAGAATGTGAGTTCAGCGGTACCAGAAGGTACATAACTCAACAATCTGGGAAATTTGGATGATGTCGTTTCAGACATAATACTTCTTCAGGAACTTACCGTTGATGGGCAACATGAGCAAGTCTCCGTTTTGTTTTGCGAGGCGGTAAGCACCATTGGAGAATACAGCCTCGATGACAAATCGGCCTTCCCACTTTGGCTGAAATTTGCCGACGGTTTTGTGAGTCATAACCATCGGCCTCCGAACTGCCAGAACGAGATCGCCCACTTGGAATATTCTGATTTTAACCTTATTGTTGAAAGCTCCGGAGATTCGGGCTCGATATAGCTCAATTCATTGTTGAGCTAACAGGCGCTTCTCATCTAGGGCCTCCAACTCTTGTAGTCGGCGATGGTGATTATCATCTGTCGTCAGTCGGTAGGTGAGAGCAACGCAGAGTGAGGGGATTTGAGTCTCCAAGGGGAGAACTGCCTCACTTCCATATACCAGAGAGAATGGTGTGTTCACAGTGGCCGTTCGTACTGTAGTACGGTATGCCCATAGGCATTCGCCAAGCTTCTCATTCCAGTCGCGTTTGTTGGAAGATACGAACTTCTTGAGCAGCTTGATTATAGTTTTCTTGAATACTTCCGCCAAACCATTCGCCGCCGGATTGTAGGCGTTAAAGCAACATTCTGGATTTGGTGTTTGTCGCAGAATCGATAGAAGGCGTGGCTTACGAACTGCGGACCGTTGTCGTGGATGATCCTTCGGGGCAGTCCGAAGCGGTAGATAACGTGATGTTTGAGGAAGCTGATCATGTTTGAAGTCTTCACTTCTACCAGCGGAATAGCCTCCGCCTATTTGGAGAAGTAATCTGTGATTGCGAGTATGAAGCGATGTCCTCGGGATGAAGGCGGAGTGATTGGACAAATGATGTCCATTCCCCATGCTTCAAATGGTCAGGATGCCACCGTCGGATGTAGAAACTCGGATGGCTGGTGGATGAAATCTGCGTGGACTTGACAGGCTTTGCACTTTCTTGCATAGTCTATCGCATCGGCAACCATCGTGGGCCAGTAATAGCCCATTCGGCGAAGGCGATCTTGTAATTTCGGGCCAGGCTGATGGGCCCCGCAGACGCCGTCGTGAGCTTCGCGTACAGCTTCCTTGGCTTCTGTATTTGACAGACACCAAAGCAGTAATCCATCGTATGATCGCCGATACAGTATTTTTGTCTCTGTATCGTAGAAGAATCTGAAGGAACGTCTTCTGATAGAAGTGGCTTCCTTTGGATTCTCTGGCAGGATGTCGTAGACTACGAAGTCAATGAATGGCTGTCTCCAGTCTGGTGCTTCGTCAATAGTCAGAGCGGGGTAACTCTCAACACATTGAACATTATTCCTGGGACAGACCAACTCACGGCCTATTATGTCAACCAGATGATGAGCATGATTCGGTACCGCTAGGGAAGCGGCCAGGCCTACTAGGGCATCGGCTTTAATATTCTGGAGTCTGGGAACATGTTCTATGAAGAATCCTTCAAAGGACGAGATGATGTCGATCGCTATTTGGTGATAAGTGATCATATCTTCATGGCGAACCTCATATGAACCCAGAATCTGATTGATGATTAACTGCGAATTGCCGTATGCTTCTAGATACTCTACCCCCAGCTCCTTTGCAAGTTGGAGGCCAATGACCAAAGCATTGTACTCGACCACATTGTTTGAATAGGGCTCCGTGAGGGAGTAGGCCCGATTGATCACCAGCCCGGAGGGAGAAATCAGCACCACTCCGACTCCAGCGACAATGTTGCCTTAGGGCCCAGTTCTAGAAGCGCCATCAAAGAACATTCGCCAGATGGCATCATGGGAGACCGTATTTGAATTGGCGACCTCATTTGGAATCTTTTCGTCTATTCTGATTGACTCCGAACCTGGATGAGCTGTTAAAAAGTCTGCCAGGGCTTGACCTTTAACAGCCTTCTGTGGGACGAAGATCATGTGGTAGGGAGACAGTAATATCGCCCAGGTAGCGAGGCGAGAGCTGAGTGAACCTGGCTTGGTCATGAGGACCCTGAGGGGGTTGACTCTTGATACGACATGGATGGTTTGTCCCGTGATGTAGTATCGCATCTTCTGAATGGCGAACACCAGAGCAAGGCACTCCTTTTCTACGGCAATGTATCGGTGTTCCGGCCCCATCATCATTCGGCTGAGGTAATATATAGCCTGCTCATGTCCTGCATCATTGTTTTGCGTTAGTACAGCACCGAGAGAATGCTCCATTGCTCGCACATAGAGCAGGAATAGTTTTCCAATGACCGGGGCTACTAGTACTGGAGGGTTCATCAGATATTCTTTGATGCTGTCGAAGGCGCGTTGGCATTCCTCATCCCATATGAATGAAACGCCCTTTTTCATGAGGTGGGTGAATAGCTGACATCGTCCGGAGAGGTTAGAGATAAACCTCTTGATGTAGGTCAGCCTCCCTTGAAGGCCTCGGAGTTCACGAAGATTTCTCGGGGGACCCATCTCCATGATTGCCTTCGTCTTCTCAGGGTCTATGTGGATACCCTGGGAAGTAATGATGAAACCCAAGAACTTTCCGCTGGATACGCCCAAGAAGGATTTTGTGGAATTTATCTTCAAATTGTGCGCTCGTATCAGGTCGAACACTGTCCTCTGATCATGCAGATGATCTTTCTTAGAGCGACTCTTGACGACGATGTCGTCGATGTAGCATTCCACTGTCTTGCGTAAGTGGTCTCTAAAGATGACACTCATAGCTCTTTGATAGGTGGCGCCAGCATTCTTTAAACCAAAAGGCATGACTGTGTAGCAGTATGTGCCAATTGGTGTTCGGAATGATGTATGTTTTTCGTCATCAGGGAACATCTTGATTTGGTTGTACCCCGAGAAACCATCCATGAATGACATACGCTCAAAGTCGCAGGTGTTGTCAATCATGATGTCGGTGATAGGGAGAGGGAACTCATCCTTAGGACACGCCTCATTCAGATTACGAAAGTCGATGCAGATTCGAATCTTTCCATTCTTCTTGAGGACTGGTACTATGTTGGCGACCCAGTCTGGATGCTATTCCTCACGGATGAAGCCGCTGGCTATCAGTTTGTTGACCTCAGCTTCAATGGCATTCAAAATGTCGGGGCGGAACCGTCGTTGCTGCTGCTTGACTGGTTTTGCGTCCGGACGAATGTTGATTTTGTGAAGTACAACCTCGGGGTTCAGTCCTGGCATGTCTTCGTAGCTCCAGGCGAACACGTTGATGTATTCTCTGACGAGTTGCAGTAGCGATTCCCGCTCTTCGTCTGTCAGACTCTTGCTGACGAAGATGGGCTTTGGAGAAGACTCATCACCGAGATCGACTAGCACAACCTCATCTTCGGTGGGAGGCTCTCTTTGTTTGAACCGCTTCTCCCATTGAGCATCTAGTTGTTGTGTCCACGGCTCTAACTCAAGAAGTTCTGGAATGTCTTCATCTTCTTCGTAGGCGTCGACAAATGCCATATTGACGGACAAGACTTACCTGAATACGTCCCCGATGCTGACATCCGAATCGAAATTCGGTGATCCGATTGAGTATGAATGCCAGTCGCATTCCTCGTCTGAGCTTTCAGGGGTCGTTGCAGGTGTAACATAACCTAGCCCACATCTGGTCTTGTTGTAGTAATCCCGTGGTTTCCCAGCTAGGACCGGCAATTATAAGGATAACCGCCGTCCAGTGCCGTAGTTCAACCCTGGTATAGTTTCCAGATCATACCCCTGTTTTTGCATGAGGTACTTGGATCGGGAGTTATACAGATAAAGGGGCAGTCTTCCGGTGTCGGGTTCGAGATCAACTTCTTCTATTCTGAAGGATTGTGGATCATTCTTCCGGCCGAAGATGATTGGATGATCCTCTCCTCGACTATATGGTAAGCGTCTTCCAATGGAGTAAGTTGGTTTGCGGTGCAGACATTTGTCACCTGTGTGTGCAGGTGGGTGCCTATACCGTGTTCCATAGCATACATTGTACAAAGCTTATTAAGCTCGAGGTAGTTCAAAGATAGCCCTTTATTGATGAAGTAAGGTATCTTTTCCAGTGGGATTACATCATCTGCGGATGGAACATCAGTATGAGCAGCCACATACTTGGCCAGCTCTGGCTCTTCTTCAACCACCCCCTGTGTCAATGAAGATTGATGACTTGGACAGCTTATCATCAGGGGCTCCATGGGTGGAGCAGAACGTGGAGTCGTTGGCGTACTAGCCACCCACAGTTTGGTGCTCAGTGCTGGACGGGGAGTTGTTGGCTGGCTAGCAGTCCCCGACTTAGCGCTCGGCTGCCGATTCATTCTGGAAAGGTGAATCATCATCGGCTTGACGGAGGGATTGAGCTTCTTTGTTTGTTGCTGGCTAGCTCTAGGCAGCCTGATTGTCAGTGGCTCTGTCGTGGGTCTTGGCGCTTGGCCAGACCTTGGCAGTCGGATTATCATCTGCCCCTCTTGTGCAGAGAGGCTGATTGCATCCTTACGCAGAGTGGCTGTAAGTGGTGCAGTCCTGCCAGGTTTGCGGGCTTGAAGGTGGATTGTCAAAGGTTCTTCCAATCCAATTGCCGCCTCAGTTTGAGCTTGAGTATGTCCTTCGACAAGGTGCCTTTTCGACTTCTCATACAAGCATGAGTCTGAGTAGTAGTATTCGACCCCTTTAAAGGGATCGACGTCGGCAAATTCTGTCCTCACAAAGCCATGCTTATCGACGTACTTGAAGCATTGGTGTAGTGTGGAAGGCACGATCATGTAATCGTGTATCCAAGGACGCTCCAGGAGAATATTATAAGAAGTGTCCGCATCTATAACATAACAGGTCACTTCTGACTGAAGGTCATCGATTTGGCACTTTAAGCGAATTTTCTCGATCGGATAGCTTCTGTCTGAATTGAAACCGCTGATGGCGGTGCTTGTCGGCGTTAGGCGATGCATTGGGATGTGCAGATGGTGTAGTGGGCTCTTCGGGATGATGCTTATGGATGAACCAGGATCAATATGCATCCGATCCACCTTGATATCGCCAATGTACCCAGTATAATACAGAGGGCGATCGTGTAGGTTGGTCTTGATAAGCATATCCTGCGGAGTGAAGATGATGTTGGGCATTGCGCCTGTGCAAGCGCTGTCCTGGAGATCTGCAGGCGAGCTCTTCCAAGTGAGATTAGACTGAGCTAGATATGCGTCGGCGTTCTGGATAGCCTCGCTCAGTGCGACGCAAACATCCTTGGAGACTCTCAAGAGTTCGTAGAGCGACAATTTGACCGGTGTGTTGGCCAATTGTGCCAATATGTCAAAGTTGTAGGGCCTCTCTAGCCCATGAGGCGTCTCTTTTCGGAGCAGTTTGTCAAAGCAAGTCTCCTTCGGCCTAGGCTTGTCGGTCGTCGAAGGCTGAGAAGGTCCTGGAACATCAGCAGCTGTCGGCTGATGATCTTCAGCCGATTTACCTGGTGGAGGTTGGGTTTGTGCGCCGGATCGGGTAATAATAGCAGTAACTTCTTCGACCTCTGCAGAGGTTGTGCAGCATGATTTGACTTTACCACTCTTCTTCTTGTTAGTGGAGGGTGGTACGGACTGAGTCAATTCAGGTACCAGGTCCGGATGGACCCACATGACCTCCCCTCGTGATGTGGTAAAGGGTACTAGACCAGCAGCCTGGTCTCGAGGAAGTGGAAGGTTAGTGACCTCCATCTTTGCTCTAGGGACGGGCACTACTCCATCTTGAGTCTTTGTCGGAGGGAAGCTGTCGAATTGTACTGACACCATATTGGCTGCCACGGTCACCTCTTTGAAATCAATGGCCAAGGCCTTAAATCGATGAGATGCTGGATGTATCGCTTCAGTTGGTAGCAGTCTTGGGTAGCATGGTGGACATAGCGATGGTAATGGCAGTACTTGGGGTTCTCCATTTCTGTAGGACAAGGTTCACGCCTTGGAGGAGGGAGCTGAATTCGACCTCCTTGTATGAGCATGTCCAAGATGGACTTGACATGGCCGTCTTCGAAGGAATAGGTCATCTGAGGCCACTGCTTCTCTGCCGGTTTCGGTTCAGGCTTTGGAGCTGTGTCGGCCACCATAGCTTGTTTGCCCTTGATGTCTCGATTGTTGGAGGGGTTACCACCATTGTTGCTGTTGGTGTTAGGGCGTTTGCCCTTGTCCTCTCCTTTCGAGACGTGCAATCCCAGTTGGCAAAATTTCTTCAACTTGTCTTCTGCGCTAGTGGCACTGACGATGAACGTCTTCCAATCCTTAAACTGACTTTCGCCCATCCAGAGGCTGATTGTGGGAAGCAGCCTCTTTTGGCAAATTTCAATTAAGGAGGAATCAGGGTTACCGGAAGGCAACTTCATCGCGGTTTGACAAAATCGCTCGATATAGTTCCTTGTCAGCTCCTTTTCTCCCTGAACAATGTCCATGAGGGTGGACATTGTCTCGCCTTGTCCTACTTCATAGAACCTCTCCAGGAACATACGTTTTAAGCCAGCGAAGGAATGGATGCAGTTGTCCGGCAAGTTACGGTACCAGTCGAAGGCGACCCCTTCCAACGCTCTAATGAACAACCGTGTAAGGATGGCATCATCATGAGGCAGATGGTCGGTTGTGACTTTGAGGTAGGTGATGTACCTGCTTGCAGATGCCTTCCAATCATACGGATTGATGTTGAATGGTTTATATCTTGGTGGGAAGGGCACATCTCTCCATGCAGCAGGATATGGTTGTCGTATCCGAGGTCCTGGCAGTTTTCTCGGGCGTAGAACATGGCTCGGAGCTCCTGGACCTCTCTTCTTGCCTCCCTAGCCTCGTCTACAGCGGTAGGAGCCGATATTTCAGGAGGATTATCACCCGGGTTTGGTGCAGCTGAGTTTGAGTCCACATTGACCGTGGGACCCAAGCTTGTTTGGCCAGGCATCCTTCCTTGCAGAATTGGAAGGGCCGCTTTAATCTCGTCCATGGACTTGACCAAGGCATGCAATATGGCCTCCAGAGTGTCGATGCGTTGTCGATCACTGGGACCGTCTTGGTTGCTGTCCGTCATGAACACCGTCCTTACATGAGGAGAGATAGAAGGAATGGTGGAGGACGCGCCCTCTGAGTCATACCCTTGTAAAGAGAAATCGTCAGGGTATGTGGGAATGTTCTCCTCTGGTTCAGACTCAGAAGGAGTGGTACCCCCAGCTTCAGAGCTTGCCTCATCTTGAGAGTTGTGGACATCCTCGGGGACGTCGGAACCTGCTGCATCTGTTGGGGGAATCGTTTCCCCTGGATTATATTCTTGGAACACCGGATTGTCATGGATGTTTGGAGGAGTGCTATCCCCGACTCCAGCATCTCCCAGAGATGTGGACGACGAATCTCCAATTGTGGTAGATTTTGTCTTTGAGCGAGTACCTTGGAAAACCCCTCCCGTAACGGTCGTGGACAACTGCTTAGAAGAGAGTTTCTTGGTTAAGATATTTGGGCTGGAGACGATTGTTTTCTTCCCTCTCCCGCTGCCAAGGATCTTGTGAGCAGAATTGCAGGAGGCAACAAGAAGCGCCTCGTCTTCTGAGCTTGGGTGTTGCAGTCGTTGGAAGACGGATCGCCGGTCTTCTTGTGTGGCTGCCTTGCTGCAACAGCAGTTGACAATGACTTGAGTGCAGCGATGTCCATGGAAGGACTCTCTGCACACCAAGTCTTCATCTCTTTCCTTACATTTGTGAAAAATCACGTTGCGCAAGTCACCCGTTTTATGGGCCCGGGAGTTCTGAGCACATGAGTGTGTTGGCATCCTGCCCGCTCCATGATGTTTGGGTAGTAAAAGTACCAGCCCCTGATCATTGTTGGGAGATTCTTGATAACTATCCCATTCGTTGGCCGTCGGGGACTGGACACGGATAGTTTTATACAACTTTTCATCATGGGCCCGCGTAATAGTCAGCGGGACGCCCTAATAGTCAGAAGTTGGGGCAGCTGTCTGAGCTCGACGAGCCCGCGCTGCCAGAGACTTCTTCCTTCTAGCACCTGAGAGTGCATAGTAGGAAGAGTCCACAGAGACTGGCACATGAGAGCATCTGGGATCAGGATCGCCTGAGAGGCGGTCGAAGACTGAGCCCGAGCCGCATGAAGCAGATGGCCTGTGGTTGAGATTTTTAGCCGCATAGCCTGCCTGCATGCGGCTGGCAGTTTGCATGCGGCTGGGAGCTGTAGTGGCCGCGTGGGCCTCTTCCATGCGGCTGGAAGTCATAGTGGCCACATGAGTTTCCTCCATGCGGCTGGCAATTCTGGCCGCATGAGCCTTCTGTCTGCGGCAGGCTTTTGTGGACACATGAGTCTTCATGCGGCTAGCGCCCTTCTGCGACTTCTTCCTGGACCGTGTAGAGTTACCCCTTGCCCCTGCAAGTCCAGCATCGTAGTGTTTTCCTCTGCCGGACTTGGGGACCGTAGAGTCCTCTATGGTCTGAAGTGGGGCCGCAAGAGAGTCTTCTCCGTCGTCTTGGGCAACAGAGTGTACTCCTTCGAGAGCTTGGGGACGAGCAAATGATTTGGGCCTCCACTCCCTGCGGGCCTTCTTTGTGCGGGCTCGCCGCTGGACCGGGCCAGCGCTCCCGTCGAAGAGCATTTCTTCAAACGCCTGTTGGTCGAACCGGGCGACCAGTATTTGTTGAGTAGAGCTAAGTTTGGCTGTGTCCGATTGCGTCACCAACTCCTCAGCCGTGGAGAAGTTATTCCCCAGCAGAGTCGCCATCGTGTTTGCCATTGATTATAAAAGAACAGAACAGTTTTATGGGAGGACTGGACTTTTACTTCACAACACAAACTCGCTTGTACAAAGAAAGCCTAGGGACGAAAACCTAGGTACAACAATCTAAGTACAATTGTTTATTTTTTCTGGAGGGGTGACGGTAGAGGCTCGGGAAAGCGACGGCAGCTCTGCCTTACTCCTTGGACGATCGGACGCAGCTTCGGCTCCGGAAAAGAAATGCTCTTGCTCGAATGTGGATCGCTCTGTGTCTGGCTCTGTGCGTATATCTCCGTGCTCTCCTCTTTTTACAAGGGAATGGCACCTTGCTATTTATAGGCATCATGGGTGGTGGTGTATATCCATGTGGCGGATTCTTAGCCCCGGACCATTATGTTGATTGCCATAAATCTGGTTTGTTACGATTGCAATATATCTGGGTGATTATGTTGATCGCCATAAATTCGGATTGTAATGATTGCATTAAATTTAGATGATTATGATGATAGCAATAAATTTGGCTTGTTTGGGATTTCACCAAATCTAGACGGTTATATTGATTGCAGTAAATCTGAGTTATTGAGATTTGATCGACTCCTGCCACGTGTCCTTCATTGACTGCAATAAATATGAATTATTGAGATTCGATCAGCTCCTGCCACGTGTCCCAACTGCTGCGAGCCGCATGGAGGACTGTCATGGTTGGGCCGCATGAGTGTGGCCTCATGTCAGAACCGCATAAGGGTGGCCTTATCTGAACCGCATGATAATCCTTTAGTCTGAGCCGCATGAGGGTGGCGGCCGCATGAGAGTGCTTTTTGGGGTTGGTGGACTGTGCCAGCTGTGAAGATTTTCTTGTCTTCCCTAGGAGCCTGCCATTATGTCAGGGTCATTATTTTACTTTTATGTCAGGGTTGTCAAACCTTCGTGTCAGAGTCGTCGCTTCGCATCAGGGCATTAAATGAGACAGCTGCATAAATTAATTACGATCGGTTTGTGAAGGACTTTTTGAACCGCATAAAGCCACGTGGCTCGCTAGGAACTTCTGAGCCGCATGAAACTCTAATGAACTTTTGAGCCGCATGAAACTCTCCTAGTCTTGAGCCGCATAGGATTTTCTGTTCATTTCCATGCTTCTACAGTCATGAGATGTTATTCCCGGTTAACCTGGTATATTGGTACATTATTCGATCTTATTTCTTGTACATGTATATATACCGATTTAGGAGTGGCTGGCCCCCGGCTTTTTGAATCCTATGTCATGGTTGGATTCATTATACTATTTGGGGGATTGGAGTGTTATTATAGGTTATGTGATTAATACCCCACCTATTTACTACTTGTGCATAGCTCATCCTCGCCATACGTAGGGTATAGCCTGACCTGATACTACTTGTGCATAGCTTTCTGTTGTGGCCGGCCTGATCCTCTATACTCGTACTTGTGCATAGCCGGTCAAATGTAATAGCCTGATCTGGACCCAAGCCAATCACATAACGCTCTAATATCCCAAAGCACCGTTTATACTTATATTGTACTCAATTTTGCATGTATCACTTTAAATTACAGTTTATTATATACTCTCACACCATGACATGATACTGAGTAACTTCGCACTTCTTATTTCCAGTATTGTTATTCTATCATGTATTTTATTATAACTGTTCCTTATAGTATTTGTCAATTTAATGGAACTGCTATTGGCATTTGTACTTCACTCCAATCCTCACTGGATAACTATTTTTCAGATAACTTAGATGTCGATTGCACGACCTTCTACGGGTTTGGGATAGATGGTGACTTTGATCAGGACTTGCCTGTGGAGCCGGTGCTCGTAGTAGACGCACCGTCAGTAGTGACTTAGTTTAGCCGGCTTTACTGGAGTTGTATTCCAGATTTGATACTTTGGGTCTGTAGTACTTATTATGGGATTTGTATTATGTCTTTAATTCTGAACTTGTGTGTTTGACTCTGCTACTATTTTAGACTATCTACTTCATCTTTATCTTCGATCATATTCGTGCTTATCTTCCTCTAGTTCATGTGATTAAGGTATATTATATATATTCCTCCGTGCGGAGATGACAGGTTTATATTCTATTGTTCATGTTAGATGTTGTAGTTGACCTATACAACGTTCTACCGTCGACACTGCTTTAGGGTTATATACTAAAAGCATTACTTTTGTAGTAACCTTATTTCCTTAAATTTTGAATAAGAATCATATGGGCAAATGTTTGCATATTGTATTTGTTGCAAGTTTTAATGCAAATGTATGATATTCTATATTGTAGATAATATGGTGTGTGGTGTCACACAGAAGATCATATTATCAGTTCCCTATAGAGTATAAAAATAGTTCACAACCTAGATGGACTTGGACAATCTATTGGAAAGGTTATAGTGTAATATGATATTAGTCTATCTTGACTATAGGTTTACACTAGTACACTTTATGTGTATTGGACATGACCACTTTAGGTTGTTCTCTTTGTACTAACTACAGAAGAGAACAAACACCTCTCTTATTATGGATGCTTGTGCTCTTAATCCGGATATAATAATAGACATGTATATGCAGTGTGCATTACTTTGACTCATGAAAGAGTGAGATTCATTATGGATCGACAACCTCTATGAATTAGGTAATAACATTGTATGTATGATGGACTGTTGATTATAAATGGAATCCATGTCCCGATACATCGGGTTGATGATGTCCCCTTAAGGAGCTCATAAGGATTGTCATGTAAACCCTGCAGGTGGATTATATTCGACATGACAAATAAAGTTGAGCGTTACTACTTAAGGATAAAAGATGTCAAATCAATATAGTTGTCAGTAACTTAATTTGATTGACGGACATACGATATCTTAACATGGGGAGGCAAATGAGCATATAATAAAAGGAGCCCGCAAACATAATTTGGGATTAGGGAGGTAGTGCAACAATAGCTCATTAGTGGATCGAGCTATTGTTAATGGGCCTGGATTGTGTGTTCGGGCTGAACACGGGATATCCAGATCCGTTAGGAGACCTAACCCTAATTTCTCCTCATGGTCCCTGCCATAGCCTATATATATCCTCTATTCTCTGGCTGCCAGATGACTGATCAGAAATCTAAAGCTTTCTCTAAATTCGTGATTCACGTAAGGAGAGAAAGAGAGGGCTGCCAAGGAGAAAAAAATGTTGGGAGATCGTCGCCCACACGACGTCCAACTCGAGGAAGGAATACGTGCAGAAGATCATGGAGTCGTCCATTCGAGATTGCCAAGAATTATTTGTCTTCTTTCAGCCGCAGGTATAATTCGTGAACCCTAGTTTCCTTCTATGAAGGGTTAGAACACGTATTAAATCTGATTAACTTTCTATCGATCAATATGCACACCAAAGTAAGGGACCTGGGAATCCCCAATTCCATCAAATGGTATCAGAGCCACTTTGGATCTGCATATTGATTAATACGTCCATGTTGTCCAATAAAACCTGCGCTGTGTAATAGTCGGTAGATGTAGATCTGTTCTAACTCGGTTTTACAGGCTTCTTAGATCCAACTATTATGGCCAAATGCATGTTTTTGATTGTGTTGTTTAAACCACGGACATGTCGTAGATGTTGTTGTTGCTGTGGATGTAATTAAAATTACGAGGGTTGATCGTGCTTATTATTTGAATTTTTCAATCTAGATTATGTGTGACTCTTTCGGGAGGTATAGGATTTATGTAATTTTAATTATTTTGATCAATCGTGATGGCAGTGGTGGCTGTTTCTGACATTAGACGAGATGCTGGTTTTAAGCAGTCCAGAGGTCGAACCCCGAGTAGATCTTCACAGCGCCAGATTTTGGATTCAGATAGTTGAGGACGGAGCAGGAAAGATGACCATAATAGTTGGATATTTTTCTCTTATTTGTTGTCATTTTGCTTTTTCTGATTATGCATGTTTATTATTGTGTGGATGTTTTTTTGAAAAACTAAGCATACATTAATAATGGACAACATGGACATAATATTAACTAGTAGAAAAACCTTCATTGTTAAATAACTAAGTGGGAGAGGATATTTATTTAGTATAAATCCTATGGTCTCCATTACTGGTTTGTAGGTGATGTAATTATACTTGCACGTTGGCTTTAGTGCCTTCCTCCATACCGGATGAGTATAATTATGGATCACCAGTACAAACTTCCTTAGGGATAATTGTAGAAAGTTACCTAGTATGTGTTCACTTCTCCATCTAAAGGAACTCATTACAAGGTAATGGACTTAGTATTAAGTAATGGTATACACTTAGATACAAATAATGCTATCCTCCCCATCGGAGTCACTGCTATTATTTGTATGACCAGAGCAAGACCAACATATTAATTTTATTTATCATAAAGTTATGTTGACATGATAGTAAAATTAATAAGAAAAACCTACTTGAACAAAGTTGAATTTGTATACGTCCACACTATCGTGGCATGCTAAATTTATGGTGTTCAAGGTGTTGGTGAATTTCTTATTATTGTTTTGAGGGAATCAATATTTAATTAATTCAAAAAGTTTTTTTTGCCCAACATAATTTTATTTGTGTGATTCTGAGGATTTCAAAAATGGGTTCTTTCAGTCCACTTATCGTGATTCTTAAAGAAAACAAACTAACTGGACCTAATTATATTGACTGAAAACGTAATTTGGACATTGTTCTGACTGCTGAAGAGTACAAATATGTACTTATTGAGGAATGCCCACCTAAGCCCTATGCTAACTCTAATGAAGAGGTCAAAGAGGCTTATAAGAAGTGGAAAAAGGCAGATGAAATGGCGCGGTGTTACATTCTGGCATCTATGTCAAATATATTTCAACATCAGCATCAGGCCATGTCCACAGCTTATGACATGATGTATAACCTCAAGGAACTCTTCGGTCATCAGAGTAGAGCAGCTTGGCAATTTGCTATGAAATGTTTGATGAATATAAAAATGGTCGAGGGTACACCAGTAAGGGATCATGTTCTCCAGTTGGTGGGTTATCTGAATGAGATGAAGATCCTTGGAGCTGAAATCGATGGGGAATCCCAGATCGATATTATTCTCGGGACTCTGCCTAAAAGTTTTGACAATTTCTGCCTTAATTACAACATAAACAAAAGGTTGTATAGTTTGACAGAACTTACAAAAGAGCTACAGGAAGCTGAATCTCTCTTTAGGCAGAGTTGTCATGTTTTTGTTTCTGAAAAGACTTCTACTTCTAAGCCAAAAGGCGGTAAGCAGAAGAATAACATTCAGAAACAGGTAAACTCAGCAAAGAAGGGCATGGGACCTCAAGGCGCGGTGAAAAAGCCGAAAGGCAAATGTTTCAAGTGCAAAGGGTCAGGATATTGGAAGACTGACTGTCCACTTCTCAAACAAGGGAACAAAGAAGGTATATCTCATTTACTAGTAGTTGAAATATGTTTAGCGGTATTATCTACCGGCACCTGGTGTATAGATACAGGAGCCACTAATCATGTCTGCAATACATTGCAGGGGTTCCAGGAAACCAGACGGCTCAGTGATGGAGAGATATGCTTGTTCATGGATGATGCTACAAAATTATCGGTCGTTGCATTAGGAGATGTTACTTTATCTTTTGGTAGAAATAAGTCTTTGACATTGAGAGATTGTCTTTATGCACCTTCACTTAAAAGGAATTTAGTTTCTGTTTCTGTATCAGTTAAGGATGGATATTCAGTTTATTTTAATGACAATATTGTTATTAGAAAGAATAAACATTTTATCTGTTCTGGTGCATTGGTTGATAATATGTATGTCATTAATCCTATTTTGCCCACAATGCAACTTATGAAAATGAATAGTATGTCATCTAACTTAAATAAGAGAAAAGAACCTTCTTGTATAAACCAAACATATCTTTGGTACTTGAGATTGGGGCATATTAACCTAAGAAGGATTCAAAGACTAGTTGAAGATGGACCTTTGAGTTCATTGGAAGTGGAGGCACTACCAGTCTGTGAATCCTACTTGGAAGGTAAAATAACAAAAAGGCCTTTTACGGCAAAGGGGTATAGGGCCAAAGATGTGTTGGAATTGGTTTATTCTGATTTGTGTGGACCCATGACTATCCAAGCTAGAGGTGGCTTTGATTATTTTGTCACATTTATTAACGATTATTCAAGGTATGGATACATTTATTTGATGCGCCGTAAGTCTGAGCGCTTTGAGAAATTCAAAGAGTACAAGGCTGAAACGGAGAAACGTCATAGAGGTCATTACGATCAGATCGTGGTGGCGAGTACCTCTTTGGAGAGTTTAGGGATTATTTATCAGAGGCTGGGATTGCATCCCAATTGACTGCACCTAGAATGCCCTAGCAGAATGGTGTAGCCGAAAGAAGGAATAGAACTCTTATGGAGATGGTTAGATCAATGATGAGTTATTCGGATTTACCAGATTCGTTTTGGGGATATGTCTTAGAGACTGCAGCTTATATTTTGAACTTGGTTCGTTCTAAGTCAGTACCTCTTACTCCCACAGAGCTGTGGATTGGGCATAAGCCTAATCTGAAACATGTTCTCATTTGGTGTAGTCCAGCACATGTGCTAAATAGGAAAGCAGATAAGTTGAAATCTTGTACAAAAGTACGCTTGTTTGTAGGCTATCCAAGAGGAACGAAATAAGGTTTATTTTATAGTCCTAAGGATCAGAAGGTCATTGTTAGCACCAATGCCTGATTCTTAGAGGAAGACTATGTGATGAACCACAAACCCACAAATAGAGTTATTCTAGAAGAACCGAGAGGTGAGACACCAAGTATTTCAGTACCAACAGTACAAGAGGATGGACCACAAATAACTGTACAATGTGTCACAAATGTTACACTACAACCGATAGTGTCTCGTCGTAGTGGGAGGGTTGTGATACAACCTGATTGATATATGTTCTTGGGAGAGTCGTCAGACTTCGTCCTTGAGGAACAAGATTATGATCCCTGTACCTACAATGAAGCACTCCAAGATAAAGATACAGAGTCTTGGCAAAAAGCAATGATATCTGAAATAGAATCTATGGATTCTAATCAGGTCTGGGAGCTTATAGAACCACCCGTTGGTGTAAAAGCCATTAGATGCAAGTGGGTCTATAAGAGAAAAAGAGGATCAGACGGTAAGGTTGAAACATTTAAAGCTCGGCTTGTAGCCAAAGGTTTTACTCAAAGGGAGGGTATCGATTATGAGGAAACCTTTTCTCCCGTAGCTATGCTTAAGTCTATCCGGATTCTTTTATCTATTGCAGCTCATCTCGATTATGAGATTTGGCAAATGGATGTCAAGACAGCTTTCCTTAATAGAATTCTTGAGGAAGACATCTATATGAAGCAACAAGACGGGTTCATTGAAAAGGGCCAAGAGCATCTTGTTTGTAAGCTCAAGAAGTCCATTTATGGAGTTAAGCAAGCTTCTAGATCTTGGAACATATGTTTTGATCATGTAATAAATTCCTATGGATTTGATCAATGTCAGGATGAATCATGTGTATACAGAAAGTGTGACAAAAATGTGGTGGTGTTCCTAGTATTTTATGTGGATGACATCTTGCTCATTGGGAACAATGTGAAGGTGTTATCTGATGTAAGGGTATGGTTATCCAAACAATTTGATATGAAGGACTTGGAAGAAGTAGGTCACATCCTTGGGATCAAAGTTCTACGAGATCGTAAAAAAAGGATGTTGGGCTTATCCCAAGCTTCCTATATCGATACTGTACTAACTCGTTTTAGTATGCAAAATTCTAAGAAAGATTTCTTACCTTTTAGACATGGAATTGCCTTATCAAAGGAGCAGTGGCTGAGGACACCTAAAGAGATAGAGAACATAAAGGCAGTTCCTTATGCTTCAGCAGTAGGAAGCTTAATGTTTGCAATACTATGTACGAGACCAGACATCTGCTTTATCGTAGGCATGGTCAGCAGATATCAGTCCAACCCAGGACAAGAGCACTGGACTACCGTCAAGCATATTTTGAAGGACTAAAGAGTATATGATGGTTTACCAGGCAGATAGTTTAGTTCCTTTGGGGTATACAGACTCAGATTTTCAGTCAGATAGGGATTCCAAGAAAACTACCTCAGGTTATGTGTTTACTTTGGGAGGTGGAGCCATTATATGGAGGAGTATCAAGCAAAAATATATTGCTGATTCTATCATGGAAGTCGAGTATGTGGCAGCCTCTAAGGCAGCCAAAGAAGCAGTTTGACTCAGAAACTTTCTGTTGGACTTGGATGTGGTACCTAGTTTGCCTAAGTCTATTACACTTTATTGTGATAATAGTGGTACAGTTGCAAACTCGAAGGAACCACGAGCCCATAAGACAGGTAAACACAGTGAGCGCAAGTACCACCTGATACGAGATTTTGTAAAGAAAGGAAAAGTTGATGTGATCAAGATAGCATCAGCCGACAACCTAGCTGATCCCTTTACAAAGAGCTTACCAGCTAAGGCTTTTGATAGTCATGTTGAGGGAATGGGAGTCGGATGTGTAGCAGCATGGCTTTAAGTATAAGTGGGAGATTTGTAACAGTATACTGAAAAGCAATGCTTTGAGTATAAGTGGGAGATTGTTAAGGTTATGTACTAAAAGCATCACTTTTGTAGTAACCTTATTTCCTTAAATTTTGAATGAGAATCATATGGGCAAATGTTTGCATATTGTATTTGTTGCAAGTGTTAATGCAAATGTTTGATATTCTATATTGTTGATAATATGGTGTGTGGTGTCACACAGAAGATCATATTATCAGTTCCCTATGGAATATAGAAATAGTTCACAACCTAGATGGACTTGGACAATCTATTGGAAAGGTTGTAGTGTAATATGGTATTAGTCTATCTTGACTATAGGTTTACACTAGTACACTTTGTGTGTATTAAACATGACCACTTGAGGTTGTTCTCTTTGTACTGACTACGTAAGAGAACAAACACCTCAGTTTTTATGGATGCTTGTGCTCTTAATCCGGATATAATAACAAACATGCATATGCAGCGTGCATTACTTTGACTCATGAAAGAGTGAGATTCATTTTGGATCAACAACCTCTATGAATTGAGTAATAACATTGCATGTATGATGGGCTGTTGATTATAAATGGAATCCATGTCCTGATACATCGGGTTCATGATGTCCCCTTAAGGAGCTCATAAGGATTGTCATGTAAACCCTGCAGGTAGATTATATCCGACATGACAAATAAAGTTGAGCGAAACTACTTAAGGCTAAAAGATGTCAAACCAATATAGTTGTCAGTAACTTAATTTGATCGATGGACATACGATATCTTAACATGGGCTGCCAAACGAGCATATAATAAAAGGAGCCCACAAACATAATTTGGGATTAGGGAGGTAGTGCAACAATAGCTCATTAGTGGACCGAGCTATTGTTAATGGGCCTGGATTGTGTGTTCGTGCTGAACACGGGATATCCAGATCCGTTAGGAGGCCTAACCCTAATTTCTTCTCATGGTCCCTGCCGTAGCCTATATATATCCTCTATTCTCTGGCCGCCAGATGACTGATCCTAAATCTGAAGCTTTCTCTAAATTCGTGATTCACGTAAGGAGAGAAAGACAGGACTTCCAAGGAGAAGTAATGGTTGGGAGATCGTCGCCCACACGACGTCCAACTCGACGAAGGAATACATGCAAAAGTTCTTGGGGTCGTCCGCTCGAGATTGCTTGGAATTATTTGTCTTCTTTCCGCCGCAGGTAGAATTCGTGAACCCTAGTTTCCGCCTATGAAGGGTTGGAACACATTAAATCTGTTTAACTTTCTATCGATCAATACGCACACCAAAGTAAGGGTCCTGGGAATCTCCAGTTCCATCAACTGCTACGTAGGCTGGATGTACCCACGTGCTCGTGCCCCTAAACAGGGTACGGCTCGTGACACTAGTAGTAGTGAAGGCTACTGAACAGTTATGTGCATTTGAACAAGTCGTTGTTCATGACCGTTAGTTTTAGGGTTAATGTGGAATAAGGGTTCTATGACTGGAAGTCAGAGATGTTTTGAATTTGAGTTAATTTAACCAATTAATATAAGCTGTTTTGTTAGAGCTTTGGCTCAAATTGTATTCGTATTTTGGGCCAGCCTTGGACCTGTGGGGTTAATCCTTCAAAGATGGTTTTTGATGCTAATGAATGATGGGCTTTAGTTGAGATTCAGTTTAGTAGGCCTGGATTCTTGGGGTACCTAGACTTATTAATGAATCAGTGCACTGTTTAGATTAGGCCATTATATCAGTATATTAAGTCTTCGTATATGGAGTTTTGATCTTGGGCTGGCCATTATGCTTGGCTGGACTCTTTCTAGTAAAAAATTGGTTGATAAATAAATTAGCTAATAGAGTAGTCATTAGAACTTGATTAGGAAATTCTTAATGATATTTGTCTAAATATCATTTCCTTATGTTATGTGATTAAAAGACATTGCCAATTCTCGGTAAAAGGCAAGTACATTTATCTCATTTTTACTGCCACTTGCATGCATGAGCACACACGCTTGTTGGTCATGATACTTGTTTTACTTGCTTGCATGTTTTCTCGTGTCGGATGGGAGACATTCTAAACATGTTGTAGACTAATATTGGACAACTCGTGCCTAATAGCATATTATTATATGCATGATGTCCATTACATGCGTGACTGATAGCATTATCATCAAACAAGCCTGATTATTGTGTGATTGATAGCATTGTCGTTAAACATGACTGATTCTTATATGACTGATAGCATATTATTCATTTAATATGACTCATACATATTAGTCCCCACATGTTGATGATGTCCAATTATACATATTCACGTAGCTAGTGCATATTCTTATTATCTTATATATACTTGTCTTTTATTTACTCATGCTTTACCTAATTCCTTGATATCTTGTTGGTATGTACTATTGAGTTACACTGTGCTTTGCTACTTTTCTGATTGGATCATTGATTACAGGGGAGATTGATCCCTTAGAGTATTATGGCTAGCAGGAAGACCAAGCAGCGGATCTCACTCTGGATGCTGAGATGTAGATTCATGTATAGGATTGATTGACTGTCTTGAGATTGAGGATATTGCAACTATAGATAGTCTTTATCGACTTTGTACCCGGGTATTCATGAATAAGGCTGTCATGACTACATAGTGATCTGTGATGGTTTTCGTATTGGTAATTATATCGTGATAGACGTTGTGATAAGTATACACTGTTATTAATGAGGACTATACTAGACGGCTGACTACCACTGTCAACGATAGCGTAGGCAGGGCATGACTCGATTGGTACCCGATTATTTGGGAGCAGATCATGACATATTTTTGTGGTGGTCCATGCAGGTCTATCTAATTCCATGACCACTGGGAGCCTGCGTAATAGGAAACTCAACACAGCATAGGCCGATGGTTGTATATCTTACTATCTATATTGTTTTCTAAATTTTCTGTAGTGTTCCCCAGTTATAATTCCATGACTTTAGGGATTATCTTCCTCCAGATTCTAACATCCTTTAGGATCTAGGCTTCATTGCTATTTAGAGATTAAAATCAGATTTTCTAAACTCCTCCTTTAGTAAGCCTGTTAATTTCTCTATTAGTTTTTATCAGAATCCTACTTCTCTATCTCTATTTAGAATCTAGAATCATTTACTATCTAGAGTTTCTACTCCTCATTTAGCAGGTTTATTGAAACTCTTAAAAACCATTTCAAACTTCTCCATTGATTTTGGTTAAAAATACTATTTATTTTCTCTAACCATTCCAAACCCAAGTATTTCATTTAGAACCATAGAGCTCATATAATAGCTATTTGACCCAATCTTTTCGCCAAAATTTTCCATTGGCCATAAGGAATTATTTTCCCAAAATAATTCCAATATAGGACAATATTCCCTAAACAATTTCCAAGAGCCAATAACAATTCCATTCATTAGATTCTTCCACTTAAAACTTTACCGTTTCTATTCACTCTTGAACCCAACTCAGTTAGCAAAGCCAGGCTTTGATTAATTTTGTGTTTATAAGCTATGACCTTAATCCATGAATAAATCATTATGGTTCTTTCTTCCTATTTGATAATCGATCAATTGACTTTCAAGATTCCTTTCCTCGTGATTGAATATCCTTAGTGGATAGGAAGCTTGCTTGAATTTGAATTATCAAGGTGCTCCTTTGAGACTCTCATGGATAAAGTTGGTAGAATAATCGGTGACCTACAATGGCGTGGCAGCCACGCACTGCAGCCATTTATCTGAATCATTAAAACTATGGGTCTAATGCAGCCAACATTGCACTGGCGAGGCATGGGCTCTAAGTCAAAGTAATTTCAAGTATGTATAGGTTTTCGAATACTATTGAGACTATATGTCCTAGATACATCATGTTTCGACAACTTGAAATGTTCTGTCAATATCATGGGTAAAGTTTAGAAATTATTCAGTACTTATCATTCTTGAGTTACGAAGCCAAAAGTTCAATGCATCCAGATGTACACTAACAGGGTATGAATTCTAGGTAAAGTGATTTAGGATATGCATGGGTTCCGGATACTATTGAGATTATATCCATGTCCTGAATTTACATTGTTTGACCTCTTATCACCATTGGAAAACCATAATGAAATTAGTTTAATCTGTTTGATTTTGTCCTAACTTGAAGATTCTATTCCTGGCAACTCCCAGGGATTACTTCTAATACTATATCCAATAGGAATAAGGATTCATCTAGAATTTCTAATTTATATTCCCTAGAGTTCATTAAGACCATTTCAAATACCTTTTGCCAAAACTGTTTCATGGCTCAAACCCAGGTGTGTTGTATATTCTGTTCATAATTACATATTTTTTTATAGATATATACTTTGCAGATAGTCGTATATACTGGATAGCTAATATACATTTTGTGAATATATCTTTATCTATACGGGGGAGCATAGATATTTACCTATCGACCCTATTAGCTCATTTCTAATAAAGGCACCATTGGGACCCATAGTTAGACAGGTAAGGGCATAATGGTAGTAGAGTAAGACCATGGGTAGTTAAGTGTTGTAGTAAGTTTTAAGAGGCTTTTTGAACTAAAGTCTTATCCGGAGGAGTATTACAAAGCCGTTAGTAGTGATATCTGATTTACGAAGAAGTATAATGTTTTTTATGACTAAAGACAAGAGAAAAAGAAATTATATGGAATGATAGATGGATCCGTAAATAATCAGATCACGTTGAAGAGAGATTTAGATTTGATAAGTTTCTTTCACAGAAAAGTAAGTTTGGAATTATAATTTGCATAATAAAAGATCTTGATGTTATGATGATCAAGTAAAGAAACACTCAAAAGAATTAATTTTTGAGAGAAGATTGATATGACATAAAAGAAATAATGGGTTCTTGAAGGGAATAGTTGTGTCAAAGTAATAATGAGGAATTAAGACCTAGATATTAGTTTACAACTCTTAGAATGGATGTATAGTGATTAAAGAAAGGAAGGGTCATTGTGTTGAAATTGTCGAAAATTTAACAAATGTTGATGATTCAATTGTGGATCAAATTCATGATATAGTAAGAAATATTTTATACATGTTTAAGATATGACGATATTTTTAGATAAGAAGATAATCAAATTTGATCTATGAGTTAGTCACTAGCTTTCAAGGATTGAGATTTTTCGAAAACACATAATCATGGATCGATTTAGTAGGAAATTTTTAAGATTGTAACCTTGATGAAGTCAGAAATAGGAAAGGTGAAAGTTGATTTCTAAGAAATGGCTTGATTAAGGAAAGCAAATTGGCAGATAATATGAAACGACTAGACGAAATTTGATTTAATCGGATAGGATACATTCCTTGATCCCAAATAGAATTAGTTATAGTGTCTGGGTAGTTACCCTAGGTTCCTGGGTGGTAAGAGTTTAGCAAGCTTAGAATATTGATCGACAGTATTAAAAAATTAGTTCTTCCTACATATCGTTCCTCGAATCGCCTTACCATCATTTGATCATCAATGGAAGCATATTATCAAACTTCATTTCTAGCTCTATTTTATTATATTATCATGCCTAAATTTTGAATTCTGGTCATATCTAGACAAACGACACTTAAATATATGATATTCGATCGTGACTAGATTTTCCTTCCGTCCTTGATCGTGCCTTGAGGATTTTAATTTTGACTTGATCATGACTAGACCTTGATCATACCTCACAAATTTTGATTATAAATTGATCATGTCTAAACTTGATCGTACATATATGATTTGTACTTTTTTCTAAATTATTTGAATAATTGATTCAAGTCATGGCTAAAGGTTTTTGTTATCCTTCGACTCTATTCTAGAATTAGATTTCACTCTACGCTATTTCCAGATTCTTGATTTTGCTCTCATCATTTCTCTATTGATCGTGTTTAAGCAGTTTTGATTCTATTAGTCGTGACTATATATATCGTACCTGACTAATTTTGATCATTTTATCATATCTATAATTTGATCACACCCAGGTTTTTAACTATGCCTAGACTTTGATCACTATTCCATAATTGATCATGTCTAGGTACATGACCGTGACTTGATGATTCATGATCGCGTCTCAATTTTGATTTGTTTCTTGATCATGGCAAGGTTCACCATCTTCAATTTTTGTATTTTGATCGTGTATGTGATTTTGATTATTTATATTTGGATTTCATTATGCACCTATTTTTTGTTTTGGACCATTTTCAAAAAAATTACGTACTTGGATATTCATAATTGTGCTTGTCGTACGATTTGAAATTTCGAAGACAAAATTTTTCAAAGGAGGGTAGATTTGTAACTCCACCTTCCATAAAAAAAGAATTGGTCATACTCATTATTCTTTTATATACTACATTTAACTATTATTGTTATTTAAAATTATGTTTGCTTACTAAGTTATATTAACTAATATTTAGTTATTATTTTCTAATGTTTAACCATTATAATTATTCCACAGATTAAGGAACCATGGACTGATGGTTGTTGGTTAATACAATTAGTTAGCTAAAGCCTAAACCCAGTTGGGCCAAGCAGTTGAACCCATATTGTTGCTTCTTTCCTAATTCAATATAAACGTAAACCCAGTTGGGCGAAGCTCACAGCCTGGGAAGCCAAGAGCTTGCGCTAATTATTGCAAACCAGATTTGTAACTACCATTTTTCTAAAATGAGGGTAATTTTGAACTTTTGTAAAATTGATCAAGATAGTTATTAAATAATAGATTTAAATCATGTTAATAATTAATTGGTGGTGATTTTTTGATTATTTTTGTAATATTTAAAGTTATGTATTGTGATTGTGTCCCTTACTAGTATAACCCTAGAACTACTTACCCTAGAGACTAACCATGACCATGGAGACCTAGCTAATGTGATTAGATTAGTTCACCACCACTTTTTAGGCTAAGGATGTTTTGGTAATTTGTGAATTATTATTATTTTTGGATTTTATTTAATCAATAATGTGCTAAGTGTTATATTAGGTCTAATCCTAGAATTACCTAATCTAGATGTTAATCATGACCCTAGAAACATAGTTAGTAGAATTCAACTAATTAAATAAGTTCTAGAATATCTAGATATTATGTTGAACCTAAGATATTTGTAGAAAACCTAACCAATTTGGGCCTTTACCCAAAAAGGCTCAAAATTACAAGGCGTTTAAAAACCAATTGGACCTAACCTTAACCCAACATCACTACATGGCTGGCCAAGAGAGGTCCCTTCCCACCTATATAAGATCACATGAGCCCCCTCTTACCTCTTTCCTTACAAACCCTAACCCTAATTTGTGTTCTTCCCTAAATTTGTCTCCTTTCACCAAATCAACTCCAAATTTGACCAAATCAATTACAATACACTCCCCTAATGAAGAGAATGTCTCTATTGGCTAGATAGCAAGGATTGAGAATAATTTGACCATAGGAATTTGTGTGGGTTTGTTTCAAGTGCATTTTCATTGAGATTCCAACTCTCAATAGGTAATAACCTTTAAACCGATTAATTTCCTGATTTTCACCATAGATGCATTCATTTAGGGTCCCCCTAGCCCTAGGCCAATTTTGGTAAGAAATCAAATCCATTTAGGATGCGTATCGGAGGAGTGTCGGAGAGCTATTCAATGTGTTCGATGAAATGCCTTTGAGAATAATTTGTTCATAATTTTCAAAACTAATTTCATGATTTTGTAGTTAATAATGTGTAGATCTCATTTCTATTTGACTGAGTCAAATTTGGGGAGTTTTTCGTGTTGGATTTAGACACGGGGACACAAGTGCGAACACAGCGCGCTGTCCTGCTACCAGCATGTCCAAACACGCTGGACACGATAAGTTTTCACATTCCAGTGGCTGGTAAACCTTGGGGCAGTGACTGACATCACATTTACCAAGTTTGGATTGATCTTATCGAGAATTCGTGGGAAAATTTACTCCACAGATTCTATCGGGTTCGTGCACACACAGGTTTTCCAGTTCTAATACGCGTATGGACACGTAACACGAAACGTCATGGACACGGGCTAACCACCTTATTGGACACCCTGATACTCATGTTGACACACCTGCACGACCTAGTTGTTGGACATATCGTGTCCTAAGGGACTCGACACATGCGCACGATGCTGCCTTTATGCCTAATTCCTGATACATGTTTGATACCTTCTGTTCGGCACAGTTTGGAAACAGTATGGACACACACGCGCACACTTTAACATATGACACTTGATACTTGTTAAATGATGCCATGATTAGTTAATACCATGTTATTTGATACTGTGACTTGATACATGTTAGTTGTTATATGTAGTTTGATAGCAAGCAATATCTGTTACCTGCACCCTCTGAACACCTGCTGTGGACACTTGGACACAGGCTTGACACATTGATAGACACCTTGCTGACACACATTTCACACCGTGGTAGATGCACACACTCGACCACTTTATACATATAGCCGTATTTACTGTACACTGTGATACATACACTTTTGTACTTATATCATAAAACCTCCTCTTAGTTACGAGTTCATGTGGATAGCAGTTTTGTGTAGTATTTTGATTTGAGTTTGATATATATACATTATATATAGATGTGTGGGGTTGCTAGCTAAGTCTGGGTCCAGGCTTACTTGTGAGTTATCTCAGTTTTTCCTGAGGTAAGATAGAGTATATTTGTGGGTTTGAGTTTCCTGAGGTTGGGGATATGGAGGTTGGGTTCTTATATATGTATTGATGTGTGTGTGTGTATATATATATATATATATATATATATATATATATATATATATATATATATATATATATATATATATATATATATATATATATATATATATATATATTGTTGACACAAAGTCACAGTCAACCAAATATTGATAGAATTGACTAAATAATACTTGTGATAATTCAATACGACACATGAAGACTACATCAAGCACAAGTCAGACGACAGCTCAGTTTTGCAAATGCAAGTCATTTTTGAGTCTGTATTTTATAATTTTATTGAGTCTAGACTTATGTAAGCTGAGTTGTGCTGAGCATCTGAGACTTAACCTATACCCTACCCAAAATCCAAAAGCTCCACATACATCCAAATAAGCCCATTTAACCAATGACCCATTCTGTGCTCTGGAGACAGAGTTCGGGCCGAACTCTGCCTCCACACAGAGTTCGGGCCGAAATTTGTCCCCTAAAAATCAGCACCCTAATTTTTACAATAATGCTAAGTCTACTACCAAATGCTTACAACCCTCTTACAACCACTCACCCATTTGCTGACATGTGGGCCATGGTCCACATGTCAGCAATGGGTGAAGATTGTAAGAGGGTTGTAAGCATTTGGTTGTAACTGTAGCATTACTCTAATTTTTAGGGTTAGCTGGTTGCAAGTTGTCCAACGGCCAAATTTTTGAAAATTCCAACCAAAATTCTGGCCGAATTCTGCCTACCTGGTATCCTATAGATAGGCCATGAATTCTCTCATTTTCATTCATCCCATCTTCTCTTCTCTTCTCTCTAAAGCTCAATACAAGCCATACCCTTCTTCATCTACTAGCCACAAGCTCCCTAAGCCTCAAGTGCTCAGCATTTTTCAGTTAGGAGTTTGTGCAAGAGTTCAAGAAGTTGCTTGGAAAATTCCAAGCATCGCCACTACGATCTTTGTAAGAAGTTGACGTGCTCTTCTGAAGAAAAGGCACGGGGTGTAACTACTATTTCACAAATAGTGGATTTAATCCTGAGCTAGAGTTCTCAGGCCTGGACTAGTCCTCTACGAGGAAAACCAGGTTAAAATCGGCTGTGTTTGCGTATGCTGCTCCTTATTTATTTCCGCATTTACTCTGATTATTTTTGCTTGTGAAAGAGTTTAATTTTTAATTGGCTATTATCGCTATAAACTCTATTCACCCCCCTCTAGAGTTGCCATCTGTTCTTCAATTGGTATCAGAGCTCGGTTCTCTCAACAAGGACTAACATCCTAGAGCTGGTCCATGGCAACCACGCAATCCTTGATTTCCAATCACGGTGAAGGGCAGTCCACTCATAGGCCTCCCCTATTTGATGGAACTAACTACACCTATTAGAAAACAAGGATGAGCTTTTATCTCAAGTCGCTAGACTTCGTCCTGTGGACCATCGTCACCGATGGTTACAAAAGCCCGCCAGGATAGTTGTCAATGGTGATCTCGTTGAGAAACCACATGACAAATATTCTGACGAGGAGAAGAAACAGGCAAGTCTCGACGTGGGAGCTATTAATGCTTTGTTCTGTGCTATAGACAGGAATGAGTTCAACAGGGTCTCAACATGCACCACTTCTCACGAAGTATGGAGACTTCTAGAAGTGACGCATGAAGGAACCACCCAAGTCAAGGAATCGAAGATAAGCCGTCTCACTAAAAAATATGAGGCTTTCAAGATGAAGCCAAATGAGACGATCACGCAAATGTTCACAAGATTCTTCGACATCATCAATCCCCTATCTTCGCTCGGCAAACAATTTTCAAATCACGAGAAGATTCGCAAGCTACTTAGGGGGCTACCAAAGATTTAGAACCCTAAGGTGACAGCCATCATAGAAGGAAATGATCTCACAACCATGTCCATGGCGACCTTGATGGGAAAGCTGATGACTCATGAGCTTGACCTTAAGGACTTCGAAGAGCCTGCTCCTAAGGCTAAGGAGATCGCACTCAAAGCTCACCGACGGAGGGCTGACCCCGAAGAGACGGATGATGACAACTCAGAAGGTGATGATCAAGCTCTCCTTGTCCGCAACTTCAAGAAATTCCTTCACTTCAACCGAAGAAAGAAGGAACCACAAGAAGATGACGAAGAAGAGCCAACCTGCTACGGTTGCAAGAAGACGGGACATGTCCGAAAAGATTGTCCATTCTTAAAGAAGAGCAACCATTATGAGAAACCATACAAGAAGACTTCCTCAAAGAAATATGCCAACACAAGCATTTGGCATGAAAGCGAAGCTAGTGACTCCGAGGAAGAAAATGACTCTCCTCAAGACGCTGCAAACGTGTGCCTAATGGCAACGTCCGACAAGGTATCAAACGAAACTCTTGATGATTTTACTTTTGATGAACTTGGCGATGCTTTCACCGATTTACTTGATGATCACAAAAAGGTCATTGGTAAATATAAACATGCCAAGGAAAAGATCAAAAGTCGTGAAGTCGAAATTCAAAGACTTTCTTTATTGCTTGATAACATTAGGGACACTTCACCCACGGATGTCACAAATGAGGTATCTAAGCTTAAAATAAGCTTACATGATGCCGAAGCACGCATTGAACAACAAACACAAGAAATCACAGCACTCAACACGGAGCTTGCAGAAGAAAAGAGTAGACACAAGATTTATATTACTAAGATACATGGTTTGAATGCTAAGGTTACTGAACTGCAGGCTGTCTCCAAGAAATTAGAGACTAAATTGGAAAAACAGGTTGCTCAACCTCAAACCCAATCACATGAGACACACACAAAGCATGACACTACTCATACTAGTCAACAACGTCATCCACCTGCAGCTCATAATCATGCTTACATATACACACACTTTCATAAAGCACACAAACCACATGCACGTAGAAATAATTCTCATATGTCACAGAATCATCATGCTACACATAGATACAACCATCACTATGTTGCACAAAATCACCATCAATCTACATATAGATATCATCACCATGCTATTCCATATGGACATTATCACTATGCTACTCCATATAGACATTATCACCATACTGCTCCACATCACTCTACATATAGACATCATCACCATGCTAACTCTACATATCATCATGCTACTCCACATCACTCTACTCATAGACATCATATGCATGCTCCTAACATAAATAAGAATGCTATATGTACTTATTGTGGTTTACATGGACACATTTCACCACAATGTAGAATTAGAAGATTAGTAGATAGAAAGATATATGCATGGTTTCCGAAAACTAACTTTTCAGGACCCTCAAGAACTTGGGTACCAAAGGTCACATCTACTCTTGATGTAGGTGGACCTTCCCTCCTCAACTAAGAGTAAGTGGATTCTCGATAGTGGATGCTCGCGGCATATGACGGGAGACGCAAATCTTTTCGCATCACTATCGATGAAGAGAGAAGGATATGTATCCTTCGGTAACAACCTAAAAGGATATATTATAGGTAATGGTATTATTGGTTATCCTCCCTCTCCCGTAATAAAGGATGTCTGCCTAGTGACCGAGTTAAAGCATAACCTGCTCAGCATTAGTCATCTTGCTGACCATGGATATGACATTAACTTTGGACAAAATAAATGCTTTATTTATGATAGGTCAACGGGAGACATTGCTTTTGAAGGGGTAAGAGAGGATAATATTTATATTTTTTTATTTTTGTAGAGATACTAACAATGCAGGTAGATGCCTATATGCTCATAAGGATGAAAGATTACTTTGGCACCAGCGTCTTGGTCATGCCAACATGGATACTATATCCAGGCTATCAACTAAGAAGCTAGTTAGAGGTTTGCCCGAAATCACATTCAAAAAGGACACGGTTTGTGCCGAATGTGAATTGAATAAGGCAACTAAGTCCTCATTTCATTCCATAAACTCTGTAAGTAGTACTAGACCTTTGCAACTTCTTCATATGGATTTATTTGGCCCTAGTAGAGTAGCCAGTCTTGGTGGAAAACTCTACGCCTTTGTTATTGTTGATAATTTTTCTAGATTTACTTGGGTTTTCTTTCTTACAAATAAAAGCGATGCTGTTTCGGTTTTCAAGATTTTTGTTAAGAAAGTTCAAAACGAAAAAGGCTACATGATCACTCGAATCCGAAGTGATCATGGAGGCGAATTCAAAAATACAGATTTTGAAAAGTTTTGTGATTCTAATGGTTTTAATCATGAGTTTTCTTGTCCAAGAACTCCTCAACAAAATGGTGTTGTGGAGCGGAAGAATAGGACTCTTGGCGATATGGCTAGAGTCATGTTGAACAAGTTTTCACTTCCGAAATACTTTTGGGCTGAAGCTGTCAGTACAGCATGCCACATTTTAAATAGGGTGCTTATTCGTCCTATTACGAAGAAAATACCCTATGAGCTTTGGTTTGGAAGAACCCCAAATGTTTCTTATTTTAGAGTTTTTGGTTGTAGATGTTTTATCCTTAACACCAAAGACAACTTAGGCAAATTTGATGCCAAAGCTGACGATGGTATTTTCCTTGGCTATGCTGCCAAGAGCAAGAGATATAGAGTTTTTAACAAACGCTCATTAATTGTGGAAGAGTCTACAAATGTGACTTTTGATGAAGATAACAGTGCAGCAGCTACTCTTGATGATGATGTTGAGCCATCAACTTCTACTCCGATGAATACCACAACCGAAACCAATTCTCTGGAGGGCTTGCCAAAGAAATTCTCTTTCAAGCCGTCACATCCAGAAAATTTGGTAATAGGTGAGGTTTCACGTGGAGTAACTACTAAATCATCATTAAGAGACTCTATTGCTAGCACTGCCTTTATTTCACAAATTGAGCCGAAAAACATTTTAGAAGCTTTTAATGATGAATTTTGGATTTCTGCTATGCAAGAGGAACTCAACCAATTCAAGAGGAGCCAAGTATGGGAACTCGTTCCTAGACCGGCCAATCACTCGATCATTGTTTCTAAATGGGTTTTTAGAAACAAAGTAAATGAAGATGGTTCAGTCACACGCAACAAAGCTCGTCTAGTAGCCCAAGGATACAACCAAGAGGAAGGTATCGACTACGATGAGACGTATGCTCCTGTTGCTAGATTGGAATCCATTCGGATGCTTTGTGCATTTGCAAATTTTCAAATTCAAATTATTTCAAATGGATGTAAAAAGTGCTTTCTTGAATGGATTTATTAAGGAGGAAGTTTATGTGAAACAACCTCCTGGCTTTAAAAATCACAAATTTCCCGACCATATTTTCAAGCTGAAGAAAGCGCTATATGGCCTCAAACAAGCCCCTAGAGCTTGGTATGAACGGCTAAGCAATTTCTTGCTTGAGAAAGGTTTTTCTAAAGGAATAATTGACACCACACTTTTCATAAAATCTTTTAAAGACACTATTCTCTTAGTCCAAATATACGTAGATGATATTATATTTGGTTCTACTGATGAAACTCTCTGTCAAGATTTTGCAAAGTGTATGCAGACCGAGTTTGAGATGAGCATGATGGGGGAGCTCAACTACTTTCTTGGACTGCAAGTCAAACAAATGTCAAATGGAACTTTCATCTGTCAGTCGAAGTATACAAAGGACATGCTGAAGAAATTCGACCTTGACAACGTCAAACCAATCAGCACTCCAATGGCTACTACAACTAAACTAGAACCAGATGAAAGCGGCAAACCCGTGGACCAACGTAAGTATCGAGGTATGATAGGCAGTCTACTCTATTTAACTGCTAGTCGCCCTGATATTATGTTTAGTGTTTGCCTGTGTGCTAGATATCAAGCAAATCCTAAGGAATCACACATGACTGCTGTTAAGCGTATATTTCGATACCTTAAGGGTACGGTTACAGTGGGCCTATGGTATCCCAAGTCAACATCATTTGACCTCATTGGTTACTCTGATGCTGATTTCGCCGGATGCAAGGTCGACCGTAAAAGTACGAGCTGTACATGTCATTTATTAGGAAAGGCTTTAGTCTCTTGGTTTAGCAAAAAGCAGAATTCTGTAGCACTATCCATAACAGAAGCTGAATACATCGCAGCTGGGCGTTGTTGTGCACAAATTCTGTGGATAAAGCAAACCCTTGAAGACTACAATTTATCTTTTATGCACATTCCAATCTTTTGTGACAACACTAGTGCTATAAATCTCACTAAGAACCCCATTTGTCACTCACGCACGAAGCACATTGAAATTTGTCACCACTTTTTGCGTGATCATCAGCAAAATGGCACTATTAACTTAGAATTTATTGACACTGATCATCAGCTAGCAGATTTCTTCACAAAACCATTATCCGAAGAGCGCTTCAATTTTCTCTGTCGTGAACTTGGAATTTTGGACGAAGCTGTTATTAATTAAAATAAACCTGCGTAAATAACGAGTATGTCTTGATTCTTTTATGATGAAATTGCTATGGGTATAAGCCGAAAGGGTCCTTCTGACAACAAGGCGTAAAAGCCTAAGCGACACGGTGCACTAGTCCTCAGGACTACCGCTAGCTGGGATCCGGCCCCTGTAGCTAACCCATGGCAGCTTCAAAATATTGAATTATGGCATAATTCCTTGTTTATTATATGGTTCATTTTAATTTATCACATGCTGAAATGCAGAGTTTCAAACCTCACTTTGCTTCGAAATCAATTTTTTTGACTTTTTCAACTTAGATTTTTTTTCTTGTATATGTACTTTTCCTTTGGTCTCTCTCACTTAATCATTTGTTTTCAACTTAGAATCATTTTTCAGCCTGATTCCTGTTCTGTTCCCAGGATCAGAAATTCGGGCCGAACTCTTCCCTAACCAGAGTTCGGGCCGAATTCGGCCTGACTGTTCCAGAACTGGGAGCAGTCTCAGCCGCTGATCATATGTTGATCCAATGGCCATATTTGTTCCGACCAATTGGAACCCTTCTCATATATTCGGGCTCTCCTCTCTCTTCTCCTCCATTGCCACCTTTTCCACTTCTCCAAACACTTTTTCTCAAAACCCTAACCCTAGTTCTTCCTTTCTAGAGCTCATCTCCTCCCCAAACTCAAGGAGAAGGCCTATTTCACCATTCTCCTTCACTGTTTATCATCACTTTGAGGTATATCTCAACACTTTTCTTATTTCAAATTCCTCCATTATCTTTATTGTTTTATGGCACCACGTTTGTTCAATCGCGGGAAGAGACTTCGAACAGAGGGAGCATCCTCTTCGAATGCTCCTCCTCGCGTTGAACGGCCCGTTGAACAACAACCACCTATCCATCCGTTGTTCAACCCACCCCGTCCACATGACCCAAACACATTTGACGACCGAATATTTGTATCACTCGATGCATCTAATAATTGGTTTAGTAATTTTCGGACACATTCGGTGTTTGCGGGTCACCCTATCAATTTTACTATTTTCTCTCAATATGATGCACTTTTTCATGACCTTTGCCTTGACGAACTTGTCACCACCAACTCGGTCATTTATCGTAGTGCTATTCAAATGTTCTACTGCAACCTAACTCATGATGATACACATATTTATTCACGGGTTGCGGGAATTGATATCTCTTTTGATGATTTCGATTTGGCCGAACACCTTGAACTCCAAGAGCCAAACTCATGGGAAAAGCTTGTTGAAGCTCGATCGTTTCAATTTCCCGATGGGTCTTCACTTGAAAGCTTCAAGGACGACTTGTGTACCCCGAACACACGTCCTCGTAAGCTTTTAGCCAAGTATCTCAATCCCTATTATTATGAACTTCATCGGATTATCTTTAACACCATTCTACCCAAAGCGGGTTCCATCGATGAAGTCATCTACTTTGAAATCTCGGCCTTATATCACCTCCAATTTCATGTACCATTTAATCTTCCACGTACAATGATGGATTGGATGATTAATTCTAGGAAGAAACCAAGATCCTTGGTTTATGCTTTGTATCTTCCTATGGTATTTCGTGCTTTTCGCATACCTCTTGATGAGTGTCCGTTCTTACCTGCCCCTGCCTTTCTTTCAAAGGCACGGAGGCTTCAGGCAGCCGTTGGCTCACCAGTCGTGTCTGAGCATTCTGATGATGAGCCAGATGCCCCTCCTTTGGGACAGGATCCTCCTCCTCCTCCTGCCACTCTCGAGTCTCTTCAGACCATGCTCCGAGATCGCTTCACCTTAGAGGATGATCGCTGGACTCTGCTGGATTACCGGACTACCCTGCAGATGAGTGCTATCAGCAACTCGCTGCACGATATTCGGTACTCCATGACTCGCCATCCTTCCATGCCTATTCCTATGGAGCGGGACCCCGGTCGTGAGGGGTATCGTATCGATGACCCTTGGGTTATTCGCTACTTGGATCCAGATGCAGCCTTCGTGGACCCTCGTCATTCCTTCACTGATCCATCAGACGACGCTCGGCCTTCACGAGCTCGATGATGGATATGGACTGCTACTTGCTGCTGCTACTGAGGATCATAGCTTATGTTTCTTTCTGCACTTTGGATTTTAGTTGCTTTTATGCACTTTGATTGTATTAGACTTATTATGAGTTGTGACTTTTGAGACATTTAGTAGTTTTTATCAGTTTCTATGTAGTTTCTTCTATTATCTTTTGGTGTGCTTGCCTATTCTTAATTGATTATCGTTAATTGCTAAATGCCAAAAGGGGGAGATATTTGTATATTCTTTTTGTCTCTGTATTGTATCTATGCTTTCGGGAGAATGTTCTTATCAGGCCAACAGGATTCAAAGCAATGATTACGGGGGAGCTATTTTTTAAGCTCGGCACTGATTACGGGGGAGCTATGCTTTTTGTCCTTCAATGTGTCCAGGTATGAATATTGAATATACAATTATTATTTGTCAATTATCAATATGGGGGAGATTGTTGACACGAAGTCACAGTCAACCAAATATTGATAGAATTGACTAAATAATACTTGTGATAATTCAATACGACACATGAAGACTACATCCAGCACAAGTCAGACGACAGCTCAGTTTTGCAAATGCAAGTCATTTTTGAGTCTGTATTTTATGATTTTATTGAGTCTAGACTTATGTAAGCTGAGTTGTGCTGAGCATCTGAGACTTAACCTATACCCTACCCAAAATCCAAAAGCTCCACATACATCCAAATAAGCCCATTAGACCAATGACCCATTCTGTGCTCTGGAGACAGAGTTAGGGCCGAACTCTGCCTCCACACAGAGTTCGGGCCGAACTCTGTCCCCTAAAAATCAGCACCCTAATTTTTAGGGTTGGCTGGTTGCAAGTTGTCCAACGGCCAAATTTTTGAAAAATCCAACCAGAATTCTGGCCGAATTCTGCCTACCTGGTATCCTATAAATAGGCCATGAATTCTCTCATTTTCATTCATCCAATCTTCTCTTCTCTTCTCTCTAAAGCTCAATACAAGCCATACCCTTCTTCATCTACTAGCCACAAGCTCCCTAAGCCTCTCAAGTGCTCAACATTTTTCAGTTAGGAGTTTGTGCAAGAGTTCAAGAAGTCGCTTGGAAAATTCCAAGCATCGTCACTGCGATCTTTGTAAGATGTTGACGTGCTCTTCTGAAGAAAAGGCACGGGGTGTAACTACTATTTCACAAATAGTGGATTTAATCCTGAGCTAGAGTTCTCAGGCCTGGACTAGTCCTCCACGAGGGAAACCAGGTTAAAATCGGCTGTGTTTGCGTATGCTTTCTTGCTCGTTATTTATTTCCGCATTTACTCTGATTATTTTTGCTTGTGAAAGAGTTTAATTTTTAATTGGCTATTATCGCTATAAACTCTATTCACCCCCCTCTAGAGTTGCCATATGTTCTTCATATATATATATATATATATATATATATATATATATATATATATATATATATATATATATATATATAAGTTATAACTATATGTAAGGGTATCACATAGGTAGGCTATGTACCTATAGGATTGGTTATGTGGATAGTTTGTGTATAGGCTATGTTATGTATTGGGTTATATATTGATATATATATATATATATATATATATATATATATATATATATATATATATATATATATATATATATATATATATATAAATAATTTATATATATATATACATATATATATATATATATAAATATATATATATATATATATATATATATATATATATATATATATATATATATATATATATATATATATACAATTTTTTTATATATATACATATATATAGATATATATATATATATCTATATATATGTATATATATATCTATATATATATACATATATATAGATATATATATATATAAATATAAATATAAATATAAATATATAAATAAATAAATATATATATATATATATATATATATATATTTTTATTTTATATATATATATATATATATATATATATATATATATATATATATATATATATATAGATATATATATATATGTATATAGATATATATATATATCTATATATATATATATATATATATATATATATATATATATATATATATATATATATATATATATATATATATATATATATATATAAAGGTAATGTAGTGGTATTGTATATATACTTGATATCTATGTATGTTATAACTTGGTATCCTAGTCTACTTGTGTTAGGCTATAGCATGACCTGGAATTGACCCAAATAGACCCATGTGACATTGTAGACTAGAGTTTGACTAAATACTAGATTGTTGACCTAGTTTGACTAGAATGTTGACCATAGTTGACTTGACCTAGAATGACCTACAAATCATATAGAATGCATTATAAATTTCAATTATCATATCTTGAATATATTATAAGCTGTGTTGCTCTAAATACGACTCAGTTACTACGGTTCGGACATCTGTTCTCATCAGCCATTCAGGATATCAGGCGAGTACATGCTCTGATCGTTTCATATTTGCTAGGACTTATATTCTTGCTTTAGAATACTTTACTTGATGTTGTCACGTTGTTATCACGGATTGGTATTATATGGATCTATTCGTGGGATGTTATCCCCCATTGGGTGTATCAGATACTTCATGTCATGTGCTTTTCACGTACATCATGTATTCCTTGTGCTTTTATTATTCATATACACTCATATGCTCTTATGTACTCTCATGTTCACATGTGCTTCATGTATAAAACTATCATGTAAGTAACGTAACTTGACTAGATCCTTGTGTATTGATTGGGGACGGAGGAGTGGAAGTGGTTATGTGATCAATTCCAAAGTAGTTTTGTCATGTACAACTCTGTAACTTAGTCATGTGCAATTCAAGCCGATTACATAACCATCTTGTGCTCTAAATGACTTATATTCACTTAGAGTTCTTATTTTCTATAAAACCTTCATTTATTCAGATTTATCTATTTTTATTACTCATGTACATCTCTTACAGCGTTTTATGTATTTTATTCTATTGCTTGTTCTACATTTCCTGCCATGATATGAACTGCATAAGAATTATGTATTCGCTCTTGTCCTGACTGGACCTGTTGAAAATATTACAAAGAAAGAAAAGGACTTTTGCATGACCTACTACGGAGCCGGTATAGATGACACATGTGACCTGGACCCTTAGGAGGATCAAGCAGTTGCTGAGGATGTTACCTTATTGCCTAGGCTTGACTGCTAGGCTTTATCTTTATGTTATTTGTGTTGTCTTTTGAGATGTATTATTTGAGATGTTGAGATTTAGTGTTGTTAAACACTTAGACTTATTTCTTCTGGTTGTATCTTATTCTGTGGATTTTATATCTATCTTATCGTGCCATTTATTTTCCTCTAGTTTATGTGATTGAGTTATATCTTTGGAGATTGCCCACCGTTTGGAGAGTATATTATATTGTGTTTAGTTATGTTGTGACCTAGAACAGCGTTCTACCGCCGACACTGCGGTGTAGGCTGGACATATCCGTGTACTCGTGCCCCCAAACCGGGTGCGGGTCGTGACACATTTTATTGGTGGCCTATGCAGGTCGAGATTCATATTTGTGCGATATCGCAGTAGCGCAATGACTTAGTTGTACTACTACGAGCCTGCGATAGAATATAGAAAGTAAGGTATTAGAATGAAAGGATACTCAATCACAGTTAGAATTCCTTGAGAGATTCCTAGGACGACCCTTGAGAATCTCATTTTGAACATCGATTTGAAATCCTTTCCTCTTGTTTTGATCACCCTTACTCTTTGTTATTGAATTTGGTTTTGATGGATCGTTGTTGAATTTGATTTTTCTATCGAGATGAATTTTCAGGACTGAGTTATGGTACCTTCTAATAACATATGTTGAGGGGAATAACAGGAATGGTAAAATGTCTACTTGGTTATGGAACCAATAGTTTATCGCAGCTAGATTAGCCGACGTGGCGGGAACATAGAGATCTGACTTCGGATGTATATATCTTGATTATGAGATTTGGGATTTCTTGCAGCTATACTAGTCGGCATAGCGAGGATTTTAGACAGATTATAGAGGTGCATACCCCAGTTATGGACTCTACCGTTTATCGCAACCTTCCTTACTAGCATGGCGAGGATTCTGAGTATCATAATTTTGGACAAACACATGATTATCAGATTATACCTTGAGAAGTTCTTAAAGTATCACCTCTACCATTTCATTTCAGTTATTATAAAATTGTTGTTTTCCATCATCGATTAACTTAGAAGTAGGGATAACTTCAGTTATTTAGTCTAATTCTTTGTAGAACTTCATTTAGATATAATTCTTTCTTAGTGTAATAATTTGATGACTTGTATAGTGTCTGTATCTTAGAAATAATAGTTTAGCCTTGCCAGTAGAATAGTAACCCATGGTAGTTAGCTTATGTTGTTTATGATAATCACCAGTTTTTACATAGGATATTAGTCTGTCTTACAGCCTTTGATAATTTCCTGTTTTCCCTTTCTACTTCTAATATGGCACCCATGACCAGTGCCTGTCCCCTGAGCGTAGCTGTAGTTTTAGATATGACTGAGAGCGTGTTTTCACCTCCTATTGCTCAGGAGGTAGTGACCCCTCCGGCTGACCAAGAGGATAGTAGGATGTATATATTGATGGTTAGAACAATAATATTTCGTATGTGTACTTTAGAAATAACAAGGATATTCAAGGTTAGTTTATTTTTGTGAACTTAAATAATTTTAGGGTATTGATTCTCGAGATATTTTACATAAGGTTGTGATGCTAAATTTAGGAATTTAGAAATGGAGAAGAGAATTTAACTATAATGCGATGGTGATACAAAATTGAATAAGATGTTGGTAAGAGGATGAGTAGAAACAGAGTGAACAAGGATTTTGAGTTATAGAGAAAAAAATAATTAAAGATTTTATGGAGGTTTTAAAAATTTAAGAAGGATAATATTTGAAGGTGTACGTGAAGGAAATAAGAAGGTTGATTTTATAATGGAGAATAAGTTCCTGCATGACATAATAGTATTAGCTTCGAATAATTTCGAGGACTGATTTCAACATGTTCGAGGATTTCATAAACTTTGATTTAGAGATTTCGGATCCAAGTTAGGACAAGGTGTAGGAATTTAAATTTCGGGATGATTAAGTTGATAGAGGAGAATAAAATTAAAAAAAAGAAGGAAGAAGAGTTTTAACAAGAGCATGATTCATGAGAAGTGCCTTGGTGATTAAGGCCCCGCCTCCAGGAGGGAGTTCTAGTCACCAGACCTAGTTGGAGTAGAGTTCTTGACCCGGACCTTAGCATGTCTTTTGATGATTTGATGCACCCTACCATTATTTGTATGTTTTGATGCCTTGTGACTGCTTGGTGCTGTAGTATGACTAGTATACCTATATTAGACTTTCAATTGCTACCGTACGCTAGGATCCTGTATGTTATTCTTTCAAGTTGCATGAATTAGATAAAGTTTTATGAGACCATGATTGTTGGGGGCGTGACCTTAAAAGGAATACAACCAACCTAAATTTCGAGGACAAAATTTTTCTAGTGGGAAGGATTGTAACTACCACTTTTCTAAAATGAGGGTAATTTTGAAATTTTGTAAAATTGAACATGATAGTTATTAAATAATAGATTGAAATCATGTTAATAATTAATTGGTGAATTTTTTATTATTTTGATAATATTTAAAGTTATGTATTGTGATTGTGTCCCTTAATAGTGTAACCCTAGAACTACTAAGCATAGAGACTAACCATGACCATGGGGACATAGCTAATGTGATTAGATTAGTCACCACCACTTTTTAGGCTAAAGATATTTTGGTAATTTATGAATTATTACTATTTTTAATTTTATTTAATTAATAATGTGCTAAGTGTTATATTAGGTCTAATCCTAGAATTGCCAAATCTAGATGTTGATCATGACCCTAGAAACTTAGTTACTAGAATTCAACTAATTAACTAAGTTCTAGAATATCTAGATATTATGTTGAACCTAAGATATTTGTAGAAACCCTAACCAATTTGGGCCTTTACCTAAAATGCTAGAAATGACACTTGAGAAGGACTTTAAAAACCAATTGGACCTAACCCTAACCCAAGCCCACTACATGGACGGCCAAGAGAGGTCCCTCCCTACCTATATAAGATCACATAGGTAGGCTATGTACCTATATATTAGGTTATGTGGATAGTTTGTGTATAGGCTATGTTATGTATTGGATTATATTGGGATATATATAGTATAGATATAGTTATATATATATATATATATATATATATATATATATATATATATATTTTTTTTTTTTTTTTTTTTTATATATATATATATATATGTGTGAGAGTATATATATATATGGTATGTATAAAAAAAAAATATATATATATATATATATGGTATGTATATATGTAGAGGTAATGTAGTGGTATTGCATATATACTTGATATCTATGTATGTTATACCTTGGTATCCTAGTCTACTTGTGTTAGGCTATAGCCTGACCTAGAATTGACCCAAATAGGCCCATGTGACATTGTAGACTAGCGTTTGACTAAACCCTAGACTGTTGACCTAGTTTGACTAGAATGTTGACCAGAGTTTAGAAGAGCTGACTTTGACCAAGAATGACCTAGAAATCATGTAGAATGCGTTGTAACTTCAATTAGCATATCTTGAATACATTATAACCTATGTTGCTTTAATTAGGACTCAGTTACTCCGGTTCGGACATCTGTTCTCATCAGTCATACAGGATATCAGGCGAGTATATGCTCTGATCGTTTCATACTTGCTAGGACTTATATTCTTGCTCTAGACTACTTGATGCTTTCACGTTGTTATCACGGATTGCTACTATATGGATGTTTTCATGAGTTGTTATCCACTATTGGGTGTACCAGATACTTCATGTCATGTGCTTTTCACGTAAATTATGTATTTCGTGTGCTCTCATTATTCATGTACACTCATATGCTCTCATGTACTCTCATGTTCCTCCACGTACTCTCATGTTTACATGTGCTTCATGTATAAAACTATCATGTACGTAATGTAACTTGACTAGATCCTTGTGTATTAATTGGGGACGGGGGAGTAGAAGTGGTTATGTGATCAATTCCAAAGTAGTTTCGTCATGTACAACTTTATAACTTAGTCATGTGCAAATCAAGTCAATTACATAACCATCTTGTGCTCTAAATCACTTATATTCACTTACAGTTCTTATTTTCTATACAAACCATCATGTACTCAAATTTATCTATTTTTACTACTCATGTACAACTCTTAGAATGTTTTATGTATTTTATTCTATTGCTTGTTCTACATTTTCTGCCATGATATGAATTGCATGAGAGTTATGTATTCGCTCCTGTCCTAACTGGACCTATTAAAAATATTACAGAGAACGAAGAGGACTTCTGCATGACCTACTACGGAGCCATTATAGATGACACTTGTGACTTGGACCCTCAGGAGGATCCAGCAGTTGCTGAGGATGTTACCTTATTGCGTAGGCTAGATTGCTAGGCTTTATCTTTATGTTATTTGTGTTGTCCTTTGTAATGTATTATTTGAGATGTTGAGATTTGGTGTTGTTAAACACTTAGACTTATTTCTTCTGTTTGTATCTCATTCTGTGGATTTTATATCTATCTTATCGTGCCATTTATCTACCTCTAGTTTATGTGATTAAGTTGTATCTTTGGAGATTGTCCTCCGTTTGGAGAGTATATTATATTGTGTTTAGTTATGGTTGTGACCTAGAACAACATTCTACCGCTGACACTGCGGCGTAGGCTGGACGTACCCTCGTACTCGTGCTCCTAAATCGGGTGCGGGTCGTGACACGATTAGTCCCTTTACATACCCATAACCATTGGGTCCAACCCGACCCAATTAGCTCTCTACTTTCCTAAATACCCAATTCTTACTCTAGATGTAGAACTCCTTCTCTCTTTCCTCTTCAAATTTCCATGCGATGACAGGGCCACGTTTATCCATACTAACGCGGTGGTGCAGACCCCCATTTTCGATCACCCTAGATCCTTACCGAACCTTCTTCATCACCGATATATTTCTGATCCATCGTGACCGTCCGCCGCTCATCGCCTTACGATCGACCATCTCCGCCGTTCGACAGTAATGGTCAACCGACCTCTCCACCTCTATAAATACGACCCATCTCTTCAATTTTAGCATTCCTCCTTCGCCGATAAAGACCTCCAAAATTCTTCTCCACCTTTTGTTCTTTCGAGCGATCGAGCTCGTGTCAGCAGCGATGACATTTTCATTCCCTGTGAAGACGAGGCGACAACATCCTTTTCGTCACGCGGTGATCATCCTCGTGTGGTGAGTAAGCAGGGATCACAGTGGTTATCGTTCCGCTTCAGTAATGAGCAGAAGTGAGTTCATTCTCGTTTCCTTTCATTTCAAGGATTGATTAAGCATTTTTCTCTGATCGATCGTGCCATTCATTCTTTATAGATCGATTTCTCATGGATCAATTTTGGTGATTCAGTTTTAGAATCATTCCTGTTTGGAATCGACACTGATCGGAGTCTTGATCGCGACTAGACGATCGGTGAGCTAATTCTTCCTTCGAATCTTTTAAAATTCGAACAAAGAACAGTCGATAAGAATTGTCTCTGTTCCATACAGTTCAGGCTTTGTGTGTACGAGTTGTGCGATCGTGAATGTACTGGTTGAACAGACATTAGTAAGTTTCATTTCTAAGCATCAATTTGGGTTCTCTGATAGGTTATTCTTAATTTCTTTCAAGTTTTCCAAGCTACATGATCGATGTCAATTATATAGTTCGAATCCCTGTTCTTGCCTTTCAGGTGTTTATGGTTATTCCTCGAAGAAGTTCTTCCTCGGTTCTGGGCTCGATAGTAGAAGAGTTAGACATGAAAGCGTGTCGAGCATAATAGGGTTCTTCGTAGCCACTTTATACATGTATACTCCTTCTACAGTTCTCTGTGTTAGTAGATCGAATACATTCTCTTAATTTTCTAATACTGGAGTTGTGACGCTTATCAGGTGAATCTATTTTGGACATAGGTGGTAAGTGATTCCTGTGTCATAAGGACACAGTCTGGGAATCTAGGCTGGACACGAGTTTAGAGGATTAATGGAATACTGCACTCACCTTGGGTATCAATTTTTGAAATAATTTTGTATTGCTAGTATCAGTAAAGGCAAGTGAACAATTATATGCATTTGAACGAGTCACTGCTCATGATCGTTAGTTTTAAGGTTAATGAGGAATAAGGTCATGGCTGTCTAGATGTAATCCACCTCGATATACGGTCATGGCTGTCTAGATGTATGAGGGTTTATCTACAAGCCATCAGTCTCTTATGGTCAAGAACAAGCCTAGTGTATCAATCTCAAGCAAGTAATAATAGTTACAAGATGTTAGACCATCAGATATTCAATAGTAAGGCGTCCCATATATTTCATATACAGATGATCTTGAAGCTAGTCATGAAAAATGCGAAGACTAGCAAGAGTTTCAGTCATACATGATCAACCCTAGAATTTGTTAAACATGTTCCCCATAGGCAGACAGGAATGTAAATTCAACACGAGCTAACACCTTTTCGGTGGCTAAATGCCTCAAATGAATAATTTACAATAGAGTGGAAGAGAAAAATAAAATCCATTCGTTGCTAGGGTTGCGTCTAGTATTCACCATCTGCCTGGAAGGCTGGAAGATCCTCGGGTGCTACTCCGAAATCTAGCGATACAAAACCAGCTGGGTCAGACCCCAGAAAGCGCAAGTGCCACAAGGGAGCCTTCACTTAAGAACTAAAACCAGCATATTAGCACGTAAAGACATAATTGATAATGAAAGGCATGGGTTAAGGAAATCAGGATGATAAACGATAAGATAACTAAGGAACTATTCCGGTAACCAAGTTACAACCCGTAAACCAAACAAGGACCGAGGTTGTAACCCTTCACCTGGACAGAGCTTAGTCTCCACTCATTTATCGATAAGAGTAAAGCAGAACATTAATGTGCTAAAGTAATCCTGAACTGGCACTATCTAGACAAGACTAGACTAGACCCCATCCATCAATCACGGCCAAGCAACAAGTACGGCTTAATCCAGCAGTTACTTGGGTTATCACAAGCCTAGTTACCAATAAGATGCATTGAGATGTTCCAACAGCCACAAGCCCTGCAGACTTAATCCAGGTTATCTAGTTGCAAGTTGAGAGAGTTGGATTAAGTGACTTGGGGGTGCAATACATGACAGTGTGCTGGAAATGTGCCCTACTCGACGGCAGGCTACAAGTCCAATTAAAGCGCCCAGATAACGGGACTCCCTGTAGAGATAAATCTCTTCATGGACTACTTGATCAATCTAGCCATTACCCTAGTCAGATTCAGTATGAATCCCTGACCGTGGTAATCAGGAATCCATGTCCTAGGCATGATGCAAAACGAGACATGTAGCTTGTACAGGCACAACCAAGAGAATCAACCATGGTGTCAAGACAAGAGTTACGTAGCAAGTCCAGGTAGCTGTCGTAATAGCGTTCAAGATTATCATCTTATGTCAGGTTACTTATCATGTCAAGAGTGCGTCACAACGGACCACTATCAAGAATTTTATGTCAAGGTTGCTTGTCAAGAGTGCGCCACAATGGGCCACAATCGTGTTCTATTCCTACATTATCATGAATGAGAGAAACTTGCAAAAAATAGCTAGTAACAATTTTTTGAAGCTAAGGAAAAGATCTACAACTTTCATGTTGGGAGTTGGGAGAAGTTATGGCCACAATTCAGCCAAATAGGACATAAAACATCCAAAAAAGACAAAATAGGCACTATGCGGCTAGACACTATGCATCTATACGGACAGGCACTATGCGGCCAGGAACTATGCAGCTATGCATACTAGCACTATGCGGCCAGGCACTATACAGCTATGCGGACTGGCACTATGCGGCACTATGCAGCCATGCGGACTAGCACTATGCAGCCATGCAGACTAGCACTATGCAGTACTATGTAGCCATGCGGACTGGCACTATACAGCCATGCAGACTGCCACTATGCGGCACTATGTAGCCATGCGGACTGGCACTATACATCCATACGGACTGGCACTATTCATCGTCCCTGCCAGAACCAGGACCGATGAACATAGAAGATGTCCAAAACTTTCTTTGGCCATAACTTCCTCAAAACAAGTCAAAATCTAACTTTTCAAATGTCAAAATTGTATAGAATCAAATTTTCTACCACATGGAACACTTTGTTTTTGAAAACAAGTAAGTTTGATAGATCAAAACCCAAGAAAACAAGAAATAGCTCAAACTTAGATCTACAAAAAAAATATCCACCAAATTGAAAAATATCAAGTTCTAAAGTGTCGTAGAATCATGTAAGAAAGATAATGGAACAAATAGAATTAGGTTCCTCTATGAAGCAAGATGCACTTGCCTAGGGTTTCTTGGTAGGTGGAGAGAGTTATGAGGAAGAAGAAGAAGTAATGAAGAGTAAAGGAAGAGAGAGAAAGTAGTTGGGGGTTTATAAAGAGAGGGGATGGCTCAACATGTTGAACCAACCATCAAAATAAAACAAACCAAGCCATCCAAAGTAAGTCAAGGTGGACCAACCCAACCCATGGTCAACCCTAGTCAAGATACATCAAGGCCAGCCATAAAGAAATACAGAAATATGATAAATAATATACGGGTCGAAATCTGCATACGTACACTGGAAATACGTATAACGAAAAATGGTAGTAACAACTCTACCCACCTTAAAAAGAATTCCGTCCTCGAAATTTAATCAAGAGGCTAGAGATGTCGGGGCAAGCCATTCTAAAGCACAATCAATCTACGACAAGCAACCAATCAAGCAATCATTCATGTAAGCGAGTAATTTAAAAGCATAAGGCATAAGGAAGACATTATACCTTATGAGTCAAACAGGTGTGGATATCGCGAGCGGATATCATCCTTACGCTCCCATGTTGACTCACCTAAAGAGTGGTGACCCCAAGCAACACAGACTAAACTAATAGTCTTGTTCTTGAGTACCTCCTCTCTTCGGTTCAAAATGGATACGGGCCTTTCCTCATACGAAAGGTTGATACCAACAACCAATTTCGAATGATCAAGGATATGGCTTAGATCCGGGATATACCATCGTAATAGGGATACATGGTCACGTTATGTACCTCACGTAACGACGGTGGAAGAGCGAGACGATAGGATACATCACCTACTCGCTCGAGAATGTTAAACGACCCTATATACCTCGGACTAAACTTTCCCCGTACGCCGAATCGGATGACGCTACGGGTAGGCGAGATCCTATGGAATACGTGGTCGTCGATAGAAAACTCAAAAGAGCGCCGATGAGAATCGGCCTAATGGCGCTGACGATCTTGCACAACTCGAAGATGATCTCTGACTTATCTGACTACCTCGGTAGTCTCTGTAACCATCTCTGGACCATGCATCTGTCTCTCGCCGACATCATCCCATGCTAACGGGGATCTGCACTTTCTGTCGTACAAGGGCTCAAAGGGTGCCATCTGGATACTGGCCTGGAAACTATTATTATAGGAGAACTCTACTAGATGTAGGTGATCTTCCCATGAACCACTGAAGTCCAGCGTACAAGATCGTAATATATCTTCAAGAATCTGAATCGTGCGTTCTGACTGACCATCTGTCTGCGGATGATATGCTAAACTGAACTTGAGACGAGTCCCCAAACTCTCTTGAAGTCTCTGTCAAAAGTACGATGTGAATCTTGAATCTCTGTCTCATATGATACTAACTGGCACTCCATGCAATCTGACAATCTGCCTGAGGTAAATCTCTGCTAGATGATCCATTGACTGACCAATTCTAAAGGGGAGAAAATGAGCTACCTTCATGAGACGATCAACTATAACCCAGATAGCATCTCTCCCAGCCAGGGATTTAGGTAACCCAGTTACAAAATCCATGGTAATGTGCTCCTATTTCCATTCCGGGATCGGTAATGGTTGAAGAAGTCCAGCTGGTCTCTGATGTTCAGCATTAACTTGTTGGCAAACTAAACATTGGGAGACAAACCTGGTTATCTCTCTCTTCATGCCATTCCACCAGAAATACTGACGGATGTCTCGGTACATCTTCGTGCCACCAGAATGAAATACTGAGAACTGTGAGCCTCTGCCATGATCTCCTGTCTGATATCGCCACTGGGTGCACAAAGACGCCTTCCATGACGGAGTGTACCATCTTCATGAATGCATAACTCGGGTCTTCGCCCTGCTTCACATTCTGTCCTGAGCCGCTGTTGCTTGGAATCTGCTGATTGCGCCATCTTGATCCTTTCAACTATACTGGAGTGAACTTGCATACCGGCCATCAATGCCACATTAGAACTATCTCTATCCCCATCTTCTGAAGATCGTCTAAAAATTCTAGTTATGCTGTTAGGAAATAAACTCCAGCTATTCTGCTCAATGCATCAGCTACTACGTTGGCCTTCCCAGGGTGATACTGCTGGTTGATGTCATAATCCACAAGTAGCTCTAGCCATCTCCTCTGATGTATGTTAAGATCCTTCAGAGTAAAAACATACTTAAGACTCTTATGGTCGGTAAAAATCTCCACTCAATCTCCATACAAATAATGCCTCTGCAACTTAAGTGCAAAAACCACCGCTGCTAATTCCAAGTCGTGGGTTGGGTAATTCCTCTCATGATCACGAAGCTGACGTGACGCATAAGCTACTACCTTACCAAATTGTATCAATACGCATCCCAATCCTCTGTCGAAAGCGTCACAATAAACTAAAAATCCTTTAGTCCCATCTGGAAGAGTAAGAATGGGGGCCGTCATCAATCTCTGCTTTAACTTCTTAAATGAACTCTGACACTCTGCTGTCCAAGCAAACTGCATATTCTTGCGGGTCAATTGAGTCAAGGGCGCTGAAATTCGAGCGAAGTCTGATTCAAATCGTCGGTAATAGCGAGCCAATCCTAGGAAACTGTGAACCTCTACGACGATACTAGGTACTGGTCATGTCTCTATAGCCACTATCTTATGGGGGTCTACAACCACTCTATCTCTGGTAATGATGTGACCCAAGTACGATATGCGGTCAAGCTAAAACTCACACTTACTGAACTTCACGTACAACTGGTGCTCTCTGAGAATCTTAAGGACCACTCTGAGATGCTATTCATGCTCCGCTTTACTCTTGCTATAGACTAAGATGTCGTCTATAAATACTATCACAAACTGATCCAAATAAGGCATGAAGATACAATTCATGAGGTCCATGAATATGGCTGATGCATTGGTCGCTCCAAACGGCATAAAAAGGAACTCCCAATGCCCATATCTTGATCTGAATGCTGTCTTCTGGATGTCTTGCTCTCTAGCTCTGATCTGATGGTACCCTGATCGTTCGAGTAAGTAGTGTCAAGTGACTGTGCCAATATAGTATTTAGCAATAATGAAACATAAGTGTTAATGTATATGTGTCAAGAGTGTACAGATAGGTATCAAGTGTAATGTATCAAATACAAGTGAGTGAGTGTTCAGGCATGTGAACAATATGACAGCAGTGTGTGTGTCAAAGTAAAATGTGAAGCAAGTGTATCAGACAAGTACAGCAGTGTAAATGAGTGTCAAAGCAATATCAATATGGTGTCCAAGTGTCTCAGAGTATGGTGAGCATGTGTCAAAACAAGTGTGTGCAACAGTTGACTGCACAGAGCTTTAAAATTTGTGGGTCGAACCACAGATCGAACATGCTAGGGTTTCAAGCCCCACGACCATGGCCCACTGTAAGTCACTGCCACTACCTGCTAGGTAGTGAAAAAAGTGGCATGTCGAGTGAGCATGAGGCCTGCAGCAGCAGGGGATGCACTGTAGCCAGTGTATTCAAGGCTGCGTGTCCCCGTGTCCATTTTAACACATAAAAATCAACTCAATCAAACACCATTGAAATCCACAGTATATTAGCTACCAAAAAATGTAATTACATCAGAAATTAGTGAAAAAAACTTCCTATGAGGAATTTCGTCGAACACTTGAGATACGTATTCGATACGAAGCGATATACACATGATACGTACCTTAAATAGACACGAATTGTACTGAAATCATTTCTAGGGTTGGGGGACCCTAAATGGATGCATATACAACAAGAAAACTGAAATCTAATAGGTTTAGAGGCTCTTACCAATTAGGAGTTGGAATCCCAATGAAAATCCTCTTGAAAAGATCTTCCACCAAATCTAATGTTCAAATTGCTCCAAATCCTTCCTAACTAGCCAACAGAGACCTCATCTCTTCAAGGGAAGAGTTTGCAATTGGTTTGGATGAATTTGGAGTTGATTTGGTGAAGGGGCCAGATTTGGGAAAGAACATAAATTAGGGTTAGGGTTTCAATGCAAGAGGGAAGAAAGGGGGCTAAATAATGAACTATATAGGGGGAAGAAACAATGTGTGGCTAGCCATAGTCATGGGCTAGGGTTTGGTTAGGGTTGCAATGGCCCAAAAGCCTTTCTAAGTTGTCAAATCAAGCCCCCTTTGCTAAAGCCCCAAACTACCATGTTGTTTCTATTCTCTAATTACATTCTAAGTGATTTTCTAGCTAGATTAGAGTCTAATTACTAAACTAAATCCACAAGATAGGTCTCCATGATCATGGTTAGTCTCTAGTCTCAATGGTTCTAAGGTTTCACTAGCAAATGACAAAATCATAAAACATCAAATTAAATAATATTAAAAATAATCATAAATTAACAATTACCAAAATTCCCTTATTCTAGAAAGTGGTAGTGACAACCGTAGCTAAGGGTGACAAGGCACACGCCGTCGTCGGCGAGGGCAGAAGAGGCGATCCCCGCTTTTGGAGGTGAGGGGCCGATCGGGGAAGACGAATAGTACGATCGGTGCCATTTGTACACAACACAAACCATACCTAGCGCCAATTACCTCTTTCAGAGTATTGGTTGGTGTTGCGCTAATTTTAAAATGTGCCACCTCTTTCAGAGTGTTGGCCAAAAATGCATCGATCATGATTTCATGAATCGCGCACTCTTCTTTCACTCAAAGTGCGCAGCGCTATCTACCATGAAAGTGCGCACATTCTCTCGATGTACTAAACAAAAACTATTTTATGCTTGCGCAAAATAGTGACTGTCATAATTTATGCGCAAAACAGAAGCTGTTACTCTGTGTATTGTGCCATCCATGATTTGTGCAGAGTTAAAAATCACTTAATTTGTAAGAATAATCTTTCATGATTCTAACTTTTGTTTTTTTTTTGCAGTTGACCTCAGGGAAGATTCTGATGCTGAGATACTGGCTTCTGCTCTCCGTGTATTGAAATACTATAAAGATTTGTCTCATGTCAAGTTCCCACACTTTGACCCTTATGGACCGGCTACTAAGAGAGCGCTCCTAGAATCTCAAGATGACAGAACGCTTCTGTATATGATGAGCGGTGAACCTTTTATATCCTCAGATCAAGTTCCCCATAAGAAGCCTTCTTTCTTATTCGAAGAAGCCATTGGAGCCGATTGCCAGCCTAAGTCGAAATGAGGCTCGGGTCTATAAGCAAGGGGATACCTTGGTGTAGCTTCCGGACATGATAAGAGGTCTATCTCTGTCTCGGTACACCCATGCAAGCTACCCTTGAAAAGTGTCATGGGATCTGACTCCATTCCAACAAGCCAAGGTTTGAGGGATATGCCACAAATTCGGTGATTAGAGAAGGGACATCTTCTATAGTTCCTTCGAGAAGCACAACACGCATTTGAGAGGTTTAAGACCGAGTTGCGTGCCGGCTGAAGATTTATCTTTGATGATACCAGTTCGGATACCTTTCTTTGCGAATAATTATGCTGTAGCAGGAGGGTATATCCTACCCTAGCTTCAAGGCTGACGAGTTTGATGCATCCGACCCTTAAGAATTGGAATAAGGTTTCTGTATGGATTATAAACACCTTCACTAACAAGTTACATGAGCTGGAACTTTATGAGGCTGTTTTGACAACCTCCTACGATTTTTATACCAACATTGTTTGCAAAAACAAAAGTTTGATTACAAACTAAGAAAAGTATAAGGGTACGATTCAATTTCTGGAGAAGTACAACTATAGGAATCTGATCAGAAGACGATCACTTTATCCCTTGAACGATATAGTGTAGAAGAAGAAAGCCTTTGGAGAGTGCTACTGCAAGGGCTCAGGAGATTATGATCATTAGTGATGACTGTGATATGATTTGGAACTCTATTTATAGAGTTCTTAAATAACTGTCAGCCGGTTATTCTGATTGGCGCACACTGCAATTGATGCATCATCATCCTTTGTACGAACGGTTAACTTAACTGCATATAACGCGTGACATTCTGTAAGAAAGGATGTGCTTGGTCGTGAGCAGTGCCGTATGCACGTTCTTCGAGATTAGTGGCCTACATGCCACATCATCTAATTGCTTCTGGATGATTTGATCAAATAGCGCCAGCTGCTGAATGGCGCCAGGCGTTATTTGCTATTTTAATGCCATATGCTTAATATAGTGATATTTATTACCTCATGCTAAATGCAAGTTGTGCAAGGCTGCCGTCAGTCATTACGACACATCTGACACAATCTTTTTGAGTGCCGTGCGCTCAGGATTCGAACAGATTTTCCTTGATTGACTTGTTGTCAGTCATGATGACAACTATTTCAGTTTCTTGATGATGCTTGCCACGTGGCGGCCAGCGCTACCTAGGTCTAGTGCCAACTGATTCCATGCACCATCTGATGTCCATCACTATTTGATGATTTGAGTCCTAGCGCCATTTATGAGTAGCGCATGGTGATGTTTATACTTTTTTGAGCTTCTACAAAATCCCCTTCAAAGTTTTCAACTTTGAAAAACTTCACAATTTGGAATACTTTGAATAAGAAGTGATTGGCGCATGATAGAATCTCAACTGATCCTTAGTTTTATGCACTATTCGTGCGACCATTGAGCTGAGTCTTAGGCTATAAATAGCCCATTGAGAGGGTAGGAAGAGTTCCTTATTTAGAAATTTTCTTCTGCAAACTTGTTTTGTCCAACTTCACAAAACTTTCCTCACTGTAAGCCATGGCACCAAGAGATCCACCGCCAAGAAGGGTAAAGGTGCCGCCAAAAATCCATCACGAGCGACGCCATCGAGGGTGCCTCAGCAAGCGTCGCCGTCGATGAAAACCGAGGAGGCTCACTCCATTCTTGAAGGTAAATGAACAATCGAGGAAGACGAACAACAGAGTTTGTGCCATCCGCGTGTAGCACAATCAATGCCAACATCGACTAGGTCTTTCAGAGTGCTAATTGGAGCTTGTGCCATTCTCCAAATACGCTGCCTCAGTATATCATGCGCCATGTGCCGTGATGTGCGTATTGTCATGATGCGCGAATTACATCATTCAGGATGCATGCGTAATTATCAACTGCCCAATTTATACGCAAATTGTTAATTGAACGAAGAACTACACAAATCAAGAACTGACTTTGTGCGCTATTTAAAAACTAGCACTATGTTATTGCGAGAGTTAAAGTCACTTGATCTTTTATAATAGTGATTTTTCATTATTCTAACTTTTGTTTCATTTTGTATTTCCGCAGCGTCTATGGTGACGGCAAAAGCTGAGGTCGTTGTCAAAGAGGAAGTGACATCTCCTTTCATGAAAGAGGAACTAGTGACTATTAAAGAGGAACTAATTCCTAAAGTCAAAATTCCTATAAAAGAAGAGATGGCTTCAGAAGGCAGTGGTACCAGGAGCTCCAATCACCCAGCTCCTATAGATGACCTTGACCGGTTAGGGCCTTCCTATGTACGATGGTTGAGGGAGTGGTACCTACCCCAGCATGGCCATCATCGGGCAAATGAATAAGACATCTTTTCTTGTCTTCAATATTTCCTACGTTGATATGTTCTAAGATGTAGCTTGCTTTCCTTTCTTTGAAAATGTAGTCCTTTACTCCTTTTTATGGAGAAAGAAATAAAGAACCCTTCTGTTTGCTCATTTGCTATGATGTTATCTTTTTTGAAACAACATTTGTCAATGATGGGTCATTTACTATAGACAATAGAATTTTTTGAGGTGATGTGACAAGTCGTTGATGTAGATAGTTGAATTCAGAGGTAACGTGGATGTGAACCCGTATATCTATTGATTATCCTTGAGCCGACTGGGAATCAAGAATAGGATATCTTTTAAAACAACTGGGTTTCAAAAGATTATGATTGTAATGATGTAGTAGATGTTATAAGCTGACTCTGCTGAGGATTTTGAATAATTTAAAGTAGATACATAGTATACATTATCAAACATGATATTTCATCAAGAATTTGCCGTTGATAGGCATCATGGTGATTCGTCCATCCATCCCGGTTAGTTGATAAGCTCCGTTAGAGAAAACTTTACTTACAACATAAGGACCTTTCCACTTTGGTTCAAACTTGCCCTTACTCATGTCTGTCATAGTCATTGGACGTCTGACTGTAAGGTCCAGCTCACATTTTTTAAATGCTCGTACCATGACTTTACGGTTGAAGGCTTTTGAGATACGGGCTTGATATAGCTTAATGTGTTGTTGAGCTAGTAGCCGCTTCTCGTCAAGTGCTTCAAGCTCCTGAAGTCGAATACGATCATTGTTTTCTTTTGTGAGCTCATTGGTAATGGCTATTTTCAGTGATAGGATTTGAATTTCCAATGGTAGGATAGCTTCGCATCCACACACCAAAGAGAAAGGTTTACAGCCAGTCGAAGTGCGTATAGTAGTACGGTAGGCTCATAGACATTCTCTAAGCTTTTTGCTCATGTTTTGTTTATTGGTGGAAACAAACATCTTGAGAAGCTTGATGATCATTTTGTTGAATTCTTCTGCCAACCTGTTAGCTACGGGATTGTACGCCGTCGAAGCAATATTTTTTGGTTCTATTGTCATCACAGAATCGAGTGAACTTTTGACTAACGAATTGAGATCCGTTGTCATGGTTGATTCGCCAAGGAATGCCAAATATGTATATCACGTGGTGTTTAATGAAGTTGATAATACTGCTTGTCTTGAATCCAGCTAAGGGTATAACTTCTGCCTACTTTGAGAAGTAATCGGTTATAGCTAATATAAACCGATGTCCTCGAGATGAAGATGGATTAATAGGGCCAAAAACATCCATGCCCAAGCTTCAATGGCCACGATGCTGCAGTAGGATGTAAGAACTCTGATGGTTGGTGGATAAAATCGATATGGATTTGACATGCCCGACATTTTTTTGAATATTCAATAGCATCTGACATCATGGTAAGCCAATAATATCCCATACGTCGGATTCGATCATGTAGACCAGGTTGATGTGCACCACAGATACCGTCATAAGATTCATGTAGTATCTACTTTGCTTCATATCCCGTAAGACAGCGTAGAAGCATACCATCAAATGATCGCCAATAGAGTATTTTGAAAGTATTATTATTGTAGAATCAGAGTGACCACCGATGGATTGTCGTTGCTTCTTTAGGATTTTCAGGTAAGATGTCATGTACCGTAAAGACGATAAAAGGAGCCCTCCAGTCTTCACTCGTAGTGCAAATCTCGACTGAATTGCTGTAATCAAGGAGCAAATTATTTTCGACGCAGAATAATTCCCTGTTAGTGATGACGATCATCTGTCGTATGTTCACAAGAATCGCTAATACTGCTGCTAGATTAGCGAGTACATCAGCTTCTATGTTGCATACTCGACGTACATGTTCAATGAAGAAACCTTTGAACGATGTAGCCAGTTTTACTGCTGCTTCTTGGTATGGAATAAGATCTTGGTGCTGAACTTTATATGTGCCTCTAACCTGATTGACAATCAGTTTAGAGTCTCCGTATACTTCTAGATATTCGATATCCAATTGTTTAGCTAATTGGAGACTGATGAGTAGAGCATTGTATTTAGTAACATTGTTAGAGCATAGCTTGTCCATGGAATAGGCTCTTTGGATAGCTAGCCCTTCTGGTGATACGCGAACGATTCCAACTCTAGCGACGATAGTACCTTTTGGTCCGGTTCGGGATGCACCATCAAACAATAGACGCCAAGCAAGGATTCCTTCTGAAGTCCTGTTAGATTCCAGAGTTTTATCAGGAATTTTGTCATAGAGTTTAGACGTTTCAGGAATTGGATGAGCTGCCAAGAAGTTAGCCAGGGCTTGCCCCTTAACAGACTTTTGTGGAATATCGACCATATCATATTGTGCTAGCAATATAGCCTATGTAGCGAGTCTAGAATTATGTGTGCTGGGTTTTTTCATCAAGACTTGGAGGGGGTTGGCTCGGGAGATGACATGAATGGTTTGGCCTGTGATATAGTGTCGCATTTTCTGGACGACGAACATCAAAGCTAGACATTCTTTTTCCACCGAGCTGTATCGATGTTCAGCACCGATCATTGTACGACTGAGATAATAAATTGCTTGTTCATGACATTCTTTGTTCTTTTGGGCTAGTAGGGCAACCAGAAAATGATCCATTTCTCGAACATACATTTGAAAGGGTATTCATGTGATTGGAGGCACTAAGACTGGAGGTTTCATCAAGTACCGTTTTATGTCTTCAAATGTTTGCTGGCATTCGTCAGTCCAAATGAAAAACACATCTTTCTTCATCAATTGAGTGAATGGTCTGGAACGTCCATAGAGATTTGAGATGAATCTTCTGATGTACGCAAGCCGTCCATGGAATCCTCGTAGCTCTTTTACGTTGCGTGGGGGAAACATTTCTTTATTGGCTTTGACTTTTTCGTGGTTGACGTCTATACCAATAGAGGTAATAACGAATCCGAGTAATTTGCCACTTGAGACTCCTAGAAATGACTTGGTGGTATTCACCTTGAGTTGATACTAGCAGATCAAAGATAGTTCTTAAGCCTTGGATATGATCTTCCTTTAGACGACTCTTGACAACAATATCGTCAACATAGCATTCGACTGTCTTCCGTAAATATTTGCAAAAAATGGTACTCATGGCCCACTGATAGGTACCAGCATTTTTAAGACCAAATGGCATGATTGTGAAATAATAGACACCTAGAGGAGCGCAAAAATATATATGTTTTTCATCTTCCGGGTTCATCCTGATCTGATTGTATCTGGTGAACCCGTCCATGAAGGACATTCGTTAAGTGTTGTCAATCATGACATTAGTGATCGGAAGATGTAACTCATCTTTAGGACAAGCTTTGTTAAGGTCTCTAAAGTCGATGCAAACTCGGACCTTTCATGTTTTCTTCATAACTGGGACGACATTAGCCACCCAGTCTGGATGTTGTTCTTTCTTGACAAAGTCGCAAGTGGTGATCTTCTTAACTTTAGCTTTTCTGGCATCCATCATATCAGGTCAGAATCGACGATGTTCTTGCTTGACCGGCCTAACATTCGGCAACATCTTGAGCTTGTGAGTAGCAACATGAGGATCTAGTCCCGACATGTCTTTATAGCTCCAGGCAAATACGTTAATGTATTCCTGAATGAGCTGGATCAGTTCTTTTTTATCTGCTTCAGGAAGACTTTTGCTGATGAAGATTGGCCTTGGAGAAGCTTCATCTCCGACGTCGATCTAGACTAATTGATCTTCAGTATGTAGTTCATATTGTTCGAGCGAAGTTCCCACTGCGTATCCATCCTTTGTGACCAAGGCTCGGTTTCGGTTGTCTCGATGAAGTCGTCATCGTCTTCCGAAAACTCAGTGGTCACCATATTGGAAGATAGAGTCACTCGATGGATGTGCCCTATGCTTGTGTCTGAATCCCATGATGTAGAGTCGGAAGAGATAGATCGTTCTTCTTTCTCAGACTCAGAAACATTTGGGATTGAGATTGGCGAGGTGTAACCTAACCCATGCTTTGTTTTGCTATTATATTGAAGTGATTTTCCTTTTGGGACAGGTATACGAATAGGAATTCGTCTTCCCTACCACCGTTGAGGCCAGATTTGAAATTGTAACCCATATTTTGGATGATGTTCTTAGACTGTTGACTATAACGACGTAGTTTAAGTTGCCCATTATCGTCATTTTTGGAATCGCTATCGGATGTAGACTTTTGATTCAAGCCTCTGCTGAAGAGGATAAGATATTCATCTTTCTTCCGGGAGGGAACAAGAAAGAATAAATCTTTTACTGATTCAAGTGATACTTCATTTTGAAGAGGTTGAACTGCTCATAAGGTAAGGGGTTCGAAGTTATCCAAGATTTCTAGATAATATCGTGTGTAATGATTGACATCAATGTACTACAAAGGAGATGCTACTTTATTAATATTTACATCATTATTTAGAACGGTGCTCTTGACCTTAGCCGATGGCTTGCTAAGATTGATAACAAGAAGAGGAGAAAAAGAAGGCTTGTTACGATGAAGGTCGATAACAAGAGGCTCAGAAGAGGTGAGCTCCCTATGCTCCATCTTTTTCGCAAGAGGATGCTAGATAGAAGGAGAGAGATTGATGGCCAGTATCTGAGAAGAGGAAGGATGAGAAGTGCGTCCCTTGACCGAAATCACCAGAACATCATCCAAACTCTCTTTCCGGTCTTCTTCAGTATCCATGGCCAGTACGACTTTCATAAACTCTTCTTTATACATCCTGGAGTCGGTATAATATGCCTCGATGCCTCAGAAGGGATTAAGATTAGCCACTTCCTTTTGGACTTCTCCGTTGTCATCGACATACTTGAAGCATTAATGGAGAGTGGATGGTACGATATTATGTTCATGCAACAACGGTCTTCCCAATAAGATGTTGTAGTAGACGTGATTGTCAATCATATAGAATGTGACATTCATATAAAGATTGCCAATTTTAACTTTCAGGCGAATCTTTCCCAATGGTTTGCTTCTCCCAGAATTGAACCCCAGAATAGTCGTGATTGTTGTAGAGAGGTTATGGAATGGGATTTTCAGCGCATCCAATAGAGTTTTCGACATAATACTGAGTGCAGACCCTGGGTCGACTAAAATGCGATCGACCTTCTTGGTATCGACATACCCCGTATAAAAGAGTGGTCGATTCTGTCGATTGTCCTCCAGAAGCATATCATCTTGTGTAAAGATGATATTAGGAATCAGTTCCATCACAGTATGACAGTGAAAGCATACTACCGATTCCTCGTCCGGTTTCTTAAGATGGGCTAGACAAGTGTCACCTGTATCAAAGCTTCCCTTAATGTCTCTCGGTTTTACCTCAAGAGACGCAGGAGTTCGAAAATCGACAATCTTGCCGGAGTATTGGCTAATTGAGCCAATATGTCAAAATTATACGGCTTTTCGAGTCCGTAAGGTAGAGTTTTCTTCAATATTTTGTCAAAGTGAGCTGGCTGATTGCCCTTGTCAGCTGTTGTTGGTTTGGGAGGAACAAGTTCTATTTTTGGTGATGACACCAAAGGAACATTGACAGTAGTTGAAAAAGATGCTGGAGGGGCATTAGAGACTGGAGGAGGAGTTACTGCATTCTCGTGTCCCTCTTGATAGGCACTGAGATAGAGCTTCCCAGATCTGGTACCAGCAATGGCTTCTTCTCCCGGAACTGGTGCAAAGGAAACCATGTTGCAGTTCTTCATCCGTGTCTTACTTCTGGAAGACTTCTTTTGGAGAGATGAAGGATTTGTCCAAAATTCTAGGCCAACACGAGATTGATTGTGTTGAAGACACAAAAAAAGAGGTATATGAGACCCTTTTCTGTTATTCAAGCCAGGGGCTTTCTGTAGATCATATCCCATCTTTGTCATCATTTTGCGGGACCGTTGACTGTATAGATAGAATTTTGGCCGGTAATTGATTTTCGGCTTTGGTACTACCAGTTTGGCAGAAGAAGGTGAAGCCGCCGCTAGGATAAATGTAGCATCCAAAGGTGGGAGGTGTCCGCCCATTGATGTCATATGACATGACGTGTACTTAGCTGCCTTTCTTGACTTGGTAGAGGAAGCAGGTGCCTTTGATTAAAAGTCAGCAACCAAATCGGGGTGAATCTACATGATCTCCCTTTTGTCGTTTGACAGGGGTACAAGACCGTCACTTCGTGCTGGTGGAAGGTTGACGATCTCCAGGGTAGCTTTTGGAATTGGCACGACTCTGTCCTATACTAATTGAGCAGGAAAGTCGCCGAATTGTAGCGGGACGACATTAGTAGTCACCGTTTTTTATCTTGCTGGAGAGTGATTGCCTTGGCGTTGATCAGTTCTTGGATCTTCCCTTTGAGTACTTAACACGCCCTGGTTGGATGTCCCAAGAACCTGTGATACACACAATATTTGGGATTGTCAGTTTTACATATTAAATATGGCCGTTTAGCTTCGGGCAGTTGAAGTTTATTGCTTTTGATCAGACAATCAAATATGCTCATAATGTCATCCTTATCAAAGGAATATTCCTCCTTAGGATGTGGTGCTCTCTGTGGGGGTGCTATCGTGGTAGGTGTTCATTGACCCACGTTGATAGCTAAAGCTTCTTTGCCTTTATGGTTGTTCTGACGACCACCGCTGTTGGTTGTGGAGTATTCATCTTTGTCTAGATTAGGCATTTGGATGCCAAGTTGTTTGAATTTATCAGTATTGTCCTTGGTTGCCCTGGCACTTACTGTGAAGGAGGTCGAGTCTTGGAATTGTGTGGGTCCAGCCCACATGCTGATCATAGGTAACAAGTTTGATTTGTATATATCTATAGTTAATGCATATGGAGTACCCAGGGGTATTTTGAGTGTCTTACGTCGAAAGCGCACTATAAAAAGTTCATCAGTTTCATTAGGCCGTTGTTTAATCTTGATGAGGGCCGACATGGTCATGTCGTTTGTTACCTCATACAATTATTCTAGGAACATTTGTTTTAATCCTGCAAAAGATGTTATGTAGCCATCTGACAAGCTACGATACCAGTCATAGGCTGCACCTGCTAAGCACCCGACGAATACTCAAGTGAGTAGAGCATCCTTGGGTTGGAGCTGATCAGTCATAACCTCGAAATGGTTGAGATACTGACACGAAGATGAGCTGCCGTCAAACAACATAAAGGTTGGTGGCTTATACTTAGGTGGAAGTAAGACTTTCTTCCACTATATAGTGTAGGATTGTTTGATCCCTAACTTTTGTAGTCCGTCTTTCTGCTTAAAAGCATCAAACTGATTACGCAGAAGCTTCACTGCCTCAATAGTATCCCCTGATGCTTGGGGAGCAGTAGACTGGTTTAATATGTTAGGAGGCAGAACCGTATGATAAGTACCACCCCAGCACCAGACTGACTTGGAGTAGCCTGAGCTGGCATGGTAGCATTATAAAGAGATTGTACTCCCAGGCCAGTATTGACAGGTGCAGATGCCGCTATATGTTCTTGGGTTGGAATTGGATTCACAACCAGTGGAACAGTGTGTTGAGTGTTAGCCCAATGATTACATCATGTTTTTGAATATGGCTAATCAATTAAGTTTAACTAGTGATGTCACTAATATTCATGTAATCACTATCATGTTGCTACGTAAACTTAGCATTGTCCTAAATGGTCTATATCATATTGCTATGCTTGTAACATACTGCATCATATTGTTTTGTTCGTCTAACATGTAGATACAGACAAGCAGTAAGCATGATCAAACCAGGACATATGCAACAAAGAATTATTGATAGGCCAAAGATGGCATAATACAAGAAGATTTCTCTGAACCGCCTAACGACCTATCCGGGGCCTCGCATCGGGGGTTCGGGGGAAAAGCCCCCGAAAGGTATTCAGATTTTCAGATCTGTTTATCTTTGGACGATTGCCGTCAAGGAAAAATGAGTATGCACAAATGTCACGAGAAAGGCGTCATTAAAGTGGCTATTAGTTTTCATATTTATTCTGTATTTTTTTATTTTATTGAGTATAGAAAAAATGTGAGATTGATCGGATCGGTAATGGTTTAGGTTTTTCGCAGTCCACAAAAAAAATAAGCCTACCTACTTATTCCAAAAATTCACAATTCTAAAAAGCCCAAAACTTATGCAAATTTGGTCCATAACTTACTGTTCTGACCCAGCAGAACTCTGACAGAACTCTGACCGAGTTTGGTCTGATTTTGGTCCGACTTTGGTCTCGGTTATTTGAATATTAGTTCCCACCAAATCTGCTTCCAATGTTCGTATGCGAAATTCTAGCTTTCGAACTCTGCCCGAGTTCGGTCACCCAAAAACACTATAAATAGAGTTGAGACTACCATTCATTTCAATCATCCAATTTCATCTTTTCTCTTCTCTATCTAAAGTGTTCTAAGATTTTTACTTTCATATCTAAGCCTTTACACTTTTAGCCAAGCCAGTACACGTTCTGTCTAATCTAAAGTTTGGTATTGAAGAGTTGTACCGGAGGTTGTAGTCAAAAAATGTTCTAGTTTTCCAATTGCCTTCTGGAGTCGGTCGTGCGCTCGTCACCAAGGACGGTGTTGTGAAGTCAGTTGTGCACTTGTCGCCAAGCACGGTATTGTAAGAGTTGCAAGTGCTCAGTTAAAGCTTGTGCCATAGTGGATTAACAGCGAGCAAGAGTACTCGCGACTGGACTATTCCTCTCAGAAGGAAACCATTATACATCGTGGTGTTCACTGAGTTTGGATTCTTGACTCTTACTTTACCGCATTTTATTTACCGTCTTTTATCTGCCATAATATATAACTGCTTAATATTTAATTGGTGATTATTTTTCGCTGCACACGGACACACTCTATTCACCCCCTCTAGAGGTGCTCAACGGTCCTATATTGAGCTATGCTTACACCATGCATACATGCAACCATTTCAGCCATGGTTTTTAAGTTAGCCTCTAAAGCAGTGATCCGTTGCTCCTAATTAGCATAACTGGAAGCATCATGTTCTTTATTAGTAACATAGGCAATCACTTCTTTGGCCACCGAAGATAAATTGGTGGAAAAGATAGTTCGATCAGAGCTCTCACTTTCGGCATCGAAGTCATGCAGGGTACTACCCCTAAGATGAGGAGTGGGAAGATTCCTTTGACTGAGGAGATCTCGGTCAGAATCAGAAAGATTCTTTTGATCGATTATTTCTTGGTCGGAAAGAAGATTCCTTTGACCGATTATTTCTTGGTCGGAATCAAGTAGATTCCTTTGACCGAGGACATCTCCAAGGCAAGGAGTGGAACGATTCCTTTGACCGAGTAGACCTCGGCCTCTTGACCTTGTATTTTGGTAGACACCTTCGTCGGAGTCATGGATACGATCATGGTATTGTTGACTGGGATTGCGGGATGCATTACGTCTTGGACGTTTCCCCCCTACTCCTTCGGATGTCATGGTGATCAAAGCATATAGCAATCTTCGTCCACTATAATGAGTTCAGGAGTCCGAGTGTAGTTCAAACGGTCAAAGACAGACCGTTTAGCTGTTTGACAACAACATTTGATCACTAATTCATGGTGATGATTACAATGATGTTCCTGAGATGGAGTTATAGGTAGATGAGATGGTTCTGAAATCTTTCGCTTTTGTAAAAGCAGTTCGCGGAGACCGGTACAGTGACAGGAGAAGGAGAAGTCAGAGGTACATATTCCTTGATTATGTTAGGAACATGGTTCTGATTCTTAAGATGCCTTGTTCCCAGTGTGTACAAATAAGTACTGAGTTCATTGGCATAGGTGAGAGGATTCTTGATTTAAGAAGCCTTCACTGTGCACAATTTAGTAGATAGCACAGATTATTCTTGATGCAGACTTGATAAAGTTGATATTGTTCTGTGCTGGTTAAGGTAAGTGCATATGTCAGAGTTATGCACTACCTGGCTGTCTGTCTGAGACACCCTCAGTTTTCCCGGCCTTGTTCTTGATATGCGCAGAGTAGAAAGATCCAAGCTCGAGCTTGGTTGGCGCTGGCCAGTTTAATGAGGAATGGGGAGGATGCCCTGCTGTTCTACGTACCACGTTCCAGGGCATTTGGCGCGGCGCAGAGGTGCAGCAAGAAATGGGCTTCGGGTAGAGTCTAATTTTTTTGCATCGATTTGATTGTCTCTGCCAAGAGAAATAGAGTTTCTACTCTAAAGTGTTCTTACATTGATTGCACAGAGGCACGATCGGATGCATTTTCCACCAAGTCCAGGACTGGTTAATGATAAGATAAGGCTATAGGGCGCTTTCTTTTATTCTGTGCAAGGACATTGATATGTAACTTCTTCACCAAGTTTAGAACTAGAAAGGAATGAGGATTGGCCACGGAGCATTTTTCTTTGTTCTACGCAGAGGTAGTGGTTGGTGTACTCTCCATCATTTAGAAATGGAGAGAAAGAAAGAGCAGTCACATGGCATTGTCCTTTGATTGGCGCCGAGGCAGTAATTGGTGCGCCCTCTACCAATTTCAGAATTGGTGTGGAAGAAGAAATGGCTACAGAACTTTTTTTTTTGCTTAGCGCAGGAGTCATGTTTGGTGCACTGGAGTACTTTGGATCCCAGATGGCGGGCGCTTTGTTCTTGGCAGCAACAGTGTTGGAGAGCCTCTCAACCCCAGTGCCAATCATGGCTTCGTAGGCAGTTTGGACGACTTTCACGACCAAAGTCTTCTACGTCGTGCCGACTGACGCAACATCGCATTGAGTTGTCACTTTTTTGTCCGACGGGAAAGTCGTCCCTAGCAGTCGGTATTTCCTTTACAAAAATAAAAGTTTGATTACAAGCTGAGAAAAGTACAAGTGCACGATTTGATTTCTTGGGAAATACAACTATAGGAATCTGATTAGAAGACAATCACTTTATCCCTTGGACGATGTGATATCGAAGAAGAAAGCCTTTGGAGAGTGCTGCAGCAAGGGATCAAGCGATTATCATCATTAGTGATGATTGCAAAATAATTTGGAACTTTATTTATAGAGTTCTGAAATAACTATCATCCAGTTATTCTGATTGTCGCACATTGCAATTGGCCTACCATTATCCTTTGTGCGAACGGTTAACATAACTGCATATGATGCGTGACATTCTGTGAGGGACATCCGCTTGGTCGTGAGCAGTGTCGTGTGCACGTTTTGTAAACCCCCTAAATTTCCGCTACGATTTTTAAAAAAATAAATTTTGTATTTACTTTGTACTTCGTTGCCTGCGAATGTGCTCGTATTTGCTCGTCGATTGCGAATATGTGCGAGGTACATATTTTCAGAGAATGTTGATTTATAGAGAAGTAAAGTTTCAAAATTTTATACAATAAATATATTGTTTAAACTTGTCAAAAGTATTGTATCGAGACTTTTTAAAATATTATATAGTAGTAAATTTAGAAAACGATTATTCATAAATATTTGCATGCGAGATTCATGAATTTAATTCATGAATATATTTTAATTTCTAATTTTTGAAATTAATTATTACTATATTTTATTATTTATGAAAATGATATTTGAAATTTCTTTGAGTTAGTATTTGATTAAATATAATAATTAGAAAAGATTTTGACTTTATTTTTAATGACTTTTAAATTAAAAATATGATTTGTCTAGATCGGCTTTGGATTGGATTGATTAGTTTTAAATCGTTTTGAATTAAATAATAGGATATCTACATGGGGATTTAAATCGTTCTAATCCTTATCTAATTAGGAGCTTTCACCTCCTATATAAGGAGAGGTTCCGTTGTTCCTCTCCATAAAATTTTACCATGCAAATTCTCTACCAAGTTGTGCATCGTGTCCGTGCCTCTCTCCATTCACTATATCTTTTACCCTTACAAATACAATTTTCCTCTAGAGTTCGACAATTTCGGACATTCATCTCCGTCGTGTCGAACACTCTCGATACGACACAATCCATCCCTGATACTGTCCCCAATACCCGACGATGCAACCCTAACCCTACGCCATCTCGACAATAGCACCGTTCCCGACCAGCATCTCATCCCGCTATGCTATCGTCGGACATCTCTCTCTACACAGCCACCACCACAGCCATCGCCACCACCATCCTTCTGCTCTCACACCAGACCCAAACCACCTCCAAAACCCCCGTAAATACGCACAAAGCCAACACCACGTCCAACTCTGGCCGAGCTACCGACCGAACTCCTAAATTTCCCACATCGCCAGTAACCAAGCCAACCGACACCTTCACCGCCACCATCCCGGACAACAAAAACCCACATCACCGCCACCATCACCCAAAAAATTAAAAGAACACATCGCCCACCTACCTCGACCAAGCCCCCGGCGGTATGTGCCCTCCACCGCCCGTATCAGCCAAATCTGGCGCCGCACAACCTCAGTGAGTCGGCGTCCAGCCGCTGGCGCTATGCTCCGACTATGAGCTGTCGCCGCCACGAACGCATGGAGCCCGCCCTAAGCCGGAGTCCCCATGACCGCCGCACCTCTCCGATCTCGATCTCCTACCGCCCTTAGCCCTACGCAGCCGTCGCCTGCCCTCCGACCGCTGGTAACGCTCGCTCTCTCCCTCTCTCTTCCCACTTAAACTCTATTCCTCTGAGAAGAGAAAGTACCCCTCTCTCCTATCTCTCTCAGTCACTTTTCTCATATATATTTTTACAGTTAGCTATACTATTATGTTACCATTCATTTTTATTATTATTATCTTACTATAACTAATATTATTATTTGATTGCTCTCTGATCTGTGTAAAGAAAGAGACAGCTGTCTGACCTACTATTATTATTATTATTAAGGAGTATATATTACTGTATATACCTATTTGTAAATTCAGGTATTATATACATAGAAGTATGTATATTAGAGTATTATGCTTTAGTTATAATAGTATTTATATACCGTTAACATTGTGAGAGAATATATATATATATATATATATATATATATATATATATATATATATATATATATATATATATATATATATATATATATATATATATTATTTTTTAAATATTGTTTTGATAGCAAAAACAAGTTATTTGGGGCTTTACCCGATATGCAATTCCAAACAAGATTTCAAAAACCAGATATATTATATGATCTTTGGAGTATTTTAAGAGAGTATTTTTAAGAACTGAACTATTATGGTAGTATTTTGCCTAATAAAAATTTATGTTTTGAAACGATATCTCTAGAATATTTATCTAAAAATATTTTAACTAAATTAAAATATAGCTTTACCTAGAAATCCAAATTTTTTTTTATAAACTCTGAGTTTTGCTTAAAAACGTTTTATTGAATTTCACGTATGTGTAAAATATTTTTACTAGTAAAATTTAGTCTTTAAAATATTATGAAATATTTTCTAAAAGTAGTGTAAGTATTTGCTTACTCCAAATTCTCCCAATTATCCCCATTGATCATGACCGATCCCACGTTCCTATGTCTTGGCAAATTCAGATCCTGTGTGCAACGACCATGGCTATTGGACTATTGGGACATGTCATAACAACGCACAACACCAAGCATCACACCAGGCAAGATACCTTGCCATTTATACTGTTTATATTCAGTCTGCATTTTTTTAGTTATTGCATATCACTGTCTATTTATTTCCTGTTCACTACAAGAATAAGGGCTTTTCTTGACGGTGATTCCCCGTCAAAAAATGGGTATCTTGACGGTTGCAGATCCGTCAGGAAGCCAATATGGTGGTGGCAGTGTCGGGCGGTGCGGTATGTACGGGAATAGGGGCACGGACGGTGACAAAGATGTTGGTGAAGGTGGTCGCAGGGCTCGGCAGTCGAGCAATTTGGCCATAGTGGAAACCTTGGTAGCCGAGGTTGGTGTTCAACTGGGAAGACGTCGAGGTTGGCTGGATTAGGGTCGTCAGTCAGTGGTGGCTAGGTCTGTGGTGATGGGGGTGACGTTGGCCGTAGATTGGTAGTGGTGGTGGCGTGGTGGGGAGTCTGTGGATGGAGGTGCTGAATATGGCAGGGGTCGGGTGTCGGGGTGCTGGACAGGAAGGAGATCGGGTTAGGTTAGGGATTTGATGGTGTGTCGGGGGTGTCCGACACGGAGAAGATGAAATTGTATTTGTATTAGAACATTATAGTGGATGAGAAGGCACGGACACGGACACGATGTACCATTGGTTGTGGAAATTTGGTGTTGTGGAGTTCATGGAAAAAGAGCGTAAGTACCTCTCCTTTTATAGGAGGTGGGAATCCCATCAGAATAAAGACTGATTTATTTAAATCCAAATAGATAATTTACTATTTATTTTAAATCAATACAATCAAATCTAAAATCAAATTCGAATTCAATTTAACTATAGATAAATATACCTTTACATTAAATCTATCTAAAATAAAATCCATAAATATAAATTAATTTAAACTTCAATCAAACCATTTTAACATATCTTTTATGAATACTAAAATAATCATATTAAATAAATTTCGAAAATAGTTATTAAATCTATCTAAAATAGAATCCATAAATTCAAACTAATTTAAACTTCAATCAAACCATTTTAAAATATCTTTTTATGAATACTAAAATAATGATATTAATTAATTTCAAAAATAAATATTATATATTTGAATAACCTTTTTCAGGTAAATAAAATAATTACAATTTGTTTCAAAAACTAATATATACATGAATCTAATCTCATGTTCCTTGCATGCGAATAATATTTTCGAAATTAATAACCATATTGTATAATAAATGAAATAACTTTTATAAGAAAATAAAACCTATGTTTTTGGCACGGAATTGCTATGACAGTAAACAAAGCAAAATATAGGTAATTTTGAACCAAAATATTTATTCGTTATATTTAGTAACAATTTATAGTAAAACTAATTTAGAAAGTATTTCGTATCACGTGTTCGTACAATACCAAGTGTCAAAATAAATTTAAAAAAATCCTAGTGAAAATTTAGGGGGTATATATCCTACCCAACTTACAAGAATTTTGTCCTCAAAATTAAGAATAAGTAGGGGGTTTGAGAAGGTACAGGGGTATATCGATGCGGAACACGATCAAATCCTTAGGCGAGGCAAGGAGATGACGTTTAACACAATCATGTGTTTGGAGAGACGAAAATAAATCATGGATATGGTTATGGGTGAGGTCGCTATCTAACGTAAGTAAAAGATCAAGAGTTTTGGAACTGAAGGTAAAATAATTTGAGAACAAGGGCACATGGTCCCTTGGAAAAGATAGTCATCTAGGTAGGGTACGACTAAGAAAATATTTCTAGTCATTCCTAAGTTCCAAATGATTAGGTGGTCAAGGTAATAGTTTAAGGGTCAAAGGAAAGGCGAATAACTTGAGACGAGATTGTAGTCACGTGGTGGTCGTAAGTGTTAGGACGGCTAGAGGAAATCCAAGTACAAGTGTCTTCGTCCTTCTAAAATAGGTGAAGGGCGAAAGCAATATAGAGTTTGAAAGAAGATAACATTGAATACGATTACATGGTTCAAGGGCGACAGAATAATTTGAAAGAGAATTGTCAAGGCTGTCGTAGATGAGACTCTAGAGGCAAGTTTAACTATGTCTCCATCCACGTAGAACAAAAAGCGAACCAAAGTGCACTTGGTTGATCGGACCATCATGCTCCGGTTCTGACTAGACAATATGTTAGTGAGCGCGCGCTCAATAGCGTGTGTCTTGAACAAGTTTGATAATGGTTAAACTTACAAAACTAGGCTATAGTAGCAACATTTAGTCAAGATGGTAAAAATATAGGCACATGAGATTAAGATTGAAGGAAAGTAGAATTAGTTCAACTCCTTAAGAATCTAAGTCATGTCCTATGTTGGAGCCTATACAGTTGTCCTATGGTTTATTTGCCTAAGGCTTGGTTAAGGCCATAAGGAAGGTTAGGTCGTAAGGCGTTCTAACCAACTTACAAGAGTTAAAATAAGGGTATTTTGGGACAAATATAACATGTCTATCTAGTAGGGGTCACGTTCCTAACAAGTACGAAGGGAATATAAGAATAATGATTGAAGGAATCAAGCAAGATGCAAATCGATGAGTCAAGCAGTAGTTTGAAAACAGAATCGAAGAAGGAGGTCAAGTATGTGGATGAGATCCTAGACTCTAATCCTATACGCTGGCTTGCTTGGTACGGTAATGTAACCAAACAATTTATCCTAACCTACATGGGCCACCACAAAAACATGTAACGCCCCAGTCCCAAAATACGTAGGACTAAGTACGTTGACATGCCAGCTGTATACATACGAAGTACAGGGCCTTGTATGTATACATAAGCTGTAAAATGAGTAAACCACAGCTAACTAACCTCATCCACAAAATAAAATCAAGCTTTTATATAAATAAGTAAGAATTTGTCTGTTTACATGTATTTGGGCGGAGACAAATCCACTACCAACTAATAAAAAGAAAAGATATACATAACATAGGAATGAATTAGCGAAAGTAGCAAGAAAGGTCCAAGGCACGTCATCTTCGAATAAATGGTGAAGACGATCCCGGCTAGAGTACCTGCGGAAGGCATGAACACACAACTGGGGAATAACCAGGTCCTCAGAGGGACGTAGCAAGATACATGAAGAACATGCTAATATGAACTGTCAAAATAATAATAATATGCAAGACTCTCCTAGACACCAATATGCAAAAGGGAATGCTAACCATCTATTGTGCAATTTAGAGGACAACTTTCATGCGCATGGGTGGGATTTTAGGCTATAAGTACGTAACTGGCATCCAGCCATCAGTATCCGTCCGTAACGTCCAAAACGTCAGAGGGCATCTGCAAATATAAATAGCTACAGTTCCATCCGAAGACTGTGGTTTACCTGTTTGGATTCCCATACGCACTCGCGACTGTCCTCCCCTAATTTTTCCCACATTGACCAAGTCATGTCCATGATCCACCCAGTTTTGTAACTGCTCGAGTCTCTATAACTTAATCGTAGCAGTTACGATCTATCCGTCATACGACAATAAAGATGGCCAGTTCATAAGTCATGCCCCTAGCAAACTATCTCAAACCTTGTAGTGTGTGTGTCATGGCCAAGGGAGATATAAGGATATCCCCCAACAAGAAGGTAGTCCGCTAAAACTAAGTCATGCATAAAATAAAGTAAAACGGCCAATAAAGTCGCTTGCACCCAAGTGTGGCTTGGACGCGCAGTTTATAACAATTAAAAATAACAAATATGAAACAAAGTAAATAATCCGAAAAATAAATAATATGACAGTTAATTAGCAAGGTATACTTGCCTGGTAGGACGCCTGGTGTACTGTAAGGATCAATGTGGCACGAACTGCGACTTCGGTAACAACTACACAAGGTGACCTCTGATGGTGGCACTGACAGTTCCGTTGGGTCCAAAACGGTCAGATTGGTTAAGGGTTGACATGAGGTTGTACAGGATTTCGGAAGAGGATAGAGAATATGTTTTGCCATGATCAAGAAATGGATAGTCGTCGAGATTTGGAGGAGAAAATACTTATATTATTTTAGTAAAATATTTATACTATTTAAAATATCGTTCTTAGATAGTACTTTGAAGAATATAATAGGTTTTAAAATCCTAATAATTTATTTTAGGGCTACACTTATAATAAAATTTTGGGTAAAATATATAAAAAATGGTCTAAAAATACTACAATAATATATGTAGAAGCCAAATCCTAAATTTGAAATTCCAATGCTATATTTTTGCTATCAAAATAATTTAGGAATATTTACTATATACATTAAAAATAACAACCAAAATTTTAATGTATCTATTGCCATTAGCAACCAAAATAACAATAATAATACAAAAATAATAAATAATAATAAAGTAGTAATAATAATAATGACAACAACATAACAGTAAACTGAGTAATCTATATATTTTTACAAAAATCAATTTACTAATGTACCTACATAAATACATACCTACATACATACAAATATCTTTAATAATAATAATAGTAATAGTAATAATTATAATAATAATAATAATAAAACAACAATAAATAAATAAAAAAACAATTAATTAAACAAAACAACAGAAATCACAAAACAAAAGCAACAAAAGTAGTTGCTGCTCCTAAAGAGGAGAGAGAGTGGGAAAAGAAAAAAAAAGGAAAGGGAAGAGAGGGAGCGGGCGATCGAGATCGGCGGAGCCCCTTGCCGCTTGTCGGGGCTTCGACAGGGCCGAGCGCGGCTCGACACCGTTGCAGAGAGGGGCGCGAGTAGGCGATTGGAAGGGAGAGAACTAGGAAGTCGAGCGGAGAGGGAAGCTCGGGGTGGAGTCGGCGTTCCGGTGGGCGTGGGTGGCGCGCTCGCCGATGCGGTGCGGTAGAGATGCTGGCGCCAGGACCAGCTGTTGCGGGACGGAGACGGCGATGGGTCGCCGGAGTTCGAGGGGGACGGTGGGTTCGAGAGGGTGCGGCTCGAGGGGTCAGCGGCGGACACGGGTGGCACCGGTGCGGCATACGGCGGCGGCACCTCCGGAGGCATGGTCACGGAGGGTTTGGAGGTCGGCGGTCCTGGATCGGGCGGTAGTGATGGTTCCTCATCGGGGAAGAGAGATCTGGCAACAGCGGACGATGCGCCCGGCAACGGCTGGGCACGGCCGGTATGAGGGGTGACCGAAGTATGGCTGAGTAGGCGGAGGAGATTCCAGTACAGTGGCTCAAGGCTTAGATCGAGGCTCAGCCTTGCCAGAGTCGGCTCGGCAAAGCTGGGCTCGACGGCTCAGTAGTGGATGTTTGGGGAAAATATAGATGAGGCACGGGCTAAAGAAGGTGGTGGCGCAGGGTGCGCTCGAGCCGAGATCGGCGGTGAGGAACGGAATGAGCTTCGGCATCGAAGAGAATGGTAAGGTTCTCACTCACTCTTTTCCCTCTAGTGGTGGTTAATGGTGATGGTGGCGATCGTGTGTGTGGGTTATCGGTCGGAGTGGCCGGTCGTGGTGGCAGTGTGGGTGTTTGTGGTGGAGTCAGAAGGCCAATATGGTGGTGGCAGTATCGGACGGTGCGGTATGTACGGGAATAGGGGCACAGACGGTGTCGAAGATGTTGGTGAAGGTTGTCGCAGGGCTCGACAGTCGAGCAATTTGGCCATAGTGGAAACTGTGGTAGCCGAGGTTGGTGTTCAACTGGAAAGACGTCGGGGTTGACTGGGTTAGGCTCGTCGGTCAGTGGTGGCTAGGTCTGTGGTGATGGGGGTGACGTTGGCCGTAGATTGGTAGTGGTGGTGGCATGGTCGGGAGTCTGTGGATGGAGGTGCTGAATATGGCAGGGGTCGGGTGTCGGGGTACTGGACAGGAAGGAGGTCGGGTTAGGTTAGGGATTTGATGGTGTGTCGGGGGTGTCCGACACGGAGAAGATGAAATTGTATTTGTATTAGAACATTATAGTGGATGGGAAGGCACAGATACGGACACGATGCACCGTTGGTTGTAGAAATTTGGTGTTGTGGAGTTCATGGAAAAAGAGGGCAAGTACCTCTCCTTTTATAGGTGGTGGAAATCCCATGAGGATAAAGACTATGATTTATTTAAGTCCAAATAGATAATTTACTATTTATTTTAAATCAATACAATCAAATCTAAATTCAAATTCAAATTCAATTTAATTATAGATAAATCTACCTTCACATTAAATCTATCTAAAATAAAATCCATAAATTTAAATTAATTTAAACTTCAATCAAACCATTTTAACATATATTTTATCAATACTAAAATAATCATATTAAATAAATTTCAAAAATAGTTATTAAATCTATCTAAAATAGAATCCATAAATTCAAACTAATTTAAACTTCAATCAAACCATTTTAAAATATATTTTTATGAATACTAAAATATTAATTTCGAAAATAAATATTATATATTTGAATAACCTTTTTCCGGTAAATAAAATAATTATAATTTGTTTCAAAAACTAATATATACATGAATCTAATCTCATGTTCCTTGCATGCAAATAATATTTTCAAAATTAATAACCATATTTGTATAATAAATGAAATAACTTTTATAAGAAAATAAAACCTATGTTTTTGGAACGGAATTGCTATGACAGTAAACAAAGCAAAATATAGGTAATTTTGAACCAGAAAATTTATTCGTTATATTTAGTAACAATTTATAGTAAAACTAATTTAGAAAGTATTTCGTATCATGTGTTCGTACAATACCAAGTGTCAAAATAAATTTAAAAAAATCCTAGTGAAAATTTAGGGGGTTTACAATACCTATTAGTAAATTTAGGTATTAAATACATAGAAGTATGTATATTAAAGTATTTTGCTTTAGTTATAATAGTATTTACATACTTTTAACTTTGTGAGAGAAAAAAATATATATTATTTTCAAATATTGCTTTTATAGCAAAAACAAGTTATTGGGGGCTTTACCCGATATGCAATTCTAAACTAGATTTCAAAAATCTGATATATTATACGATCTTTGGAGTATTTTAAGAGAGTATTTTTAAGAACGAAACTATTATGGTAGTATTTTGCCTAATAAAAATTTAAGTTTTGAAACGATATTTCTAGAATATTTATCTAAAAATATTTTAACTAAATTAAAATATAGTTTTACCTAGAAATCCATTTTTTTATAAACTCAGAGTTTTGCTTAAAAATGTTTTATTGAATTCACGTATGTGTAAAATATTTTTACTAATAAAATTTAGTCTTCAAATATTATGAAATATTTTCTAAAAGTAGTGTAAGTATTCACTTACTCCAAATTCTCCCAATAGTCCCCATTGATCATGACTGATCCCACGTTCCTATGTCTTTGTGAATTCGGATCCTGTGTGCAACGACCATGGCTATTGGACTATTGGGATATGTCAGAACACCGCACAACACCAAGCGTCACACCAGGCAAGATACCTTGCCATTTATACTATTTATATTCAGTCTGCATTTCTTTAGTTATTGCATGTCACTTTTCATTTATTTCCAGTTCTTCTAGCTGTACCATTATTATAGTTCCTGATTACTATATGCTCAGTGATATTAGCTTACTTTATTATTATCCTTTGATTGCATATGGACCTAGAATTAAGGGACTGCCATCTGTAGTGTATTGCATCAACCTTGACATAATTATTGTAAGCCCCCTGATTTTTGATGCAATACGGAAGGTCATAGCCTACGCATCGAGGCATCTAAGGGCATATGAGAAGAATTACACTACTTATGATTTGGACTTAGCAGTTGTCATCTCTACATTGAAGATGTGGAGTCATTATTTGTACGGAGAGCGTGTGGAGAGATTTACGGATCATAAGAAGTATGCCTTCATATAAAAGGAGTTGAATATGAGATAGAGGCGGTGGTTGGAGCTCATGACAGACTATGACATAGATTTGCAGTACCATCGTGGCAAGGCAAACGTAGTAGCGGCCGCTTTAAGTAGGAAGCCTACTACATATTTCTTGACATCTCAGCCACAGTTATTAGAGGATCTTCCGGAGCTTAGAATAGAAGTCATTATGCTGGGACAACCAATCTTGAAGTATAGTCATCACTTGTGGATAGAGTCAAGGCAGTGTTACCTTCAGATGCATGATTTTAAAGACTTTGCGAGAGGAAAGAGGTGAGAGCGACAGATACTTAGACCAGAGCTTGTGATGCAGACAGTCGAGAAAGTAAAACATATTCAGAGTCATCTTCAGGCAGCTCAAGACCGACAGAAGTATTGGACCGATATGCATCATCGACCAGTAGAATTCAAGGAAGAAGAGCATGTATTTCTGAGGATCTCACCGACGCAGGGAACCATTAGATTCGGGAGTAGAGTGAAGTTGATTCCAAGGTATATAAGACCATTCAATATCATTGAGCGTGTAGGAGAGGTGGCATACCGTCTTACATTACCCCCATCACTAGAGAGAGTGCATGATCTATTCCATGTCTCACACTTGAGGAGGTATGTGACTGATCCCAATCATGTGGTCGATCACTCTGAGATCACGGTGGGACCCAGTTTTTCATACGAGGAGCAGCCGGTAGGTATCTTGGATACGAGTGAGAAGATGCTCAGAGGGCAGATGATTAGACTGGTTCGTGTTGCATGGAGGTACCATTCTTCGGGAGAATCAACTTGGGAGCATGAATATTCTATGCGTGAGCGTTTTCTCCACTTATTCGTAGATACCGGTAAGTCTTAGCGTAATTTTTCATATGATAAGATTATTCTATATAATTATGTTATTTATAATTTTGAGGACAAAATTTTCTAAGGTACGTTTGTTGTAAGCCCCCTGATTTTTGGATTTTATTTTTAATTATTTTTAATTATTTTATATGGATATTTTAATTTATTAAAGTTAATAATGACTATGTTAGTAGTTTACCGTAGCTTTGATTTTTGAAGCACAATAAATATTGTATTCTCAAATCCTGTTCCATATTTGAATTCTAAACTCGTCCACCTTTAGTTGATATATCTTGTCCCATCCAATTTTATCTTTCAATATTTCTTTGACTTTGCGCAACTTCAGGCCAACTTAGTCCAATTTGAGCCATTGACGTAATTTTAAGCCAACTTCCAATTTAATTTTTGGACTTGACAAAGATCGAAACCGTATGACCCAATATATTATTTTGATCCATTTTGAGTCTACAATGCACATGCCTAGGGTGTACATCCAATAGAGTTCTCATGTACTACTTATTTGCAAATGGCACATAAGACTCATTAAATTAATTTTTGGGTGCAATTTGACTAGTAATGCTACTCGAACCCTAACCTAGTCAACCCTACTAGTTAGAGACTAACTAGGTGTACCAAACCAAGTATACATATATTTTAGATAATTTTAGAGGTTTAATTGCAGCCATATGCAATATTCTCTTATATATTTGGCTTGGTCAAACATGTAACCAAAATAGGAAACCTATTAATAATAGTATGATTTGGAGAACCAAATCCTATCCAAATTCGACCAAACCAAAGCCCTTACACTATATATATAAACATATAAAACCCTAACATATTCCTCTCTATTAATAATAGCCAACATCCCATGTAGCCTCTACTTACGCGCGGCCACAACCCCCAAACCCGAAACCCTAGCCGGCCCCTTTTCTTCACAAAATCTGACTTCTCCTCAACTTTTGCGCCAACCACCACTAGTTGGAAGACCTTCTCATCATCATCTTCCACGCTATCAACTGTAGGAGCAAACTAGCGGCCGTTAGAGAGGTGCACGTTGCGCTACTTGGGCCGAAACTCCGTCGAATCGAAGTCTGAAACGTCACAGCAGGTTAGTCGACTTGTAGATGATGTTTCATCCACTTTTTCTCATCCATTTTTTCTCAAACCAAATCTGAGAGTTACCTTTGTATGTCTACTCTAACATCTAATCGTCGATCTTCTAGTTCCAAGCGGTTTGCCCGTGACATTAATTCTACGATATGGTATCCAGAACTGACAAATTCTGTTGCTGGCCACTTTTGGCCAATCTAAGGTCAGTTTCTAACCTTTTTATATTTTTATTCAGAATCTAGACGTTGATAACTTTCTGAACCATATCTAAAGTTAGATTTCGCATCAGTTTGCTATTTTTAAAAATTCATGACATTTGTCGTGTCACCGAACACCGAAAAATTCTATTTTCCTTCTGTCCAAAAGTGTCAAATACTCCATAAATCCATATTAAACATAACGTTGTGCAATGTTTAACATTATAAATACTATTTTAACTAATTTCTGGGATTTGTACTGAATTTAGTAATTTTAATTAATGATTGTTTCAAGACTAATTTAATGTGTCGAATTGAGGAAGTCATATGTGGCATTGACATAGGACCTCTTGTGAAAGGGTTCCCCTATTAAAAATATAAATTTAGCAATATATAGGTATTTATAGATAAATTCTAGAATTTAAATATATTATTTGTTATAATTGTAAAGTATTTATGAGAGGTTTTGGTACCTATATGTACTTATATAATAGATGCAGTGTCATAACAACGTTATGGCAACTAGGAGGCATAGATACTCATATAATTTATATATGGTATGTTGATATAGAATATTAAATATATGTATTATTATAGGTGAGCTTGGGAGGATCGACAAGGACACCAGAGTTGGAAGGACTACCCGCAAACAGCAGTTACAGGCAAGCATGTCTTGCCTTCGTTACAGATCTTTCTTTTCTGTCTTGTTGTTCTTTTTGATTAGCATTGCATGACATAGTACGTTGATACTTCCATTTATAGAAGGGTGTCGAGTTCATGATAGTGACATCGAGTATTGACATTAGGCATTACGTACATACTGACGTGTCCATTGACACGATTGACAACAAGACAACGACACATTCATGATACGAGGTTTACATGACTATGTGTGGTATTGACCTCGTGTTTGCATTCTATATTTCTTTATCATTATTTCTATTACTTTCGAGATGACTGCACAGACTTGACATTGCTAGATTCTAGATATTGGGATTGGGGAGAACTTGATTACAATATCAGACCTATTATCGTGTGGCCCGTTGCTTAGTGACCTTTATCTCTGTAGCAGAGTAAAAAATTATCACTGTAAAGAATTAATTGTCCTTGGTGCCACGACACAGGTACTGGGGACAATACCCTACTGAGGTACTAGTGAGCCTTAATGGAAGGGGTCTGATATTCTAGAAAAGTATTCCACTTGTATAGTACATAGATGAATACAGTAGATTGCCTTAGTTTATATTTTCATTTCTGTACCTTGGCATGTATATTATGCACCTTGCTAGTCCCCTGAGTACCTGGCTATTTCCCAGGCTTAGACGAAGCTGAAGACTACCCGAAGGTTTTCGTGTCTGGAGCTGAGACCAGAGGCGTACCGATACGTGAGGACGAGATAGTGCCAGAGGACTTCTCGTGATCTTGGTTACATTTCATCAGACTTGTATTTGATTTGTACTTTGTTTCTATCCCAGTGGTTCGGGATGTTTTACCCGCACAGACTTCATTACTTTTATTGCTAGATATTTGAGACATTTTCTTATTTATTCTTGATCTCTTTATGGACTCTATGGATGAGATTACATGTATATACCTGTGGACTATGTTGTATTTGTGGGTGTTATCGTGATTTACAGCTTAAATTTTTCGCTAATGGGCTTATTGTGTAGCTTGGCCCATTGGTGAAGTGTTGCTGGCATGTATTCGTATACCTAGTCCTACATATTTTGGGACTGGAACGTTACATATTTTTGTGGTGGCCCATGCAGGTCTATGTTAATCACTTCGGTTATGTTATTATACCGATGTGAGCTTGCAATTAGAGTAGAAAAGACCCATGGGACCACATCCACATGCTTGATACCTTCCTTGACTTCGTTTCGAACTCTCACTTGACTTTTTAATTTGCATCCAGTTTGATTATGTTCTAACGTAATCCTTATTTATTAGTGCTAGTAAGACGATTCTTCATAGTGGGCTTATCTTCCCCTTACTATCACATCAGTAAGGGCACAGACACTATAAGCCTTAAGTGCAGGCAGAGTCTTTGCGAATTGTGCGTAGTCATAGTTATACCTAGGATAGACATACTATTATGAGCCTACAACCGATTGAGGAATAGGAATTAAGGATACATCCAAAAACATGATTATAGACTTTTTTCAGGCTCTTCAGCATGATTGCTTTCATGTTATCTTATTTCTTAATATGATTGCTTTTGTGTTTTTCTTTACTCGAGATTTGACTAAACCCTGGACTTCTTGAGTAAATCTTCTTGTTCATGTCCGCTAAGTTGTTGGAAACAGCCTTATGGATCAGTCAAAGGAAAAGTTTGATAAATTATATTTATCCTTGTATTACGGAATAAAAGTTTTTGCAGCCAGATAAATACTCGCGAGGCAGGACTTCAGATAACGGCATCATGTCTACATATGTTTCTCAAATTCTACTTAAACCATATCCTATGCATGTTGACATTTTGCTCTTGTATTTTTATAAAAGTTAAATTGGAAACATTTTATGGATTTGGCCAAGATAAGCTCAAGAACCTGTATTATTTGGTATAGCAGATTTACACTGTAGCCATCCGTCGTATTATGGAACAAGAAAGTTATTTGCAGCCAGATGTATACTGGCGTGACAGTAACTTCACGTGACATAATCACGAAGATATATGGTTTTTGAGTCTTACATAGACTACATCCTATGTATCTTGTTTGGCCTCATACCGTTCTCGAAAATAATTCGACAAACCTTTCTGCTTTGCTTGACTCTACTGTTGTTTGAAATTGGTATATAGGTTTGTTTGACCCAACCTTAGGTTCCCGTTACCTTATATGACTCAAATAGTTATATTAATGAATATAATTAAGTCAAATTATTAGTATAATTATGAGGATGGGAAGCTAGAAATGGGTATGTTTCTTAGAGTTGGATCCTAGTGAGATTATGAGTTGAGTATGAGTGCCTGAATATCGGATGCATAGAGCCAATTAAGAGAAATATGTAGGAGTGGAATGACGGGTATTATTGAATAGGTTATAATACTATACCTACGATAGAATGAGTTGTATTGGGAATATTGAGAAAGGAGAAGCAGTATGCCAAGCTTAGTAAGTGCAAATTCTGCTTTGATAGAGTTCCATTCCTTGGACACGTTATCTTGGGAGGACTTTCATTGTATCTGGAAAAGATGGCTACCGTAGAGTTTAGGTTGACACCGACATCTGGTATAGAGGTTAGGAGTTTTCTCGGACTTGTTGGGTACTACCGGAGGTTCGTAGAGAATTTCTCATGGATTGCAGAATAGATGACACGGTCGACGCGTAAGGATCATGATTTAGTGGACAGAAAACTATCCGACGGCTTTTGAGGAACTGAAGAAGAGGCTGACCTCAGCACCTATTTTGATGCTTCCTTCTGGATCGGGAGGATTCGTTGTATACAGTGATGGATCGGGTAGTGGACTTCTATGTGTTTTGATGCAACACGGAAGGTCATAGCCTACGCATTGAGGCAACTAAGGGCATGTGAGAAGAATTACCCTACTTATGATTTGTAGTTAGCAGTAGTCATCTTTGCATTGAAGATGTGGAGTCATTATTTGTACGGAGAGTGTGTGGAGAGATTTACGGATCAAAAGAGCATGAAGTATGTCTTCACATAAAAGGAGTTGAATATGAGACAGAGGCGGTGGTTGGAGCTCATGACAGACTATAAAATAGATTTGCAGTACCATCCTGGCAAGGCGAACATAGTAGCGGCCGTATTAAGTAGGAAGCCTACTACATATTTCTTGACAGCTCAGCCACAGTTATTAGAGGATCTTCACGAGCTTGGAATATAAGTCATTATGCTGGGACTGCAACGAGTACTTGCCAATCTTGAAGTATAGTCGTCACTTGTGGATAGAATCAAGGAAGTGTTACCTACAAATGCAAGATTTTGAAGACTTCGCGTGAGAAAAGTGGTGAGAGCGACGGATACTTAGACCAGAGCTTGTGACGCAGACAATCGAGAAAGTGAAGCAGATTCAAAGTCATCTTTAGGCAGCTCAAGACCGACAAAAGTATTGGGCTGATACGCATCGTCGACCACTGGAATTCAATAAGAGAGAGCATATATTTCTGAGGATCTCACCGACGCAGGGCACCATTAGATTCGGGAGTAGAGGGAAGTTGAGTCCAAGGTATATAGGACCGTTCGATATCATTGAGCGTGTAGGAGAGGTAGCATACCGTCTTACATTATCCCTAGAGATAGTGGATGATGTATTCCATGTCTCACAGTTGAGGAGGTATGTGACTGATCCCAGTCATGTGGTCGATCACTCTGAGAAAACGGTGGGACACTGTTTTTCATACGAGGAGCAGTCGGTAGGTATCTTGGATACGAGCGAGAATACGCTCAGAGGGCAGATGATTAGACTGGTTCGTATTGCATGGAGGTACCATTCTTAGGGAGAATCAACTTGGGAGCGTGAATGTTCTATGCATGAGCGTTATCTCCACTTATTCGTAGATACCGGTAAGTCTTAGCTTTTTCATAGGATAATATTTTTCTATATAATTATATTATTTATAATTTCGAGGACAAAATTTTCTAAGGTGGGTAGGTTGTAAGTCCCCTGATTTTTGGATTTTATTTTTAATTATTTTTAATTATTTTATATGGATATTTTATTTTATTAAAGTTAATAATGACTATGTTAGTAGTTTACCGTAGCTTTGATTTTTGAAGCACAATAAATATTGTATTCTCAAATCTAGTTCCATATTTAAATTCTAGACTTGTCCACCTTCAGCTGATATATCATGTACCATCCAATTTTGTCTTTCAACATTCCTTTGACTTCGAGCAACTTCAGGCCAACTTAGTCCAATTTGAGCCATTGACGTAATTTAAGCCAACTTCCAATTTGATATCTGGACTTGACATAAATCGAAACCGTATGACCCATATATTGTTTTGATCCATTTTGAATGTACAATGCACATGCCTAGGGTGTACCATCCAATCGAGTTCTCATGTGCTACTTATATGCAAAAGGCACTTGAGACTCATTAAATTGATTTTCGGGTCCAATTTGACTAGTAATGCTACTCGGACCCTAACCTAGTCAACCCTACTAGTTAGAGCCTAACTAGGTGTACCAAACCAAGTATACATATATTTAAGGTAATTTTAGAGGTTTAATTGCAGTCAAATGCAATATTCCCTTATATATTTGGCTTTCTCAAACATCTAACCAAAATAGGAAACCTATTAATAATAGTATGATTTAGAGAACCAAATCCTATCCAAATTAGATCAAACCAAAGTCCATGCACTATATATAGATAAACCTATCAAACCCTAACATATTCCTCTCTATTCATAACTGCCAACATCCCATGTAGCCTCTACTTGCGCGCGGCTACAACCCCCAAACCCGAAACCCCAGCCGGCCCCTTTTCTTCACAAAATCTGATTTCTCCTCGACTTATGCACCAACCACCATGACTTGGACGACCTTCTGAACATCATCTTCTACCCTATCAACTGTAGGAGCAACCTTGCGGCCGTTAGAGAGGTGCACGATGCGCTACTTGGGCCGAAACTCCGTCGAATCGAAGTCTGAAACGTCACAGTAGGTTAGTCGACTTGTTGATGATGTTTCATCCACTTTTTCTCATCCATTTTTCCTCAAAACAAATTTGAGAGTTACCTTTGTATGTCTACTCTAACCTGTAGTCATCGATCTCCTAGTTCCAAGCGGTTTGCCCATGACGTTGATTCTACGACAGGGTATCTAGAACTGGCAAATTCTGTTGCCGACCACTTGTGGCCTATCTAAGGTCAGTTTCTAACCTTTCTATATTTTTACTCAGAATCTCGACGTTGATACCTTTCTGACGCATTTCTGAAAGTTATCTTTTGCATCCGTTTGCTATTTTAAAAAATTTATGACATTTGCCGGGTCACCGAACACCGAAATTTTTTGTTTTCCTTGTGTCAAAAAGTATCAAAACTCCATGAATCCATATTAAACTTTATGTTGCGTAAGGTTTTAACTAATTTTTAGGATCTTTATAGAATTTAGTAATTTTAATTAATCATTGTTTTCAGACTAATTTAATTGGTCGAATTGAGGAAGTCATATGTGGCATTGACATAGGACCACTTATGAAAAGGTTCCCCTATTGAAAATATGATTTTAGAAAAATATAGGAATTTATAGATAAATTTTACAATTTAAATATATTATTTTGTTATAATTGTAAAGTTTTACAAGAGGTTTTGGTACCTATATTTTCTTATATAATAGATGCAGTGTCATAACAACGTTATGGCAACTAGGAGGCATAGATACTCATATAATTTATATATGGTATGTTGATATAGATATTAAATATATGTATTATTATTGGTGAGCTTGGGAGGATCGACAAGGACTCCGAAGTTGGTCAGGCCTACCCATAGACAGCAGTTACAGGCAAGCGTGCCTTGCCTTTGTTACAGATCTTGATTTTCTGTCTTGTTGTTCTTTTTTATTAGCATTGCATGATGTAGGACATTGATACTTAGTGTTCATTTATAGACGGGTGCTGAGGTCATGATAGTGACATCGACTGTTGACACTAGGTATTACGTACATACTGACGTGTCTATTGACACGATTGACCACAGGACATCGACACATTCATGATGTACGGTTTACATGACTATTCGTGGTATTAACCTCGTGTTTGCATTCTAGATTTCTTTATCAGTATTGCTATTACTTTCGAGATGACTGTACAGACTTGACATTGCTAGATTCTAGACATGGGGATTGGGGAGAACTTGACTGCAATATCAGACCTATTATCGTGTGGCCCGTTATTTAGTGACCTTTATCTTTGTAGCAGAGTAAAGGATTTTCATTGTCGAGAATTGATTGTCCTTGGTACCATGACACAGGTATTGGGGACAATACCCTGCTGAGGTGCTAGTGAGCCTTAGTGGAAGGGGTCTGGTATTCTAGAAAAGTATCTCACTTGCATATAACATAGACGGATATAGTAGATTGCCATAGTTTATATTTTTATTTCTGTACCTTGGCATGTGTATTATGCACCATGCTAGTACCTTGAGGACCTGGCTATTTTCCATGCTTAGACGAAGTTGAAGAATACCCGGAGGTTTACGGTTCGGGAGCTGAGACCGGAGGCATACCGACACAGGAGGACGAAATAGTGCCAGAGGACTTCTCGTGATCATGTTACATTCATATTTAGTTTGGCTATATTATTTTCTTTTCTTTTCATCGGACTTGTAGTTGATTTGTACTTTATTTCTATCTCTGTGGTTTGGGAAGTTTTACCCGCACAGACTTCATTACTTTTATTGCTGGATATTTGAGACATTTTCTTATTTATTCTTGATCTCTTTATGGACTCTGTGGATGTGATTAGATGTATATACATGTGGACTGTGTTGTATTTGTGGGCGTTATCATGATTTATAGTTTAAGTATTCCGCTAATGGACTTGTTGTGTAGCTTGGTCCATTGGTGAAGTGCTGCTGGCATGTATTCGTATACCTAGTCCTACGTATTTTAGGACTGGGGTGTTTCAGTTGTACCATGAGATATGTGTAGGATGAGTAGCATGTAGAGGTACTTGCCTGTTGGCTGATCACCCGTGCGCATGCCTTAGGTCTAACTACTAATAGAGGTATGTTAGGAGACTTAGCAGTTAGTAGTGGTACATGATCGTGGATACGACTTAGTAGGTACATAGGGAGGGGAGAATATTTTCTTGTCGTATGGGCTTCTATTACACATTCCCTTGTAATCCGAAAGCTCCACTAGAGATACGTGTATGATGACCCCCTTAGGTTGGCTACTAACTTTTTTAAACGTTTTGTGCTTTGTCATTGGTGCCCAAAAGGGGACTATACAAGATCCTATTTATAGCCAGGGCTCATGCGACTAAAGGTTTGTTCTTAACTGTATAAACACATTAGAACGGTTAGGTGACCTTAGTCTAATGTCATATCACCCCCGTACCCTTAGTACCATAGGACAATGTCGCATTACAGAGTAGTGTGATACCCCTTGTCCTTGTTTGGTTGTAGAGGTAGTCTACTGTTTCGATGATGAGATATTGGGCCTTGTTACGATTGGGACTATTTCACTTTACTTGTGGCTTGTGACATATTAAATATTCAGTTTATTATGGCATATTGTCTCTTGTATCTTGTTACGTCCCTCTGAGGACCTGGTGAACTCTCCAGGTGTGCTTTGTGACTTTTCGCAGGTGCTCTAGCCAAGGCCATGATCTTTCGAAGATGATGGCACTTGATTGCCTTTTGCTTTGCTCGACAAATTCCTTATCTTTAATGTATTACTTCTCTTCCATTAGTTGGAAGTGGATTTGTCTTCGCCCAACGTCTTGTACAAAATAACACTTTAGTGCATTTCTGTCATATTTTCTTTATATTGTGGATGAGATTTAGTGTATCGTGGTATACTGCATTTTACAGCTTATGTATACATATGAGTGTTTCATATACTTTGTATGTATGCAGCTAGCATGTCTACGTACTTAGTCCTAAGTATTTTGGGACTGGGGCATTATACGTTATTTGAGATTAGTGGCCTGCACGCCATATCATCAAACTACTTCTGGAAGATTTGATCAAATAGCGCCAACTGCTGAATGGCGCCAGGCACTATTTGCTGTTTTAATGCCCTTTGCTTAATATAGTGATATTGATTACCTCGTGCCAAATAAAAGTGGCGCAAGGCAGCTGTCAGTCATTATGAAAAATCTGACAATCTCTTCGAACGCCTCATGCTCGGCATTCGAACGAATTTTCCTTGATTGACGTATTGTCAGTCATGATGACAACTATTTCAGCTTCTCGAAGAAGCTTTCTACTGTTCGACGTAACAAAATGTTGAACGAACTTTTTGTTTTATTGAACGTATAAGGTATCTGTATACAAAGAACGAAGTCCTAAACAAGATATTCTATCTATAGGGAGAAGAGGTCTCTGGGAAAGTGTGATGGTGGAGATCGAGTGCTGCAGTGGCTCCTTTACTCCGTTGACGATCCGACGATGAATTAATTTGCTATGGCTCTCTGACGCCTTTGATGGGACTCTAGGGTCACTGATCAAGAGGCTGTCTGGATGAGAAGATCCCTTGAAGATGGTTGGTTGGTTGGTTCTTCGGTTGATAGGTGGATGAGTGTGGTCGACCCTTTTGATGGAGATCGCTACTCCTTTGAAGATTGTCGATTGTCAATGTTCCCTCACTTCTTTTTTTCATTTAGTGGATGAAAAAATTCTTCTATTTATAGAGAACCGAGCACATATGCGATATGCATTAGGGTTCCTGAGATATTAAAGAATCTGCCGTCATTGTACGGTGCGAGCTTCTGCGGTGCTGACATGTGGCGGACCTCGAGATTCCCCTCAAACGAGATCTATGGTTGTTATAAACATAACCGAAGGAGGTGACACGTTGCACGTGTTGATTTGCTTGCTCGGATACATTCGAGTAAATCTTAGGATTCCATACTAGATTTGGAGTCTAATTGATCCTCATCTAAGATTTAAATCAATCTGATATGATATCAATCATGATTTAATCTCAATCTTTTCTGCAAGAGGCGGTTTAAACAAACCAATTGGAGTGGACCCATGGTTCCTGTGGTTCTGAGGAGGACTAAGTGCTGCTGTGCTTCTGGGGCAACGAGTAGACCGTGCTTCTGGAGACGACCGAACCTCTGTGCTTTTTGGCGACGAGTGAACTTGGCTTTGAATGACGAAGAGACTTCTATACATATAGAGCAACTTATGAAGCTGTGTTTTGGGCTACCAGAGTCACTGTGCTGTAGGCGACAAGTAGGCTTGTGCTTCAGGTTGGCGAGTTTACTATGATTTTGGAGCGATAGGTTGACTTGCATTGGTTACGATGGGAGTTTCCAAGTCTCTTGTAGAGAAGTGACTTAAGCTTCTGATTCGGAGCAGATAATTGTGCCGTGGGAATGGAGATGGTGTGAGCATATCACCATCCTGTGCCTCATGCGGACGCAGGTATGTAGCTGCGTCTCTGAACAGTGGAGGCATTGGCTACGAAGGGAAGGGTATGACACCCTTGCGCGTCTGAGATTGGCACAGGCAGATAGCTGCGCCTCTAGAGTGCAGACACTGGCTTCTGGAATGAAAAAAAGGGAAGGGGGCCTACCACCATCTTGTTTCTGAGTTTGGCACAGGGAGGCGGCTACGCATCTGGCTTTAAGCCTCTGGCTTCTTCATAGTACTGGGTAGATGATATGCTTCTGAGAGGCTACTCCCACAAGAATATTAGAACATGCTTCGGTGGATGTCAGTCTTCCAGCATGTGTATCGTGAAGAAGGAAGGCTGCACTTCGATGTAGATTGCATCCCTTGTAGACCACTCTAGGCTTATATCGAATCTGTACTAGATCCTTTGTAGAAGAACAGAATTAGTCCCTTTTGTATGGTCCTGATATGTCTATACTAGACTTTGGTAGACTCATCAATAAAGGGACTTCTCTCCATATCTTCTATTTTTTTCTTTTTAGTATAGAGCCTGAGTCTTTTGCATCTTCTGCACTTTGGCAAAGGGATGACTTCAGCTAAGATTTCTTATGCTTCTACAAGACCCCCTTCAAATTATCCCGAACTTGAGTCAAGCTCGGGATACTTTGAACAGAAGCATGAACACGTGTCAGGACTGTACGAGCTGGGTGATGGCTGGTGTCATGCCTAGCTCTTAGCATTAATTATCCTGAGTCATCATTTTAGAGCGTGGGCTCCTGATGGCTTCTTGATATTGGAGCCTCTTGCGTCTTTGTAGGGATCATGAATATCTTTAGCTGAGGAGGTTCAGAGTCACGTTCCTTTGGTCTCTGGCAGTACTTCCATCTGTCATAGAGTGGAGCTTTAGTTAACTTGTAAGCTTCCTTCTGACCGATGTCTGGCTCGTGCTTGGATCATTCGAACAGCCTAAATAAAGGACTGTCCACCTTCAAGAGAAGACTCAGCTGCTTCAACAATGGCCTTGCTTGCCCGATGTTCATCTCCTGACGACCCTCGAGTTTGCTTGAGGCGGCCGTCAGTAGCAAATCTTTTTATCCAAAGAAGCTGTAGTAGAACTACCATTGGATCTCAAGACGTCCCGCGTCCTGGATGTCATTGGCGTCAATGGCATCTTGGACCTTTGCTTCCCGGGTTTGGATTGCTTACCATTCTAGGCCTGCTGCTGTGGTTGCTCTCGTCGGCCAGCTGGGGAGATAGGGGAGTTCTGTGCTGGTCTTCATCCCCGGTTCGGGCTAGTAGAATCTTCGGGCATTGGCTTCCTTTTGACCCGGAAGTGATTGGCTCTGTCGCTACCTCGCCCATATATTGAGAGCTTGTACCACAATTTTAGCTTTTTTTTGCTTCTGTGTATGTTACTACGAAGAGTCTGTAATAGGTCTTTGTAGCCACATATTTTTATATATAGAAGCTTTCTTGTTCCCTTTGCTTTTGTCTCCAGAATAAAAAGGGAATCTTCATAATGGATTTGCCTGACCAGAGGTAATATGGACATAGTAGGCTTTATCTTTGTCGGGGTATAGAACAACAATCCAGAGGTAATATGGATGTGAACAATTTTCTAGACCGTCAGGATAATCAGTGAATTAATGCACGAATAACGACTACTCAGAAGTAATGTAGACATGGTAGTCGCGTCTTTCAGGCATAGAGGAGCAATCCAGAGGAAATGTGGACGTGAAGTGCTTCATCTACTTGAGAGAATATTGTTTGCCATGAATTATAAAAGAACAGAACAATGATATCGGAGGACTGGACTTTTATTTCACAATACAAACTCGCTCATACAAAGAAAGCCTAGGGACGAAAACCTAGGTACAGCAATCTAAGTACAATTGTTTAGTTTTTTTGGGGGGTGACGGTAGAGGCTTGGAAAAGCGACGGCAGCTCTGCCTTACTCCTTGGACGATCGGACGCAGCCTTGGCTCTGGTGAAGAAATGCTCTTGGACGTGTGGGGAGACTCCCTTGCGCCTTCGGTTGCTAGATCTCTGGATGTCTCTGTAGTGCTCTCTCTCTTTTTTTTTGCTCCTCTGTCTATCTCTCCTTCTCTGCCTCTCCTCTTCTGCTTCTCCTGAATTCTCTGTCTAGCCTGCAAGGGAATGGCACCTTGCTATTTATAGGAATGGGTGTGTGCTCATTAGGGTTTGCAAATGATTGCCTCCTTCAGAAGTCGGCGGTTAAGGATCAATGAATCTGGGCCGTTCATCTTGAATATAATAAATTTGAGCAATTAATGTGATTGCATCAAATCTTTGTAGGCAATAAATATTGATTGACATGAATATTCGTGATTTGTGATAGCCTGCCACGTGTCCAATTTGCTTGATTTGATTTGATCTGGGCCATTATTATGATCGCAACAAATCTGATTTTATTAGGATTTGTTAGCACCCATAATTCCAGGGAGGATAAGACTGCCACGTGTCTCAATTATCGCGAAGAGCGCCACATGTCTTAACTGGACCGTCCTTGCCGAGCCGCATATGGGGGGCGGGTCCTCTCAGCCGCATGAAACATGCAGCCGAATAAGGATGGGCAGCCGCATGAGGATGGGCAGCCGCATGAGGATGGACAGCCATACGTGGACGGGTAGCTGCATGGGGATGGCCAGCCGCATGGGGATAGGCAGCCGCATGCAGAGAGACAGCAGCATGGGGATAGGCTGCCGCATGCAGATGGGCAGCCGCATGGGAATAGGCAGCCGCATGGAGTAGGCTCGGAACTTGGTGGATTTTGCCAGCTGTAAGGAGATTTTCTCCTCTTTCCTAGGAGCACGCCATCATGTCAGAGTCATTATTACGTCCTTATGTCAGAGCTGTCATGGATGTTATTTGTCAGAGCAGCCGTCAGGGCATTAAATGCAGCCGAATGTAGAGAAGAACTGTTGAAGGCCATGTGGCTTCTTTCTGAGCCGCATGGAACTATCCGAGCCGCATGGACCCCTGAGCCGCATGGACTTCTGAGCCGCATGGGGATCCTTCTGTCGGAGCCGCATAGGTCTTTCTTTATTCTTTTCCATGCTTCTACAAGACCCCCTTCAGAGTTTTCAATTTATAAAATTGAAATACTTTGAATAAGAAGCATGGCCATGTAAAAACTCTTCGGGCCGCATAGGATGTTCTGGCCGCATGGATGTCTCAGCCGCATGGTCTCCTCAGCCGCATGGCCATCTGAGCCGCATGGGCTTTCCAGCCGCATGGGCTGCTTGGCCGCATAGGCTCTTTGCCACGTCTTTATGCCACGTGTGCAAATCTTTGCATTAATTGTCTTTGATTTTAGCCGTCTTTTGGGGGCGAAATTGCTGGAGGCTGATCAGCTGGTGGCCCAGCTTCAGGTGCTGCGGCAAGCTGATCTGCCTGCTGCTATAGATCAAGAGCGCGGTTTCCTCATAACTGCCGTAGAGAAGATAAGGACGGCTCGGGATAAGACCAAGCCGGTCATACAGAAGGACCTCCGCGATCTGTCTGAGCTATATTATCAATTGAGCCGCGAGAGTGAAGATGTTACGGCTCGGAAAGCGACTGCCTCCCGTGGGGTCATTGACATGCGGAAGCAGATCCTTGAGCTTCAGGGGAAGTTAGCTTTCCTGGAATCTGAGCTTAAGGCTGCCCGCACCGAAAGGGGGCTGATTATCCAGGAGGCTGACAGAGTTAATCGAGCTTCTGCTGGTCTGGAACTTGCCCTGAAGAAGTTGGAGGACGGCTGGCGGGCGCACATGGCCTTGGATAATGCGGAACGGTTGTCCCAGTAGGCCGAGCGCCGAACTAAGCAGCGGCTTGAACGGGGGACCACCTTGGTGAAGAACCGTCTCCTGGAATTATGTACCGCCGAACCATAGACGGCTTTTTTCCTTCTTTTTGTTTTCGTTATTTTCCTTTCTTTAAGTGGGACATTGTCCCTAGAACGTGTAGTACTTTCGCCTTCCAAATAAAAGAGTATGCTTTATTCTACCCTTTATTTGTACTGCTTGTTGTGCTTGTAGTGTTATGATGGTGTTTGTCCTGCTTGGGGGGCTGTTTGTGGACCTGTTACCCTTGGCATACCTGGGTTTTAGGTATGGATAACAAGTTTGATGGGGATACCTGGAACAATTCCATGGTAAGGTGGTCATGGACGTTCCTGGTAGCGGGATAAAGAATGCCATGGGGCAGCTGGGCTCCCGGGGCATGATGAGGAATGGTGTGCATGTACTAGGAAACTTAGTACAGCATTTGTGTCACGCCCCGCTCCCGCAGGAGCGATCGTCCTCGCTAAGGCGTGATGCCGCACGGGCCTAGGTTGCGCCCGTGCAAGGCTAAGTCCAGAAATGGCCGATTTTAGCTAGGCCACAGAGTCGCACAGAGTGTCCCCATTTGCAGCGGAAAGTAAATGAATACAAGTAGAAGCGAATTCAAACTCTTTATTGATATTTAAGAAGTTTACAAGCGGCGCTAGGCCGATATTACAAATTGCTCAAGCTCTCTCTCTGAAACATAAAAGGCGTACCAAGTGGCTTACAACATGGAATGATTCATGGCGATGTTCCGATACATTATGTCCTGTATATGGTGCTCCAGCTCCTTGCAACGCTCCAAGGCTCCAGAGATAGCTCCGCGCCTTAGCACGTTCGAGGGAAGCTCCGCACCCGACGACGTCTCCTGCATCCTGCAAGCAGACTGTGGGGTTATCAGTACATTGTTATGCACTGGTGGGGAGGCTAGCTCGCCCAAAATGCTATCATTACCAAACACGTTCTATTTACTTTCGTGCACCGTCTATCATTCATTGTCTTTCTAATCTTGCCTTAGGATCAGTTTCATGCATATTTTATAGCCTATCTCGTGTTGCCGAATACAAGTGTCGCATGGAAATACATGCATGACTTACCCATACTTACCGTCCGGCCTTCCCTGTCCAAAGTAAACCAAGTTAGTCAACAATTCATAGAAAATAACTTGACGTGATTCATGTGAACTTTCAATGTCAAGGGTGTGTCCCTGCCTCGGGTCCTAGCACGTCGTGGGCGTATTTTCTAACTCCTTTGCCGAAGTACTCTCGACTATCTGGTGTGTTATATTCAAGCCTGTTCAGAAGGTACTTCATTTAGTTAACTTAGACTACTTTAATTTCAATGCAAGGACTTGCACGTGGATTGCCACCAGCAAAGCCCACTTAATCTATATGCATCGGTCGCTGGCATCACAAGCCAATTTGGACATGTCTTCCCCTTGGTAATTTCTCATCTATCATGGCGTGCGGCTTGGTACACCCTGATAGTCTTTTGAAAATACTCGGCCTTACGTCCCCTGGTGGCCAAGCCCGCACTCAGGCAGCCCGTAAGCCATATTTTGATTTTCGTCCGGACCGGTACGTCCTTCACACTTTGACATTGCCGCTGGAAATACCTTTATTTCGCCTCTCCCCCGTATACGATGGAGGTGTCCACGACCATTTCGTTTTATTTGTCATTTTAACTTAATGGCTGTCTCTGCGCCGTAGGCTAACCCTTAGCCTTAATGCGTTATCGACCAGGTTGGCGTCCGTACAGCGCGGGTAGTGAGCCCCGTTGCACGTGCCCGTCATACCTGTCGCTAACCATTCTTTCCATCTTATCTTTTATTCATTCTTTCTTTCTTTCTTTCTTTCACTTGTTCGTTCATTCGTTGATTCATTCGCATATTCATTCATTCATTCATTGATTCATTCATTCAAACATTACGCAACTCCCAGTGCGGGAGTCGCCTTGGCGACCCATCGGTCCCATAGTCTTTCAATGTTGCTAAACTCTACTCGGAACGACTATGTTGATAGTATTCCTGTTTCATTGTTGTAAACTATTCATTATTTCATTGTTTGAACGCATAAGGGACTTGAATGTAAGCTTGTGCCTTAGCACGAGCGGGAGCGCGGTGCGAGAGTTCTCACATTTTCCATGTTCTTTTCCATATTCTATACAAGCATACAAGATGGGATTAATCCCTTATCTAGGTGTGTTGAGTCATTTATTAACATGCGCGGTGTTATCGCCTAGCGATTCTCGTGACAGTATCCGTATTGTTAAGTGTCTAGGCTAAGCAAAGACGGGTTCATCGGAGCCACCCACCTTAGCGATGTTCGCATCGGCCGAGCGATACTCCGAGCGCGCCTTTAAAAGTCTAAGTCTGGATTAATCTTTGACGGGCCAATGTAAGCCTTGCATCGATTCTTCATCAGGTCGATGCCAACTCTTTGGGTCGACGGCTCGTTTGAGTCGTTGCACTTGCCGTTTGAATCGGCGTTCCGCTAGGGCGGAGCGGGTCATTACATAATACACCACTCAAAACAAGTCTCGTCCTCGAGACTTCCTGAGTGCAGGTCATCCTACCATTTCTTAACTCGTGTCGTCGTGTTTCTTAGACAATTCTATCGAACGGCTCTATCGTTCGATGGCATCGAACCATGCTCAGTACCTTTCCAAGTTCCGTGCCGCATACGTTTGGTCGATTTTATTGAATAACTTTTCATTCATTTTAGAGTTAATGGCACTTATCCAATTCAAGTGTTTCTTCGATTTGGTTGCTGTTTCGACGTGTCATGGGACTGAAATGGTCGCACGAGGTGCGTTGTAATTCTCAAATACGAGAGACGTAAGCTGAGGCAAACTCACTCATTTGTTCATGCGCATCTCAACGCCCACTTGCAGATGCATTCGAGTTCATCATATCGCTGAGTTTGGATCGTGCACGCATTCAAGGCGCCCCCTGAATACGTACATTTCAACCAAGCTTAGCGACTAGCGAAATCGGACAAGCTACTCGTGATAGTTTCGATTTGCCGATCGTTTTGCTAACTTCAATTTAAAACCGAACTCATGTGTGTATCACATATCGTTTATCTCGGTCCTCGAGATTATTCGATTCGCTTCTCAAGCGCTCTTGTCAATAAAATCAATACGATTTCTTCTTAGCGGGGTCGACCAAGTCTAAGTAATTTACGTCCAATTCAAGATCAAGTATCGCACTATCACCGAGTACGTCTTCCAATCAATGATTCAATTCGTTATCCCAACTTTACTTGCGCATCATCCATTCCTATCATTCACTTCATTTGGGGCCAATCTCGCCGTCGTTCACGCACATCCCCGGTTCCTCGTCCTACTCTAAGTCTTGTTGCCCCAAGTCTATCGTCCGTCCAGACGATAACGTAAACAACACAGGTTCAATCACTCGGCATAGGGTCGTCCGCCTATCCGCTAGGCCATTTCTCAAGGCTAAGTCAATGTCAGGATTGGAATCATAGTTCCCCAACAATAATACCAACACTGACCCCAATCCTAGGGTCAAACCAAAGTCGGTAGTACAGGATTTTCTATCCAAGCTCGCGTCACTCAGATTTCTAAACATCGAGCACGATCACCAATTCGCATCAATGTATTCATTGCGCGTATTCGAATCCATTCAAATCACCAATTCTAACCAATTCATGTATTCGATCACGAGGTCGTCTAGCTTTGACAATATGTTGCGCCCCAATCTCATGCGAGTCCGATTATCCACGGTGGTTCACGAATCACCATGCAACGCTCCCGCGGAATAATCATTCTCATCGGGGCGTAACTCTTGTTTGAGTCTAGACTAACTCATTCTCGATACGCGGATTGGACCTACTCAATCCTCAAGTTCAATCATCAAACACACTGATTCATTCTCGAGTTTACCTTCGCGTCAAACCACAAGTCGAAGCAATCAAATTGCCACGCCATCCAAGTTCAATCACTTCCGCTGTATGAATCACCATATCAGCGCTCACGCGGAGTGATCGTCCTAATCGGGCGCGACGCATGTGCAAGGCTGGAGTTGCGCTCGCATAAGACTAGAACGTCAACATTGTGGTTGTCAACGAAGCAAATCCAAGCATTCTCATTTCATCCAAGCTAAATCAATTCGACAGTCTGACCGTCATGCGTTTAACTAGAAAATCCTCGAGCCAAGTCTATCTTTTCCTCGACACATTTTTAACATCCCAAATATAGCATCCAACGGAACAATGAGATTTGCACGATCGTCATTCGCCGAGTCAGAGTACCCCCGAGTTATCGCATATCGATCTTTGATACGCCTCAATACCATCGACGATATGCGTAACCTGACGATCTTCCTTTGCAACCGATTTCGAGTCGTGCGTTGATGCTGTTGTTCGAGTTGGATATTCCACAATTTCATTTAATATTCAAGATCAAGTTCAACTGCTATTGCTCAAGTTAGTTTCAAGATCGTTGTTCAAACTCAAGTCACAATTCATTTGAATCAATCCGAAATCGTACGCGCGATCCTCTAATTTTCCTCGATCAAGACCATTCATTTTCCTTCTTCGTTCCGAACCATTTTCTAACTCGCGTTGCACATTGACAAGTTGTCCAGCGACATCTCGTTCGGGACATTTTGAAGTCACGGCCAACTAAGCGTGACACGTTCTAAGGCTTTGCACGATCGCATCGCTTGCCGACATAATCGTACGATCCGTAAATCCTTTAGTCTCGCTCGAACAATTTCTATAACGTCCATACACCACTCAGGGTTCGAGCCATTCGACTAGTCATCGACACTCGCTCTTTTTCTTCTTCGAAGCTATCACATACACCACTCGGAGTCAAGTCATTCTATAAATCCTCAAAAGATCATTCGATTCCCAATCGATGTGCTCAATCGCGCGTTTGTCCATTCCTCAAAGTCTAATAACCATCTCTCGTGCTCGCTTTAGCGTTGGTCAAATAGCGTCTCTATCAACATACGTTCTAAGTCCCACTTATCCTCGTCCTAGCGATAGTCGGTCTCGCTCGCAAACTCGTTCGCACCAGAAGATCTAGGTGCGCGATACTCGGCACAACTTAGCCAAAAGGCTGCGTGCATAACCATCCCGTTCGAACTATACTTCGATCTCGTGTACTCGTTCGCTATTGTCAGCGTAAGGTTATTCCAGCACGTCTTGCATTTTGCTAACTCTTAGCATCGGTTCCTTCCAACTCAAGTACGTTGTGGTTCGGCGCAAAGGCCTTCGCCTATCGATCCCGTTCGAGTACTTGTATGAGCTTTTGAAAATATTAGACTTATTGTATGGAACATCCTAAGGCACAACGAGAGAGAGCGTACACTTCTTTTGTTTCCAACCGAGCTTTCAAAACTGAGAAAATCGAAATGAAGTCCAAGGACGTAAAGGCGTGCTCTGATACCAATCTGTCACGCTCCGCTCCTGCAGGAGCGATCGTCCTCGCTAAGGCGTGATGCCGCACGGGCCTAGGTTGCGCCCGTGCAAGGCTATGTCCAGAAACGGCCGATTTGAGCTAGGCCACAGAGTCGCACAGAGTGTCCCCATTTGCAGCGGAAAGTAAACGAACACAAGTAGAAGCGAATTCAAACTCTTTATTGATATTTTAGAAGTTTACAAGCGGCGCTAGGCCGATATTACAAATCGCTCAAGCTCTCTCTCTGAAACATAAAAGGCGTGCCAAGTGGCTTACAACATGGAATGATTCATGGCGATGTTCCGATACATTATGTCCTGTATATGGTGCTCCAGCTCCTTGCAACGCTTCAGAGATAGCTCCACGCCTTAGCACGTTCGAGGGAAGCTCCGCACCCGACGACGTCTCCTGCATCCTGCAAGCAGACTGTGGGGTTATCAGTACATTGTTATGCACTGGTGGGGAGGCTAGCTCGCCCACAATGCTATCATTACCAAACACGTTCTATTTACTTTTGTGCACCGTCTATCATTCATTGTCTTTCTAATCTTGCCTTAGGATCAGTTTCATGCATATTTTATAGCCTATCTCGTGTTGCCGAATACAAGTGTCGCATGGAAATACATGCATGACTTACCCATACTTACCGTCCGGCCTTCCCTGTCCAAAGTAAACCAAGTTAGTCAACAATTCATAGAAAATAACTTGACGTGATTCATGTGAACTTTCAATGTCAAGGGTGTCTCCCTGCCTCGGGTCCTAGCACGTCGTGGGCGTATTTTCTAACTCCGTTGCCGAAGTACTCTCGATTATCTGGTGTGTTATATTCAAGCCTATTCAGAAGGTACTTCATTTAGTTAACTTAGACTACTTTGATTTTAATGCAAGGACTTGCACGTGGATTGTCACCCGCAAAGCCCACTTAATCTATATGCATCGGTCGCTGGCATCACAAGCCAATTTGGACATGTCTTCCCCTTGGTAATTTCTCACCTATCATAGCGTGCGGCTTGGTACACCCTGATAGTCTTTTGAAAATACCCGGCCTTACGTTCCCTGGTGGCCAAGCCCGCACTCAGGCAGCCCGTAAGCCATATTTTGATTTCCGTCCGGACCAGCACGTCCTTCACACTTTGACATTGCCGCTGGAAATACCCTTATTTCGCCTCTCCCCCGTATACGATGGAGGTGTCCACGACCATTTCGTTTTATTTGTCATTTTAACTTAACGGCTGTCTCTGCGCCGTAGGCTAACCCTTAGCCTTAATGCGTTATCGACCAGGTTGGCGTCCGTACAGTGCGGGTAGCGAACCCCGTTGCACGTGCCCGTCATACCTGTCGCTAACCATTCTTTCCATCTTATCTTTCATTCATTCTTTCTTTCTTTCTTTCACTTGTTCGTTCATTCGTTGATTCATTCACATATTCATTCATTCATTCAAACATTACGCAACTCCCAGTGCGGGAGTCGCCTTGGCGACCCATCGGTCCCATAGTCTTTCAATGTTGCTAAACTCTACTCGGAACGACTATGTTGATAGTATTCCCGTTTCATTGTTGTAAACCATTCATTATTTCATTGTTTGAACGCATAAGGGACTTCAATGTAAGCTTGTGCCTTAGCACGAGCGTGGAGCGCGGTGCGAGAGTTCTCACATTTTCCATGTTCTTTTCCATATTCTATACAAGCATACAAGATGGAATTAATCCCTTAGCTAGGTGCGTTGAGTTATTTATTAACATGCGCGGTGTTATCGCCTAGCGATTCTCGTGACAGTGTCCGTATTGTTAAGTGTCTAGGCTAAGCAAAGACGGGTTCATCGGAGCCACCCACCTTAGCGATGTTCGCATCGGCCGAGCAATACTCCGAGCGCGCCTTTAAAAGTCTAAGTCTGGATTCATCTTTGACGGGCCAATGTAAGCCTTGCATCGATTCTTCATCAGGTCGATGCCAACTCTTTGGGTCGACGGCTCGTTTGAGTCGTTGCACTTGCCATTTGAATTGGCGTTCCGCTAGGGCGGAGCGGGTCATTACAATTTGTAGTCAGCAGAGGACATTTGTGGGCCTATTATCCTTGGCGTATCCTGGTTTAGGATACGGATAATAGGACGAGAGAAAACCAACATACTTACTCAAAGGTAATGAGGACATGGCAAGTATGGGGGTTTTACCGCGGAGTCTTCCTACTTAGAGGTAATGAGGACATGGCAGGAGTGGACTCAGCGGAGGATATTTGTGGTCAACAGAGGACATTTGTGGACCTATTATCCTTGGCATACTCCGGTTTTGGGTACGAATAATAAGTCGAAAGGGAACCAACATACTAACTCAGAGGTAATGAGGACATGGCAAGCATGAGGGTTTCATCGATGGAGCCTTCCCACTCAGAGGTAATGAGGAGATGGCAGGAGTGGGCTCCATGAAGGGGTACATAGAACGACTCAGAGGTAATGAGGACATGGAAGTTCTATGTAGAGGGGTGATTTGTTTTTGGCGGAAGTGAGACGACTCAGAGGTAACATCGACGTGGTCGTTTTGAAAATTTGTGGATCCGTTACCCTTTTTGTGCAGTGAGAGTGCGGATAGTGGATCATGAGGGAGGAGCTCTTTCAGAAGAATAAGTTCAGAGGTATGGTTATACATGACTTACTATCTAAAAGAGTGACCGGAATATAAGTTCAGAGGTACCTGCGGGTACATAACTCAGCAATCTGGGATATTTGGAGGAAGAATGTGAGTTCAGCGGTACTGGAGGGTACATAACTCAGCAATCTGGGATTTTGTGGGAAGAATGTGAGTTCAGCGGTACTGGAGGGTACATAACTCAACAATCTGGAATTTTGTGAATGTGAGTTCAGCGTTACCGGAGGGTACATAACTCAATAATCTGGAATTTGGAGAATGTGAGTTCAGCGGTACCGGCGGGTACATAACTCAATAATCTGGAATTTGGAGAATGTGAGTTTAGCGGTACCGGCGGGTACATAACTCAATACTCTGGAATTTGGAGAATGTGGTTTATACATAATATTTCTTCAGGAACTTGCCGTTGACGGGCAACATGAGCAAGTCTCCGTTTTGTTTTGCGAGGCGGTAAGCACCGTTGGAGATTACAGCCTCAATGATAAATGGCCCTTCCCACTTTGGCTGGAATTTGCCGACGGTTTTCTGAGTCAAAACCATCGGCCTCCGAACTGCCAGAACGAGATCGCCCACTTAGAATGTTCTGATTTTTAACCTTCTTGTTGAAGGCTCCGGAGATGCATGCTTGATATAGCTCGATTCGTTGCTGAGCCAAGAGGCGCTTTTCATCTAAGGCCTCCAACTCTTGTAGCCGGCGACGGTAGTTATCGTCCGTCGTCAATTGGTAAGTGAGAGCGACACGGAGCGAGGGTATTTGAGTCTCCAATGGTAGAACTGCCTCACTCCCGTACACCAGGGAGAATGGTGTGTTTCCAGTGGCCGTTCGGACTGTAGTACGGTACGCCCATAAGCATTCACCAAGCTTCTCGTTCCAGTCACGTTTGTTGGACGATACGAACTTCTTGAGCAGCTTGATGATGGCTTTGTTGAATGCTTCTTCCAACCCATTCGCTGCTGGATTGTATGGCATCGAAGCAATATTCTGAATTCGATGTTTGTCGCAGAATCGATAGAAGGCTGGCTTGCGAACTGCGGACCATTATCGTGGATGATCCTTCGGGGCAGTCCAAAGCGATAGACGACGTGATGCTTGAGGAAGCTGATCACGTTTGAAGTCTTCACTTCTGCAAGCGGAACAGCTTCCGCTCATTTGGAGAAGTAATCCGTGAGTATGAAGCGATGTCCTCGGGAAGAAGGTGGAGTGATCGGACCGATGATATCCATTCCCCATGCTTCGAATGGCCAGGACGCCACTGTCGGATGTAGAAATTCGGATGGCTGGTGGATGAAGTCCGCGTGGACTTGGCAGGCTTTGCACTTTCTTGCATAATATATCGCATCTGCTACCATTGTGGGCCAGTAGTAGCCCATTCGACGAAGACGATCTTGCAATTTTGGGCCAGGCTGATGGGCCCCACAGACACCGTCATGAGCTTTGCATACGGCTTCTTTGGCTTCTGTGTTTGACAGACATCGAAGCAATAATCCATCGTAGGATCGGTGATACAGCATTTTCGTCTCTGTATCGTAGAAGAATCTGAGAGAACGCCTTCTGATAGAGGTGGCTTCCTTTGGGTTCTCGGGCAGGATGTCGTAGACTATGAAGTCAATGAATGGTTGTCTCCAGTCTGCTACTTCGATGACCGTCTGAGCGGAATAACTCGCCACGAATTGAACGTTGTTCTTGGGACAGACCAGTTCATGGCCTATCACGTCCACCAAATGATGAATATTGTTTGGCACTACTAGGGAAGCGGCAAGGCCTGCTAGGGCATCGGCCTCGATATTTTGGAGTCTGGGGACGTGTTCGATGAAGAACCCTTCAAATGACGAGATGATGTTGATCGCTATTTGGTGATAGGGGATCATGTCTTCATGGCGGACTTCGTACGAATCCCGGATCTGATTGACGATTAACTGTGAATCGCCGTACGCTTCAAGATATTCTACCCCCAGCTCTTTGGCAAGTTGGAGGCCAATGACTAAAGCGTTGTACTCGGCCACATTATTAGAGCAGGGTTCTGCGAGGGAGTAAGCGCGATTGATCACAAGTCCGGAAGGAGAAACCAGCACCACCCCGACTCCGACGACGATGTTGCCCTTGGGTCCGGTCCTTGAAGCACCGTCGAAGAACATTTGCCATATATCATCGTGAGAGGCCGCATGCGAGTCGGCGGTCTCATCTGGGATTTCTTCATATATTCTGGGCGACTCCGAGCCTGGGTGGGCTGCTAAAAAGTCTGCCAGAGCTTGACTTTTAACATCCTTTTGCGGGACGAAGATCATATGGTAGGGGGACAGTATTATTGCCCATGTAGCGAGGCGAGAGCTGAGTGCCCCTGGTTTCGTCATGAGGACCCTGAGGGGGTTGACTCGTGATATCACATGTATGGTTTGCCCCGTGACATAGTGTCGCATCTTTTGAATGGCGAATACTAGGGCGAGGTATTACTTCTCCATGGTAGTATATCGGTGTTCCGGCCCGATCATCATTCGGCTGAGGTAATATATAGCTTGCTCATGGCCTGCATCGTTGTTTTGTGCTAGCAGAGCGCCGAGGGAATGCTCCATTGCTCGTACGTAGAGCAGGAATGGTTTTCCAGCAACCAGGGCTACCAGGACTGGAGGGTTCGACAAGTATTCTTTGATGTTGTCGAAGGCACGTTGGCATTCTTCATCCCATACGAATAAGACGTCCTTCTTCATGAGATGGGTGAATGGCTGACTTCGCCCGGAGAGGTTAGAGATAAACCTCCTGATGTAGGCTAGCCTCCCTTGAAGGCCTCGGAGTTCACGGAGATTTCTCGGAAGACCCATCTCCATGATCGCCTTTGTCTTCTCAGGGTCTACGTGGATACCCTGGGAGGTAATGATGAAACCCAAGAACTTCCCACTGGATACGCCCAAGAAGGATTTCGTGGGGTTCATTTTCAAATTGTGCGCTCGCATCAGGTCGAACACTGTCCTTAGATCATGCAGATGATCTTCCTCAGAGCGGCTTTTGACGGCGATGTCATCAACATAGCATTCCACAACCGGACCTTGGCAGCCGGATTATCATTTGCCCCTCTTGTGCCGAGAGGCTGATTGCATCCTTACGCAGAGTGGCCGCAAGGGGTGCGGTTTTGCCAGGTTTGCGAGCCTGGAGGTGGATCGTCAGAGGTTCTTCTGATCCTGTGGCCGTCTCAGTTCGAGCTTGCACATCTCCTTCGCCAAGGTGCCTCTTCGACTTCTCGTATAAGCAGGAGTCTGAGTAGTAGGATTCGACCCCTTTGAAGGGATCGATGTCGGTAAATTTTGTCCTCACGAAGCCGTGTTTGTCAACATACTTGAAGCACTGGTGCAGCATGGAAGGCACGATCATGTAATCGTGAATCCAAGGGCGCCCTCGGAGGATATTGTAGGAAGTGTCCGCATCTATAACGTAACAGGTCACTTCTTACTGAAGATCGCCAATTTGGCACTTCAAGCGAATCTTCCCAATCGGGTAGCTCCTGTCCGAATTGAAACCGCTGATGGCGGTGCTTGTCGACGTCAGGTGATGCATAGGGATGCGGAGATGATGTCACAGATCCTTCGGGATGATGCTTATGGAAGAACCAGGATCAATGTGCATCCGATCCACCTTTACGTCACCGATGTATCCAGTGTAGTATAACGGACGATCATGCAGATTGGTTTTGATGAGCATATCCTGTAGAGTGAAGACAATGTTGGGCATTGCTCCTGTGCAAGCGCTGTCTTGGAGATTTGCAGTCGGGCTCTCTCCCGTGAGGTTGACCTAAGCTAGTTATGCGTCGGCATTCTGGAGTGCATCACTCAAAGCCACGCGAACATCCTTGGAGAGTCTCAGGGGCTCATATAATGACAGTTGGCTAATTGTGCCAGGATGTCAAAGTTGTAGGGCCTTTCAAGCCCATGAGGTGCCTCTTTTCGGAGGGATTTGTCAAAGCGAGTCTCCTTCGGCCTAGGCTTGTCGGTCGTCGGAGGTTGAGAAGGTCCCGGAGCGTCAGCAGTAGCCGGCTGATGTTCTTTAGTTGCGTTATCTGGTGTAGGTTGGGATTGAGCGCCTGACCGAGTAACGACAGCTGCGGCTTCCTCGACATCTGCCGAGATTGTGCGGCAGGATCTGACCTTTCTACTCTCTTTCTTGCCAATGGGGAGTGGTGCGGACTGAGTCACTTCAGGTACCAAGTCTGGATGGACCCACATGACCTCCCCTCGTAACGTGGTGAGGGATACCAGACCAGTAGCCCGATCTCGAGGAGGTGGAAGATTAGTAATCTCTATTGTCGCCCGAGGGATGGGTACCACGCCGTCTTGAGTCTTCGTTGGAGGGAAACTGCCGAATTGTACTGATACCATATTTGCTGCCACGGTTACCTCTTCGAAATCAATAGCCAGAGCCTTCGAATCGATGAGATGTTGGATGTATCGCTTTAGTTGGTAGCAGTTATGTGTAGCATGGTGGACGTAGCGATGGTAATGACAGTAGTTTGGGCTCTCCATTTCTGCCGGCCGAGGTTCCCGTCTTGGTGGAGGGAGCTGAATTCTATCTCCTTGTATGAGCATGTCCAAGATGTGCTTGACATGGCTGTCTTCGAAGGAGTAGGTCATTTGTGGCCATTACTTGTCTGCCGATTTTCACTCGGGTTTCTGGGTTGTGTCGGCCACCATAGCCTGCTTGCCCTTGTTGTCCCGATTATTGGAGGCGTTACCACTATTGTTGTTGTTGGTATTAGGGCGCTTGCCCTTGTCCTCTCCCTCCGAGATGTGCAATCCCAGTTGGCGAGCCTTCTTCAACCTGTCTTCGGCGCTAGGGGCACTGATGATAAACGTCTTCCAGTCCTTAAATTGACTTTCGCCCATCCAGAGGCTGATTGTTGGGAGCAGTCTCTTTTGGCAAATTTCAATTAAGGAGGAATCCGGATTACCGGACGGCAACTTCATTGCGGTTTGGCAAAACCGCTCAATATAGTTCCTTGTCAGCTCCTTCTCCCCTTGAACAACGTCCACGAGGGTGGACATTGTGACGTCCTGTCCTACTTCATAGAATCTCTCCAAGAACATGCGCTTGAAGCTGGTGAAGGAGTGGATGCAGTTGTCTGGCAGGTTACGGTACCAGTCGAAGGCGACCCCTTCAGATGCCCCGATGAATAATCGTGTAAGGATGGCATCGTCATGGGGCAGATGGTCGGTGGTGACCTCGAAGTAAGTGATGTACCGACTCGCGGAGGTCTTTCCATCATATGGATTGATGTGGAATGGTTTATACTTTGGTGGAAAGGGAACATCTCTCCACGCAGAGGGATACGGTTGTCGTATCCTGAGGTCTTGGCAGTTTTCTCGGGCATGGAACATGGCCCGGAGCTCCTGGACCTTTCTTCTTGCCTCCCTGGCCTCGTCTGTAGCGGTAGGAGCCGACATTTCAGGAGGATTATGGCCCTGGTTTGGTGCCGCTGAGTTTGAGTCCGCATTGACAGCGGGACCCAAGTTTGTTTGGCCAAGCGTCCCTCCTTGCAGAGTAGGGAGAGCTGCTTTGATCTCATCCACCGATTTGACCAAAGTGCGCAGTATGGCCTCCAGAGTATCGATGCGTTGGCGATCACTGGGACCATCTTGTTCGTCGTTTGTCATGATTGTCGTCCTCACATGAGTAGAAGTGGGAGGGACGGTGGATGACGTGCCCTCCGAATCATACCCCCGTACTGAGAAGTCATCGGGGTATGTGGGAATGTTCTCCTCTGGTTCAGACTCAGAAGAAATAGTACCCCCAACTTCAGAGCTTGCTTCATTTTGAGAGTCGTGGACGCCCTCGGGGACGTCGACACTTGCTTTATCTAATGGGAGAGTTGTTTCCCCGGGCTCGTCTCCTTGGAACATCGGCTTGTCGTGGATGTTCGGAGGAGTGCTACCCCCAGTTCCAGCGACCCCCAGTAATGCGGATGATGAATCTCCCACTGTCGCAGATTTCGTCTTTGAACGGGTACCTTGGAAAACTTCGGTGGTGGACAACCGTTTAGACGACAGTTTCTTAGTCATAGTGGTTGAAATCTTCGGGCTGGAAACGTTTATCTTCTTCCCTCTCCCATCGGCAAGAATTTTCTGAGTAGAGTTGCAAGAGACGACGGGAGGCGCCTCATCCCCTGAGCTCGGCTGTTGTAATCTTTGGAAGACGGACTGCCGGTCTTCTCGTACCGTCGCGCTGTTGCAACAGCAGTTGACAATGATTTGGGTGTAGTGATGTCCGTGGGAGGACTCTTTGCACACCGAGGCCTCTTCTCTTTCCTTGCGCTTGTGGAGGATAACCTCACGCAAGTCAGATGGGTCTGGAATGACCATGTTTGCTCCCTTAGTTTTGGAAGACTTTTGGGAACCACTCTGTCCGTTTGCCGCCGGGGACTCCAGTGGTTCTGTACAACTTTCCATCAGAGGCCCGCATGACATTATGTAGAGCGCTCGGATGGTCAGAGGTCGGGACAACGGACTGAGCTTGCCAAGCTCACGCTGCCCTAGACTTCTTCACTCTAGTGCGTGAGGGCACATAGTAGGAAGAGTCTCAGTGGTGTTGCAGAGAGTCAGACATATTTTCTCGGGAGCATGAGAGATCATGACCATAGGAGAGGCGGTCGAAGACTGAGCCTGAGCTACGTGGAGCAGAGAGCATGCGGCTGGAATCAACAGTCTTCATGCGGCTGGCAATCGTAGCCGCATGGGCTTTCTTCATGCGGCATGAAGTCTCGGCCGCATAAGTATTCTTCATGCGGCTGAAAATCTTGGCGGCATGAGTATTCTGCATCTGGCTGGCAGTTTCGGCCGCATGAACATCGTACATGCGGCTGGCAATCTTGGCCGCATGAATGTCCAGCCTGCGGCTTGTGCCTTTGTTCGGCTTCTTCCTGGAGCACATAGAATCACTCTTTGCCCCTGCAAGTCTAGCATCGTAGTTCTTTCCTCTGCCGGACTTGGGGACAGCATTGTCCTCTATGACTTGAAGTGGGGCCGCATGAGAGTTGCCTTCGCCGTCTTGGGCAGCAGAGAGTACTTCGTCCAGAGCTTGGGGAGGAGCAAATGATTTTGGCCTCCACTCCCTGCGAGTCTTCTTTGTGCGGGTTTGCTTCTGGACCGGGCCAGCGCTCCCGTCGGAGAGCATTTCTTCAAACGCCTGTTGGTCGAAGCGGACGACCATCTTCTGTTGTGTGGAGCCAAGTTTGGCTGCATCCGATTGCGTCACCAACTTCTCAGCCGTGGAGAAGTTTGTCCCCAGCAGAGTCGCCATCGTGTTTGCCATGAATTATAAAATAACAGAACAATTATATCGGAGGACTGGACTTTTACTTCATAATACAAACTCGCTCATACAAAGAAAGCCTAGGGACGAAAACCTAGGTACAGCAATCTAAGTACAATTATTTAGTTTTTTCTGGGGGGTGACGGTAGAGGCTCGGGAAAGCGACGGCAACTCTGCCTTACTCCTTGGACGATCGGACGCAGCCTTGGCTCTGGTGAAGAAATGCTCTTGGACGTGTGGGGAGACTCCCTTGCGCCTTCGGTTGCTAGATCTCTGGATGTATTTGTAGTGCTCTATCTTTTTTTTTTGCTCCTCTGTCTATCTCTCCTTCTCTGCCTCTCCTCTTCTTCTTCTCCTGAATTCTCTCTCTAGCCTGCAAGGGAATGGCACCTTGCTATTTATAGGAATGGGGGTGTGCTCATTAGGGTTTGCAAATGATTGCCTCCTTCAGAAGTCGGCGGTTAAGGATCAATGAATCTGGGCCGTTCATCTTGAATATAATAAATTTGAGCAATTAATGTGATGGCATCAAATCTTTGTGGGCAATAAATGTTGATTGCCATGAATATTCCTGATTTGTGATAGCCTGCCACGTGTCCAATTTGCTTGATTTGATTTGATCTGGGCCATTATGATGATCGCAACAAATCTGATTTTGTTAGGATTTGTTAGCACCCATAATTCCAGGGAGGATAAGACTGCCACGTGTCTCAATTGTCGTGGAGAGCGCCACGTGTCTCAACTGGACCGTCCTTGCCAAGCCGCATATGGGGCGGTCCTCTCAGCCGCATGAAACATGCAGCCGCTTGTGAATGGGCAGCCGTATGAGGATAGGCAGCCACACGTGGACGGGTAGCTGCATGGGGATGGGCAGTCGCATGGGAATAGACAGCCGCATGCAGAGAGGCAGCCGCATGGGGATAGACAGCCGCATGCAGATGGGCAGCTGCATGGGAATAGGCAGCCGCATGCAGATGGGCAGCCGCATAGAGTAGCCTCGGGACTTGGTGGATTTTGCCAGCTGTAAGGAGATTTTCTCCTCTTTTCTAGGACCACGCCATCATGTCAGAGTCATTTTTACGTCCTTATGTCAGAGCTGTCATTGCTGTTATTTGTCAGAGCAGCCGTCAGGGCATTAAATGCAGCCGAATGTAGAAAAGAACTGTTGAAGGCCACGTGGCTTCTTTCTGAGCTGCATGGAACTATCCGAGCCGCATGGACCCCGGAGCCGCATGGACTTCTGAGCCGCATGGGGATCCTTCTGTCGGAGCCGCATAGGTCTTTCTTTATTCTTTTCCATGCTTCTACAAATATATAGGAGGGAGAGCGAGAGATCCCCTTACCAGAACTCATGGGCACCCTTTTCAGGGGATGTGGGTGCCTATGCTGGTTCTGTCTTCAGACGTAATACTTCTTTAGGAACTTGTCGTTGATGGGCATCATTAGCAAGTCCCCATTAGGCTTAGCTAGCCGATAAGTACCGTTGGATTACACTATTTTTATGACGAATGGTCCTTCCCACTTGGGCTCGAACTTCCCCGTCGTCTGCTGGGTCATCACCATCGGTCTCCGTACTGCCAAGACGAGGTCGCCCACCTGGTAGGATCTTTCGTGGACCTTTTTGTTAAAGGCCCCAGAGATGCGAGCTTGGTAAAGCTCAATCCTTTGTTGTGCGAGCAAGCGCTTTTCATCCAACGCTTCTAACTCTTGTAACTGCATGCGCTGATTGTCTTCGACGGTTAACTGATTAGTGATGGCTACCCATAAGGACGGGATTTGAATCTCCATGGGGAGGACATCCTCGCTTCCATAGACCGAGGATAATGGTGTACTGCCTGTAGGTGTACGAACAGTCGTAGGGTAGGCCCATAGACATTCGCCTAACTTCTTATTCCATTGGCGTTTGTTGGAGGAGACGACCTTTTTGAGGAGTTTGACAATGGTTTTGTTGAATGCCTCAGCCAATCCATTAGCTGCCGGGTTGTAAGCTGTTGATGCCATATTTTGAATTCGGCTTTTGTCACAGAACCGGTGGAATGCATGGCTTACGAACTGAGGACTGTTATCGTGAATGATCCTTCTGGAAACTCCGAAGCGGTAAATGTTGTGATGTTTGATGAAACTGATCACGTTGGAAGTCTTCACCTCTACTAATGGTACTGCTTCTGCCCATTTGGAGAAATAATTCGTAATGGCGAGGATGAACCGGTGCCATTTGGAGGATGGTGGACTGACTGTCCCCATAATATCCATTCTCCAGGCTTCTAATGGCCACGAGGCCACCATGGTATTTAAATATTCCGAAGGTTGATGGATGAAATCTGCATGGAATTGGCATGCCCGACATTTCTTTGCATACTCAACAGCATATGCCATCATAGTGGGCCAGTAATAGCCCATACGGCGCAGCCGGTCTTATAGCTTGGGGCCCGACTAGTGGGCTCTGTAGGTTCCATCATGCGCTTCTTTGAGTGCTTCTTGTCCCTTTGTTCAAGAAAAATAGCGTAAGAGAAGTCCGTCGTATGAGCGACGATATAGCATTTTGGTGGCCGAATCGTAGAAGAAACGGAGTGAGCGCCTCCTGATAGATGCCGCTTCTCTTGGGTCTTCGGGCATAATCCTATAAACTGGATAGTCTATAAATGGGAACCACCAATCCCTGGTGCATTCATCCGTTCCTACTTGTAATCAGTAGTTCTGACATACGTAGGGCATTCTTTGGACAGACTAACTCCTGGCCCGTTACTAAAACGATATGATGAGATCCAGCGAGGACGGCCAAAGAGACGGCGAGACTGGCTAGTGGGTCGGCCACCAAGTTCTGCAACCGTGGCACTTGTTCTATAAAGGATCCTGTGAAGGTGGAGATAATGTTAATTGTCGCCTAGTGGTAAGGGATTAAGTCTTTATGTCGAACATTGTACTGACCATGAACCTCACTGACGATCAATTTCGAGTCTCCATAGGCCTCGATGTAGTCAACCCCCAGCTGTTTGGCAAGTTGGAGTCCGATGGGGAGGGCGTTATACTCTGTTGCTTTGTTGGTGCAAGAATCCAGGAGATAATATACACGATTGATAACTAGGCCATTCGGAGTAACAAGGACGATCCCGACCCCTGCTATGATTTTACCCTTTGGACCCGCTCTCGAGGCTCCGTCAATGAATATACGCCATACTGAGTTTTCTGAAACTGCGTTGGACTCCAGTACTTTATCGAGGATTTCTTCGTAGAGTTTTGAATTTTTTGGCACCGGATGAGCCGCCAGGAAATCCGCCAACGCTTGGCCTTTGACTGCCTTCTGTGGGACGAACACCATGTTGTAAGGAGTCAAGAGGATTGCCGATGTGGCTAGTCGTGAATTCTGTGCCCCTGGCTTGGTCAAAAGGGCTCCGAGAGGGTTGATCCTGGATACCACATGGATCGTCTATCCGGTCACATAATGGCGTGTCTTCTAGATGGCAAAGAGAAGGGCAAGACATTCCTTCTCGACAGGATTATACCGGTGCTCGGCTCTAACCATGGTCTTGCTGAGATAATATATTGCTTGTTCGTGGCCTTCTTTATTCTTTTGGGCTAATAAGGCCCCAAAAGAATGATCCATGGCTCGGACGTATAGTAGAAAAGGCTTTCCACGACTGGAGCTACGAGTATAGGAGGGCTGGTGAGGTACTTCTTGATGTCGTCGAACACACGCTGGCACTCTTTGGTCCATTCAAAAGTGACCCCTTTCTTCATTAGTCTGGTGAAGGGTTGACATTTACTAGAGAGATTTGCTATGAACCTCCTTATATACGCCAGTCGTCCTTGCAAACCTCGAAGCTCTCGGATGTTCTTGTAAGATGCCATGTCATGAATTGCTTTGGTCTTCTCCGGGTCGATATGAATTCCTTTTGTTGTGATGATGAAGCCTAAGAACTTGCCGCTGGAATTGCCCAGGAAGGACTTGGTTGGATTAATTTTTAGCTAATGTGTCCGCATTAGATCGAACACTGTCCGTAGATTATCCAAGTGGTTAGATTTGTACTTGCTTTTGATGGCGATGTCATCAATATAACACTCTATCATCTTCTGGAGATGCTTGCAGAATATGGTACTCATAGCCCTTTGATAGGTAGCTCCTGCGTTCTTTAATCCGAAAGGCATTACGGTGTAGCAATACACCCCCTTCGGAGTCTGGAACGTCGTATGCTTTTCATCTTCGGGGAGCATCTTGATTTGGTTGTAGCCGGAGAATCCATCCATAAAGGACATATGCTCAAAGCCACAGGTGTTGTCAATCATCACGTCGGTGATCGGAAGAGGAAAATTGTCACGACCTGTACCCTAGAGTAAGGGCACGATAAGTGGGTACGTCCAGCCTACGCCACAGTGTCGGCAGTAGAATGCTGTCCTAGGTCACAATATCTAACAATATAATGCTAAGCAGTTTATACTTCCCGAATGGGGGTGACATAGCAGAAAGTAAACTCAATCACAACTAAGGAAGAAGAAGTACGATATGATATAGAACTCAAAATGAAATACTGATGATCAGAAGAGTCTAAGTGTCTAAAATAACAACTCAGCAAACATCAAGAAATACAAAGTCTCAACTACAGAATGTGAAAGAATATATACAATCCAGATCCCAAATGATAGAAATAGTAAAACCTAGACTAGGGAGACTCAGTCTCTATAGCTAATAGATCCGACTAGAAATTCGGATCACTGGTGTCATCTAGAGCTACCCCGTAGAAGGTATCCACACAGGCCTCCTCCTCGTCCTCTGTAATATTTTCAACAGGTCCAGTCAGGACAGGAACGAGCACAATACATCTCAACAGATCATAGCAGGTTAGAAATATAAGCATGCAGTAGAGTAAGATACAGGAAACTGAAAGAAAGTACAGAATGTAAACAGAGAAAGAACTGTAATAGAAATATCTACTATAAATAGAGAACTAACAGTGGCTAGTGAGTCAGAGTACAATATAGACATATGAATGGCAGAGGAGATTCTGGGAACTATACTATGGCGTGATTCTGGGAACTACACTACTTGGATATTATTCACATGTCTACTTCTACTCCCCCGTACCCCCAATCAATACACAAGGATCCAGCCAGGTTATGTTACGATCCATGCAATGGCCCACAAGGGGTGATACATGGTAGGCCCAAAAATGGGTGATTCTAGGAATGCCAATAAATGGGTGATTCAAGGAAGACTCTGTGATCATGAGAGTACATGTCACAAGTGATTCAATGAACCATGAAGCATAGTGATACACAATGTAAGTGAAACGCACAAAACATGTAGTATCCGATGCTCCCTGAGGGGATAACATCTCAAGAAAGGATCCATATAGTACTAATCCGTGTTACCAACGTGACAACATCAAGTAAAGTAATCTAAAGCAGGAAAATAATTCTAACGGGATATAAAATGATCAGAGAATGTACTCGCCTGCTATCTGAGTGTCCGGATGAAATGTACTGTCCGAGGAGAGGTGTCTGGCTCCTATTTAGAATAGCACAAGTCATAACAAGCCTAAAATGATAACAAGATGCAATTCAATGCATTCTAAATGAATCTAGGCCAATCTAGGCCAAAGTCAACTCTTGGTCAACTCTGGTCAAACTAGGTCTAACAAGTCTAAATTAGGTCAAACAAGTTATTGTAGGTCTAAACAAGCCCACAAGACCATACAAGCCTAAACCAAGCCTATCAAGTCTATATTAGTCTAATCAAGGCTAAACTAGCCTATACTAGTCTATCTAGGCTATACTAGGTCCTATCAATACAATGTTAAACCTACATCACAACCAACCTATGTTCTATGCGTCTAGGCCTACACTTGGAATGCACACTTGGCTATATGCCAAACACATATAATACATATATACATCTACATAAGGCATTCAACATCTCACATATAGATATATCCATGATACTCACATATAGGTATACCTACATATATACATAACATATTATATACATAATACACATTATACAGTATTATACATATAGGCATCATCACATATATATGTATATAGGCTACCTACATTATATATATATTAACTATATTTATACATTACATATATTCATAGAGAGAGAGGTTGGAAGACTAACAAGTGTGTGCATAGAGTGAAGGCAAGGTCAAAAGTGAAGTGTATACTAGAGTGTCACATGTACATGTAAATGTGTGTGTGTACAGTGAGGGAAAACAGTGTGGTGTGAGTGAACAGTGAAGGGTGTTCAGTTATATGTAGGTGTGTGTGAATATACATGTGTGACAGATGTTAGCTATGTATATATATATATACATACATTCATATACATATATATACATACATTCATGTGTATATAGAGAGAGGGAAAGGCAATATATGTGATATGTGAACTAAGTGTCAGTCCATCTGGACAGTAAAGGGGTCGAGTGTACTGTGGCAGTGAAAGGAAGGAAAGGAAACAAATTCATATTACCACTTTTCAGTCCCATTCAATCCAAATCAATAAAACCCAATTTCAAACCCAAACAAACACCAAATCACCCCAAACTTGAAACTCAGTCAAAATCATGTAGGTATACTACATTAAGGTTTAAAACATGTAATTAAAAGCATTAAAATGGGCTAAAATAGCTGCCAAAGTTCGGGTATTAAAAACTGGAAAAAAAACTGGGAAATAATGGAATAATACATGGTTTCAGTCGAAATGGGATAAACGGAATTTGATGTATAAAAACATGTTAGAATGTAAATTAAACGGTTGGTAATGTTAGATAATAATGTGCTCGTGTCCAACATACTGTTCGTGTCCCAAAACATCACGACACAGATGTGTCCACATCAACAGAACCTAAAACAGTGCACACACAAACACAACAGAACACAGTGTCGTGCACGTGTTCACATCACTCGTGGACACTACACGACACAAACTAGGACTCGTGATCTTGCATGGGGATACGCCTAGGGTAGGGCTAGGGACCTAGCACCCTGAATCGTACCCACGTGTCGTCGTGTCCGACTTATTAAGCCGTATCAGAACTCGAAATCCAAACGTGCGCGTGTAGTACAAAATCAGTGCACGAGCTCCTGCTCGCTCGACACGACACGTGGACACATGAGACTTGGGGAGGGCCTTGTCAGACATTGCCCCCACCCACGTGACAAGTTGTTCGTGTCGGGTCGCCGTGTCCGTGGAGAAATTCACCCCGAGTAGCAGGGCAGTGCGTGCGGTGTCAGAACAGCGTGTTTGTGTCCAGATCCCGACACGACACTAAATTAAGCTCAGTCAACCAGATTTCGATAAGCAACCACAAAACCTAATTTCCTATTCAAAAGTTTTCCTAAAATCAGATCGAAATCCCCTTTGGGGCATTTCATCGAACACCTAGGTATCCAGTCGGATACGTGTCCGATACGGACACGAAACTGGTCCATCTTGACACAAAACCAATTCCTATAGCTAGGGGACTCATAGGGCTTTCCAAATATGCAAAGAAATCAGGAAAACTATAGGTTTAGGGATCATTTACCTATTGATGAGCTTTTCAAGAAAAAACCCCTTTCTAGAACTTTTTCCTTTTATAGCAAACTCCACCAAATTGCTCTCCCACTAAAATTTCCTTCATGGACAGAAAGTATAGATGAATTAGAACCTAATGCAACTTGTTTGGATTAAAAAGAAATTAAAAAGGATTTTCTAGGAATTATTGAAGTTGGGGATTTACCTCATTTTCCAAATGTGAACTTTCTAAAGGAGGCTAACCTAATGGAAGAGACTACTTATAGGGGGGAAATCCCTATGTGGGTTGGGCGGCCATAGGTAGTTAGGGTTAGGGTTTCATAGTGTTGGGCTTTGGGCTCCTATGGGCCAAGTTAGTTAATCATGACTTGTAAAGTCATAAGCCATGGATTAATTCCTAAGTCACAACCATGCACCTATTCTAACTTGAATCTAAAAAACCAAACATGGGTTAAACTAAGTTAGGCTAGGCTCACATGATCCACCCAAGTCACTATAACTAGGGTTAGCTTCTAGGGTAGGCTCCAAAGTCAACACTAGTCAAAGTCTAGAATAACCCCTAATTAAATTATACCAAAAATCATATAAATTCTAATAAATCTCAATAATTCACAATAATTCCAAATAAATCCCAAAATTTTAAAAATGACCAAAATGCCCTCAAGCTAGAAATGATAAATAAATCATCCTAATGACATGGTTAGGCTCTAGGTCATGCAGTCTCTAGGGTTTCACTAGCAGCACATCAAAATCACAAGTCTTGACTTAGAGCAGTTTTTAAATAGTTAAAAAATGATTAAAAATTACCAAAAATCATAATGTGAAATAAATATCAATAAATAATAATATAATTACAAAATTTCAAAATTACCCTCATCTGGAAAACTGGGTGTTACTATCCTACCCCCCTTAGAAAAAATTCGTCCTCGAAATTAAAATGTTCATACTCCTTCTAGGTCAAACCCCCACAATCAAAGTCTCAGAACATAAACAAATCATACGATTTAAAAGGACGACATACAGGTGGTAGTGAAAGTCTCATCTAGGTATACTAGTCATGCTAAACCAAAACGGTCATAGGGTATCAAAACATACAAGCAATCAGGGGTGTTAAACTGGAAAAGATACAGAAATAACAAATCATCAAAACTGTAAGGCAGTCTACCATCCTATATGAAAACTGGTACTTATCAAAAAATAAATAAAGATAACCACCAATTATCTATAAGGGGTACTATTCAAAGAAAAAAATCACAATCAAAAGTTAAAGAATGAAAGTCAATTGCATTGAAATCCAATCACAATATATATAGAGAGAGAGAGTGTTAGAGAGGGAAAAGCTAGCATTATGTAAAGGTTATGTGGTTCATGTGTGTATGGGTGTATGTGGACATGTTCATATGGTTAGATAGTAGGCATGTGTGTATGTGAAATATACATGAAAGTGTATAGGAGAATTTGGGTTTCAAATAATAGCTATCAAGTTACACTACTCATGGCATATTGTTTAAACAATCTACAATGTACAACCTATTTACTCATGACATGCATGGCTAACCTTATACATATATATATATATATATATATATATATATATATATATATATATATATATATATATATATATATATATATATATATATATATATATATATATATATATATAAGAGGTATAGATTTAGTTATGTATCTATATACATTATAACATGTATGCATAAACTCTATATATATCTATATAGATATATGAACATAACATAGAGAGGAAGGGTTAGGTTTACATGGCAGTGTATACTAAGTTAGGGTACGTGTGTCCTTGTACAGGGTTATAGCTTTAGTATTGAAAGGTTAAACCTAGTTTTAATTCAGCATTTACATACAAAATCTAAAAATGAGCTAACATTTAAACCAATGTAATATTAACATAATACAGTTTCAGATTTTAGGGGTTTGAAACATCACAACCAACTCAATGCTCCCAACACATCCTAACATGATAGAGATGAAACCTAACATACTATCCATAAATTTAGCTATACATACAGTTCAATATTACATATTAAATCTGAAATTGAACTAAACATTTGAAATCAATGTGAAAATGTTAACATGTATTCAGTTTTAGGATTTTGGAGAAATTCGAACATCAAACCAACCCAATGTTTATCACAACCTAACATGTAAGAATATGAAAGCTAACATTATATCCCTACATACAATAATGTATATAGCTCAAAATATTACATTTAAAAAAAATAGCAAATTGAACTAATCATTTAGAATCCAGTATTAAGGGTTAATATGCACACAGTCTCAGATTTGACAAGTTCAAACATAAAACTCAACCAATTTCTTTAAGAATTGAAATCCTGTATATAACATACATGTGCAGTGATGTAAACAAAACTAATAACATGAAATTTATATTTAAATTACGAATTTAAACTGGAAAAGCAGAGAACCAGTCTCTGATACTGTACTGTATCAGAATATTGGGGTTTTGAGAATTTAAACATCAATAACATATTAATATGCATTTAGATGGGTTGGTAATCAAGGTGTAGCATGCATACGTGTCAGACAAAGTATCTGTGTCCACTATATATATTCTAATGTCCCAATATAAAAATCAAATTCTATATCAGGACCAATATTTAGATTCCTACGAAGATTGCGAAGCAGGTGATTGATGTAATCAAGATAGTTTTATTATTATTATTATTTAATACAAGAATAATAGCAAGAAGGAAATAACGATAAAATCTGTTCTGCTTATCTGTTTAAAAGAAGGAACCATTTTGAAACCAGAGCTATAATATCAAATCCAAGATAAGGTCTAACAAAATCATCGATTCATTATATTATGAAGAAACTCATAGCAAAAAGTTACACAAGGTTTATAATAGCAGCTAAAGCTACTCCTAAGTTAAATAATGAGAAGCAAATCAAAACAAAACAAACAATAATTCCTTCTTCTTTTTTGAGAAGGACTGAAACAAAAGTAGAAAAAACATGTTCAAAAGCATTTAAGGTACAATCTGATAATCATATGCGTCTATCCAAAATCATGGTACTCTAAATCCTCGTCATACTAGTAAGCATGGCTATGATAATCACAGTCCTTGACTAAGGCACATACCTCTAGAATCATGGTATTTAAAATTTCCGCATTGCCGCATGCGACGGCGAAAACCTTAAATTCTCACACCCGAGAAATACGTCCAAAATCTGACTATATGTCCTCACTATGCCAGCTAACATGACTATCGAAGATTCTAGATCCCATAACTGAGGTGACCTAGCCCATATGATTTTTTTTTCTCAGAAGAAAAAGCAAACATAACACAGGAACAACAGAACAAATTGATCAGTCAACAAGGAACAGATGGAATCGAATTTCAAGATAGTTATAAGAGACAATTGCGGGAATGGAATAGAGAAGAACGAAACTTGCAGCAAGATCTCTAATGGTCTGTGCATCCTCGACTGTCCTGACGATAGCTCGCCCTGCTGGTTTCCCCTGGTCTACTGCTGATGCTGCATGAACCGCTGCTGCTGAGAGAAATCGGGAATAACGGGAAAAAGTCTCTGTACAGACAGAGGTGCACCTCCAATGTAGCAGAAACGCCAACCTGAGTCGGCACAACAGGAGCTGCGGTCTCGAGGCCCTGATGAACAGGACGAGAGGGTGGCCAGCCTCTCGATAGTATCCCCCGAACCGAAGTGATGAGATCATGTCTCCATAACCATTATGAAGACAGATCAAAACAACAAACAATTACTGAGAATGAAGCGAGAAATCAAAGGAAGACAGTTAATATTCAAGGGAAAACAATAAGCAGCAAATTTAGATAAAAGGGATCTGATAAGGAGTTTTTCCTAATGTGATTGAGTACCTTCAAAATATCCTAATCCTACTGCAGGATGTAGTGATACTCTAGTTCGAATACCACTACACAAACTCGACCTGCATGGGCCACCACTAAAAATGTGTCACGACCCGCACCCTAGAGTAAGGGCACGAGAAGTGGGTACGTCCAGCCTACGCCGCAGTGTCGGTGGTAGAACGCTGTCTTAGATCACAACATCTAAAAATATAATGCTAAGCAGTTTATACTCCCCGAATGGGGGTGACATAGCAGAAAGTAAACTCAATCACAACTAAGGAAGAAGAAGTACGATATGATATAGAACTCAAAATGAAATACAGATGATCAGAAGAGTCTAAGTGTCTAAGATAACAACTCAACAAACATCCAAAATTACAAAGTCTCAACTACAGAATGTGAAAGAATATATACAATCCAGATCCCAAACGACAGAAATAGTAAAACCTAGACTAGGGAGCCTCAGTCTCTATAGCTAATGGATCCGGCTGGAAATCTGGATCACTGGTGTCATCTAGAGCTGCCCCGTAGAAGGTATCCACACAGGCCTCCTTCTCGTCCTCTGTAATATTTTCAACCGATCCAGTCAGGACAGGAACGAGCACAATACATCTCAACAGATCATAGCAGGTTAGAAATATAAGAATGCAGTAGAGTAAGATACAGGAAACTGAAAGAAAGTACAGAATGTAAACAGAGAAAGAACTGTAATAGAAATATCTACTATAAATAGAGAACTAACAGTGGCTAGTGAGTCAGAGTACAATATAGACATGTGAATGGCATAGGATATTCTGGGAACTATACTATGGAGTGATTCTGGGAACTACACTACTTGGATATTATTCACATGTCTACTTCTACTCCCCCGTACCCCCAATCAATACACAAGGATCCAGCAAGGTTATGTTACGATCCATGCAATGGCCTACAAGGGGTGATACATGGTAGGCCCAAAAATGGGTGATTCTAGGAATGCCCATAAATGGGTGATTCAAGGAAGACTCTGTGATCATGAGAGTACATGTCACAAGTGATTCAATGAACCATGAAGCATAGTGATACACAATGTAAGTGAAACGCACAGAACATGTAGTATCCGATGCTCCCTGAGGGGATAACATCTCAAGCAAGGATCCATAGAGTACTAATCCATGTTACCAACGTGACAGCATCAAGTAAAGTAATCTAAAGCAGGAAAATAATTCTAACGGGATATGAAATGATCAGAGAATGTACTCACCTGCTATCTAAGTGTCCGGATGAAATGTACTATCCGAGGAGAGGTGTCTGGCTCCTATTTAGAATAGCACAAGTCACAACAAGTCTAAAATGATAACAAGATGCAATTCAATGCATTTTAAATGAATCTAGGTCAATCTAGGCCAAAGTCAACTCTTGGTCAACTCTGGTCAAACTAGGTCTAACAAGTCTAAATTAGGTCAAACAAGTTATTCTAGGTCTAAACAAGCCCACAAGACCATACAATCCTAAACCAAGCCTATCAAGTCTATATTAGTCTAATCAAGGCTAAACTAGCCTATACTAGTCTATCTAGGCTATACTAGGTCCTATCAATACAATGTTAAACCTACATCACAACCAACCTATGTTCTATGCATCTAGGCCTACACTTGGAATCCACACTTGGCTATATGCCAAACACATATAATACATATATACATCTACATAAGGCATTCAACATCTCACATATAGATATATCCATGATACTCACATATAGGTATACCTACATATATACATAACACATTATATACATAATACACATTATACAGTATTATACATATAGGCATCATCACATATATATGTATACAGGCTATCTACATTATATATATATTAACTATATATATACATTTAATATATGCATAGAGAGAGAGAGAGGTAGGAAGACTAACAAGTGTGTGCATAGAGTGAAGGCAAGGTCAAAAGTGAAGTGTATACTAGAGTGTCACATGTACATGTAAATGTGTGTGTGTACAGTGAGGGAAAACAGTGTGGTGTGAGTGAACAGTGAAGGGTGTTCAGTTATATGTAGGTGTGTGTGAATATACATGTGTGACAGATGTTAGCTATGTATATATATATATATATATATATATATATATATATATATATATATATATATATATATATATATACATTCATGTGTACATAGAGAGAGGGAAAGGCAATGTGTGTGATATGTGAACTAAGGGTCGGTCCATCTGGACACCAGAGGGGTCGAGTGTACTGTGGCAGTGAAAGGAAGGAAAGGAAACCAATTCATATTACCAGTTTTCAGTCCCATTCAATCCAAATCAATAAAACCCAATTTCAAACCCAAACAAACACCAAATCACCCAAAACTTGAAACTCAGTCAAAATTCATGTAGGTACACTACATTAAGGTTTAAAACATGTAATTAAAAGCATTAAAATGGGTTAAAATAGCTGCCAAAGTATTAAAAACTGGAAAAAAAAACTGGGAAATAATGGAATAATACATGGTTTCAGTCGAAATGGGGTAAACAGAATTTGATGTATAAAAACATGTTAGAATATAAATTAAACGGTTGGTAATGTTAGATAATAATGTGCTCGTGTCCAACATGCTGTTTGTGTCCCAAAACATCATGACACAGACGTATCCACATCAACAGAACCTAAAACAGTGCACACACAGACACAACAGAACACAGTGTCGTGCACGTGTTCACCTCACTCGTGGATACGACACGACACGACACAAACTAGGACTCGTGATCGTGCATGGGGGTACGCCTAGGGTATGTCGTCGTGTCCGACTTATTAAGCCGTATCAGAACTCGAAATCCAAACGTGCGCGTGTAGTACAAAATCAGTGCACGAGCTCGTGCTCGTTCGACACGACACGGGGACACATGAGACTTGGGGAGGGCCTTGTCAGACACTGCCCCCACCCACGTGACAAGTGGTTCGTGTCGAGTCGTCGTGTCCGTGGAGAAATTCACCCCGAGTAGCAGGGCAGTGCGTGCGGTGTCAGAACAACGTGTTCGTGTCCAAATCCCGACACGACACGACACTAAATTAAGCTCAATCAACCAGATTTTGATAAGCAACCACAAAACCTAATTTTCTATTCAAAAGTTTTCCTAAAATCAGATCGAAATCCCCTTTGGAGCATTTCATCGAACACCTAGGTATCCAGTCGGATACGTGTCCGATACGGACACGAAACAGGTCCATCTTGACACGAAACCAATTCCTATAGCTAGGGGACTCCTAGGGCTTTCCAAATATGCAAAGAAATCAGGGAAACTATAGGTTTAGGGATCATTTACCTATTGATGAGCTTTTCAAGAAAAACCCCTTTCTAGAACTTTTAATTTCCTTCCATGGACAGAAAGTATAGATGAATTAGAACCTAATGCAACTTGTTTGGATTAAAAAAAATTAAAAAGGATTTTCTAGGAATTATTGAAGTTGGGGATTTACCTCCTTTTCCAAATGTGAACTTTCTAAAGGAGGCTAACCTAATGGAAGAGACTACTTATCGGGGGGAAATCCCTAGGTGGGTTGGCCGGCCATAGGTAGTTAGGGTTAGGGTTTCATAGTATTGGGCTTTGGGCTCCTATGGGCCAAGTTAGTTAATCATGACTTGTAAAGTCATAAGCCATGGATTAATTCCTAAGTCACAACCATGCACCTATTCTAACTTGAATCTAAAAGACCAAACATGGGTTAAATTAAGTTAGGCTAGGGTCACATGATCTACCACTATAACTAGGGTTAGCTTCTAGGGTAGGCTCCAAAGTCAACACTAGTCAAAGTCTAAAATAACCCCTCATTAAATTATACCAAAAATTATATAAATTCTAATAAATCTCAATAATTCACAATAATTCCAAATAAATCCCAAAATTTCAAAATTACCCTCATCTGGAAAACTGGGTGTTACAAAAATCTTTAGTACATGCTCGTTGCTGCTTGACCGGTTTAACATGGGACAGGATATTGTTGCGGTGCATGGCTACTTGCGGATTTAGCCCTGGCATATCTTCGTTGTTCCAGGCGAAGACGTCGATATACACGCGGATGAGCTGTATCAGGGACTGCCTTTCATCTTCCACTAGACTTTTGCTGATGAAGATGGGCTTAGGTGAGGCCTCATCTCCTAATTCGACCTAGACGACTTAATCTTCCGTAGGGGGTTCGTGCTGCTCGAAATGCCACTCCTATTGGGATCCTAAGCGCTGCGCCCAGGGTTCGTCTTCGAAGTACTCGAACGCTTGGTCTTCGTTCTCGACTGGGGGGTTTAGAGAGACCATATTGGCGGATAGCATTTCCCCGAAGCCCCGAACGGCTCTGTCATCAGAGTACAGGGTGTCCTCTTGCTTGTAACCCGATGCTGTTAGAAGATTGACCACTTCTACTGCCACATTGGGGACAGGAATAATGTTACACTGCGCCTCTGTGGCTGGACTACTCTCAGACTGGAGAGTAACCATGTTGGCCGTGACAGTCTTCTTCTCGTAATCTAATGATATAACATTGGCATTAATGAGGCACTAAATTTGCCCCATCAACACATAGAAGTCCTGTGTTGAGTGATGGACCTACTGGTGATAATGGTAGTACGTGGGATGGTCCAACTTTTCCACTTCATCAGGACGTCTGGGTGCCAGGATGGACAGTTTGCCACTCTTCGTAAGCAACTCGAAGAGCACAAGCAAATCCTCGTCAGCGAAGGAGTAAGTCTTCCTCGGCTGCTGTGCTTCTGTAGACTTGGGGTTCGCAATTGTTGAACATTTGGAGATGTTGATGGTCATGGCTTGCTTGCCTTTTTCGTCTTTAGGGTTGTTGCTGGACAAGCGTCTCCCTTGGTCTTCGGGGCGTAGGAAAGTGTAGCCCCAGGAGCTGTGCATCCTGGGCTATCCTTTGTGCGGTATCCGCCTCTGTCATGAAAGGCGTCCAATCCGTGCAGGGAGCACTGTGCCACAATTTTATAGCGGGCAGCATGTTCTTGCGGTAGGAGTCCATAAGCATGGGCTCGGACATGCCGGGTGGTAATCTGAGGGCTGTCTGGCGGAAGAGCTCGATGTATGCACGGACAAGCTCTTTCTCCCTCTGGACAATTTCTATGAGGGTCGACATGGTCATATCCATGCCTCCTTCGTAGAATCGGTCCACGAACCGAATCTTCAGGTCTTCAAATGATGAGATACAGTCGTCCGAAAGGCTGCAGAACCACTCATAGGCTACCCCCTGCAGGGCTCCTTTGAATATATTAGACAAGATGGTGTCATCCTTTGGTAGGTGCCTCATTACTGAGGTAAAGTACCTCAAGTATTGTCGGGGAGACCCCTTCCCTTTATAAGATGTAAGCGTCTGCGAATTGTATTTAGGAGGATAGACGACGTTGTCCCACTCGAAAGGGTATGGCTGTCGGATCCCATCTTCCGGAGCGTTGCTTGCTTCTCCTTGGCATAATGATGAGCATACAGCTCCATGATGGCCTGCTGTATCTCGGCTGGCATTGCGGACCCTGTAGCCGATGGAGTAGACAAGGATGGTCCTGCCTGATTGGAAGTAGGCAACCTGCTAGATTCTTCATTGGTTGGCGGATCACGCACAGGTGTAGAGGCAACGGGGGCCATCCTACTCGTGAGGTTAATTATGACCGAGGACAGGGTCTTCATGGTATCCGTCAGCGTATCTAACTTCGTCTCGAGGACTTCGATACGTCTGAGAGCTTCGTTGTTGTCTTCCTCATTGCCATCGGCCATGAACACAGACTGAGTGTGAGGGTGCCTCGAGGGAGCCGTGGATCCTTCACTTTCTGGCTCAAACGCCTGAGTCTCACTGTCCTGAGGATATACCATAAGATTGTGATCTTCTTCAGACTCAATATGGTTGCTACCCCCGTACTGTTCTCTAACCTCATCTTTGGTTTAGCAACCGATATGACAGGATTCTGGAAGGGCTCCTTAAAATCTCAGAAACCCTGTGTCGTATAGCATGTGGCGATGCGGGACTCGTCATCTCTACGGCTGATTGACCCCCTGTTTGGCCTCTGGCATGGAGTCGACGTGGAGTAGAGTCTTTGGAAGACGGAGCGCCTGTTTGGCGATGGCACAGCCGTCTGTTGACAACGGTAGTTGATGGTAATCTGGGTACAAATGTGCCTTGATTTAGGCACGTCTTGTGCCAAAGATTCTATTTCTGCTTGGGAGAGGGTTGGATCTTCTGTCGTAGCACTCACATTGTACATGTAGGAAAGCTGCATGTAAGCACGGTCAGAGCAGGTCTGGCGAAGAAGCCTCCTGTCGCTCCTGCGAGAACGTTGCTCGCGTAGCTCCCTCTCCATGGGAAGTACTCCCTGGCTTGGCTTACGTACAGGAGTACCCCAGTGGGAGGGAGATTCGACTGGTTGAGGGATCGGAGTGCGAGAGCCAGTCTTGTATAGCTTTACGTCGGCTGCGCGGGTTACTGTCAACACGGGCCTCTGGTGTGCCGCTGGTGTCACACGCTTGTTGTACGAAGCATGAGACACATGGGAACTCTTCCTACTACCTCTAGCGGGTCAGTAGTATTCAGAGTCCGCTGAAGGTTTAGCTGAAGGAAAAGCGATTCTGTCGAAGATAGATCTCCCTACCGGCAATACTCATGTCGTGAGGGGTTGGACCGGTGTGCGCTTCCTTTGGCATCGTTCCTTTGTCAGATCAACCATGGAACCACCATCTTCCCCACCGTGCTTTCCCGAGATGGGAATCGGGCGAGGGGATAAGGCTGTAGCAGCCGGGATCTTCTATGTGGGTTTGACGTTGAGGGGGTCCTGAGATGCAGTTTTCGCCATCGTGCTGCTGGCTGTAGCCGCCTTGCGCCTCCAGACACGTCGAGTCTTCTTTTGTTGTACGAACCGCTTCGAAGTCTTTAACCTTTCATCAGAGAGGAGATCTTAAAAAGCCTACTGGTCGAAGCGTACGATCTGTATATCTTGAGAAGCTCCCAGCAAGTTATCATCAGATTGCGTCACCGCCTTCTTGTTGGAGGAGAAGGTAGTCCCTAGCAGAGTCGCCTATTTGTTCGACGGAACAAAAGGTTAAACGAACTTTTTGCTTTATTGAACGTATAAGGTATCTGTGTACGAAGAAGGAAGTCCTAAACAGGATATTCTAAGTACAGGGAGAAGAGGTTTCTGGGAATGTGTGATAGAAAAGATCGAGCACTGCAGTGGCTCCTTTATTTCGTTGATGATCTGACGACGAATCAACCTTGCTATGGCTCTATGGCACCGTTGATGGGACTCTGGGGTCACCGATCAAGAGGCTGCTTGGATGAGAATATCCTCTGTAGACGGTTGGTTGGTTGGTTCTTTGGTTGATAGGTGGATGAGGGTGATCGTCTCTTTGTAGATAGAGATCGCTGCTCCTTTGAAGATTGTCGATTGTCAATATTCCCTTTTTCTTTTTTCTTTGGTGGAAGAAGAAGAACTTCTCTTTGTAGAGAACCGAGCACATATGCAATGTGCATTAGGGTTCCTGAGATATGACAGAATCTGGCGTTATTGTACGGTACAGGCTTATGTGGCACAGACACGTGGAGGACATCGAGATTCCCCTCAAACGAGATCTCTGATGGTTATAAACATAACCGAAGGAGGTGAGACATGGCGTGTGCCGATTTGCTTGAATTCGGATACAGCCGAGTAAATCTTGTGGTTCTATCCTAGATTTGGAGTCTAATGGATCCGCATCTAAGATTTAAATCAATCCGATATGATATCGATCATGATTTAATCCCAATCTTCTATGTAAGAGATGGTTTAAACAAACCAAATAAGGTGGACCCATGCTTCCTGCGCCTCTGGTGAGGACTAAGTGCTGCTATGCTTCTTGGGCGACGAGTAGACTGTGCTTTTGGAGACGACGCAACCTCTGTACTTTTAGACGACGAGTGGACTTGGCTTCGACTGACGATAAGACTTCTGTGCATATAGAGCAACTTGTAAAGCTGTGTTTCGGGCTACCAGATTCAATGTGCTATAGGTGACAAGTATGCTTGTGCTTCAGTTTGGCGAGGTTACTGTGCTTTTGGAGCGACAAGTTGACTTGCATTGGTTGCGATGGAAGTTCCCAATTCTCTTGTAGAGAAGTGACATAAGCTTCTGATCCGGAGTAGATGACTGCGTCGTGGGAATGGAGATGGTATGAGCATATCACCATTCTGTACCTCATGCAGATGCAGGTAAGCAGCTGCACCTCTTAACAGTGAAGGCGTTGGTTATGAAGGGAAGGGTATGACACCCTTGCGCGTCTGAGATTGGCGCAGGTAGATAGCTGCGCCTCTGGAGTGCAGACACTAGCTTCTGAAATAAAAGAAGTGGAGGGGGGCCTACCATCATCTTGTTTCTGAGGTTGGCGCAGGGAGGTGGCTGTGCATCTGGCTTGAAGGCTCTAGCTTCTTCAAAGTGCTGGGTTGCTGATATGCTTCTGAGAGGATGCACCCACAAGAATATCAGAACATGCTTCGGTGGAGGACAATTTTCTAACGTGAGTATCGAGAAGAAGGAAGGCTGCGCTACGATGAAGATTGCATCCCTTGTAGATCCCTCTAGGCTTCTATCGAATCTGTACTAGATCCTTTGTAGAAGAACAAAATTAGTCCCTACGTATTGTTTTGATGTGTCAGTACTAGACTTTGGTAGACATGATAATAAAGGAACTCCTCTCCATATCTTTTGTTTTGTCTTTTTAGTTATGAGCCTGATTCTTTTGCACTTCGGTGCTTTGGCGAAGGGATGTCTTCAGCCGAGTCTTTTCATCCTTCTACAGCTACGTGGCGGCCAGCACCACCTAGGTCCAGCGCCAACTGATTCCATGCACCATATGATGACCAGCGCCATTTGATGATTTGAGACCTGGCGCCATTTATGAGTAGTGCATGGTGATGTTTATACTTTTTTGAGCTTCTACAAACATCAATATCTTTTTTCCTCTAGTAGAAAGATACAATAGCAGGACTGGTAGCTTTGCTCTTCCTCACGGGGAGATAGGGTTCTCCCTTCATGAGATGCAATTTCTCACATCTGCCAATGGGTGAAAATCCTAATAAATAATGTGCCTACCGAGGACGAACTGGCAATTTGGGCAAAAGGAAATCCTTAGATGGTGGCAGTTTTTGATGAATTATTGTGCCATTTTATGATCTGCACCCATCTTTATAAAAATAGTGCTTTTGGGACTTGCTATAGATCCAAATGGTTGGTGTATCTCTTCCTGGGTCACACCATAGAGAACAAGGTGCAAGAACATTTGGAGTGTGCGCCTCCTTTCTTCGAGCCACTTGATGACTATACCATTGAAAAATTGATACGGGACTCTAGGTATATTGACAATGAACTGGAAGAAGACTGGCACGGTTATACAGTTGGCACCACTATCAAGAGTTACCTAAGGCAAGGTGGTATTGAGATGTCTAAGAAAGCCACTCTAGCGGGCTTCCTCTCTATTTGGCTGAGACAGTTATGATCCCCGGGGCCAGTGCGGTTGATCGCATCCACCGTGGTGTGTTGTTTGCTACAATTTGTCTAGTATTTGGGTACAGAATGGATGTTCTTTTTGCAATGACTAGTCGACTAAATGTGGGTCTCCGTGATTTCACAACCATTCTAATGGAGAAGCCTGATAGTCGAGGAGATTTTCCTCAGATTGAGATGTCGTTCACCTATTTGTTCGGCTGGTTAGTGTTGCACCATCCGTCTCTGAAGGACCCTGCTTTTGGAATTGGGGGAGCTTTAGCAGGGAACTTCATCTGTAGATACACTGAAACTTCATGGAAAGTAAACTCGCTGTCTGATTGTAGAAGGGCATTAAATCGAGGCTCCGATTTGAAGTTCACCTGGGTTACTCTACCACCCGGGTATGAAGCATGTTCAACTTCTTTTTGAGATCTAGAGCCCGTTGGTTCTCACCCACCTCCAGAGGTCTTCTCTTGGTTGATCATGATTAGACCCTTACATTTGGTATACCGGTTCGAGAATATGTGTTATCTAGAACCACACTTGACTAGTCAATTTGCTTGTCAGTTCGGCTATGATCAGATGCACGTAGAAATCTAACTACTTGCCTTCAGGCCTATGAGATTTTGATTGATGGGGCCCGAGGGTGGAGGTATTACAGCATAAGAGGCACCAACGTTGTATTTACCATGCTTTCAACTACTTTTGAGACAGGCTCGCGTATGTTAAGTACATATGTTAATTTTTACACCTCAACCAACACCTTCTTCGTAGTTTATTCTATGACAAACTACTTTGTTGGTGTAAGAAAGGTGCATGAGGGAACTCCAGCTACTGTAGTTATGGAGAAAGCCGAGGCGGTGGCTCTTACTGATGATCCCTTAGAGGATGCACCCGTTGATTTTCTAGATAAGGTACGAGACCCATTATGTTCCCTTCTCAAGAAACAGACAAAAAAATCTCCCGTCAAAGGAAGAAGCAAAAAACAAAAGACTGGGATTTCATCTTCTCAGTCGATTCAAGATAATCCTCTTAAGGGAGAAGGAAAGAAGAAAAAAGAAACAATTGTCGCTGAGAAGCCCGTGACGAAGACACGGGCTCAGACACAACAACGGGAAGTTGGGCTTTCCTCTGGAATATATCTTCTTTTAAGGGAGCAACTCCATCTCCTATCCAGAAGGAGAGTTGGGAAGTTAAAGAGGAGACGAGCAGGGAACAGATTGCTCCTGAAGAACCACAAAATCAACCGGCAGCTCTCGTTATGTCAACTGAAGTATCCTCGCAACCATTGCTCAAACTTTCAGCCAGAAAGAAATTGGTGGTGTCCAGAGCTGTAAAGGAAAAGACTACAGCTTCTACTGTTCCACCCTCGCTAAGGGAGTCATCTTGTCATCAATATCCATTGCTGCTGTCACTTGGGGGCATGTCCTCTTCGAAAGGTGATATCCTTAGTCTTTCAGTTCAACAAGAGCTATTAGATGTTAACCCTTTGGCAATTTGTATTGACCTTTCTTCGTCTCCAAAACTTTCGTCGACTAGCGAACAGGCTCCAGCAGCTTCAGTGGATGTCCCTCCAGTCACTGTTTCAGAGCCAGTGATTGTTAAGGTTGATACTCCCCTTTCTGTGAGGGCGCCCATGGCACTTATCTCATATGGTCTGATGTCTCCTTAGGCTTCTAGTGATTCTTCGAGAATCGACGTTCCCGAGGAAGTATCTGTTCCATTTGGGAGTATCTAGAGCCGAGATGGAAAGGAAGCTTCGTCGAAAGTTCCAGCTCCTTTTGCAATCCAGAATCCTGTAGCCCCTATTCTGAACGAGATACCCTCTCAGGACGATGAAGAGATTATAAAGGCGCTATAGGACTTTGATTATAGGGACGAGAAAATCAAGGAGGATATTGTCGACACTGTCCTTGAGGAGGCAGAATTGAGCAGAGTCCCGTTAATGACCCAGGAGGGTCATGATCTGGTGGCCAAAGATGGCCAAGTTATGTCTGAGGGTGATGATCACCCTGTTGGAAATGAGGGCAATTGAAGCCCTAATGAAGATAAAGATATCCAGAATCTCGACGAACTCATTAACGACGAGAATTTTGACATCGATATTGAAGGCACCGATAGCTCATCTGCCCTGCCGAGGGTAATCGAGATGACCAAAGTCTCAAAAACTGTAAGGATAATGAGAACCCTGATACTGATACCGAGGGGACTCAAGCCCCCATTGAACATGTTTTTGAACATGAGAGGGTCGAATTGGAAGCCCAGGGAGACCAGGCTCAATCAGGGGCTAGAGGCACCACGCTGGCTCAGAAGCTGAGTGCATCCCCTTTATGTCCGGAGCCTCTAAAGCAGGAAGCAGTCAAGTAGGTACAACAATATCTGCTTATATATTGGAAAGGCTCATTACAGAAAGAGATAATGCGCCTGTCAACACTTTTTATATTCCAACAGGCCCGGGTAAATTTTTGACTTTATTTATAATTGTTTTTTATCCAATAATATATGCTATAACGATTTTACTTTGAATTGCAGCAAGTCATATAGGGACGCACACTTAAGTCCCAGTAGCTACCATCAGTTCAACTATGGCTCCTTTGGATGTTGGGACACATGCCATAGAGGAGAGCTCATCAGGAACGTCTGCACCAAAATCTCTAAGTGGTGTTTTTACTCCGGTTGCCAATATTCCTCCTACTTATGTAGAAAGAGTGGTTTCAGCAGCAGTAGCGATACCTAGTGTACAGGCGGTAATGGGTAGTCTTATCCGTACTTATATTGATACCTTCTTTACTTTCCTGCGCTCCTCGGTTCAGTTGGCCATAGAGAAGAATTATCTTTATGATTTTGTAAGGAGGTCTTCTCTATATCCATTTGAATCCATACGCAATTTTGGAGATAATGTGTGAGTGGATGCCTTGGAGCAAATCCTGTCAGGGCTAGAGGAGCTTATCCAGTCTTACCAGGATCTGACCAAAGGGAATATAAATAGACTGGTGCATGCTGAATGTGAGACCATAGCTCGAGAGCACGAAGAATGGCGAGCCATTCTTGATAATACTATGCCAGTGTTCGCTGTACAATCTGGAGACATGTCACACCCACTTTTCATTTCAAGGGTATTTTGGTAATTTTAGATTATTTTTATTATTTATTGAACTCATGTGATGATATATGGTTTGGTTTGCTGTCTGAGTAGTTTTGATGGATTTGACTTAGCCAACCATGACCTAGATCTTAAATGCTATATTAGAATTAGATTTATTATCATTAGAATTAAATTTAGATTTTATTAATTAATTTTAGAGTGATTAATTAATTTTTTAGCCATTTTTCTAATAGCCTTTTTAAAGCCTTTTTTACATGGGCTTTACTAGAAACCTAAGGAGCCCAAGCCCATGCATCTAACCTAACCCTAATCCCCTATACTTGGCCGGCCATAGGCAACCACTCCCCCTCATTCGCATTTAGTTGTAGCCTCCAAGAAACCCCAGATCTCTCCCTTCCAAAATTCACAACTTTTGCATCTGGAGCTCGATTCTCCTCAAACGAAGACCGTCGTGCTCGTAGGAAGGAGAGGATATTGCTGGAGCAGTGCTAGCAAGGTTGTGGAGACGTTTGCTTGAGGATACTCGACCGTTGGAGCGTTCGGGAAGTCCTTTGTATTGAGATCCTTGACTCTCAATAGGTAAGTCCTAATCTAGTATAGTTTTTCCTGATTTTTCTTCATGATAGTCAGCATCTAGGTACCCATGACCTGTAGGATTAATTCTGTCCATTTTTGCATTCGTTTGGTGTCCGTATCGGACACGTGTCGGCTAGTATGCGTAGGTGTTCGACGAAATATCGCAATGAATTGAATTATGTTTTCTGTTGAATCTTTTTACATATTTGGATAGCCCTATACACGAGGATCCTGACCCCATTAGTTTTGACATGAATCGGACTTGTGTCCGTGTCCAAACAGGACACGAACGCGTTGCACGCCAGGCCGTACACGTGCCCTGCTGCTCGGGGGTGATTCCTCGACGCACACGCCACGTGGTCACATGAAAATTGGCGTGTAGGTGGGGGCCGTGACTGAGATCACGCTTCCAAAGTTCCGTGACGTTTCATAGAGAAACGAGGGAGAAATCCCATCGACACTGACCGCACACCCGCGCGCGTACGGGACAGCCGCCGCTGAAATACGGTTCCCGCAGACACGACACGACACGTGGACACAAATCAGGGTACCCAATGTGTAGCCCTATACCTACCCTAGCCTAGGACACGAACACGTGACACGAAATAGGACACGCGAGTCCCTAGACTCGATGGCACGCGTGTACGTTGCTGCGTACGGGTATGTGCACGCGCACCCACCCGCGCGCGGACACGCTCTGCGTGTATGTCAGAAACGAAACTTGGCCGCACGATAACTCGGCCAGTGGGTTGGGAATGTGTACGCCTAGGTGTACGCGAAGTTTCACGAGAGATGGATCGAAAATGAGCGAGAAATCGAGTCTGCACCGATTCGGTTCACGCACGTATCAGGTTTTCCGATACTTGTTCGTTGGACACGATACGGACACAGTTTTGATCCGGGGAATACCCGAGCATGTCCCACATGTCGAAACTGACCTATTTGCCTAGTTTTGTGGGTTGATTCTGAGTATTTTGCATTTTGAGTCTTTTTGTGAAAATTTGAGTTTTCTTTGAATTGGAAAATTGGGATTTATGTGATATTTCGATTTCTGAGAATTTTGAAGATAATTTCTGAGTATTTGGTCCTTGGACACTATTTGGGACTTGTGGGAATCAACTCTCGGGGTTGATTCATATTTTTTAGCTATTTTTAGACATATATGGTGTTTACCTATTATGTATATATATATATATTTATGTGTATATATATATATATATATATATATATATATATATATATATATATATATATATATATATATATATATATAATTCCTTTATGCCTAAATTTTGAAATGTGTATTTGTGAGGGTCGATGCTATGATTTCAGACCTGAGAATTCACTCAAGGTTCGAGTACGACCTTCATTAGCATCATATTGGGTATATACCTATATATGGATATATGCCTATATGTATATGGATATATATATATATATTATATATATATATATATATATATATATATATATATATATATATATATATATATATATATATATATATATATATATTTTACTATATATATATAGTAATATATATATATATATATATATATATATATATATATATATATATATATATATATATATTATATTTTTTACTATAGATTGTGAAATGTTATACATAGAATACTCTTGTAGTCTCATATTACTTTTGTTCTCAGTTTTAGACTCCGTACCAGCAGCCACAACATCACTATTCACTCACAAATCATATTTCCTTTCCTAACTTATATATATATATATATATATATATATATATATATATATATATATATATATATATATATATATATATATATATATATATATATTTGTGTATGTGTGTATATAAATATATATATATATATATATATATATATATATATATATATATATATATATATATATATATATATATATATATATATATATATATATATATATATATATATATATATATTGTGATGAATGTGTAAATGTAGGTAATGCAATAATTTCTTGTGATATGACTATAGAAAGTGTTTGGACAAATTAGGATCGTCCTTAGGATTCTAGTCTGGTCGAATTGGCCGACAAGTTGACCAAGTTGACAAAAGTCAACTTGGGTCAAACTTGATCCAAATCGACTCAAACGAACTCCGAATGACCTAAAATTTTGTGTATGACCTAGAAATTAGTAAACGGACTAGTTGACCTTGGGTTGACCAGGTTTAACCAAAGTTGACCAGGTTTGATCAGAATTGACCAAGGGTTGACCTTGACCTAGATGGACCTAGAATCATGTAAAAGTGCATTGTAGGCATTCCTTATGATATGTTAGACTTTGTTGTGACTTGTGTTTGTCTTAAATAGTTTTACATCACTCCACTACAGTTGCACTTTCTCATCAGCAGCTCAGATTGTCAGTCGAGTACATTCTCTGACCGTTTCATTCTTGCTTGGACGTATTTACTTGTTATAGACTAGTTTACTTGTTGCTGTCACGATATATCATGGATTAGTACTATATGGATCTCTTCATGTTTCCTGTATATTTATTTCCATATATCATGTTTCCTCTTTTATAAATACATTTCCTTATCAGCAGTTCATGTATATTATTCTATAGCTTGTTTTATATTTCCTTTCATGTTATGAACTGCGTGAGAGATATGTATTCGTTCATGTCCTGACTGGACCTATTAAAATATTACAGATGATGATGATTGCTGCGACACCTACTATGGAGTAGGCCTAGTTGACACAGGTGACCTGGACCCTCAGCAGGATCCAGTAGTCGCTGAGGACTTGCCTTGAGTTAGATTAGTCTTATTATCTTTAGTTATGTGACTTTGTCGTTGTATTGAGACTTGTTATGGGGTGGTTTTACACCTGGATTTATATTTATATTATAACTCTCTGTTGTGATTGTCTTTCTTCCATTTTATCTTAGTTATTGTGATTGAGTAGTACCATTTATATATATGTCATTTTCCATTGGAGCATATTCCTAGATTGTGTTAGATGTTTGACCCAGGACAACGTTCTACCGCCGACACTGCGGCGTAGGCTGGACGTACCCACGTCTCGTGCCCTTACACTGGGTGTAGGTCGTGACAAGACATAAAGTCTCGTATAGCTGAGGCCACTTCTTGTATTTAAATTTATCAAGTCGATGAAGCAAAAAAGGATAGCGAAGTGACTGAAGGTCAAGCTTGCATCCCGGAATTAGAAGCTGAATTGGCCTGAGCCTATGCATTGGTCACAGTGGCTAGAAAACACCAAGAGGAGGTTATCAAACTACGATAATTTGCCTCAAGCCGACTGGATGACTTAAATAGACAAAGGGATGCCCTTATCTGTTTACCATGACAAAAGTTATACAAACTTTTTGTATACTAAACGTGAAAAGAGTACAAGAGATTCCTAAACAGGAGATCCAAGTACAAAAGTTTTTGGTAAAATGTGACCGTAGAGATCGAGCACTACAGCGGTTCCTTTACTCTATTGGCGATCTAACGACGAATAGAATTTACTCTGACTTTCTGATACTTGTGAGTGGAACTCTTGAAGAAGCAAAACTCCTACTATTTAAAGGCAAGCACATATAAGATGTGCATAAGGGTTTTGGCACGTAGGAGCACTACGCGAGCGAGATTTTGCAGAATATCTGTTTGTAACTGCCCTGTGAAGGCTGCTACTGAGCTGACTCGTGGCGTTCGTTCGAATTCTCCGTGATCGAGATCTTGGACAGTTATCATCCTTCATCAATATGATCGATTAATTGACATATGCTGTGTGCCTATTGTTCGATGACTTGGCTCAGATGAAACCGACTAGATTTTGCTCTTATTGAAAGAACGACTGTTTAAATAAAATGAAGTTTGATCTCCTCTCCGGGGCGAAGGGATTAAACAGAATCGGATTTGATTGTATCTAAAAAGATACAATAGTTTAAACAAACTGAATTCGACACTATCTCAGGGGGTGGCGGTTTAAACGAACCAAATTTGATTGTATCTGAAAAGATACAGCTGCCACAGTCTATTTGGTATGATGCCATATTGTTGGAAGACTGCACAATATACGAGCTACACTTTTGTGAGTATTCGAGCTACTGTACTTTTGGGCAGCGAGAAGGCTGCTGTGGAGGCGATGAAGTCACTGCACTTTTGGGCGACGGGGAGACTGTTCTCTTGAGCCGACAAAGTCATTATGCTTTTGGGCGACGAGGAGACTGCTCTCGAGGCAATAAAGTCATTGCACTTTCGGGCGACGAGAAGACTGTGCTCTTGAGGGAATGAAGTTACGACCCTTTTGGGCGACGAGGAGACTGTGCCCTTGAGGCAACAATGTCACTACGGTTTTGGACGACGAGAAGAATGTGCTCTTGCGGTAACTAAGTCACTGCACTTTGAAGGAACTGCACTTCTGGGCAGCTATGTGAGTTGTGCTTTTACGAAGCGTCAAAGTTACTGACGGAGCCATTGAAAGTACTACACGTCTGGGCAGCTATGAGAGCTACGCATTTACGAAGCATTAAAGTTGCTTACAGAGCCGTTGAAGGGGCTGCACGTCTTGGCTGCTATGAGAGCTGTGATTTTACGAAGTGTCAAAGTTGTTAACGGAGCCATTAAAAGGGATGCATGTTTGGGCAGCTATGAGAGCTACGCTTTTATGAAACGTCGAAGTTACTGACGGAGCCGTTAAAGGGGCTGCGCTTCTGGGAAGCCATGAGGGAGCTGTGCTTTTATGAAGCATCAATGTGGCTATGCTGTTGACTGACATCTACCACCAACTATTTGATAACTGACAACTGACAACTTGATAGTTGTTTTTTGTTGTCTTCTGACACTTCATTCCGTGTGTAATTAATGGCCCATTGTATGTGCCGTATTCGGAGCGCAACGCTTTTGGATCTCCAAGGCGCTGCGCTTTTGGAGTGCTGATTTACTACTCTTTTGAGGCACTGAGACGCTGCAATTTTGAGGCATCTTATGTCAACGCTTATTAACTCCTGCCGCTTTGTGGGGCTCAGAAGTGATGACTTTGAATGAAGATTTAGTCATCAGCAATCAAGCTTTAGCGTAGATACTATTTAGTGATACTGCGCATTAGCGGAAGCACCAACGCATCTTCTAGACGCTTCTTCGAAAAGTAGCGCTTATGCACATCAGCTAATGGAGCTTTAGCGCATCTTCCAGATGCTACTTCAAAAAGTAGCACCAATGCGTATCAGCTAATGGAGCATTTCCCCTGGCTTGGTTCATGCGCGTGAGCGCCCAAGTGAAAGGGGGGCTTCGAGAACTATGTCGTTCGAGGAATCGAAGCAGTCGAACTAGTTCTGAACAGCTTATCGTCAGCGTGTGCATTACTACTAGTGCATGCTTTCGGCTAACTATTGGTACGTTGATCGCACGAGGCACGTTCTACCTTGGATTTCTTCGTACTATCCGCAAAGCTGCATAGTATTCAGAATACAACATGGCCTTACCGCAGGCTTCATGCGCAGATAGGATGCTGTGCCCTTCTTCTTGTGTCACGCGTTCATCTGGCGCGCATCCTGGGAGTGCGTCTTTGATGTGCTTCCCAAGAACTTTTTGTGGCTCAAAAGGCTCCCGGGATTCAACGGGCTCCCTTTACTTTTTTCTTTTTGTGTCTCTTTTCAAAGAAGGTAAGGGGCTCTATATATAGAGTGGAATGAGACTTGTCTTCTTCTCCTTTCTGATGTGGGACTAAAAGTAATATGCTTTTTTTCATGTTTCTACAAGACTCCCTTCAAAGTTTTTGAAACTTTGACAAGTTTTGAAATAATTGAACAACAAACATAGACAGTAGAGCTGTTTAGGCACATAACCTCCTATCAGAGGTAGTATGGACGTGATAGGTTTGGGTACTTCTACTGAGGAATTTATGTGTACTTATCATCCTTGGCATACTCCGAACTAAGTACAGATGGTAAGTTGAGATGACAGACACCATCAGAGGTATTATAGACATGCTAGTGAAAAGTCAATTGATAGGATGTTTACTCAGAGGTAATGTGGACATGGTAAACATAGAATCCCATTTAAGGTACCTTACTCAGAGGCTATGCGAATGTGGTAAGATATGACTTTGTCGGGATACAAGAAATAATTCAGAGATGATATGGACATGATGGTTTACTATTGGAGATATAACGACACAGAGGTTGCTAAATAGGAATGTTTACTCAGTGGTAATGTAGACATGATAAACATGAGATTTTGTGGTGGAATGTTCTTACTCAGAGGTTGTACGAACATGATAAGAATGAAACTATACAGGGATATAGAAAACAACTAAGACGAGATATGGACGTAGATGTCTTCTACTAGGAAAATGATAAGAAATATCCTAGAGCAGCTAGGCTCCGAGGATATCTTTGCTCAGGTAATGACAACTGGAAAGTTTAGAGGTAATATGGACATGAACTATGACCTTTGTCATGGAATAGTTTTGAAATGTTTTCGAACCTGCTCGGAATTGCAAACGTGGAGTTGTTTTGGGGCGACTGGACCCTGTTGCATTTTAATGCTAGCTGGGAAGCCAGAGATAGATCTTGGGTATGAGGTAAAAGCTGATGCCCTGGAGGCCTCTCTGGCAGAGGTGGAAGTTACTGCTCTGGAGCTTCAAGGTCTTGAGCGTAATCTTTCTGCCATAGCAGACGTGGAGATAGAGAAGATGGCTACTGAAATCTCCCAGCTTGAACTGGACCGTGAAGCTGTTGCCCATAGGATGGCTGAGATCGAGGTGGAAGTTGGAGAAGCGATTACCGTCGAGGAAGTCCAGCTCTGTCGCCAAGCAACCTTGGAGGAAAATTGTGAAGATCTCCATGAGACGCTGGTCTTTGTCAAGATCTAGAGCCCAGTGTGAAGACCTCTGCGAGGAAGTCAAGGGCTATCACTAAGCAACCCTAGAAGTCCAGGTATTTTACCCATAGTTTTGAAATATCGGCATTTGAAATAGACGCTGCCCTTTGCAGAAAGTGAGTTTGAGAAGTCAAAGACCAGCAGAGGTTCCTTCGCCAATGATCCGAGACCTTAGCTTGGGAGAAGGAGAGTATCGGTGCTTGTCAAGCAGAGCTAGACACTGCATGCCAAAACATGTCCCAGCTCGAGGATGAGGCCGCCAGACGACAAAAGACAAAGCGCCGAGCCAAAGAGTTGGTTGGACCCAAGATTGCCTTTTTGAGGAGCTGGCTTGAAGAACTTATGCGTCGGTCATCGCAATGTTGATGTCTTTCATCTTTTTGTTCCTCCCTTTTGGGAGGCCCTTTTGTAGTAAGGAAAGAAAAACTTTTCCTTTTCATGAATAAAAAAAATCAGAATTTTATTTCTTTACTTGTCCATTTACTATGAACCTTTTTTTAGCAATAAGAATTCCCTCAGAGGTTAACATGATGGGATGGAGGTAACTCCGTTGGGATGGGGTGTTTACTCAGAGGAAGTATGGACATGGTAAACATGAAATTTTTGTGGTAGAATTTTCCTTACTCAGTGGTCATGTGGACATGGTAAGAATATATTCTTTTGATGTATAGAACGACTCAGATATAGTATGGACGTGAAATGTTCTATAGATAATTATGACAATACGGGGTTTGTCATGGAGGAAATGTCTACTCAGAGGTAATATGGACATTGTAGGCATAAACTTCGTTGGGGGATAGAAAAATAACTCAGAGGTAATATGGACATAAAATATATTCTACTGGGAAATGAGGAAGGGATGAATTCATTAATAGAACTAATGAACACCCACGGGGGATGTAGAAATATATGCCAACTTATACCTCAAACATAGTACTTCTTTAGGAATTTACCATTAATCATCATCATTAACAAATCACCGTTAGGTTTGGCTAGCCGGTAAGCACCATTTGATTAGACTATCTCTATGACGAACAGTCCTTCCCATTTGGGCTCGAACTTTCCAGCTGTCTTGTGGTCATCACCATCGATCTTCGAACTGATAAGACGAGGTCACCCAGTTTGAATGTCCTTTTCATGGACCTTTTTGTTGAAGGCCCTTGAAATCCCAGCTTGATAGATTACGACACGTTATTGAGCCAGCGGGCTCCTCTCGTCCAACGCTTCCAATTTCTATAGCCGACGACGTTGATTGTCTTCGTCATTTAGCCGGTTGGTGATAGCCACCCGTAGGGACAAAATATGGATCTACCGAGGGACTACCGCCTCACTCCCATAGATAAGCGAGAATGGCATATTACAAGTAGGTGTCCGAACGGTTGTACGGTAAGCCCATAGACATTTGTCGAGTTTCTTATTCCATTTGCGCTTTTTAGAAGACATGACTTTCATGAGCACCTTGATGATCGTCTTGTTGAATGCTTCGGCTAGTCCATTTGCTGCAAGATTATAGGCTGTTGACGCTACATTCTGTATCTGATTCTTACCACAGATCGATTGAATGCATGGCGCACAAACTAGGGGCCATTGACATGGATAATCCTTCGAGGAACTCCAAAGCGGTAGATGACATGATGCTTAACAAAGTAGATCACGTTCGAGATTTTCACCTCAGCTAGTGGCACTACTTCTGCCCACATAGAAAAGTAGTCGGTGATGGCGATGATGAACCGGTGTCCTTTGGTGGATAGAGGGGTGATCTCCCCGATGTTGTCCGTTCCCCATGCTTCAAATGACCAAGCGGGCATAGTAGGGTGTAGAAACTCAAAAGGTTGATGGATGAAGTCAGCATGCAACTGACATACTCGGCACTTCTTAGCATAATCCACAGCATCTGCCATTAAGATGGGCTAGTAGTAGCCCATACAACGTAGTCGGTCCTATAATTTAGGACCAGGTTGATGAGCTCCGCAGGTGCCATCGTGTGCCTCTCGAAGTGCTTCTGGAGTGATCACCTCTTGATAGAATTGGCTTCCATCGGATCTTCAGGTAGGATTCCGTAGACTGCATAGTCTATGAACGGGAATCGCTAGTCCTGAACGTCAACATTACCGTCCACCTTTATAGAGTAGCTCAGACACGTATGTATGTTGTTCTTTGGGTAGACCTCCTCCCAATCCATCACTTTGACAGAGTACTGGGTTCCGACAGGAGCTGTCAGAGAAGCGACGAGGCCGACGAGGGCATCGGCCTCTAGTTTTTGCAACCGAGGTACATGTTCTATCAAGAACGTTATAAAGGTAGAAATGATGTCGATTGCCGCCTGATGGTAATGTACCAGATTCTCATGTCAAAGCTCATATTGTCCTCGAACCTGGTTGCTGTAAACCCCCTAAATTTTACTACAAATTTTTTTAATATTGATTTTATTTATCGTATTTGTATGTCGTGTGCGAATACGAATACGTACGTATTGCGAGGTACATATTTTTTTTATAAAATCAAATTTTATTATAGATTTTATTTATATAGAAGTATGGTTTTCAAAATAATATGCGATAAATATTTTAGCATTGCATCGAGATTTTTCCAAAATATTATTTTACTTTTATTTTAGTTATAGTCCAAATATAGTAGTAATTTAGTAAACAATGACTTTGTAAATATTCGCATGCATGGAACATGAATCTAATTCATGTATATATTTTAATTTCTATTTTTTGAAATTTTTACTATATTATTTTTACAAGTTATAAAAAGATAATTCTAAATTAGTTTATTGAGATTTAAATCGAAATTTGATTTTAACAGATAACTTTTAAATAGTTTTTGAAATTAAAAGTAAGATTTGCTACTTTTATATTTTGGAGAGATGTTATTGAATTAAATTCTAAGCGATTTAAATTAAGGGAGGTATTATCCAATAGGATTTAAATGAATCTGAGTCCCTATCCAACTGGGAGCACCACCTCCTATATAAGGAGAGGCTCTTTTCTCTTTGACATGAATTTCCACAATCCAATTTCTCCACAAAGTGTTTTGCATCGTATCCATGTCGTCTTTTCCCTCCTCTATACTTTTCTACTACAGTTACATTAATCTCCTCGCGTCCGACACCCCGGAGCATCCAAATTCCTAAACCCTAACCCAATTACTGAATTTGTGTCGGCATCCCGACACGGACCGTACAAGCCTTGTCTGACCCTTGCCACAATCCCAGCATTACCTCCTCGCCACCTTGGTCCGCCAGAGCACCACCCTTCGATCTACACCGTGGCCGCCATCTTCCATCATTGCCTTCGTAACCCCTCGACTTCCCGGCCAATCTCCACTCTCCGCCACCAACCCGTAACACCCCCTGCTACTAACACCACCACCGAGCATAACCACCCCGCCACCATTATCACCAGAAACATTTACCACCACCGCCCTCACTTAAAACTACCACAGCCACGGCCATCCCCGGCCGTAGTGACCACCACAGCCATCTACCACCACCACAACCATCTATCACCACCACAACCATCTACCACTACAACTAACAAAACCCCCAAAACTTACCTTCGTCCGTGCCACGAACCCGCCGCCGGCGTGCCTAGACCGCGCGGCATCACCGACTCTCTTCCGGGGTGAGCCGGCCGTGCGATCACAGATCGATGCAGCTCCCCGTGCCTCCCTCTCCGGTCAGTCGTGCCCGAGCACTTCCTGCCGCATTCATCGACGGCAACTAGGAAAGGCCGCACAGTCCTCCGCCTGTGCGTCGGCCGCTGCGTCTCCGTCTCCACGAGCCGCCTCTGCCGGTGACACCAAACTCGCCTCGTTGAATTATTCCCGCTCCATCAACTAACGCAGCGTCAGCAGCGACCGGCGCACACCATCGTCATCGCACAGCACCAGTAAGCCTTTCGCTTTCTCCTTTTCCCCTCTCCCGTTCAAATCTCTCCCTCTCTATGTTTTCTCTCTCTCTTCCTATTTCCTTTCTAGTTGAAGAATAAGAATAAGCAGCAGCACAGCTAAGGTGCTGTGTTAAATAAATTACTTTGACTCTTTATTATTAGGTTATCTTCTCATGATGGTTTGATTCCTTGCCGAGTGTGTGGGTTCGTTCCTTTGATGCATCATTATATTATTATTTTTATTATTATTTCTATTATTATTATTATCATGATTAGTACTACTTTTACTATTACCATTATTAAACTGATTATTGTTGTAACCACATTATTGTATTTCTATCGTGATTATATTTTTAGTATTATCATATTTTTAAGTGACTAAGATTAATTTTTATTATAAGTTGTTATTATTAATTGGTTTATGCAATTAGGTATAATAAGCTTTTCAAAAATTTCTTATAAAATATCTATATGCAGTTTTATGTCAATATTATATTTGGTTTACCCTATATTTCAAAACTGGTAACCTTTCAGATTATTTATAGTTATCTAAATTATTTTTACTTACAAGATCTAGTCCTCTATCTATAAACTTTTATGTTGACAAACTTATAGTTTAGCCTAAAAATGATTTCTTTTGATTTCAAGTGGGTAATTTATTTGATATATTTTTGGGTAATAAAATATAGTTTTCAAATATCGTAAATATTTTCAAAATAGTATATAAAATTTTTTCCACAAATTCTCCTCAGTTACCACCCTTGATCATGACTAATCGTGCGTCCTATTCTCTCGTGACTTCGGACCCCTAAACATGGAAAATGGCTATTGGACAATTGGACTTGTCAAGATCGTCGCAGCACACCAGGTGATACACCAGGCAAGATACATTGCCTTATTTACTGCTTATAATTAGTTACATGTTTCTTATTTGATTATTGCATATTTATTTCCTATTTATTTTCAGTTGGATCCATGACTTGCTGTTTATAGTTAATTTATTTTGTTTTCAATTATTTTTTTGCTTGTATTTTAATATACATGTGGACCTAGTCTTAGCGGACTACCTTTTGACAGTGACCCTTGGAAGGGTGAAGACAGTTAGATATATGGGCTACCCAAATCCAAAAGCCGTACTAACTGCGTACTACGGTAGTCGTGTCGCAACGGTCACTAGCCTTGAGCTATGTGGACTGACGGGTCACGTGGGCCGCTAGCCTCGAGTTATGTCGGCTGATAGTATTGGTACTTGACGTATGTGTGTCATGAGTGCGAGTTAGTCTTCGGGGAGTCAGCCTTCACCTGCCCATGCATCGAGATGTCTTCTGAATTGCATACTAGATTAGTCAGCTAACCTTAGTTAATGTCATGTCACACTTCGTTCTAGTCATGGCATGGGGCAATGTAACATTGTGGAATAGTGCGCTACCCCTTGTCATTGTTTGGTTGTAGGGGTAGTCTACTGTTTTGATGATGGGATATTGGGTTGTGTTATGGTTGTGACACTTTACTTTTATTTGTGACTTTATGACATAATTTATATTCAGTATTTACGGCATGTTCTTCATGTATCTTATTATGTACCTCTGAGGACCTGGTGATCTCTCCAGGTGTGTGACTTTGTGCTGTTTTACAGGTGCTCTAGCCAAGACCATGTTATACTCTCTTCCTTCGAGGTGATTGCATTTGGATCGCCTTCGCATTACTCACTACAACAAAAATACCTTTTAATGACGGCTAAAAAACGTCATTAATTGCAAACCATGGCATTTTTTTTCAGTCCAAGCGTTATGAAATCGGGTGTTATAAATGTTTTTAAAAGCGTTATAGATAATTCATCCAAAACCGTCATTAATATGTTGAATTTCTACTACGTTTTATTTTCAAAACGTTATGGATAGTTATGAAAAACCGCTGTATATGGTCGTTGTATCACATTTATAACGCTCTATACTGCATGACATTCCAAACACTGCTCAATTTAATTCGAAAACAACCACTTTGAACCATATTCACAACAAAGAATTGAAATGTAATATAAAGTACCATTCTCCATTTCATTGTCTCAAAATAGAGTGTTTTAGCTACCATTCTACATTTCTCCATTTCATTATATACATCTTCTCAAAATATTTAGAGTATCCAATATAAAGTACACTTTAGCTACATCAAAACTATCGACATCAAAAATCTCACAGATACTGTAGCGAAGAAGCACACTTATAACGCTTCAACTTGGTCACATGAAAACTGTCCATAGCACATGTACGTATAGCAAAACCCTGAAAAAGAAAGCAAAACCCTCACTTTTAGAGTCTGTCAATTTTAGAGTCTGTGATTTATATCGAAAAACCGAGAGTATCAGAGTACTCTAATAAAAACCGAAACCGACAAATAAAGTAAAGCATCTAGGCATGGCATAGTGGACGTGGTCCCAAAATCAACGATGCAGGCATGCTAATGGAGATGTCATTCCCGAAATAAAAATACTCCCAACTAATATATACCCGCATGTGATTTATATCGAAAAGCTCCCAACAAAAACACCCACAGTACCAAGTTAAACCCATCATGCATAATAGATACCCAACCAACAATTTTAATCCAAATAGCAGAACATCTCCTACAGCAAAGAAATCTTTCCCAACCCAACATGTATAATAAGGAAAACCTAAACCAACATCCCACAACAAGTATAGGAAGGAGAACCCAAGCAACAATTTATACAAGAAATCCAAACCAACAATGCATGCATCACAAATAATTCCAACAGCAGCTAGGTAACCCGAAACCAAAAATAATCCAACAGCAAGTAAAGAACCGAACATGATCTAAAGATCATTCCCGCTTCACAAACAAAGACAATCGTACGATCGTCAAGCCAAAATCGAACCCAACACGTATCAGTCGATCGAAACCCTTTTTATGTAGGGATCGAGATCCAACAACATAATCGACAAACAAAATAAACCCAAAAACTGAAATCAATCAAGAGTTTAGAATTTATACACCAGAATTTGGTTTCGGAATCCAAAGGAAGCCTACGGACTCGGCTTGCAGGCACGCACAGTGCCTCGCCGGGTCGCGGCTGCAACTGTGGAGAGGCTACATCATCGACACGAAGGTATCCTCACATCCGTGTCCAGTATCGACTCGTACAAACACGAACGTATCTGCACCCAGAATGAACAACCCAATAGTACCAACATACAAACTACGACCAACGACAAGAAACGAAATGAGATATATAAGATGTCTCAGATAAAGATCAATCATCATCTGCTGCACTAGTATGCCATAACACGTATAGGACACGTCCCGACATGGAGCTAGTGTATCCGATATGATCTGCAACGCTTTGGTTCATTTGGTCGAACGACCATCACCAAGAGTATCAGAGTACTCTAATAAAAACCGAAACCGACAAATAAAGTAAAACTTCCAGGCATGGCATAGTGGACGTAGTCCCAAAATCAACGACGCATGCATGCTAATGGAGATGTCAATCCCGAAATAGAAATACTCCCAACTAATATATACCCACATGTGATTTATATCGAAAAGCTCCCAACAAAAGCACCCACAGTACCAAGTTAAACCCATCATGCATAATAGATACGCAACCAACAATTTTAATCCAAATAGCAAAACATCTCCTACAGCAAAGAAATCTTTCCCAACCCAACATGTATAATAAGAAAAACCTAAACCAACATCCCACGGCAAGTATAGGAAGAAGAACCCAAGAAACAATTTATACAAGAAACCCAAACCAACAATACATGCATCACAAATAATTCCAATAGCAGCTAGGTAACCCGAAACAAAAAATGATCCAACAGCAAGTAAAGAACCGAACATGATCTAAAGATCATTCGCGCTTCACAAACAAAGGCAATCGTAGGATCGTCAAGCCAAAATCGAACCCAATACGTATCAGTCGATCGAAACCCTTTTTATGTTGGGATCGAGATCCAACAACATCATCGACAAACAAAATAAACCCAGAAACTGAAATCAATCAAGAGTTTAGAATTTATACCCCAGAATTTAGTGTCAGAATCCGAAGGGAGGCTTCGGACTCGGCTCGCAGGCACGCACAGCACCTCGCCGGGTCGCGGCTGCAACTGTGGAGAGGCTTCGGACTCGGCTCTCCAAATGCAATTACACTCCCTTGAACAAGACAAACAGAAAAAAAATCAAAGAACACAAGCATTTGGTACTTACAATTATTTCATTGAACATGAAGCGCACATAGAACAATTCCCAACAAAATCTTTTTTTAGGGAAAAAATCCAAATCAAAATCACTCAGTTAATCAAGAGAAGTCAACGATGATGCAGGCATTTTCGGATCATCGCCGACGTGGATGGAGACGTCGGGAAACCCTAAAAGAACCCTAATTTTGGAGAGATGGATGCACGTATGGTTGTCAAAAATTAGGAGATTTTACTAAAATCATGTCGAGGCAGAATTTAGGGCATAAAATAAGCAATAATCGAGATTTTAGGACAAATCGGTGGTGAAGGCTACGCTGGTGACAACCTTCCCTCTGCGGTAGAGTCTGTAACCGAGGGAGGCGAGGAACGGGCTGAGGGAAGTTGGGGAGCGGGGAGCGGGCTGAGGGGAGTTGGGGAGTAGGGAGTGGGCTGAGGGGAGTTGGGGAGCGGGAGGAGAAGGAGAAGGAGAAAGAGAGAGGGTTTAGAATTTTTCTTAAGTGCGGAAGAATTACAGGGGAGTCGAGGTTTCGACTTAAATTTTCGTGCTTTTTTATAACGCTCGTATCACTGGAGCACCATCAATAACATTTTCAATGTAAACTGTCATAGATTCTAGTCTTGCTGAACTTTGATGACGCTTCCACATCAGCCGTCATGAAAATTACTTATAAAGCGTCATTAATAGGTCTTTTTGTTGTAGTGACTCGACAAATTCATTTGTTATGTATTTTTTCTCTTTTTAGTTGGTAGTGGATTTGTCTCCGCCCAACGATTTGTAAATGACAATTTATGACTTGATTTATAAATTCATCTTTCTTTATTTGTGGATGATATTAGCGTCGTAGTTTACTGTATTTTACAGCTTATGTATACATACGATGGTTCCATATATTGGAGTTTTCTTCGTATGTATGTAGCTGGCATGTCGACGTACTTAGTCTAAAGTATTTTGGGACTGTGGCATTACAGTTGATAATCAGCTTCGAGTCGCAGTTGTTTGCCATGAATTATAAAAGAACAGAACAATTATATCGGAGGACTGGACTTTTACTTCACAATACAAACTCGTTTGTACAAAGAAAGCCTAGGGACGAAAACCTAGGTACATTAATATAAGTACAATTGTTTATTTTAGATTCTGAGGGGGTGATGATAGAGGCTCGGGAAAGCGACGGCAGCTCTGCCTTACTCCTTGGACGATCGGGTGCAACCTTGGCTCTGGAGAAGATCTGCTTGGCGTAAATGAAGAAATGCTCTCCTTGCTCTCTCTATATATGCTTCTCTGCCCTTTCTTCTCCCTGGATTGATCTCTGGATTTTTGATTCTCTCCTCCTCTCTGGATTTTTTTCCGGATCCTCTGCAAGGGAATGGCACCTTGCTATTTATAAGAGTGGGGGGGGGGGCATCATTAGGGTTTGCAATGATTGCCCATCCTCAGAAGTCGGAGGCCTGAGAATTAATTAATCGGGGCCGTCCATCTTGAATACAATAGATTTAAGCAATTAATGTGATTGCATTAAATCTCTGTGGGCAATAAATATTGATTGCCATGAATATTCGTGACTTGCGATGGCTTGCCACGTGTCTAATTTGCTCGATTTGACTTGATCTGGGTAATTATGATGATTGCAACAAATCTGATTTTGTTAGGATTTGTTAGCACCCATAATTCCAGGAAGATAAGACTGTCACGTGTCTCAATCATCGTAAAAAGTGCCACGTGTCTCCACTGGGTCATCTTGGCAGAACCGCATATGAGTGGACCGCATGAGGATAAACGGCCGCATGAAGATGGGCAGCCGCATGGGGATGAACGACCGCATGAAGATGGGCAGCCGCATGGGGATGAACAGCCACATGAAGATGGGCAACCGCATGAGGATGGGCAGCCGCATGCTGACGGGCGGCCGCATAAAGGATGCAGCCGCATGAAGATGGGCGGCCGCATGAAGTGGGCGGCCGCATAAATACAGCAGCCGCATGCCTCGGGACTCGGTGGATTCTACCAGCTGTGAAAAGATTTTCTCCTCTTTCCTAGGAACACGCCTTTATGTCAGTCATTATTGCGCCTTTATGTCAGAGCTGTCATTTGTCAGAGCTATCAGCCGTCAGGACATTAAATGCAGCCAAAGATGAAGGGAAGTGCTGTTGAAGGCCACGTGGCTCTGGGTCTAATGGAACAATCGGAGCCGCATAGACGCTTGAGTCGCATGGATCCTTAAGCCGCATGGGCTCTCTGAGCCGCATGGAGATCCTTGGCCGCATAGACCTTTCTTTATTCTTCTCCATGCTTCTACAAGACCCTTTCAAAGTTTTCGATTTGCAAAATTGAAATACTTTGAATAAGAAGCATGGCTATGTATAAACTCCTCTGGCCGCATGGACGTCCCAGCCGCATGGCCTCCTCAGCTGCCTGTCCATTTGAGCTGCATTGACCAACCAGCCTCATGGACTGTCTGGCCTTATAGGCTGTCTGGCCTCATAAATGTCCTAGCCGCATGGGCTCCCTGCCACGTGTGCGTGCCATTAATTGCCTTTAATTCATTTTAGAGCCGTCTTTTGGGGGAATCCCAAGGGTTGGTTCATTAAATCTTTGGATTTTATGCCCTGGGTGAATCTCCTTTATGAGAGAGGGGGCAAAATCCGAGGAGTCGGTTTTGTTTTGCCTACAGCACATGACCCGAAGCGGTTATTGGTTTACGTGTCACCCCCCCTCTTTTGTCCTCCTATAAATAAGAGGAATTAAGAGAAGAAACTTCTTTACTCTCTCCTTCAATTCAAACCTTTTTCTGTCCCGATTGTCTTCCTCTTCTTCGATCACCGATGGCTCCCAAGAAGACTGTTGCGACGAAGGATAAGAAGGCGGTGTCTTCGTCGGTTGCGACGGCGAAGGGCAAGAAAGCTGCTTCTACTTCGACTGCGGCGGCGAATGATAATGTGGCCGCTCCTCCGCCAGCCGACGTGCCCGCAGTTCACCCTGACGTCCACCCCCTATTGCTGGTAAGGACGCTGTGTGAGCTTAAAACCCTAACTGCTGTGGCTACGTCGCATGCTTTATGTGCGAGCCTTCATCTTCATGTGTGCCGCATGTACGTCTCATGTTCGAGCCGCAAGCCGCATGAGAATCGTTACTGTGGCCGCATAAGCACTTCGCCAACGGGGCCGCATAAGCTGAGCTGAGCCGCATAGGCTCGCACAAATTTGTTTATCTCGTGAGCCGCATGAACTTATCCGAACTCTGAGAGCCATATGAGAGCACTGCCGCATGAACCTTCGCTAGACGGAGCCGCATAAGTGTTTTTCTGAGTTGGACCGCATGAGGCTTCATTAATTTGGAGGCGCATAAGCTTGAAAACACCCATCAGTTCTCTTTTATCTATCTTTTTATCTTATTTCTTTTGTCTTCTCTTTTCAGTGAACTTTCTGGTTAATGCTGCGGGGGAACCTCTCGTGGGTCAGGCCCAAGCCGCCATGGGCTACAGGTACGACCAGATAGTCTGGTATGTGGCAGACCAGCTTCCTAGTGACGAGCCTTTGACGAGGTTGAATGCCCTCAAGTACCAACCCTTCTACTTCCTATGTGCCATGATGAATTCGGGGAAATTAGAAGAAGAATACCTGAAACCTGCGTTTTTCTTCGGAGACGCTTTGACTGTGAAGAACAGTCAAGTTCTGGATGTATCGAAGAACTGGAGCTTTATTTCTAACGGGATGGCGATCCGTATCCCTCAAATGGAGCGTCACTTCCGGCTATCATGGTTTAATATGCTCCCGCTGGATAGGAAGATGGAATAGTCTTTGACCCCTACCCGGAATGGGATGTTTGTGGGCGACATCCATTACAACAACAGCATGGAGTCAGTGTGTGCGGGCAAGGTGCATGCCAGCCGTTATGTAATGGGATTAGCTCCGGGTACTTTCTTGAATGTGCCGGGTCCCAATTTCACGTTTTCTTCAGCCGATACTTTCCTGAACCAACTTGCTCGAAAAGGCTCCTATCCGAATGGCCGGTTGGCGCTCCCAAGATGGATACAACCCATCCCCTCGTGGATCAATCTGTCTATGTGGATCTGGCAAAAGTATGAGACTTTTCTGCGTGAGGTTGGTCTTTATCACGCTATTCGGGGCACCAGCCATGGCTTACCCGTCAACAAGAAATTATTCATGGCTCTGTTGGAGATGTACAACCACCGTACGGGAACCTTCTATACCCCTGTAGGGGGAATGGGGCTTGTACTCCATGAGATGCACGTGGTTTCCAAGCTTCCTTGGGGGGATGAAGCTTTTGAGGTGTACACTCCTACGAATGAGGAGTTCGAAGAGCTGGAAAAATGGTATCCCGGTTTCGTGGCTATTTATCAGGAGATATTGTGCCACTATAGCACGTGCCAGCAGATAGCCCAGAAGGAGAGCAGCTCGGAAGGGAATGCTCCCAATACTAAGGACTGGGTAAGCTATCTCTTCTCGATGGGAGCCTCAGGCCGAGTTACTTCTCGAAGTCCTTAATCCCGGGAGGCGGTTCAGGCCTTGGTGTCGTCGGCCAAGAGGGTGGCCACCACCAGTGACAGATTTGGGAGTCAAACCGACTCTTTTGGTTATTTTTATCAGGATACCCAAGAGCTGTCAGAGAAGGCGCTTCTCACAAGATTCTTGATGGTATGGCTGTAGAATTGTGTAGTCTCGGGAGGAGCTGGTTCTATTGAGAGGATCAGCCGTAATTTTATCCTCCCTGCTGTGAAGCTAGTTTTTGGAGTCAAACTAGCTCTTCTCCCGGCCATGGTGTGCAGCATACACCGTGGCCTCCGTACTTTTACGTCCAAGGTCATTGCCCGCAATGTGACAAAAGACTTTGAACGGACTGAGCTGCCCTATCATTATCTGTTGGGGTGGCTGCTGATGCACTGTCCGTCTTTGATGAGGCCGGATTCTGAAGATGGGGTGATTGCTGACGACACTTTTATCTTCCGTTATCGGAACGAGCCTTGGGAGTACGAGACCATGCGTGTCTGCTGGATGGCGCTGGCGAGAGCAGATAGGTACGACTTTTTCGTATCCGTCCCTCGTTTTACTGCTGAGGAAATAGCGGACGTTCATCTCGATGGTATTGGGCCTCCTCAGCTTCTAGACGGCCAGATGCTTCTGTGGTTGTGTAACATCCGCCCTGCCCACCTAGTATACCGCAACCACAATGCTGTCTTCCTGGAACCTTACCTGCCCAGCAGGTTTGCCCGTCAGTTTAGATACATCCAACTTTTTCTGGACAGTCCCAGCTCTTGTCTGGGTTTTGAAGGTAGCCTCCTTAATGGTATCAGGGCCTGGCACTACTATGATACGTTCCATATACGTGCTACTTTCTTGGTTCCTGCTATTGAGGCGTCAGTAGAGATCTTATATATGGCGGCTCTATACCATGTCATGGCAAACAAGCTCCCCGTCGGTTTTAGCCCGGGTGCCAGTTTTATTGTTGGTACTGGCTTAGATGAGAAGCCCCAGGGGGCCAAGACGAGGAAGAAGAAGAAGAATATAGTCGAAGTGCCAGACTCGGACTCCACCACTGCGGATGATGAGGACGACGAGCATGATGCAGATAACTCTTCCCTTCTAATGGAAGATGATGGGGTGGATCAGCCTCCTGTTATGTCAAATAAGATGGTGGCAGATCAGCCACCTGTTGCACCTGGTCCTATACGGAAGCGTAGCAGGCAAATCTCCCCTGTTGGCGGTATTCCTTACTTCCGAAAATAGGCTGCGACCAGACATCGCAAGCTAGCTATAAGGGAGAGAAGTGAGGAGGCCGACCCCGCTTTGGAGGTAAAACGAGTTACTACCATCTTCAGTTCTTTCTTTCTTCTAGCTCCAATTTTAATCATTTTCCTTCACTCTCGTAGGTGTCAAAAGAGGAGGAATCTCAGGTTGCTGAGGTCATGCCTCGAGACGGCGGGGGCTCCGATGAACATGTCCCCGGAACTGCTGAATTTCATCAAGGTGACGCTGATCGGATCGTACCTCCCTCTGGGTGGTTGGGACAGAAGAGCCGGACGAATTTGGTTTGGGGGGTACTGATGAGGGGACTATGGCGGTTGTGAACGAACCACAGCCTCTGCGATCCTCCCTTGGTAAGATAAGCCGAATTTTGACCCATGAGGAGGCCTATTCGCTCTATCATCACATCCTTCGGGTTAGACTGATTGATAGTTGCTCTGGACATACAGGTCCTGCCTCTCCAGTGCCGATGATGGACATTGTTGAGACAGGCTCTGCCAAAGGGGAACTGGTGGAGAGCAGCGTACCCCCTTCCCTTCCGGCTCGTCTTGAGGGGCCTCCCGCTGGCTCGAGTTCGGAAAGTCAGGTGGCAGGACAGCCGGGGCAGGGGACAATGGTCCTTGCGTCCTCTTCTGCTCAGGCGGCTCCGAGAGTTGACCTCTCAGCCCTGCCGAGTGTCCAGGCTCTTCGGCTGGCGGAGGAGTTAGCCGCTATCCGCGCATCTTTCCGCTCGAAATTTGTATCTCTGGTGGCAAGTTCTTGCGCGCCTCCCTCGACGTTGTCGGCCACGCTTCCTTTGACGCCTTCCTCTACTGAGATTCTGGACGAAGCGTCACAGGACGTGGTTGACAGCTTCTATCGCCACTTGAAGAGGGAGGTAGTGGCTGCTGTGGAACGAGGGACCTCTTTTGCCTTGGCCCGGCAATGCGCCCAGGGTTATATTGATATCCTTAAGACCCTTCCCGGTGGGGCGGGGGTAGCTGCGCTTTCGGAGGCAAAATTGCTGGAGGCTGATCAGCTGGTGGCCCAGCTTCAGGTGCTGCGGCAGGCTGATCTATCTGCTGCTATAGATCAGGAGCGTGGTTTCCTCACAGATGCTGTAGAGAAGATAAGGGCTGCTCGGGATAAGACCAGGCCGGCGATATAGAAGGACCACCACGATCTGTCTGAGTTATATGATCAGTTGAGCCGCGAGAGTGAAGATGTTACGGCTCGGGAAGCGACTGCCTCCCGTGGGATCATTGACACGCGGGAGCAGATCCTTGAGCTTCAGAGGAAGTTAGCTTTCCTGGAGTCTGAACTTGAGGCTGCCCGTACCGAAAGGGGGCAAATTATCCAGGAGGCTGACAGAGTTAATCGAGCTTCTGCTGGTCTGGAAATTGCCCTGAAGAAGTTGGAGGACGACTGGCGGGCACACATGGACTTGGATAATGCGGAGCGGTTGTCCCAGGAGGCTGAGCGCCGAGCTAGGCAGCGGCTTGAACGGGGGACCACCTTGGTGAAGAACCGTCTCCTGGAATTATGTAACGCCGAACCATAGACGGCCTTTTTCTCCTTTTGTTTATGCTTTTTTTTCTTTTTGAGGGGGACATGGTCCCAGAACACGTAATTCTTTTTTGACTTTCAAATAAAGAGTATGTTTCATCTTACCCTTCATTTGTATTGTGTTTGTGGTTTTGAGGTGTTTGCCCCACTAGGGGACTGTTTGTGGACCTATTACCCTTGGCATACCTGGGTTTTAGGTATGGATAACAAGTTTGATGGGGATACCTAGAACAGTTCCACGGTAAGGTGGTCATCGACGTTCCTGGTAGCGGGAGAAAGAATGCCATGGAGTAGCTGGGCTCCCGGGGCATAATGAGAAATGATGGGCCTGTACTAAGAAACTTAGCAAAGGACATTTGTGGGCCTATTATCCTTGGCGTACCCTGGCTTAGGATACGGATAATAGGATGAAAGGGAACCAACATACTTACTCAGAGGTAATGAGGACATGGCAAGCATGAGGGTTTTTTCACCGCAAAATCTTCCTACTCAGAGGTAATGAGGACATGGCAGGAGTGGACTCAACGGAGGATATTTGTGGTCAACAGAGGACATTTGTGGACCTATTATCTTTGGCGTACCCTGGGTTTTTTTTCGGTACAGATAATAAGTCGAGAGAGAACCAACATATTTACTCAGAGGTAATGAGGACATGGCAAATATGAGAGTTTCTTCGATGGAGCCTTCCCACTCAGAGGTAATGAGGACATGGCAGGAGTGGGCTCCATGAAGGGGTACATAGAACGACTCAGAGGTAATGAGGACATGGAAGTTCTATGTAGAGGGGTGATTTGTTTTTGGCGGAAGTGAAACGACTCAGAGGTAACATCGACGTGGTCGTTTTGGAGATTTGTGGATCTGTTACCCTTTTTTGTGCACTGGGAGTGCGGGTAGTGGATCATAAGGAAGGAGCTCTTTCAGGAAGAAAGTTCAGAGGTATGGTTATACATGACTTACTACCTAAAAGGAGCGACCGGGATGTAAGTTCAGAGGTACCTGCGGGTACATAACTCGATAATCCCGGATATTTGGAATCAAAGTGGGAGTTCAGCGGTACCGGAGGGTACATAACTCAGCACTCTGGGATTTTGTGGAGGAAGAATGTGAGTTCAGCGGTACCGGGGGGTAAATAACTCGGTATTTGGGATATTAGTGGAAGAAGGATATGAGTTCAGCGGTACTGGAGGGTACATAACTCGGTATTTGGGATTTGGAGAATGTCGTTTAGACATAATATTTCTTCAGGAACTTGCCGTTGACGGGCAACATAAGCAAGTCTCCGTTTTGTTTCGCGAGGCGGTAAGCACCGTTGGAGAATACAGCCTTAATGATAAATGGGCCTTCCCACTCTAGCTGGAATTTGCCGGTGGTTTTGTGAGTCATAACCATCGGCCTCCGAACTGCCAGAAAGAGATCGTCCACTTGGAATGTTCTGATTTTAACCTTCTTGTTGAAGGCTCCGGAGATGCGTGCTTGGTATAACTCAATCCGTTGCTGAGCCAGTAGGTGCTTTTCATCCAAGGCCTCCAACTCTTGTAGTCGGTGATGGTAGTTATCGTCCGTCGTCAATTGGTAATTAAGGGCGACGCGGAGCAAGGGGATTTGAGTCTCCAATGGGAGGACTGCCTCACTCCCGTACACCAGGGAAAATGGCATGTTCCCAGTGGCCGTTCGGACTGTAGTACGGTATGCCCATAAGCATTCACCAAGCTTCTCGTTCCAGTCGCGTTTGTTGGAAGACACGAACTTCTTAAGCAACTTGATGATGGTTTTGTTGAATGCTTCTGCCAACCTATTCGCTGCCGAATTGTATGGTGTCGAAGTGACATTCTGAATTCGGTGTTTGTCGCAGAACCGATAGAAGGCATGGCTTGCAAACTGTGGACCATTATCGTGGATGATCCTTCGGGGCAGTCCAAAGCGATAGATGACGTGATGCTTGAGGAAGCTGATCACGTTTGAAGTTTTGACTTCTGCAAGCGAAACAGCTTCCGCCCATTTGGAGAAGTAATCCGTGATTGCGAGTATGAAGCGATGTCCTCGGGAGGAAGGTGGAGTAATCGGACCGATGATATCCATACCCCATGCTTCAAATGGCCAGGACGCCACCGTCGGATGTAGAAATTCGAATGGTTAGTGGATAAAGTCTGCGTGGACTTGGCAGGCTTTGTATTTTCTTGCATAGTCTATCGCATCTGCTACCATCGTGGGCCAGTAGTAGCCCATTCGGCGAAGACGGTCTTGCAATTTAGGGCCAGGCTGATGGGCCCCGCAGACACCGTCATGAGCTTCGCGTACGGCTTCTTTGGCTTCTGTGTTTGACAGACACCGAAGCAATAACCCATCGTAGGATCGCCGATACAGGATTTTTGTCTCTGTATCGTAGAAGAATCTAAGAGAACGCCTTCTGATGGAGGTAGCTTCCTTTGGGTTCTCGGGCAGGATGTCGTAGACTACGAAGTCTATGAATGGTTGTCTCCAGTCTGGCACTTCGTCGATCGTCTGAGCGGAATAACTCGCCACGACTTGAACGTTGTTCTTGGGACAGACCAGTTCGTGGCCTATCACGTCAACCGAATGATGAGTATAATTTGGTACTGCTAGGGAAGCGGCAAGGCCTGCAAGGGCATCGGCTTCGATGTTTTGGAGTCTGAGAACGTGTTCGATGAAGAATCCTTCAAATAACGAAATAATGTTGATCGCTAGATAGGGGATCGTGTCTTCATGGTGGACTTCGTATGAACCCCGAATCTGATTGACGATTAACTGCGAATCGCCGTATGCTTCAAGATATTCTACCCCCAGCTCTCTTGAAAGTTGGAGGCCAATGACCAAAGCATTGTACTCGGTCACATTGTTAGAGCAGGGTTCCATGAGGGAGTAAGCGCGACTGATCACTAGTCCGGAAGGAGAAATCAGCACCACCCCGACTCCAACGACGATGTTGCCCTTGGGTCCAGTTCTCGACGCACCGTCGAAGAACATTCGCCATATATCATCATGGGAGGCCGTATGTGAGTCGGCGACCTCATCTGGGATTCCTTCATATACTCTGGACGACTCTGAGCCTGGGTGGGCTACTAAAAAGTCTGCCAGGGCTTGACCTTTAACAGCCTTTTGCGGGCCGAAGATCATATGATAAGGAGACAGCAATATTGCCTATGTAGCGAGGCGGGAGCTGAGTGCCCCTGGTTTAGTCATGAGGACCCTGAGAGGGTTGACTCGTGAGATCACATGTATGGTTTGTCCTGTGACATAGTGCCGCGTCTTTTGAATGGCGAACACCAGGGCGAGGCATTCCTTCTCCACTGCGGTGTATCGGTGCTCTGGCCTAATCATCATTCGGCTGAGGTAATATATAGCTTGTTCATGGCCTGCATCATTGTTTTGTGCCAGCAGAGCACCGAGGGAATGCTCCATTGCTCGTACATATAGTAAGAATGGTTTCCCAGCAACCGGGGCCACCAGGACTGTAGTGTTCGACAAATATTCTTTGATGCTGTCAAAGGCACGTTGGCATTCTTCATCCCATACGAACGAGACTCCTTTCTTCATGAGATGGGTGAATGGCCGACATCGCCCGGAGAGGTTAGAAATGAACCTCCTGATGTAAGCTAGCCTCCCTTGAAGGCCTCTGAGTTCGCGAAGATTTCTCGGGGGACCCATCTCCAAAATTGCCTTCTTCTTCTCTGGATCTACATGAATTCCCTGAACAGTAATAATAAAACCCAGGAATTTTCCGCTGGATACGCCCAAGAAGGATTTTGTGGGATTCATCTTCAGGTTGTGTTCTCGCATCAGGTCGAATACCGTCCTCAGATCCTGCAGATGGTCTCCCTTATAGCGACTCTTGACGGCAATGTTCATCAACATAGCACTCCACAGTCTTGCGTAAGTGGTCTCTGAAGATGATACTCATGGCTCCTTGATATGTGGCGCTAGCATTCTTTAAACCGAAAGGCATGACTGTGTAGCAGTATGTGCCAATCGGTGTTCGGAATGATGTATGCTTTTTGTCGTCAGGAGACATCTTGATTTGGTTGTACCCCGAGAAACTATCCATGAATGATATGCGTTCGAAGCCGCATGTGTTGTCGATCATGATGTCTGTGATAGGGAGGGGGAATTCATCTTTGGGACATGCCTCGTTCAGACTGCGGAAGTCGAAGCAGATTCGAATCTTCCCATTCTTCTTGAGGACCGGTACTATGTTGGCGACCCAGTCCGGATGTTGTTCTTCATGAATGAAGCTGCTGGCTATCAGTTTGTTGACTTCGGCTTCGATCGCATCCATGATGCCCGGGCAAAAACGTCGTTGTTGTTGTTTGACCGGCTTTGTATCTGGCCGAATGTTGAGCTTGTGAAGGGCAACCTCGGGGTTTAGTCCTGGCATGTCTTCATAGCTCCAGGCGAACACATCAATATATTCTTTGACAAGTTCCAGTAGCGATTTTCGCTCTTCGTCTGTCAGGCCTTTACTGACGAAGATTGGTTTCGGAGAAGATTCGCTGCCGAGGTCGACCTGTATAACCTCATCTTCAGTAGGAGGTTCTCTCTGTTCGAACCGCTTTTCCCATTGTGCATCCAGCTGTTGGGCCTACGGCTCTAACTCGAGGATTTCAGGAATGTCTTCATCTTCTTCGTAAGCATCGGCGAATGCCATATTGACTGACAGAACTTGTCTGAATACGTCTCCGATGCTGGCATCCGAATCAGAAGTTGGTGACCCGGTTGAATGTGAATGCCAGTCGCATTCCTCATCTGAACTTTCAGGGGTCGTTGCGGGCGTAACGTACCCTAATCCACATCGGGTCTTGCTGTAGTAGTCCCGTGGTTTGCCAGCCAGGACTGGTGGCTTTAAAGGTAATCGTCGACTAGTGCCGTAGTTCAAGCCTGGCGTAGTCTCCAGATCATACCCCTGTTTTTGCATGAGGTATTTGGATTGGGGGCTATAAAGATACAGAGGCAGTCTCCCGGCATCTGATTCGAGATCGACCTTCTCTATGGTGAAGGGCTGTGGATCATCCTTTCGGCCGAAGATGATTGGATGGTCCCCTCCCTCGATTATGCGGTAAGCGTCTTCCACTGGAGTAAGCTGGTTTGCGGTGTAAACATTTGTCACCTGTGTGTGTAGGTGAGTGCCTATACCGTGTTCCATAACATACATTGTACAAAGCTTACTAAGCTCGAGGTAGTTCAAAGATAGCCCTTTATTGATGAAGTAAGGTATCTTTTCTAGCGGGATTACATCATCTGCGGAGGGAACATCAGTGTGGGCAGCCACATACTTGGCCAGTTCCGGTTCTTCTTCGGCTACCCCCTGTATAAATGAAGACTGAGAGGATGACCTGGGCAGCTTAATCATCAGGGGTTCTGTTGGTGGGACCGAACGTGGAGTTGTTGGCAAACTAGCGACCCCCAGTTTGGTACTCGATGCTGGGTGGGGAGTTGTTGGCTCGCTAGAAGCTCCAGACTTTGCATCGAGGTGACGATTCTTCTTGGGAAGGCGTATCGTCATTGGCTTGTCGGAGGGGTTGAGCTTCTCTGTTTGTGGCTGGCCGACTTTTGGCAGTCTAATTGTCAGTGGCTCCGTTGTGGGTCTTAGCGCTTGGCCGGACCTTGGCAACCGGATTATCATTTGTCCTTCTTCTGCCGAGAGGCTGATTGCGTCCTTACGCCGAGCGGCCGTAATGGGTGCGGATTTGCCAGGTTTGCGAGCTTGAAGGTGGATTATCAGGGGTTCTTCTGATCCTGAGGCCGTCTCAGTTCGAGCTTGTATATCTTCATCTAGGTGCCTCTTCGACTTCTCGTATAGGCAGGAATCCGAGTAGTAGGATTCGACCCCTTTGAAGGGATCAATGTCGGCGAATTCTGTCCTCACGAAGTCGTGCTTGTCGACATACTTGAAGCACTGGTGCAACGTGGAAGGCACGATCATATAATTGTGTATCCAAGGGCGCCCCAGGAGGATATTGTATGAAGTATCCGCATCTATGACGTAACAGGTCACTTGTGACGGAAGATCGCCAATTTGGCACTTCAAGCGAATCTTCCCAATTGGGTAGCTCCTGCCCGAATTGAAACCGCTGATGGCGGTGCTTGTTGGCGTTAGGCGATGCATAGGAATGCGGAGATGATGTAACAGACCCTTCGGGATGATGCTTATGGAAGAACCAGGATCAATGTGCATCCGATCCACCTTTACGTCACCGATGTATCCAGTGTAGTATAACGGACGATCGTGCAGGTTGGTTTTAATAAGCATATCTTGAGGAGTGAAGACAATGTTGGGCATCGCTCCTGTGCAAGCGCTGTCTTGGAGATTTGCAGGCGGGCTCTCTCATGTGAGGTTTACCAGAGCCAGATAGACGTCGGCATTCTGGAGTGCATCGCTCAAAGCCGTGCGAACATCTTTTGAGAGTCTCAGGAGCTCGTATAATGACAATTTGGCCGGGTGTTGGCCAATTGTGCCAAGATGTCGAAGTTGTAGGGCCTCTACAGCCCCTGAGGTGCCTCTTTTCGGAGGGATTTGTCAAAGCGAGTCTCCTTCGGCCTAGGCATGTCGGTCGTCGGAGGCTGAGAAGGTCCTAGAGCGTCAGCAGTAGCTGGCTGATGATCTTCAGCCAAGTTATCAGCCACAGGTTGGGATTGTGCCCCAGATCGGGCAACGACAGCCGTGACTTCTTTGACTTCTGCCGAGATTGTGCGACATGATCTGACTTTTCCACTCTTCTTCTTGCGAATGGAAGGTGGTGTGGACTGAGTCACCTCAAGTACCAGGTCCGGATGGACCCACATGACCTCCCCCTGTGATGTGGTGAGGGGCACTAGACCAGCAGCCTGATCCCGAGGAGGTAGAAGATTAGCAATCTCCATTGTCGCCAGAGGGACGGGTACCACACCGTCTTGAGTCTCTGTTGGAGGGAAGCTGCCGAATTGTACGGACACCATGTTGGCCGCCACGGTTACCTCCTCGAAATCGATGGCCAGAGCCTTCGAGTCGATGAGATGTTGGAAGTATCGTTTCAGTTGGTAGCCGTCGTGTGTAGCATGGTGGACGTAGCAGTGGTAATGGCAGTACTTTGGGCTCTCCATTTCTGCTGGCCGAGGTTCCCGTCTTGGTGGAGGGAGCTGAATTATGTCTCCTTGTATGAGCATGTTCAAGATGGGCTTGACGTGGCCGTCTTCGAAAGAGTAGGTCATTTGCGGCCATTGTTTGTCTGCCGGTTTTGACTCAGGTTGCTGGGCTGTGTCGGCCACCATAGCCTGCTTGCCCTTGTTGTCCCGATTGTTGGAGGAGTTACCACCATTATTGTTGTTGGTATTAGGGCACTTGCCCTTGTCCTCTCCCTCCGAGATGTGCAATCCCAGTTGGCGAGCCTTCTTCAACCGTTCTTTGGCGCTAGTTGTACTGATGATAAACGTCTTCCAGTCCTTAAATTAATTTTTGTCCATCCAGAGACTGATTGTTGGGAGCAATCTCTTTTGGCAAATTTCAATCAAGGAGGAATCCAGGTTACCAGACGGCAACTTCATTGCGGTTTGCCGAAACCGCTCAATATAGTTCCTTGTCAGCTCCTTCTCCCCTTGAACGACGTCCATGAGGGTGGACATCGTTACGTCTTTTCCTACTTCGTAGAATCTCTCCAAGAACATGCGCTTGAAGCTGGCGAAGGAGTGGATGCAGTTGTCTGGCAGGTTGCGATACCAGTCGAAGGCGACCCCTTCCAATGCCCCAATGAATAATCGTGTAAGGATGGCATCGTCATGGGGCAGATGGTCGGTGGTGACCTCGAAGTAAGTGATGTACCGACTTGTGGAGGTCTTGCCATCATAAGGATTGATGTTGAACGGCTTATATCTTGGTGGAAAGGGGACATCCCTCCATGCAGCAGGGTATGGTTGTCGTATTCTGAGGCCTTGAGAGTTTTCTCGAGCGTAAAACATGGCTCAGAGCTCCTGGACCTCTCTTCTTGCTTTCCTAGCCTCATCTGCAGCGGTAGGAGCTGACATTTTAGGAGAATTATTGCCCGGGTTTGGTGCCGCTGAATTTGAGTCCGCATTGACCGCGGGACCCGCGCTTGTTTGGCCAGGCATCCCTCCTTGCAAAGTTGTAAGAGCCGCTTTAATCTCGTCCACAGATTTGACCAAAGTGCGTAGTATAGCCTCCAGAGTGTCGATGCGCTGGCGATCACTGGGGCCATCTTGATCGTCGTTTGTCACGAACGCCGTCCTAACGCGAGTCGAGATGGAAGGGACGGTGGACGACGTGCCCTCCGAATCATACTCTTGTACAGAGAAGTCATCGGGGTATGTAGGAATGTTCTCCTCTGGTTCGGACTCAGAAGGAATAGTATCTCCAACTTCAGAGCTTTCTTCATCTTGAGAGTCATGGACGTCCTCGGGGACGTCGGCATCTGCTGTATCTAATGGGAGAGTTGTTTCCCCGGACTCGTCTCCTTGGAACATCAGATTGTCATGGATGTTCTGATGAGTGCTACCCCCAGTTTCAGTAACCCCCAGTGGTGTGGATGATGAATCTCCTACTGTAGTAGATTTAGTCTTCGAACGGGTACCTTGGAAAACTCCGGAGGTGGATAATCGTTTAGACGACAGTTTCTTAGTCACAGTGGTTGAAATTTTTGGGCTGGGGACGTTTATCTTCTTCCCTCTCCCATCGACGGGGATTTTCTGAGTAGAGTTGCAAGAGACGACGGGAGGCGCTTTGTCCTCTGAGCTTGGTCGTTGCAGCCTTTGGAAAACAGACTGCCGATCTTCTCTTGCTGTCGCGTTGTTGCAACCGCAGTTGATAATGACCTGGGTGCAGTGACGTCCATGTAAGGACTCTTTGCATACCGAGGCCTCTTCTCTTTCATTGCGCTTGTGGAGGATAACCTCACGCAGGTCAGATGAGTCTCGAACAACCATGTTTGCTCCCTGGGTTTTGGGAGACTTTTTGGAACCACTTTGTCTGTTTGCCGCCGGGGGCGGGACTCGAGTGGTTCTGTACAACTTCCCATCAGAGGCCCGCATAATGGTATGTGGAGCGCTCGGATGGTCAGAGGCTGAGCTCGCCGAGCTCGCGCTGCCCTTGACTTCTTCATTCGAGCGCCTGAAGGAGCATAGTAGGAAGAGTCAAAGTGATGCTGCAGAGAGTCAGACATATTCTCTTGGGCACATGAGAGATCAGGACCAAAGGAGAGGCGATCGAAGACTGAGCCTGAGCTGCGTGGAGCAGGCAGTATGCGGCTGGAGTCAACAGTCTTCATGCGGCTGGCAGTTGTGGCTGCATAGGTTTTCTTCGTGCGGCTGGAAGTCTCGGCCGCATGAGTTTTCTCCATGCGGCTGGCAGTTCTGGCCGCATGGATATTCTTCATGCGGCTGGAAGTTCTGGCCGCATGGATATTCTTCATGCGGCTGGCAGTTTCGGCCGCATGAGTATCATGCATGCGACTGGCGGTCTTGGCCGCATGAGTGTTTGGCTTCTTCCTAGAGCACATAGAATCACTCTTTGTCCCTGCAAGTCCAGCATCGTAGTGCTTTCCTCTGCCGGACTTGGGGACGGCAGTGTCCTCTATGGCTTGAAGTGGGGCCGCACGAGAGTCGCCTTCGCCGACTTGGACAGCAGAGAGTACTCCGTCCAGGGCCTAGGGAGGAGCAAATGATTTTGGCCTCCACTCCCTGCGAGCCTTCTTTGTGCGGTTTTGCTTCTGGACCGGGCTAGCGCTCCCGTCGGAGAGCATTTCTTCAAACGCCTGTTGGTCGAAGCGGACGGCCATCTTCAGTTGCATGGAGCCAAGTTTGGCTGCATCCGATTACGTCACCAACTTCTCAGCCGTGGAGAAGTTTGTCCCCAGCAGAGTCGCCATCGTATTTGCCATGAATTATAAAAGAACAGAACAATTATATCGGAGAACTGGACTTTTACTTCACAATACAAACTCGCTTGTACAAAGAAAGCCTAGGGACGAAAACCTAGGTACAGCAATCTAAGTACAATTGTTTATTTTAGATTCTGGGGGGTGACGATAGAGGCTCGAAAAAGCGACGACAGCTCTGCCTTACTCTTTGGACGATCGGGTGCAACCTTGGCTCTGGAGAAGATCTGCTTGGCGTTAATGAAAAAATGCTCTCCTTGCTCTCTCTATATATGCTTCTCTGCCCTTTCTTCTCCCTGGATTGATCTCTGGATTTTTGATTCTCTCCTCCTCTCTGGATTTTTTTTCAGATCCTCTGCAAGGGAATGGCACATTGCTATTTATAAGAGTGGGGGGCATCATTAGGGTTTGCAATGATTGCCTATCCTTAAAAGTCGGCGGCCTGAGAATTAATTAATCGGGGCCGTCCATCTCGAATACAATAGATTTAAGCAATTAATGTGATTGCATTAAATCTCTGTGGGCAATAAATATTGATTCCCAGGAATATTCGCGACTTGTGATGGCTTGCCACGTGTCTAATTTGCTCGATTTGACTTGATCTGGGCAATTATGGTGATTGCAACAAATCTGATTTTGTTAGGATTTGTTAGCACCCATAATTCCAGGAAGATAAGACTGCCACGTGTCTAAATCGTCGTGAAAAGCACCACGTGTCTCCATTGGGTCATCTTGGCAGAGCTGCATATGAGTGGGTCGCATGAGGATGAACGGCCGTATGAAGATGGGTAGCCGCATGGGGATGAACGACCGCATGAAGATGGGCAGCCGCATGGGGATGAACAGCCGCATGAAGATGGGCAGCCGCATGAGGATGGGCAGCCGCATGCTGACGGGCGGCCGCATAAAGGACGCAGCCGCATGAAGATGGGTGGCCGCATGAAGTGGGCGGCCGCATAAAGTGGGCGGCCGCATAAATACAGCAGCCGCATGCCTCGGGACTCGGTGGATTCTGCCAGCTGTGAAAAGATTTTCTCCTCTTTCCTAGGAACAAGCCTTTATGTCAGTCATTATTGCGCCTTTATGTCAGAGCTGTCAATCGTCAGGGCATTAAATGCAGCCAAAGATGAAGGGAAGAGTTGTTGAAGGCCACGTGGCTCTGGTCTCATGGAACTATCCGAACCGCATAGACGCTTGAGCCGCATAGACCCCTGAGCCGCATGGGCTCTCTGAGCCGCATGGAGATCCTTGGCCGCATAGACCTTTCTTTATTCTTTTCCATGCTTCTACAGCAGTAGGCCTCGAGGTGGTCAACCCCCAACTGTTTGGCTAGTTGGAGCTCGATGATGAGAGTGTTGTACTCGGCAACATTATTGGTGCATGACTCCATGAGAGAATATGCACGGTGGATAAGTAGTCCGTCAGGAGTAAAAAGGACTACTCCGACCCCGACGATGATTTTACCTTTGGTTCCTATTCTCGAAGAACCATCAAAGAACATTCGCCATACAGGACTGCCTATGATTGTATTGGACTCCAGGACCTCGTAAGGGATGTCATCGTAGAGTTTTGACGTTTCTGGTACAGGACGTGCCGCCAAGAAGTCGGCCAATGCTTGACCTTTAATCGCCTTTTGTGGGACAAACACCATTTCATAAGGTGTCAAAAGAAATCGCCCACGTGGCTAGCCACGAGTTTAGTGCCCCTGGCTTAATCATAAGAACTATGAGAGTGTTGACTCTGGAGATGACATGAATCGTCTATCCGGCCACATAATGGCACGTCTTTTCGATGGCGAAGACTAGAGCAAGATACAACTTCTCAACAGGATTACATCGATGTTCAGCACCAATCATGGTCCTGCTTTGATAGTAGATTATTTGTTCTTGGCTTTCTTGCTTCAATGGGCTAGCAAAGCACCGAGAGAATGGTCCATGGCTCAAATGTATAGCAGGATGGGCCATCCCACGACTGATGCTTCCAATACCGGAGGACTAGTGAGGTATTTCTTGATGTCGTCGAACGTGTTCTGACATTCTTCGATTAAGACATAAGAAACCCCTTTCTTCATCAGTTTGGTGAAGGGTTGCCATCGTCCACAGAGATTTACTATGAATCTTCTCATATATGCCAAGCGTCCTTGTAGACCCCGAAGTATGTATAGATTCTTTAGAGGTGCCATATCCAGAATGGTCTTGGTCCTTTTAGGGCCAATGTGGATACCCTTGGCTGTGACGATGAAGCCCAAGAACTTGCCCCTGGAAACCCCCAAGAAAGACTTGGTTGGGTTCATCTTTAGCCTATGTGTCCGAATCAAATTGAACACTATCCTCAAGTCATCCAGATGGCAGTATTTTCTCCGCCTTTAAACGACAATATCGTCAACATAACATTCCATTATTTTTCGGAGGTGTTTGCGGAATATGGTAGTCATAGCCCGCTGGTATGTTGCTCCTTTATTCTTCAAACCGAAAGGCATCACCGTATAATAGTAGATTCCTTTTGTAGTCTGGAATGAAGTGTGTTTTTCATCTTCGGGGAACATGTTGATCTGGTTGTAGCCTGAGAATCCATCCATGAAGGACATACGCTCGAAGCCACAAGTATTGTCGATCATCATGTTAGTTATCGGGATGGAAAACTCATCTTTTGGACAGACTGAGTTGAGATCCCTAAAGTCTATGCAGACTCGAATCTTTCCATTCTTCTTAGTGACGGGCACAATGTTGGCCACCCAATTTGAGTGTTCTTCCTCGCGAATGAACCCACTTTCTATGAGTTTGTCGACTTTTTTCTCTATAGCATCCATGATGTTGGGACTGAAATAACGTTGTTGATATTTGATAGGTTTAGCGTTGGGCAGGATGTTGAGTCGGTGCATTGCGACTTACTGGTCTATACCCGGCATGTCTTCATAGCTCCAAGCGAAGATGCCGATGTACTCTCAAATAAGTTGTATCAGAGATTCTCTGTCTTCTCCAGTCAAGCTTTTACTGATGAAGATAGGTTTAGGTGAGGAACATCTCCTAGTTCGACTTGAACGATCTCGTCTTTGGTGGGAGGATCTCGTTGTTCAAAGCGCCATTCATATTGGGATACTAAGCATTGAGCCCAATGTTCATCCTCGAAGAATTTGAGCATATGGTCTTCATCCTCGACTAGGGGATCTGTAGAGACCATATTGACGGACAATATCTTCTTAAAGGCTTGCCTGATATAGTATCGTAATCCCAAGTCGAGGAATCAGAGGAGTGAGAATGCATCATGACCTGTGGCTTCGAACTCTTCAAAGTTGTTGTGGGCGTAACATAACCCAACCCCCGACGAGTACGCTGGTAGTTGTTTTGAGACTTCCCCTTTGGAGCATGAAGTCGTAAAGGAAGGCGTCGGTCATTACCATAATTTAAACCTCTGTCACTGGTGAAGTCATAACCATCTTCTAGGTAAGGTGCTTGGCTTGAGCGTTGTATCAGTAGAGTCGCATCATGTAGTTATCGGGCTCCGATTCTGTGGAAGTAAGTCTTCGAGGATGTTCCACTTGACCGAAGATCATGGCTTCCTTATCTTTATTTTTTGTTGGAACAAGGAAGTGAGCATTTCAGGAAGAGACAACTCGGCTTGCCAGGTTAGCGATTGTCACTTGGGTTTCCAACATATACAGAGCATTATCTAAGAAATACATCGTGTTCCATCGTGCACAAGAGTAATTCAAAGACAACTTTCTATTAATAAAATATAGAATTTTATCCCGAGGGATTAAATCATCTAAAGAGTGCGCCTCAGTATTGGAGCATATGTAGTCCCCTAACTCCATATCAGTAAGAACCGAGGCTGCCATGGAAGATGGTGGAGAGTTCTCCGTTTTAGTTTGAATACCAAGGGAGCTGGAGTCATTGATTCCTGCAATTTTGAGGCTGCTTTTGGGGTCCTTCTGGGGAGTTTTATTTTATTATGCTCATGGCTAGTAGCCGACGTTGTCGGAGATGAGCGAGCAAAAGCCTTTCTTCGAAGCTTGATGACAAAAGGTGCTGGTGTCTAGGGAGGCTTCCCCTTTAGTCGAAACTTCAAAGGCTCTTCAGCCACAACTGCACTTTCTGATGTAGTTTTTGCCTCATTGTCGGCATCATTAGCATTATCGTCCAAGGGGACCGACTTGTACAGATCAGCATCAGTATAGTATGCTTCGAGTCCTCAAAATGATCTATGTCAGCTAACTCAGTTTTGATAGTCCCGTCGCTGGCTATATACTTTATGCATTAATGGAGAGTGGACGGGACAATCATGTACTCATGAATCCATTGTCGACCCAACAACATGTTGTAGTTTATGTCTACATCAATGATGTAATAAGTCACATCCGTCTTTAGATCGCCTATCTTACATTTGAGTCGGATCTTGTCCAAAGGTTCACTTTTTCAATCGTTGAAACCGCTGGTTGTAGTATTCGATGCGGTCAGCCGATGCATCAGAATCCCCATGGTTTGGAGTAAACTCTAAGGAATTATGCTGAGGGAGGAGCCATGGTCGATGTGGATGCGATCGACCTTGAGGGCACCAATATACCCTGTATAGTATAGAGGTCTATTGTGCCGATTGTTCTTCAGCAACATATCCTGTTGCGTAAAGGTGATATTACGAACCATCTCGGCCACGTTATGAAAATGTGGGCATGCGGCTAGATCTTTCTTGGGCGGTTGCACCTGGGTGAGGAAGGAATCATCGTTCTGCAAAGCTTCGCTGAGGGCATCCCGAGTCTCTTTGCAGAGACGGAGGAGCTTGAAGAGAAAGTACCGAACAGGAGTATTGGCAAGCTGTGCCAATATGTCGAAGTTGTAGGGCTTCATCGGCCCTACTAACGAGCCTTTCCTCAGTGGTTTGTCAATGCAAACCTCCTTCTACTTTTGCTTGTCTGCTGCAGGAGTTTGAGATGTGCCTGTTTATCGTATGTGGTGGTAGCAACAGTAGGCGGAGGTACTTCTTCCTCCCGGGCCTGGCTATCTTCTCGCTGGTGAACTGAGAGAATGGTAACTAGAGCGTCGTCAATCGACGTAGAAACCATACGACACGACTTGATTTTCTTCCCTTCATGAGAGCGCGCAGCAGGCAGCATCATATCTGGGGCGAGATTAGGATGGACCCACATAAGTTACCCTCGCAGCGTCGTAAGTGGGATAAGGCCTTGAGCTTTGTCACGGGCCAACGGAAGGTTGACCACTTCCATTGTCGCCCTTGACATGGGGACAATACCGTCTTGAGTTTCCATTTTTGGGAAGCTTCTGAAGTGGAGGTTCACCATATTGGCAGTGACTGTCTTGTCCTCTTAGTCGAGTGAGATGACCTTGGCATCAATGAGGTACTGGATCTACTTTTTCAACATATTGCAGGCGCATATTGAATGGTGAACGTACTGGTGGTAGTGACAGTACTTTGGGTTATCCACTGTTCCCACATCGTCAGGTGCTTAGGAGGCGGAAGTTGAAGCTTGCCATCCTTCATCAGCATGTCGAAGAGTTCTAGTACATCCTCACCATTAAAGGAGTAGCTTTTCTTCGGTTTTGGGGCTTCTGCCAGCTTCTAGTTCGTTGACGCTGAACATTTGGAGATGTTGACGGCCAGGGCTTGCTTCCACTTTCCGTATTTGTTGATAGGGTTATTGCTGGATGAGCATTTCCCTTTATCCTCAAGCGAGGGAAAACTCAGTGCTTCTACTGAGGGAAAACTCAAGTATCAACGAGGAGACTCCTTCTCATCGAATGGTACGAGAGTCTGTGGCTTGTATTTGGGAGAATATATCACATTAGCCCATTCATAGTGATATGGTTGTTGGATCCCCATCTTTTGGAGTGATTCATTCTTCTCTCGTGCCACAAAGCAAGCGTACAACTCCTTGAGAGCCTGTTACATGTCATTTGACATTTTGGGTCCAATTGTTGACGGAGTAGATGACTGCGGCAGTGCTTGATTTTCGACAGAAGTCGGTGCGGGATGAGGTGCATTGGATTCCCCATTCATTCCCGGGTCATGATTTGCTGGAGTAGAAGCGTTGGATGACATTTTACCCGTGATCTCTAGGACTACAGAGGTCAAGGCCTGCATAGTCTCGTTCAACGTATTCAGACCCGTCTCAAGGGCTTCTATACGTTTTTGATGACTGGACCCCTCCCTGTTTTTCGTATTGTCACCTTCGGCCAAGAAACGGACATCAGGTCCGGAGAGATAGAAGGGACTGTGGATCTTTCACTTTCTGGTTGAGACACCTGAGTCTCGTCATCCTGAGTGTAGACAGATAGATTGCGGTCATCCTCCAACTCATTGTAATTTCTACCCGCAACTTGTTGGTTGCTTGCGCCCACGGAGGCATTTGTGTCAGTCCCATACAATCCTTCTTAATGTTGAAACGAGGGATTATAATAAATAGTGGGGAGTTGGCTGCCCCTAGCTTGGGACAAGAGCTTGGTCTAAGTGCAGGTGTGTTGGAACACACCCGTGCTGGGTACTGCCGGCTTGTTGCCTCCAAGTCGGCCGAGACGAGAGGTTTCTTGGAATGCTTCTTGAGGGATGGAGAACCGCGTGTCACGTTGCATGAAGAAACGAGGAGTTCATCTTCCTCTTCACTCGAAGATCCTTTGCCGATTCTTTGATGGACAAACACTGTCGGCCGTAGTCGTTGGATGATGGACTGCCTATTCGGTGGCAGTACTGCTGTTTGGCAGAACAATAGTTGATTGTGATTTTGGCACAAGTGTGCCTTGGGTCAGGCACGTCGTGCGCAGCAGAGTCCTCCCTCGCCTTGCGCTTGTGAGAAATCATGTTGCGTAGATCAGAAGTCTCCATACCTATACTCATTTCGTGCACAGGGAAGCTGCGTGCATGAGTGCATATGTGGAGGTAGCATCCCTCTTTCCAGTTCCTACGCGCGAGATACACTTAGGTCCTGGTCAGAGATTTGCTCGTGAGGCAGGCTCACTTTATGCTTACAGCAACGCTACTCGCAAGAGTCTATCCCTACAGTATGCACCCATGGCTTGAATCATGCACATGAATGCTCAAGTGATAGCAGAGTTTTACTGGTTGAGGCATCAAAGCACTCGAACTAGTTTTATACTATTTTCCATTGGCTGCGTATGTGGCTGTCAATACAGGCCTTCGGTGGGCTGTTGGTGTAGCACTTTGGTCATGCAAGGCGTATGCTGCCTTGGATTTCTTCGCTCTATCCCTATAAGGTGCATGGCATTCGAAATCCAACAGATGTTCTCGCCTACGTCGCTGTCTTCGTGCACAGGTGGGAAGCTACATGCGTCTTCCTGCCCCGTGCCTTCGTCAGGCCTGCAACAGGAAGAGTGCGCGCTTTCGCTGCTTCTCCGCAATGGGAGTTGGCCGAGGAAGTACAACAACAACGGTTGAAGGTGTCTTTGATTCTTCAACGTTCAGAAGGTTATGGAGCGCGTCCCCATCCTTCTTGCTGCTCGTCACAGTAGTCTTGGGCACCCAAGTACGTCGAGTCTTCTTTGGTTTTACGAACCACTTCGAAGGGCTCGACTTATCTTCAAAGAGGAGATCTTCAAATGCTTGTTGGTCAAAAATTACAACTAGCATCTTTTGAGAAGTCGCCATCAAGTTATTGTCGGACTGCGTCTCCACCGTCTCGTCGGAGGAGAAAGAAGTCCCCAGCAGAGTCGCCATCTTGTTCGCAATGACAAAAGTTATACGAACTTTTTGTAAATTAAAGATGAAAAGAGTAAAAGAGATTCCTAAACATGAGATATAAGTACAAAAGTTTCTCGGAAAATATGACGGTAGAGATCGAGCATTGCAGCGGCTCCTTTACTCCATTGACGATCTAACGACGAATAGAACTTGCTCTGACTTTCTGATGTTCTTAAGTAGAACTAGGGGTTGCAAATCAAGAAAAAGCCGAAGGTCACTTGAACGAAGGAAAACTCCTATTCATAGGCAAGGACATATATGATGTCACGCCCCGACCCGGGAAATCGCTCGTCCTCGCTAGATTTTACCCGAATCAACGTCCTCGCTGGGGCGTGATGCCGCACGAGCCTGGAATTGCGCTCGTGCAAGGCAAGATAACGATTCACATAGTGATTATCTCAAATTCGTAACATAAGCAGCGGATGAAAACAAAGTATAACACAAGAATCTCTTTTATTCATAATGAACTAAAGATTACAAAGGCTCTGAATAGCCCAACATACATGCCAATTGGCTACAATGCTCATGATCTCTCTAGCTCACAAAGGATTACATTGTTCCATACATTATGCATCTATATAGCCACCAAGTAGTCTTCGGCCGAACATCTCCATGTCTCAAGTCCGAATGCCTATGCGGAAGCTCCTCTTGAACGCCAAGGACTCCATGCCTCGGCACGTCCAAGCCAAGCTCTGCCCCGAGCCGATCATAACCTGAGCCTGCACATAAACTAGTGGGGGATTAGTGCTTTCGTCCTTGCTTCGCACTGATCAAGACCCGCTCGCACCAATACCAAACACTAAATCATTTAGTGGAACATGCATCATTATTGGTGATCTTTCTACTTAGCCTTAGGATCAGTTTCATGGCAATACTTAAACATAGCACTTTTATCATAAATGTGTCCCTTGCCGTGTTCCTGCAGCAGATACAGTTAGCCATAATATGAACGTAAACATGGTGTTCGTGCTCATCTCCGTCCCATATTGCCTAGCCTGCACGGGTTAGAACTTAACATAGAATCATATCATTCATGCAACAGCCAACCATAAACTTAGACCATGCATAAGGGTCGCAGACCCTGCGCCTGCACCCGACTCTCATCTCGGCCCACCGGCCCTATCTATATGAAGGTCACGGTGTTTCGCACCGTAATGGACTTGGCATCTCTTATGTGTAAGCCTACAATCGCTTCGATACGGGTTGCTAGCCCAGTATCCGAAGGATCCCAAACTTACGGATATCATAGCTTATCACAGCACTGGACGGTCGCAATCCGTCCGAATGTTGTGCACCATAAATACCACACATAATTCCCTCCTTGGCTGAACGGTCCCGGCACCCCGGCGTAACCGTTCGAGGGAAGTCGTACCCGTGCACGGGCCATCCAAGTCCATTGACCATGCAATACGCGCCATAGCAAACACACATAACAATCCAACCAAATCCTCCGTTGCATAAACATAGTCTCGTTCCATAAACGGTTTCCCGTGCCATAAACGGTTTCCCGTGCCATAAACATATTCGCGTCTCATAAACATAATCCACCATTCATATGGGGAACTCCGTCGGCGTTATGCCCCAACACATCCATATTGATGCACGACGCCCAACGGCTTAGACATCTCGTACTTGTATTCAACGCGTACCATTCGTAAGTTATTCTCATAGCATAATTTCGTAATTACTTAGTCTTTTCGTAACATAAGTGCCCGAGGGCACGCTCAGCACCGTAATCAATGTTCTACGCCTAGTGTTCAATGTTTTCGGAGCCGTGCACACGATGCACATCTCAATATCGTCTTTCAATTTTCTACCATCACTGTCCTACCGCGACCCGTGCACTCGATGCACGTCGCTTCAATTGTTCGATTGTTCAATGTTCTATCTGAGTGTTCAACGCATACTTAGACCTTTCGTCGCCGAGCCATGCTCGCTAACTCGATAACATATTACGCGTACAATGATATCTCTTATTAGACGTGAAGGAATATGGAGAGAGAGTCAAGAACCCGCCCACCTTAAGCCGATACGCCTTGCCGTCTCGCCGATTGAAGCGTCTCGCTTCCATAACTCGATTGCATAGCTAACTCCCGGACTTAGCCATTCCTTTGGACTACTCGGTTGATTTGGCCTATCGCGCCCATACCACAATCCGTTGCAAGGCCACGATTTGGTTTTGCGGACACTTCATTGCATAAGGCAAAATGCCGACCTCTTATCGTCCAGCGTAAAAGCATTGCCTGCACACCAGATCAACTAAAATCAGCACTTGCTCAACGGGACTTATCTTTTGCATCGATTCGATTCATAGATTCCAATCGACTCAAAGCTTACCTTTTGCCAACGTAACTCTAGCATCAACTCGCATCGATACTTCATCGGGTCAACGCAACTTTTCGAGTCAATGACTCATCGTAATGCACCGATGCAGAGCGGGGCATTACATAATATACCACTCAAAATCAGGTTCGTCCTCGAACCGAAACCAACACTTAATCCAAGTGCCTCGCTAGATCGTTTCACGATCTCGTGCTACTATCGTTGGAATCATACAACTTAGTTTGGATCATACACATATTTTAGGCGTCCCACCAATATATGCATTTCAGCCAAGCTCAGTTGTAGGATATCGGGACAACTAACAAGCTCAACTTAAATCCTCAAACACCAATCGATCCGTACTCGACTTAGTCATATCTTAGCGCCTATTCCCAAAATACTCCTCGTATGTGTATTCCATAACATGCGATCATCTTCCAACAACTTGCACATAACTTAACTCGAAACTATTAGTTCGATCTCATAAGTTTCTCGCCGGCCACCTAACACTCGCATTGCATCGAGTCATTGCGCATCTGATCGCAATAAGTCTCTGCAGCACCTATTCGCCCAACCGTTTGCCTATCTCTCACATAACTCAAGTCTTTCATCCAATCATTCATAACATTTGGCCTTAACGACATGGACTAAGTCCACATGTCCCGAATTCTCTCGTCTACCATTTGCACTAAGTCTCGCACCCAACTATTCCGACATGATCCACGTTCTCGAACCATATACGTATCGCGTCTGGGGCTACCCCTGCTAGGTAACTTATCTAGACATCGTGCTTAATCTCTCCCGACACAAGAGGTCAACTTGAGTCTACGATGCTCAAAGGCAACAATCTTTCCGACCCAAGGTCTCTTATGATACGCCTATCTTCAATACTCGACCGAGTACGAATCCTTTACTCAATCTTCGAATAAATCCCGACTAGTTCATTACGTAACATAGATTGCGCGCTCAATGCACATAGCCTAACCGTTACTCAAACCGATCTACGACACAACTCTTAAGGTCGTTTTACTATCCGTCGCTCTCGCGCATTGTAAAATTCTTGCAATCGCCTTACCGCGTCACTACGCTAAGCACGTTCCTCAACATCCACTCGATCCAACATAACTTTTCTGACCATATCGATTCTAGTACTCGCTAACTTTCGAGACACGATACTCACTCGCTAAGACTTATCCTCAACATGCACTACCTCATTCCTTATCCTTCTTACGCGACTTATTTAGGGTCATCCTACGGGACTTCTTACATTTACTTGATTTGGCGGTCAAGTCTTCTAGGGTCATCTGCCCCGAAACTACGCTCGATAATTGAAGATCATCAACGAGGGACAGTTACAACGAACCATGCTATATCCTATCGCGGAGCCAAATCAATTCCTGACAATTCCTATGCGACTTTACCCAATCCAACATACCAATCCATAATTCATCTACCCCCGCGCAACTGATGCACCGTTGCTACTCGAATTACTCATGCGCTTGCGCGCCGTTACTACTCGAATCACTCATGCATTACCGTCGACTGTTTTCGCTAGTCGTATGACATCTACTCGTCTCAAGTTCAAGTTTACCTATTCGTGATCATAGTTTGACACATTCCATACTCATCAAAACCATCCTCGAATAATTTCCGCATCAAACCACAAGTCAAATCCGATTCTGCCATGCCAGGTAAGTTTGATCATCCCCGCTGTATGAATCACCATACCAGCGCTCACGCGGGACGATCGCCCTAATTTGGCGTGACGCATGTGCGATGCTGGAGTTGCACTCGCATAAGACAAGAATGTCAACATAGTGGTTATCCACGAATCAATCCAGACACTTTCGATTTCATCCGAGTAACATCTGTCGACTCTCAAATTCTCCGAAGTATTCCTACTGTTAGCATCCAAACTGCCATAACTTAACTTGCATCCTATTCATCCAACAACAATGCTCAACATAATTTTCGTTCATTCGATCAGAGTATCCCCGAGTTATTACATATTGTCTTTGATACGCCTCAATACCATCGTCGATATGCATAACTTGAACATCTTCCTTTCTCATAAGCTCAAATTCATTGCAATCATTGCCATTATCCGAACTCGAATACGAATCAAGTCTCGCACTTATCAAGATCCATTCAGTTGTAACTACTTAACATCGTTGCGACACAATTTCTCACATATCCATTCTCATATCCCTAACTCGCACTTCCAAATTGTGCTACCGACTCCTCGCGCTAACCAAAATCTGTTCGCACGATTTCTCCGTACCTACTCAACACGTTCCGAACAAGCTTCCGTACTAACTCAACATAAATTTGACCGGTTCGACCATTTCCTCAACGTATATTTCTTCGCTATGCTCAGCCTATCGTTCGACTTACACTTAACGAATCCTCGTCCGACGTATCCTCCGTGGATATGACTTCGCATATACTCGTTCAACTTAGTTCATCAAGGCATACTCGCATCGACTTCTCTCAAGTCATTCCCACTCAAGTCTCGATACTACTCCGTCCGTTGAGGACAAACACATCGTAACAATACAATCGTCTCGACGTAACCTATAGCAAGTCACCGACCGGCTTAACATCGCTATCGCTAAGTGGTATTCCATATACCACTCAGGATCGAGCCTATCGTTATCGATACAATACTTCGCTATACTGATCGCATAATTGGTATTGCATATACCACTCGAAATCGAGTCCTTACTAGACTTTACACTTCGTATAGGTCCGACATTTATCCCCCAATCAACTATCCCGTATAACGATCCTTCCGATCCCAGCTCTAGCGTTAGCTCAAGTTTGGCACACATTCCATCTAACTGTACCATGGCGATCGTATCGATCACACCCGCAACATTCGCTTATTCAAAGCTCAACGCGACATTCAGCCAACATACATGTTCGCCTACTCAACTCGACTCGTTCAAATCGCATCCACTATCTTCCAATCTCGCTCGTTGCAACTCGTGCAACAATTTACTCTCGATACTTAAGGTCATTACTCAATCTCGTGCAACATATCGCTATCCATCCGCGTAGCCATACAACACGCATCATACCATATCGACTCATTGCACTGATACAACGAACGATCCACGACTTGCTGCACTCCGTGCAACCAACAACACATAACCGTTCGCATAGCAACATAACACGCATCGCCTCACATATCGACCCGTTGCACTCCGTGCAACCAACAACACATATCTCCTCGCACTTCGTGCGACCGACAACACATAACTCCTCGCACTTCGTGCGACCGACAATACATATATTCTCGTACTTCGGAAAACCATAATCTCATAACCCGTTGCACTTCGTGCAACCAACACTCTCCGATGGCACCCGGAGATCACGTAATAGTCACGACATACTTGTGGCAGACGTATGCACTTAATATAGACTTATTGTATGGAACATCCAATGTAGCGTCGAGCAGATCCATGAGCCATGCGGTTGCGAAAATAACTTAGAGTCAACTGAATTCGATAGCGAAGCAACTGAGGGTCCAAGAGATTCATGCACGGTCCAAAGGATGGAACCGCTCTGATACCAACTTGTCACGCCCCGACCCGGGAAATCGCTCGTCCTCGCTAGATTTTACCCGAATCATCGTCTTCGCTGGGGCGTGATGCCGCACGAGCCTGGAATTGCGCTCGTGCAAGGCAAGATAACGATTCACATAGTGATTATCTCAAATTCGTAACATAAGCAGCGGAAGGAAACAAAGTATAACACAAGAATCTCTTTTATTCATAATGAACTGAAGATTACAAAGGCTCTGAATAGCCCAACATACATGCCAATTGGCTACAACGCTCATGATCTCTCTAGCTCACAAAGGATTACATTGTTCCATACATTATGCCTCTATATAGCCACCAAGTAGTCTTCGGCCGAACATCTCCATGTCTCAAGTCCGAACGCCTATGCGGAAGCTCCTCTTGAACGCCAAGGACTCCATGCCTCGGCATGTCCAAGCCAAGCTCCGCCCCGAGCCAATCATAACATGAGCCTGCACATAAACTAGTGGGGGATTAGTGCTTTCGTCCTCGCTTCGCACTGATCAAGACCCGCTCGCACCCATACCAAACACTAAATCATTTAGTGGAACATGCATCATTATTGGTGATCTTTCTACTTAGCCTTAGGATCAGTTTCATGGCAATACTTAAACATAGCACTTTTATCATAAATGTGTCCCATGCCGTGTTCCTGCAGCAGATACAGTTAGCCATAATATGAACGTAAACATAGTGTTCGTGCTCATCTCCGTCCCATATTGCCTAGCAAGCACGGGTTAGAACTTAACATAGAATCATATCATTCACGCAACAGCCAACCATAAACTTAGACCATGCATAAGGGTCGCAGGCCCTGCGCCTGCACCCGACTCTCATCTCGGCCCACCGGCCCTATCTATATGAAGGTCACGGTGTTTCGTACCGTAATGGACTTGGCATCTCTTATGTGTAAGCCTACAATCGCTTCGATACGGGTTGCTAGCCCAGTATCCGAAGGATCCCAAACTTACGGATATCATAGCTTATGACAGCACTGGATGGTCGCAATCCGTCCGAATGTTGTGCACCATAAATACCACACATAATTTCCTCCTAGGCCGAACGGTCCCGGCGCCCCGGCGTAACGGTTCGAGGGAACCGTACCCGTGCACGGGCCATCCGAGTCCATTGACCATGCAATACGCGCCATAGGAAACACACATAACAATCCAACCAAATCCTCCGTTGCATAAACATAGTCTCGTTCCATAAACGGTTTCCCGTGCCATAAACGGTTTCCCGTGCCATAAACATATTCGCGTCTCATAAACATAATCCACCATTCATATGGGGAGCTCCGTCGGCGTTATGCCCCAACACATCCATATTAATGCACGACGCCCAACGGCTTAGACATCTCGTACTTGTATTCAACGCGTACCATTCGTAAGTTATTCTCATAGCATAATTTCGTAATTACTTAGTCTTTTCGTAACATAAGTGCCCGAGGGCACGCTCAGCACCGTAATCAATGTTCTACGCCTAGTGTTCAATGTTCTCGGAGCCGTGCACACGATGCACATCTCAATATCGTCTTTCAATGTTCTACCATCAGTGCCCTACCGCGACCCGTGCACTCGATGCACGTCGCTTCAATTGTTCGATTGTTCAATGTTCTATCTTAGTGTTCAACGCATACTTAGACCTTTCGTCGCCGAGCCATGCTCGCTAACTCGATAACATATTACGCATACAATGATATCTCTTATTAGACGTGAAGGAATAGGGAGAGAGAGTCAAGAACCCGCCCACCTTAAGCCGATACGCCTTGACGTCTCGCCGATTGAAGCGTCTCGCTTCCATAACTCGATTGCATAGCTAACTCCCGGACTTAGCCATTCCTTTGGACTACTCGGTTGATTTGGCCTATCGCGCCCATACCACAATCCGTTGCAAGGCCACGATTTGGTTTCGCGGACACTTCATTGCATAAGGCAAAATGCCGACCTCTTATCGTCCAGCGTAAAAGCATTGCCCGCACACCAGATCAACTAAAATCAGCACTTGCTCAACGGGACTTATCTTTTGCATCGATTCGATTCATAGATTCCAATCGACTCAAAGCTTACCTTTGGCCAACGTAACTCTAGCATCGACTCGCATCGATACTTCATCGGGTCAACGCAACTCTTTGAGTCAATGACTCATCGTAATGCACCGATGCGGAGCGGGGCATTACATATGATGTGCATAAGGGTTTTGGCGTGCAGGAGCACTGCACGCGAGATTTCAGAGAATTTATGTTTGTAACTACTCTGTGAAGGCTATTGCTGAGATGACACGTGGTGGCCGTTGGAATTCTCCGTGATCGAGATCTTAGACAGTTATCATCCTTCATCAATATGATTGATTAATTGACACATGGCATGTGCCTATTGCTCGATGACTTGGCTCAGATGAAACTGACTAGATTTTGCTCCTATCGAGAGAAGTACTGTTTAAATAAAATGAAGTTCGATCTCATCTCAGGAGCGGAGAGATTAAACAGAATCAGATTTGATCGTATCTAAAAAGATACAATAATTTAAACAAACTGAATTCGACCCTATCTCAGGGGTGGCGGTTTAAACAAACTAGATTTGATTGTATCTGAAAAGATACATCTGCCATACTGTCTATGTGGCATAATGCCATGTTGTAGGGGACTGCACGCTATACGAGCTGCGATTTTGAGTGTGTTTGAGCCACTGCACTTTTGGGCGGCGAGAAGGCTGCTATGGAGGCGACGAAGTCACTACGCTTTTGGGCGACAGGGAGACTGTCATCTTGAGGAGACAAAGTAACTTCACGTTTGGGCGACGAGAAGACTGCTCTTGAGGAAACAAAGACACTGCACTTTTGGATGACGAGAAGATTGTGCTATTGAGGAAAAGAAGTCAATGAACTTTTGAGTGACGAGGAGACTGTGCTCTTGAGGCACCGAAGTCACTACACTTTTGGGCGACGAGAAGACTGTGCTCTTGAGGCAATAAAGCCACTACGATTTGAAGGGACTGCGCTTCTGGGCAGCTATGAGAGCTGTGCTTTTACGAAGCGTCGAAGTTGCTGATGGAGCCGTTGAAGGGGTTGTGCGTTTGGGAAGCTATGAGAGCTGTACTTTTACGAAACGTCGAAGTTGCTGACAGAGCCGTTGAAGGGGCTGGGCGTCTAGGCAGCTATGAGAGCTGCGCTTTTATGAAGCATCTAAGTTGCTGACGGAGCCGTTGAAGGGGCTGCGCTTCTGGGAAGCCATGAGGGAGCTGCGCTTTTACGAAGCATCAAAGTGGCCGTGCTTTTGACTGACATCTGCCACCAACTGTCTGATTACTGACAAATTGATAGCTTTTATTTTGCTATCTTCTGACACTTCGCTCTATATGCAATTAAATGCTGAAGTAATGGCCCAGTGTATGTACCTTATTCAGAGTGCTGCATTTTTTGATCTCCAAGGCGCTGCGCTTTTGGCGTGCTAATCTACTGTGATTTTAAGGCACTGTGACACCGCAATTTTGAGGCATTTTAAGTCAATACTAATTAATTCCTGCCATTTTGTGGGGCTCAGAGGTGATGACTTTGACTGAAGATTTTGTCATCAGCAAGCAAGCCTCAGTGTCAGACACTATTCAGTAACATTGCGCATTAGTCGAAGCATCAACGCATCTTCTAGACGCTTCTTCGAAAAGTAGCGCTCATGCGCATCAGCAAATGGAACGCTAATTCAAAAAGTACCGCCTATGCGCATCAGCTAATGGAGCGTTGCCCCTTGCTTGGTTCCTGTGCATGAGCGCCCAAGTGAAAGGGAGACTTCGAGAACTGTGTCATTCAAGGCATCGAAGCACTCGAACTAGTTCTGTACAGCATGTCGTCAGCGTGTTCATTACTGCCCGTGCATTTTTTCGGCTAACTATTGGCATAGCATGTTGATCACGCGAGGCGCATGCTACCTTGAATTTCTTCGTACTATATCCCTAGAAGGTGTGTAGTACTAATAATCCAACATTGCCATCCCCAGGGGGGCAGACAATTCTGTCAAAGACAGAGGGTCTTTCCTGCGCTGCAGGCTTCTTGCGCATATAGGATGTTGCGCCCTTCTTCTTGTGTTGTGCCTTCATCTAGCATGCAGCCTAGGAGTGGCAGTCTTCGTTGTGCTTCCCACCCACTTTTTATGGCTCAAACGGGCTTCCGATATTCGACGGGCTCCCTTTACTTTTTGTGTGTGTCACTTTTCAAAGGAGGCAAGGGGTCTCTATATATAGAGTGGAATAAGACTTGTCTTCTTCTCCTTTCCGATGTGGGACTAAAAGCAATATGCTTCTTTTCCATGCTTCTATATTATCCGAGCTCGAAATACGGAAATAGAGCGTCATTTCTTATCGATGCAGCCATTAACTCCAGAGTATAGGAGGAACTTGGCCAGGGAAAGGGTTACTACTACCAGGGTGGAATGAGCCGAAGCTTTGAAGAAAATAACTTCTGACCTCAGCACTCTACCTCCACAATGAGTCTTCCAGAGAATGAAATGAATGTAATAATCTTTTTGAACCGTTTTTATCACATTTTTGAGACATGTAATAGTTTATGTTCTCAATATTACTAATGAAATAAAAAAAATGATAATTTTTTGCAACCTTATTACTTATTATGTATCTGATTGAGACACAAGCAATATATAAAGGTGTAGAAATACATTCATAGGTCCTGGATATGACGTATTTCTTGAAAACAACATCACTTATTATATTTGTTAGTGGTAATATAGACGTAACATAATATAACTTGATGTGATATTTTTTTTGGGACGTCATTATTAGACGTAATCTGGACATGACTGGTCGTTGACATGGACAATATAGTTCAGAGATAATATGGACGTGAATTCTTATATCTGTTGATTATTCTAAATCCAATTGGGGTTCAAGAATAAGATGTTTCTTAAAATGACTGGGTTTCAAAAGATGATATTTTGATGATATGTTGTGGTGGATATTATGGGTTAATCTTTTGAGGATGTACCATAAGATCTGGGTTAGACTTTGCTGAGAAATTTGGGGACTTATTATCTATTGATTTACTCACGAGATAAAGAATAAAAGAAAATAATTCAAAGATTGTGTATGTAGAATATTTTGCTAGAAAATGTGATACACGCTTTCAAACAAGGTGTTTCTTTAGAAATTTTCCATTGATATGCATCATAGCTATTCGACCATCCATCTCGGTCAACTGGTAAGCTCCATTAGAGAAGACTTTGCTTGTGATGTAGGGACCCTCCCACTTTAGCTCGAACTTGTTGTTTGCCATGAAAAAAGTTATACGAACTTTTAGTATATTAAACGTGAAAAGAGTACAAGAGATTCCTAAACATGAATCTAAGTACAAAAGTTTTTAGGAAAATGTGACGGTGGAGATAGTGCGATGCAGCGGTTCCCTTACTCCGTTGACGATCTGACGATGAATAGAACTTACTCCGAATTTCTGATGCTTATAAGTGGAACTTGGGGTTGCCAATCAAGAAGACGTCAAAGCTCTTTTGAAAGAAGGAAAACTCCTTCTATTTATAGGCAAGCACATATATGATGTATATAAGGGTTTTAACGTGTAGGAGCACTACACGTACGAGATTTCGGAGAATATCCGTTTGTAACTGCTCTGTGTTGGCTGCTGCTGAGCTGATACGTGGCGGTTGTCGGAATTCTCTGTGATCTAGATCTTAGACTGTTGTCATCCTTCATCAATATGACCAATTAATTGACACATGGTGTGTGCCTATTGCTCGATGACTTGGCTCAGATGAAACCGACTAGATTTTGCTTCTATCAAGTGAACAACTATTTAAATAAACTGAAGTTTGATCTCATCTCAGGAGCAAAGGGATTAAACAAAACAAGATTTGATAGTATCTATAAAGGTACAATAGTTTAAACAAACTGAATCCGTCTCTATCTCAGGGGTGGCGGTTTAAACAAAACGGATTTGATTGTATCTGAAAAGATACAAATGCCACACTGTCTATGTGGCATGATGCCACGTTGTAGGGGGACTGTGCACTATATGAGCTGCACTTTTGAGAGTGTTCGAACTACTGTGCTTTTGGGTGGTGAGAAGGCTACTGTAGAGGCGACGAAGTCACTACGCTTTTGGGCAACGGGGAGACTGTGCTCTTGACGCGATAAAGTCATTGCACTTTTGGGCGACGAGGAGACTATGCTCTTGACGCAACAAAGTCATTGCACTTTGATGGGATTGCGCTTCTAGGAAGCTATGAGAGTTACGCTTTTATGAAATGTCGAAGTTGTTGATGGAGCCATTGAAGGGGCTGCGCGTATTGGCAGCTATGAGAGCTGCGCTTTTACAAAGCGTCGAAGTTGCTGATGGAGCATTGAAGGGGCCGCACGTCTGGGCAGCTATGAGAGATGTGCTTTTACAAAGCGTCGAAGTTGCTGACGGAGACATTGAAGGGGCTGCGCGTCTGGGAAGCTATGAGAGCTGCACTTTTACGATACGTCGAAATTGCTAACGGAGCCGTTGAAGCTGCCGTACTTCTGGGAAGCTATGAGAGAGCTACGCTTTTACGAAGCGTCTAAGTTGTTGTGCTCCTAATGAAATGACTATCTTTGAGCGGCCGAGTCAATACTCATTTAATTGCTGCCACTTTAGGGTGGCTCGAGAAGTGGTGACTAAAAAGCCTGGCCAAATGAATCTGTTATGCGATTCATTGTGCTGAGTCCTAGGTTCATCCCATTACTCCGGAGTTCGTTGACTGACTACCATGTGTTATGTGGGTTGGGCCACATAGCCTATATAAAGAGGAGCTTTGGTGTGAGACCTTGCTCACAGTTTCCATTCATTCCCCTGTCATGCTCGACCCCGTCTTAGCTTTGGACGACTATAGGCCTTGCATAAGTCAACTGTTGGTTGTGGATCTATTCGTTTACAGAATATGTGGCTTTGTAGAAGAACAACTATGGAGTTTCGAGATGCACTTAAGCATTTGGCATAAAGGGTTCAAACCTGAACAACATCTTGGAGGTATTCGAGGTCCAAGCTACCGAGTTTAGATTAATTGCCAACTCGAACAGCCATAGGTTATGCTCTGCCCTGCTTAATAATGGCTTCATTATCCATAATGGTGTGGGGGGAGCTGCGAGACCTGTTAGGCTGGAAGAGCCGAAAGTAGGGCTGTGAGCTTCGTGCAAGAGCTGAGTTCTTGCTCTGGCCAATAGCTGCCTCATTAGCCATATTGGAGTTCTTCCACGTCTGACTAGGAAGTGGTCCGCTTTGACAAGGAAGTGATTCCCTCTGACGCTGCTGCGCTTTTGTGGACGACGCGCTACTGAAGATTACGCACTTATAGGCTGTGCTTTTAGGTTTTAGTCCTTATATGTAACCATGAAGAGTCTGTCGTAGATCTTGTGTGAACATTATTTTTCATAAAGCACTTTCCTTTACACACTTCATTTTATAGCACAAGTTTTTGAAGTGCGCAGAAAGTTATACATCTCCTGCGTTCCTATGAAGTATGTAGAGTAACAGTCTTCTGCACTTCCGTAACTGCTCCGCTATTTTCATGCTTCTACAAGACCCCCTTCAAAGTTTTTAAACTTGAACAAGTTTGGAACACTTTGAACAGAAGCATGAAATGACACGTGTCGTCGAGAATGCATAGAGGGTTGCTAACAGGCTGGCGTCATGCTTTGCTGTCAGCATTAAATACTTTTGAACCGTCATTTCAAAAAGTAATAATAATTCTTCATTTTTAGGATTTAAAATCCATCATGATTTCGCTTTATCTCCCACGACGTTCGAAGAGTTTCTTCGAATACAAAGAGTTTTGTCTTCATCCGCTTACGTGGCTCCGCTCTATAAGTAGAGTTTTGCTCGGAGAGAGAGATAGCCTCTCTGCCATCTGTGCTCTTTTTCAACTAAGGCTTTCTTTTCAGCCTTCTTCTTCCTCAAAACTGTAGTCTTCCCAACATGGCTCCCAAGAGATCGAGAGCCCCTAGTGCTCCCAAAGGGGCTGCAGCAAACACGAGAAAGGCCAGAGGGGCTACGGCGAGCACGAGACAGGCTAGAGGGAAACGACTGGCCTTAGAAGCTGTCGGCGTCGATGATGATCCGGCCGTTAGCGTTGAAGTGCAGAGAGACGTACGGCCGCCGATTGCAAGTAGGTGTCCGATGAACATTGACACCCTAGATTGCTGATGCACATGAGCATTCACTCATCGGAGTAGCATCTCAAAGATGTGCTAAAGTTCTTTCCGCTGATGCGCATGGGCACCATTCCTCGGAGTGGCGTCCCGAAGATGTACTAAAGCTCCATCAATCGATGCGCATGGTTGTTACTTTTATGAAGTAACGACTGTAAGATGTGCTGAGGTTTCTGCTAACACGCAGAGTCACTAGCATTGTCTGTGCAGTACAATTTATGATGTGCCTGTGCGGACGTTCGTTTGCTGACACGCAGTACAACACTCAGAGTGCCTGCACGGATGCTTCCGCAGTGACTGTACGGACGCTTTCTCACTGATGCATAGTGCCACTAGGCAGTGCTTGCATACATTATTTCTTTCAAAAAATACTTGCGTTTTCTTGACACATTTTGTTCATGTGTAGTTTTGGTGGCCATGACCCTTTTTGGGGATATCATTATTGATTCAGCGGTCTGCACCCTAGACTTAAATGTCGATGAGGCGCTCGTTAATCCTGCCATGAATTTGATCGCCCAAGGTCAATCGAAAGAGCGACTGGCTATGATACGGGATCAACAACATGTATACTTCCATCGTATAATGGATCGAAGCAAGTTGTCTCTCCCTTCTGATGCCGTCGAGATGCTAAAACTTCGGTTTCTTTTTGGTGGTCATCTGATTTTCAAAGAGACTTACCTCCTGGAGATAAATGAGGAGTGGTACTTCGAAAATGACAGCCTCCCTTTATATCTTCCATCAATCAACCGATACCTTCCGCTCTCGGTTTTATCCTACTTCGTCCAAAAATGTCACATGAAATGAGAACTGAGCCAAGAGCAAGGGGGGTTAATGACAGGCCATTTTCAGGTGGATTGGCATTCTAAGAGGAGGGATACTTTTAAGAGTGCACGTGATGGTCCCTCTTACACTTTGCATGCATTGCTTCCTGATCCCTTGCTCAGCGATTTTACCATAGTTGTACATCCGTTTGTGGCTTTTCTTTTCGCAAATAGGCTTCTCGTGATGGGATGCACGTATCCGAAAAAAGCCTTCTGGGTCAAAGGCTGGATCCATCCTAAGACTGAATGGCTTGAACTAACCTATTGGGTGTTCGGTAGGTTCAAGGAAGATCTGAAAGGTACGGGCTTACATCGTACCATCAGGGCTATCGAACATGGTCTAAAAGTCAATCAGTCCCTATTCGTGGCCTTGCTAGAGATGTATAATCACCACACCAGAACTTTTTTCACTCCACGTGGAGAGATGGGGTTGGCCCTCCATGAGATGTACGCCATTTCGAAGAGGTGTTTTTGATGCTGGAGAACAAATATCCTGAAATGATGGCAGTGTACAAAGAACTATTTTGCCATCGTCAAGTATGCGTATGCCAGGACTCAGCGAAGACTCATCCCCACATTAAAGCTTTTAAGGACTATATCTTCGAAAAACACACGTTAGAGCGAGGGACGGTCCACTTTACCATGCGTAGGGATTATACCACTAACGAGGTAGAAGATATGATGGTTAAAACTAGGATAGTCGCTCCCTCAGAAGATGCTAAGGGAAACCCACCTCCATCGTTCACAACTACTTTTGTCAGAACTTGATTGCTCTAAGACCGAAAGCAGCACTGGCTGCTTTTTTGATGATATGGCTGCGAAAAGCTGTAGTCCCTAGAGGCTCTGGATCCATGGGGCAGGTCAATCGAGAACTCATTCTGCCAACTGTGAAACTGGCCTTTAAACATTTGCTAGCTTTGCTTCCGGCTATGGTATATAATACCCTGTGAGGCCTGGGGAGCTCTTGAGAAAGATAATAGAATATCTTGTGGGAGACGATGAATTCCCTCGAGTTGAGCTCCCTTACCATTATTTAATGGCTTGGTTGGCATTACACCGCCCAGGTTTGATAGTCCCCAACACCATTGATGGTTATGAGGAAGGGGACGCGATGCTGCGTAACTATCACCGGGCAAAATAGCTTCATCTGGGATTCTCCATCTGTAGGTGGATGTTGAGCAGCTTAGATGGCTTTGATTTCAACAGGGTTTTGCCCTCTAACATGGGTTACCTTGAAGACGACGAACTAATAAACCATGGAAAAGTGGATAGTAATATGACTCTCGATGCTTTCCATTAGCTGAAGTCCATTCGTCCTTCACACTTAGTGTACCGGAATCAAAACCGGGTGTATCTAGAGCCCTATTTGTCGAGTTGGTTTACGCGACAGTTCGGCTATAGCCAGACGATGATGGACAACCCAAGTCTTGCCTTGGTCATGAGGGAAGTCTGCTGGATGGCGCTCGGGCAAGGTGCTATTACAATATTGGGTGTACTGGAATGAAGTTAACGATCCCCATGATGCATGGAGAGGCCCGTATCTTCTACTCCACCATGAAGTTTCACTGTATTGCCAATAACTTCTCATCGGACTATGATTGAGAACGGAGCTGGATTGAGGGGACAAAGTTGGAGGCATCTCAGTCGGCCCTTGCACACCTTTGAGATCTCACATCGCCGAATGATAGATCCTCGCACGGTTCTAGTAAATCCCATGATAGAAAAGAAGGGGAAGTGCCATTGAGTAACCAGTTGAAATGTCGGGCTCCTTCGGGGGCGAGTTCTCCTCCTATCAAGAGAATCAAAAGGCAATACTTAGGTGGTTCAAACCCTCACGACGGTCCTTGCCGCGACAGAGCACTCCGTCTGTTGAACCCTCTTCATAGGTACACTTCAGTCCTTTTCATTCGGGTTCTTATCCCAGACTGTAACGACCCAGTCCCAAAATACGTAGGACTAGGATACGTATACATGCCAGCTACATATCGAGAGGACTCCAGCCCGACTCGAATACGTATAAGTTGTCTAGACTGTGGTGATAAGTCTAATCATGAAAAGTCAAAACTATATCTCGATCCACATAAAATAATAAACATCAAAAAAGAACAATATGGTTCGTGGTCTGCCGCCCTCTAGCATACATGTCCGAATAGACTCGAAAGAAAATACGAGTCTATTAAACTAGGCTAATAAGCAGAATATATCATAATAAGAATATGCAGCACGAGAGAATAATAAAATAGAACCATGCTCCAACGTTACCTGAATCATGTAGATACAAATCATAACTATCCATCGATTCTACCAGCTCGGCCATAACCTGGAGAGATCACCAGTTCCTCAAAGGACTAGCAAGACACGTAATATACAAGCCTACTTTGACAGTTTAAACATTCAATGACAACATTAAACAACTACTAGAAACATGATAAAGATTACATGGAAGAACTCTATAGATAATGACATGTCATAAGAAAAACAATACTAAGTTTGACTACAAATGAATCGAATGACCGTAGCCCTGCCGTGGTACTCCCGGTCCTATAGCTAGTAGCCTTGTCGTGGTACTCCCTAACTATAGTGAGTCTCTATAGTAGCCCTGTCGTGGGTCTCCTGAGTCGAGAGTGGTCAAGTAGCCAATCCTAGTATCGGTAGAGGGTCAAGTCAAGGTAACAAGGAACAAGAGATCGAGTCAAAGTATAATGGCACAGGTGATCCAGTTAAAGTCACTCAAGTAAACCACACCATCGAGGTCATGTGTGGAAATATATGAAAATAACTAATGATAACGATAAGTGATAACCTGTAAGAGACATAGAAATAAATTATGGCAAGATAGCAAATATGGAAAAGAAAATGAGAAATGAACAAGAAAGAATAATAAGAGCATGCATGTAAATACTGTAAAGTTCGACAATGTGTACTTGCCTGTCAGTAGCACGTAGAACCAACGCTATCCTGTCAATCAACGAGCCACAAAAGTCAAACTCTCACAACAGTCTCCGAGGCTAAAACATATATTACTAACGTGTTCAGAATAGTCAAATTAGCTAGGATAGCCTACCCATAAGTCCAATTCTGGACACAGGGGCAAAATAATAATTTTGGGTCAAAACGGTATCCGCCGTTGGATCTGCTTTGCACTGAAAAATGTGCCACAGCCTATGGTTTCTAAAGTCATTAAACAACATATATACGGGTTCGGTTAGACGATACGAACCCAACAGTATGTCTAAATTTGGATTCCGATGGGCCGTGCACAAATTCGTCCGTTGGATCGGGTCGCGGGCCCGCCAAAATAGCGTTCCGGTCGACCTTCTCAGAATCGGACCAAACTTGGCTCACAGGACCAAAAAATTGACACGGTTCTCATGGCGTATGTTTTGTCTCGAGGTGATGAACTTGCACAAAGTTGTAGGCTAGTTTGCAAAGAGGCCGATACAGAGATTTTCGACGGATACGGGTAGATTCCAGCGTGCACACACGTCCAAATCAACTTCCACGAAATTCCACACGTCCGGGTATACAATACACGTCTGTTGATGCAATTGGTACATGATGAAGTGGTCCGGTTTGGCGGGACTTACTCTGTATCACAAAATTTGTAAGTTTTGAAAATATATTTTTGGTTAACATCAAACTAAATTTAAATAGAATATAACAAGTAATAAAATAAACTAATTAATAAGTTTTGATCTCGGTTAGGTTCTCTAAAATATTTTCAAGCGGTTTTTAAAGATTTGCAATATCCTGATCGCAATTCGACTGCAAATAGGAGACATTGGGACAGTTTTTTAACGTCCAGAAATTGAGTTTTTCTTGATTTTGGAGCTCGATTTTCATCGCACATGTTGCGAAATAAAATGAACTATTTGAATGAAAGTGAAGATGGTTAGGTTATGAACACTCATGTCCAATTTGTTAGTGAAACGATGGAGAAACATCAAAGAAATCGTAATGCGAAGGGGGAGGTCGAAACTATTATTACTGCTGCTGTCGTAGCTCTGTTTTGTGTGCGTGTCACCGTCGATGTCGGATGGCCGCCACAGTCAGGTGGCCACCACTATATGGGTCGTCACCATGCACGGGGGAGGAGCGGTGTCCTATGTCGGGTCGCGCCCTTGTCCGGCTTCCATGACGCTGCTGGAACTGCCGATGTTATTACTGTTATTGTTGTCGCTGCTTTGTTGTTGTGGTTGTCGCCGATCAGCGGCTGACGGCTGACGGCATACGGCACGCGTGTAAGGTCGCCCATGGTCGTTGAATGCCTGGTCAAGGGATTTAGGCTTTGGCTAGGGTTTTATCGAGTATAGGTATTTATAGAACGGGAGGGGGTCGGGGATTTCCAATTACGGTTCCCGTAAGGGAACAGTAATGAAGATTTTTTTCATTCTTTCTATATAATCCTATATATCCTTAGAATAACCATAAATATACACATATATCTATCCTAATAAAACCCAAAAATCTTAGTAATATATTTTTCTAGTATAGGGCTTATACATGAAATTAATATTTATTACTATCTATAGGATTAATTACTAAATCTTTGTAAATCATAATTTATTTATTCCTAACATTTACCTAATAGGTAAACACACAAGCGTGTGTGTGTATGTGTGTGTGTCTATATATATATATATATATATATATATATATATATATATATATATATATATATATATATAAAATATATATATATATATATTAATATATATATATATATATATATATATATATATATATATATATATATATATATATATATATATATATATATATATATATATATATTGGAATCAAAAATTTATTGGTAGAATTCAGGCACCAATTACATTAGTGATTCATCCAGTCTGGGAACTGCTCAATATGACTACAACGCGTGAGAGCCTTCTGAATCTGACGTTGTATCTCTTTTACCAAGAAAGCGGCCCCGAAGCCTCATCCTTCGTAGCGGCATTTGTTTCTATTTTTCTATAAAACCCAGCAAATAGCAACCACCACAGTCTTCTTAAGATGCATCTGCCCTCTCCGACCCCATTTCTGAATAAGTTGAGGAAAAGAATGAAAATGTCCCAAAATTTGAAAGTGTTGTTGGAAGGTCCCCCAAACATTTCGGGCGAGTTCCCCATTAAGAAAAATATGATTTAACGTCTCTCCCTGTGCCCCCACGCAACAATGACATTTAGAAGCCAGGGAAAATCCAAGTCGGTGTACCGTATCGTCCGTTGGCAATCTGTTATGAAGTATACGCCAACAAACAATAGACCACTTGCAAGGGACGCAAGTACTCCAAATAAATATAAAATATGGCCGAACAATCAATTATGGCCGAATGAATTTCCATACAGAAGCTAGCATGAAAGAGCCCCCATATGTTGTTGTCCATCTGATGGAGTCTCTACCATCCAAAAATGATACATCACCCAAATCGGCTGCAGCATCACCGCCCAAGAGGCGACCAACCCGACCTACATTCTATCTTCCTTCCGCCAAGGCCAGATCACGAATTCGGATGGTAGAGACCTGGCCACATTGGAGCCTAATGATAGATGGCAGCCACCTTTCATATAGCACCGACGAGCTCATATATCGCAGCGTTAAACGAATATGGCGTTCACCCAAATCCTGCCCTCTATTTGGGCGATGCCAAATTGGCGAAGCCGTTTGTACTGGCCCAGCAGCGTTGGAATGACGGTCACAGAAGTCGATAGCCTTCATATACCGGGTCCCAGAGCTTCATCGCGAATGCATCCATAATATCATGCAATCTCCGAACTCCAAGTCCACCTTCGTCCTTCTTTATAGTCACCTGATCCCAGGATAGCCATCTACGCTTTCCAGTTCCATCTTTCGACCCCCAAAAAAATCCTGCAAACAATTTTTGCATCTAGGCCAGGACAGCTAGTGGACGGCTACTCGCAGCAATGGTATATGTTGGTATTGAAGAGAGCACATATTTGATGAAGATAAGTTTACCTCCCGGAGATAAAACCCGATTAAGCCAACCATTAATACGTCTCCTAATCTTCAAAAGAAGATTTCCGTACATTCTAATCGTGGTTGCCCCATAAGTGATTGGACATCCCAAGTACTACAAAGGCGGATGAAGCATTTGTAGACCCACGATCTTGTATAGCTCACCAATCCGTAAACTGTCCAAACCCTCCGGCACGAACATTGTTGATTCGTATAGTTTATTCCTTTGACCCGAAGCCACCTCATACTCCGAAGTGTCTTCTACAGCCGTGGTAACGATCTCTTTTCACCCGCCGCAAACAGGAGCACGTCGTCCACGTAACTCAAATGCGTAACCCGGGGAAGATCTCTTTTCACCCGTGGTAACGATCTCTTTTCCTGAAGTGTCTTCTACGACGGCGAAGACCGAAGAGGCTATGTCCCTAAGGAGAACCCGATGACCACAGCTGCTGTGGCTGCTGACTCGAGAGTTGTTTCTCCTCCTGCTCCTTCGAGACATAGGGTTTCTCGGATCCAACGACATCACTTCAGCAAAAACCTTTCCTGGTGCCGATTCGGTCTTGCGGTGGCGAAAGGCATGACTCCAAAATTCGTGTCTGCTACGGATCGAACAGCTAAGGATACTGAAGGCATTGCTCAGGACCCCTGGTAAACCCCCTAAATTTTCTAATGATTTTTTTTATTTTGGTATTGATTTTATTTTTGTTATTTCAACGTCGAGTGCGAGAACGTATGTGCTAAGGATATATTTTTCTAAAAGTTTTATTTTAGACTTTTCCATTTTCATTTAAATAAGTATACTTCTTTCTCAAAAATAGCATAAGATAAATAAATGCGTCACGACGAGATTTCTAAAAGGTCATTTTTACTTATTATAAGAGGTTATTTTATTTTATTGGTAATTTAGAAAAATATATTCTAAGTAAATATTCTATTTGCTTGCGATTACATGAATTTCATTCATGTATATAGTTTAATTTTCAAATTTTATTTTTATTTTTATTTTAAATTTTATGAAATGTATTTTAAATGTTTCTATTGTGATTAAAATCAAAATTTGATTTTATTGGTAATTTTTAAATATTTTTTGAATTAAAGATAAGATTTTCTAGTTTATATCTTGGAGATATTTTATTGAAATGATTTAAAGGGATTTAAACTAAGAGATGGAATTATATAATGGGGAATTTAAACCTTCCCAATCCTTATCTAAATAGTAGCCTCCACCTCCTATATAAGGAGAGCCCCCGTTGCTCCTTTTTCAGGGAAATTCCACCAAACCAATTTCTCTACCAAAATTGTGCATTGTGCATCGTGTCCGTGCCCCCTTTCCATCCACTACATCTTTTTCCATTACAAATACTAATATCCTCTACGTGTCCGACAATCCCGGACATCCATCCATGTCGTGTCGGACACGCCCGATACGACGCAACACAAAGCCAAAACCCAAAACCTACTGCTGCCCACGACCACAGACTCTGTCTGATACCACCTCCTATCCGTAACCACCACCACCGTCACCATCCTCACCACAAAACACTATGCCTCGTCTCCGATCCCTTGCCCTAGCTGTATAGCCCACGCCACCTCCAGTCTCCTTGCTGACAACGCAACCACCTCCATGTCAAGAATTCCCTCCTGCACCTGACCTCCACCACCAGCCCCATCGACGCCGAGCCACCAATATGGTCACCCCCGGACTCGAACCACACCGTGGCCTACACCACCATTAATATTAACGCCACCACCACCAGACCACCTCTGCCTCTGGCCGTCTCTGGACCACAGTACTACCCCCGTCCCGACCAGAAAGCAACACTACCCAAAATCCCCAATCATCCCGGCCACCACGACCGGTGTGGCCGACCACCGTCCCAAAACTCACATCACCACCAACACCAGAGAACACAAGAGAAAGAAAAATAAAACAAAACCTGAGCTAACAACCGGTCCTCGCATGGCCTCCCTTCGTCTCACTCGGCAGCTTGCATTGGCAGCCGCCAGCGCCGTCCACTCTGACTGCAGAGCGCCTAGCCCCGGCAAGCCTGCAGTCGCCGAGAGTCCATCCGGCTTTCCCGAACTCCTTCCCCCTCTGATCTGCCACCAGCGCAGTCATCCTCCCACTACCGCTGCACGACCAGGACTGTCGTGCCTCTCCCGCGCGCAGACGCTGTCGATCATCCTCCGTGCCTCCAACCCACAGCAATTCGGTCGAGCACCCTCGGCCACTCCTTCTCCGGTATGCTCCCCCTCTCTCTCTTTGACTCTCTCGGCCTTTGACTCTCCCTCCCCCACACTCCTTCTTTCCTAAACTCCTTTTGTGTTGTTATTTACTTCTCTCTCTCTCTCAAGAAGTGTTATTTCATGGTGAGTTACGTTGAGAGGAACAATGTGTTGCTGATAGGTTTTGATTTGGTTTTTGTTTTTAATTTTAATTTGATTATCTTTAGGATTTAAATATAGTACAATATATAGTGTGTAAAGTAATTATATTACTAGTATATAAATTATTACATGTGTTTATTATTAGAATTTTTATTATTGTATTATTCTGTTTTTATTAAATAAATAGATAATTAATATTTTCTAAAATTATTTTGACAAAACTCAGTAGTCCTACAATATTTCCAAGATTTTTATTAAATATGGTGACGAATGAAAAGTTAGTTTTCTAAAAAATTATATTTTTACAAACGTATACTAGCCTAAAAATGATTTTTATTCTTAAAGGTATTTTCCTATAAACGTATTCTGACTAATAAAAGGTAGTTCTATCTAAAATCATATTTTTAGCCTAAATCGATCTTTCGATATTTTCTAACAAGTTATAAAAAAACAATTCTACTAGTAAATTTAGTTTTTCAAGTATTCTAAAATAATTACAAATGGACTATATGTATCTATTTCCATAAAAAAATTTCCCGATTATCCCCATTGATCATGACTGATCATATTCCTATTTTTTTATGATTTTGGACCCTTACACATCGACCTCGGCTAGTGGACAAAACAGGACTTGTCGGATCATCGCACCACATCAGACGACACACCATGTAGGATAACTTGCCTTATTTACTGTTTATAATTAGTCTGCATTTTTATTCTTAGATATTTTATATTTCTTTTCTGTTTGTCTCTAGAGTACCCTTGATTGTTGTTCGTGGTTTAGTTACTTGCTTTCCATGTACCCATTGCAAGTGCTAGTCTTATTTCCCTTTTGTCTTTGCATATGGACCTGGAAGTTAAGGGACTACCGATTATTAGTGTATATTCATAAACCTGATATGATGCTATCATAACCTATATGTAGATGAGTAGCATGTAGTGGTCCTTGCGTGTTGCTTGATCACTAGTATGTATGCGTTAGGTCTAACTGCTAATAGAGGCATGTTTGGAGACTTAGCATTTAGTAGAGTTACATGGTCGTGGATGCAACTTAGATAGGTACATTGGGTGGGGAGAACAATACCTGATTTATGGGCTTCTTTGCACTTCCTTGTTTACCTGTGAGCTCCGTTGGAGACGCAGGCTCCATGTGCCCTTTGACGTTTCCTAAAGCGTTATGGACATACCCCCTTGCACATGATGCCCTCTAACGATCTTCGGACATTACGGACGTAGGCCCCTGGTACCCTATACAGGAACCATGCCGATCCCATTTACAGCCAGGGCCCATGCATTGAAGGATTGTTTCTTAAACTGTATATACACTATAGAACGGTTAGGCGACCCTACTTGGTGTCATGTCACTTTACTTTTACTTTGTGACTTTATAGCATATTTTATATTCATTATTTATGGCATGTTCTTCCTGTATCTTGTTACGTCCCTCTAAGGACCTGGTAATCTCTCCAGGTGTGTGCTTTGTGACTTTTCGCAAGTGCTCTAGCCAAGGCCATGATATACTCTTTCAAATATGATGGCACTTGATCGCCTTTTGCTTCGCTCGACAAATTCCTTATCTTTAATGTATTACTTCTCTTCCAATTGTTGGTAGTGGATTTACCTCCGTCCAACGTCTTGTACAAAATAACATTTTAGTAGATTGTTGTCATATTTTCTTTGTACTGTTGATGAGATTTAGTATATCATGGTTTAACTACATTTTACAACTTATGTATACATACGAGGGTTCCATATACTTCGTATGTATGCAACTGGCATATCTACGTACTTAGTCCTAAGTATTTTGGGACTTGGCGTTACATATTTTTATGGTGGCCCATGCATGTCGAGTTTGTCATTTCGGTCATGTTACTGTACCGAACGGACCTGCATATAGAATTAGAGTCTAGGATCTCATCCACATACTTGACTTCCTTCCTTGATTCCAAATTTCGAACTCTCGTTCAACTTCCTTGATTTGCATGTTGCTTGATTCCTCCCTACCATGAAATTCTTAACTTCATGCTTAATAAGTGACTAGGAAGGTGACTACACTAGTATATGGTCATAGGTCAAACAAATTGCTAGAAGGGTTACATTGACAATTAGTATGCATTGAGGTCCTATTTGAGTTATAAAAGAATTTTTTTTTCCAAAAGTATGTTCTTAAGGATTAGTTAATTCCAAGTTGGTTAGTAGCAATATTACCAACTTCGAAGGGTTGTTATGATTTTATTTCGATACTACTAGGTGGTATTCACGAGAGGACCGATAGAATTTATAAAAGTTTGAAAAAAACAAACTAATCTTTGACCTTAAAGGTTTTAGAAAATATTTATGATTTATTGGATTTACAGCTATTAATATTTTTAAGGATATGAAATTGATTTGAGGAAAATTTAAAATTTTCAACTGTGTCATATGATCTATGATTGATAAATTTATTTAGATTTTGAGTTTAATATTTTGATTGTGGAAAAAAGAAGTTTGGAAAAAAATCTTCAATCTAGTCGCATGATTCACGATTGATAAGATTATCTAAATCTCGAGTTTAAAGTTTGGATTGATAATATTATGGTTTTGTGGAAACTTTATTAAGTGATATGATAAAGGTTTATACCAAGGTTTAATAGAAAGTTCTATAAATTTGAAAGTTATGATTTTGATACGACCTCAATCGACTAGAGAATGTGGTAGTTACGTTTGTGATGCATTTTGAGAGAAAAAAATATTTGTGAAAATTTTACCAGTGATATGATAAAGGTTATTTTGAGATTGACTAAAGGAATTTAAATTTTAAGTTACAATGGTTAGACATTTTGGTAGTTTATTTCGAGATTTGAAATACCTATTAAGGATCTTTTGAAAAAAAATCAAAGTTAAGGATCAAACTCCCTCTTGATAGGAAACCAAGTGACATGATGCCATCCTAATAAGAATAGGCGTGTCTCACCTTCAGTTATCATATCACCTATGATCATTATAGTTGTATATAATTAGTCATCGACCAAACCATTTGACTATATCTTCATCGTGACTTACTAGTCCTTCCCTCAAAACTGGATCTATTATTGTGACCTTCTAAACGTTTGAAACTTAAAAATGATTAGGATCATTCCCTTGACCGTACGCTAACCTAGAAGACTATCTTCTCTATAGGAACCATGCCTGCTAAGTCTCCAAGTTATTTTAACCTTGATTTGCTTGATATTCAATATTTCGTGTTTTATCTCGATTTACTTAGAATCATAACATCTTTTACTTCTCGTGCGATAATTAGCAACCCCTATTTATTATACAAACCCTTACCACAATCATTGTCCTAACCATATTTTCCTCTCCAAATTCAATTGCTTCACTCGTTGAAGATTTTGTTTGTACTCCACCGTAATACATGCAAACCTTGTTTCTTATATGATTACCTTGGTCATAGATGAAAATTTGATAATAACATTCTTCAGTTATACATGGCTAGATTAGAAAAATCCATAGCAGAGATTAATGGTATAGATTGTGCTGAGGGTCCGATTACAAGAAATATGTAAATTGGTCATAAATTAAAATATGTGGTCAACCCTACTAGATGAATTGAGTAATGTAATGTGGATCAAAGGTCAATAGACTCCACGATTGACAACAAATAATTAATTAAAATTGGGATTGAGTTCTTTCTAATTTTGATGATTTAAGGAATACGTTTCAAAGATGATTATGGATATAATTTAGAATGAGTTTCATTTTGCCAGCATAAATTAAAGATTATTAAAATCCAATTTTGTAGGAAGGCACTAATAAATAAAGGATGGAGGAAATTTTCATTTATGATAAAGATCGTGTTACAAAGATATGATCCATAGAGGGTACGCTTTCGATTGACAAATTAGCTTACGAGATTTAACAAATATTAAAGGTTGCATTTTTTGGTATTTTAAGGATAAGTACAAATTTCCTACAAAGTAAAAAAAAGGGTTGATTTATTTTTGACTAAAGGATTATTGAATACCAACTTTTGAGGAGATTAGGAATGGCAAAACCTACTTTGAGGAATATATATATATATATATATATATATATATATATATATATATATATATATATATATATATATATATATATATATATATATATACATATATATTGTGGAGAAGTAGATTAGAGGTTAATTGAACTTGTGGACTTATTGAATTTCTATCATGAAATATCGGATTAGATATATGTATACATTGGAATTCAAAATTTTGTGAGGAAAGAAGAAAGAAAGGTCATGGAATATAAAATTAGGACAATCAAATTGAAAGAGTTACTATTGCTAACGATATAGACGATTCAAAAAAATTTGACGATAGTAGACACAACTCAAAATCTTGAGTTATTTTTGAGATCGAGGAAGTTATCGACTATTTCAATAATTACGCACTTTTTAAGTTGATGGTAGTATCGATCAAATTGAATACTGATGGGCTGTCATGCTCACGTTCATCTATACTATGTCGTGCCTTTATTTTCCTAGTTATCTAAAACGAGACTATCTAAAATTTCTTGTACGCCTATTTCTCACCAAATAAAAATTGATCGTGATTTCTCACCAACAAATTCTTTCTATCCTCTCAACCCTACCTACCCTAGTTATTCCTAAATTTCGAGGACGAAATTCTTATAAGTTGGGTAGGATGTAAACCTCCTAAATTTTCCAATAATATTTTTTTATTTTGGTAATGATTTTATTTTTGTTATTTCAACGTCGAGTGAGAACGTATGTGCGAAGGATATATTTTTCTAAAAAATTTATTTTAGACTTTTCCACTTTAATTTAAATAAGTATACTTCTTTCTCAAAAATAGGATAAGATAAATAAATGCATCACGACGAGATTTCCAAAACGTCATTTTTACTTATTATAAAAGCTTGTTTTATTTTTTGGTAATTTAGAAAATGTATTCTAAGTAAATATCTATTTACATGCGATTACATGAATTTAATTCATGTATATAGTTTAATTTTCAAAATTTATTTTTATTATTATTTTAAATTTTATGAAAAAGTATTTCAAATGTATCTATTGTGATTTAAATCAAAATTTGATTTTATTGGTAATTTTTAAATAGTTTTTGAATTAATGATAAGATTTTCTAGTTTATATCTTCGAGAGATTTTATTGAATTGATTTAAAGTGATTTAAATTAAGAGATGAAATTATCTAATGGGGAATTTAAACCTTTCCAATCCTTATCTAAATAGTAGCCTCCACCTCCTATATAAGGAGAGCCCCCGTTGCACCTTTTTCATGGAAATTCCACCAAACCAATTTTCCACCAAAATTGTGCATGGTGCATCTTGTCCGTGCCCCCTTCCCATCCACTATATCTTTTTTCATTACAAATAAAAAATATCCTCCACGTGTCCGATAATCCCAAAAATCCATCCATGTCATGTCTGACACACCCGACACGACGCAACCCAAAGCCAGAACCGTAAACCTACTGCTGCCCACGACCACCGACTCTGTCCGACACCGACTCCTAGCCGTAACCACCACCATCGTCACCATCCTCACCACAAACCACCATGCCCCGTCTCCTATCCCTTGTCGCGGTCGCACAGCCCACGCTACCTCTGGTCTCCTTGCTGACAACGCAACCACCTCCATGTCGAGATTTCTCTTCTGTACCTAACCTCCGCCACCAGTCCCATCAACGTCGAGCCACCACCGTGGTCACCCCCGAACCCGAACCACATCGCCGTCTACACCACCATTACTACCAACGCCACCACCACCAGACCACCTCCGCCTCTAGCCGTCTCTGGACCACAGCACTACCCCCGTCCCGACCAGAAATTAACACTACACAAAATCCCCAATCATCCAGGCCACCATGACCGGTGTGGCCAACCATCGTCCCAAAACCCACATCACCACAAACACCAGAGAACACAAGGGAAAGAAAAATAAAACCAAACCTGAGCCGTCCGCCCGTCCTCGCGTGGCCTCCTTCCACCGCACTCGGCAGCTTATGTCAACAGCCGCCAACACCGTCCGCTCTGACGGAAGAGCGCCCAGCCCCCGAAAGCCTACAGTCACCGAGAGTCCCTCCGGCTCAACCCAACTCCTTCCCCTTCTGATCTGCAACCTACGTGGTCTGCCTCCCTCTACCGCTGCACGATCTGCCGTGCCTCTCCCACGCGCACACGTCGTCGATTTCCGCACATGCCGTCGATCATCCTCCGCACCTCCGACCCACCGCGATCCGGTCAAGCACCCACGGCCGCTCCTTCTTCGGTATGCTCCCCCTCTCTCTCTGACTTTTTCAGCCTCTCACTCTCTCTCCCCTACATTCCTTCTTTCCTAAACTCCTTTTGTGTTGTTATTTACTTCTCTCTCTCGAGAAGTGTTATTTAATGGTGAGTTACGTTGAGAGAAGCAATGTGCTGCTGATAGGTTTTGATGTGGTTTTTACTTTTATTTTTATTATTATTATTTTTAGGTTTTAAATACAGTATAATATATAGTGTGTAAAGTAATTATATTACTAGTATATAAATTGTTACATGTGTTTATTATTAGAATTATTATTATTGTATTATTCTATTTTTATTAAATAAATAGTTAATTAATATTTTCTAAAATTATTTTGACAAAACTCAGTAGTCCTACAATATTTCCTAGATTTTTATTAAATATAGTAACTAATGAAAAGTTAGTTTCCTACAAAATTATATTTTTACAAATGTATAACTAGCCTAAAAATTATTTTTATTCTTAAAGGTATTTTCCTAAAAACGTATTCTGACTAATAAAAGGTAGTTTTATCTCAAATCCTATTTTTAGCCTAAATCGATCTTTCGATATTTTCCAATAAGTTATCAATAAAAAAAAATTCTACTAGTAAATTTATTTTTTCAAGTAATATAAAATAATTACAAAAGGAGTATATGTATCTATTTCCCTGAATTTTTTTTTTCCGATTATCCCCAGTGATCATGAATGATCGTATTCCTATTCTCTCGCAATTTTGGACCCTTACGCATCGACCTCGGCTGTTGGACAAAACAGGACTTGTCGGATCATCGCATCACATCAGACGACACCAGGAAAGATACCTTGCCTTATTTACTGTTTATAATTAGTGTGCATTTTTATTTTAGATATTGTATATTTATTTCCTGTTTATTTCCAAAGTACCTTTGACTGTTGTTCGTGGTTTACTTACTTGCTTTCCATGTACCCATTGCAAGTGCTAGTCTTATTTCCCTCTTGTCTTTGAGCAGTTAGACCTAACGCATATGCACTGGTGATCAGCCAACACGCAAGGACTTCTACAGGCTACTCATCTCACACATAGGTCGTGATACCATCGTGTCAAGTTTAAGAATATACACTAACAATCGGTAGTCCCTATATTGGGTGGGGAGAACAATACCTTATGTATGGGCTTCCTTGCACTGCCTTGTTTACCTGTGAGCTCCGCCGGAGGCGCAGGCTCCTAGTGCCCTCTGACGTTTCCCAAAGTTTTATGGACGTACCCCCTTGAACATGATGCCCTCTGACGATCTTCGTACGTTACGGATGTAGGCCCCTGGTGCCCTATACGGGAACCATGCCTATCCCATTTACAGCCAGGGCCCATGAATCGAAGGATTGTTTCTTAAACTGCATATACCCTATAGAACGGTTAGGCGACCCTACTTGGTTTCAAGTCACTTCACTTTTACTTTGTGACTTTATGGCATATTTTATATTAAGTATTTATGGCACGTTCTTCCTGTTTCTTGTTACGTCCCTCTGAGGACCTGGTGATCTCTCCAGGTGTGTACTTTGTGACTTTTCGCAGGTGCTCTAGCCAAGGCCATGATATACTCTTTCAAAGATGATGGCACTTGATCGCCTTTTGCTTCGCTCGACAAATTCCTTATCTTTAATGTATTACTTCTCTTCCAATAGTTGGTAGTGGATTTGTCTCCGCCCAACGTCTTGTACAAACTAACGTTTAAGTGGATTTCTGTCATATTTCCTTTATATTATTGTTGAGATTTAGTGTATCGCGTTTAACTGCATTTTACAGCTTATATATACATACAAGGGTTCCATATACTTCATATATATGCAGCTAGCATGTCTACGTACTTAGTCCTAAGTATTTTGGGACTGGGGCGTTACACCCCTCAACTGTACCTCCTCCATGTATTGAAGAAGGGGCTGAAGACAACCCAAATGTACCGGGAGGTGAGGAGTGTAGAAGCATAAAAATGCACAGACATATCAAAAGCACAGGTAGTATTCTCGCTATACAAAGCTTCATAAAAGCGCATACACCCGAAAAGTGCAGACTGAAGATCAGAAACCACAGTTCATAAAAAGCTCTTTATTAAATTATGCCTACAAAGATCTATTACAGATTCATCATGATTACAAGGAAAGAGCTTTGCCTACGAGGATCTATCACATATTCATTATGAAAAGAACTAAGCCATCTAAAGATCTACAAGAGGGTTAATCTTTACTGGTGCCATACAAGGGGGTTAATCTTCACAAATGCGCAGCCCCCAGACGCACAACGCTGTCAGAGCAAGCCACTTCTTGAAGCAGCTATTGGCCCAAGCACGAACTCAGTCCATAGCATAGGCTGTGCCACCGCCATTGAGCAAGGCAAAGCACAATCTGTTGCTCTTCGGATTGGCAACCAATCCAAATCCGAAAGCTTGGATCTCGAAGACCTCCAAGATGTTGTTCAGGTTTGAACTCCTTATGCCAAGCGCTCAAGTGCATCTCAAAACTCAGCAGCAGTTCTTTTACAAAGGCAAAACTTCTTTGAAAGATGGGATCCACGACCATCAGCCGACTTGTGCAAGGCCAATGGCCGTTCGAAGCTATGTCAGGATCAAGCATAACGTTTGGAATGCTAAGAGAGGAAGACGGCTCTTCAGAAAAACTTTCCTTTATATAAGGTGAGTATGGTCCAACCAATATGCCACGTGGCCGTCGGTCAAAGATGCCTAAATTAATGGTATGAACCTAGAACTCAGCACAACGAACCTCTTTTAATAGGTTCATTCCACTGAGTCCTAGGCCACTAACTTCTTGAATTCCCCCAAATAACGACGGCAATTAAATAGGAGGACGACCGACTCGGCCATCAAGAAGAGCAGTTATTAAATGCTCTTAAAAGACTTTGACAGCACAGCCATGTAACTGCACTTCCTCTTCGACCCAGAAGCACAGATGGCTCATTTCTTCACATAGAGCCCTTACTTTATTCTACAAAGCGCAGAACCTTCAAACCCAGAAGCATTGAGCCTTTGCTTTAACTTAGAAGCGTAGAGCCATCGCTGTAACCAAAAGCTCGGCCCATTCAACAGCCCCCATCATCTGATACATTGGTGACACCGTTGTCCAAAGCACAAGTCTACTCGTCACCCTAAAGCACAGTGACCTCGTTAATTAAAGCACAAGTCTACTCGTCGCCCTAAAGCATAGTGACTCCGTCGCTTGAAGCACAAAGTCTACTCATAGCCCTAAAAGCGCAGTGACTCCGTCGCCTAAAGCAGAAGCCCGCTCGTCGCCCAGAAGTACAATGGCATCAAAAGCTTCGCCAGAAGTGCAGCTTGCATAGCGGTACAGCCTTACGAAGCTACGTGGCTCTACGTGGCCAAAGGGGTGCTTATATCTTCCAGGATACCACCCTATCGGTTTGTTTAACCCGCTGCTCTTAAGATAAGACAGAGTTTGATTTGTTGATAAGAGCAATATCTTATCGGTTTGTTTAAACCACAGATAAGCACGGAGTTTGTTCTTATGGATGAGAGCCATATCCAACTGGTTTGTTTAAACCAATGGACCTGTAAGATAAGACAAAATCCACTCTGGGATAGGAACATAATCTGCTCAGGTCCATCCGATCAACAAATAAGCATACGCCATGTGTCGTTTATTCATTTATGTTGATAACTCCCTTGAAGATCTCGATAGAAAAGAATCCCAGTACCTGCCACATGTTAGCTCAGCAGTAGCCCTCACCGTGCCGCCTCAAAGATTCTTTGATATCTCCATGTGCAGCATATATGCGCAAACCTTATGCACATCATATATGTGCTTCCCCCTATAAATAGAAGGAGTTTTTTTTTTCTATAAAGAGGCTTCGAAATCTTCAACTTGGGCATCCTCTTCATTGGTAACCCTAGAGTTTCAATCACCAGCACCATAAAACCAATGCAAGTTTAACTTGTCGTCTGATCGTCAATGGAGTAAAGGAGCCGCTGCAGTGCTCGATCTCCACCACTACACTTTCCAAGAATTTTGTACTTAGATCTCATGTTTAGGAATATATTGTACTCCTTTTACATTTAAAATACAAACCGTTCGTATAACCTTTTGTCATGGCAAACAAGACGGTAACTCTGCTGGGGACTTCCTTCTCCTCCAACGAAAAGGTAGTGGGGCAATCTGACAACAACTTGCTGGAATCATCCCAGAAGATGTTGGTCGTACGTTTCGACCAACAAGCTTTTGGATATCTCCTTTCTGAGGGAAGTTGAGTCCTTCGAATTGGTTCGTAAAACCTAAGAAGACTCGATGCACCTGGGTGCCGAAGGCAGCTAAGGCGAGCAGCACCATGGAGGGTAGTGCACTCCAGAACCCCCTGACCGACGAAGCCCAGAAAAAGACTTCAACTACGGCTGCCATGCCACCTCGCTCGATTCCCACTCCGAAAAAGTGCAGCAAAGAGTGCGGCTCTCCTGTGGCGGGCCTAACAAAGGCACAACGCCGAAGGAAGCGCGCAGTGGCTCAACCGCTTACGGAGGGAGCGGTGCCGGCGAGAAGATCTGTCTTTGACATAATTACCTACCTATTGGGTAAGGCTACATTGGACTCTGAACGTTACGCACCTCTTGGAGGTAACTTAAAGAGATCCAAGACAGCACATGCCCAACGCAGCCAAAGTGCTATGCCAACCACTACATTGGATTCTGAATACTACGCACCCTCTGGGGGTAGTAGGAAGAAATCCAAGACAGCACGCACCTTGTGCAACCAACGTGCTATGCCAATAGCTGACCAAAGGCCCGTGTTGACAGTTACGCGTGCAGACAATGGAAAGCTAGCCAAAACTGGTCTGAGTGCCTTAACACCTCGACCGGTAGAACCCCACTGTCGCTCGAGCACTCATGTGCACAACTCGAGCCAGGGGGTACACTCCACTGAGAAAGACTTATGCGAACAGTGTTTCTGTTAGCATGGAAGAAGTCTACCTCATCAACAATATTCTGATCAGGACCTAAGCGTGTCCCGCACGCATGAACTAAGAAGAGATAAGCTATCTCTGTATCCTGACTCCTGCATGCAGCTTCCCTGCGTGTGCAATGGGTGCATGAATGAAGACCTCAACGCTTTTCCACAAGCATAAAGCAGAAGAGGAGCCTGCGGCGCAAGGAATGCCTAAACCAAGGCTTACTTGTATCCAGATCGACATCAACTATTGTTATCACTAGGCAGCCACATTGCCACCGAGGAGACAGTTTGTCTTCCAAAGACTGCGACCAATGGCGGCTGTACATCAGGGACTCGACCGGGGGTCGTCGAGTGAGGAAAAAAGAGAAACTCCTTGTTGCTTCATGCAACACGATACGGGGTTCTCCATCTCTCAAGCAGCTATAAAAAAAACCCTTCCATCTCGGCCAACAAGCCTAAAATGTGGCATGGGAGTAGCGAGACAAAACTAGCCAACACAGGTGTGTTCCAACACATGCACGCCAAGTCTAGATCCTTGCCGTAAAATAATGCCACGTTAGATGCTGGGGGTGGCCAGTCCTCCACCATTCATGACAATCCCGTATTCCAATCCAACGAAGGATTGTATGACACAGATACCTCCGCAAGCGCAGGTAGCCAAAAAGTGGAGGAAAGCAATTACCATGAGCCAGAGGATGATTGCAACCTCCTGATCTATCCTCAAGACGATGGGACTCAGCTCTCTGAACCGGGGAGCAAAGGATCTAACGTACCTTCCACCCACCCACACATGGTGTCCGTATTTATTGCCGAAGGTGACAACAATGTGGAAACCAGCGAAGGCTCTAGTCAGTTGAAACGCATAGAATCTCTCTAGATGAGCCTAAATATGTTGAATACTACTATGCAGTCTTTAGCTTATGTCATCCTGGAGATCAAAGAGAGGTTGACTCCCACTGTCTCCACTCCTTCTCCTGACCCACCAGCTAACGGTGGATCCAATGAGCTTCCTCTCGTGAACCAAGCAGCACCGTCGTCGTCTACTCCATCGACAATAGGACCTGCGATGTCAACTGAGATACAGTAGGCCCTTCAAGAGTTTTACGCTCGCTATGATGCCAAAGAAAAGCGAGCAGCACTCCAAAAGATGGGGATTCGGCAACCATATCCTGTCGAATGGGATAATATGATCTATCCTCCCAAATATAATCCGCAGATGCTCACACTCTTTGATGGGAAGGAGTCTCCTCGACGATACTTTGGTACTTCGCCTCAGTAATAGGGCATCTGTCGAAGGACGACGCCCTCCCCACCAACCTATTAATATGAGACCTATTGAGGGTGGCCTACGAATGGTTCTGTAGTCTTTCGGACAATTGTATTACATTGTTCGAAGACTTGAAGACTCTATTTCTCAATCGATTCAACGAAGGAGGAATGGACATAACGATGTCGACTCGCATGGACATCGTCCATAAGGAAAAAGAGCCTGTATGCGCATACATTGAACGCTTCCGCCAGAATGCTCTGAGGTTACCTCCTGTTATACCCGAGTCCATGCTTATGGACTCGTCCGCAAAAACATGCTTCATGCAATCAAGTTGTGGCACAGTGCTCCTTGTACAGAATGGACGCCTTTCATTACAGAGGCAGATGTGGCACAAAGAAAGACCTAAGACGCGCAACTCCTGGGATTAAACTTTCCTTCTCTCGAAGACAAGGGGAGGCGCTCTTTCAGCAGCAACCCCAATGACGGTAAAGGTAAGCAAGCCATGACCGTCAACATCTCCAAAGGTTCAGCAACAATGAACTCGAAGCCTACGGAAGCGCGGAGGCCGAAGAAGACCTACTCCTTCAACGATGAAGACACACTAGAGCACTTCGATATGTTGGCAAAGAGTGGCAAACTTCAGCTCCCGCCACTACTTAAGCATCCCGATTAAGTGGAAAAGGTGGACAATCTAAAATACTGCCATACAATCTAAAATACTGCCACTACCACCAGTATGTCCACCATTCAACGCGTGATTGTTATGTGTTGAAAAGACAAATCCAGCGCCTCATCGATGCTAAAGTTATCTCACTCGACTACGAGGAGAAGACTTTTACTGCCAACATGGTCACTCTTCAGTTCGGAAGCCGAGAACAGAAGCTCAAGACGGCGTCATCCCCATCCCGAAAGCGATAATGGAAGTAGACAATCTTCCATCGGCCCGTGACAATGCCCAAGGCCTCATCCCGTTTAGTAATATGGATCCATCCTGATCTCACTCCAGACATGATGACGCCTGCAGCGTGCTCCATCAAGCGAACGAAGGTCAAGTCGTGTCACATGATCTCTATGACAACTGATGACACCCTGGTTACCACTCGCTAGGCTTACCAACGAGAAGAGAACCAAGCTCCAGAGGAAGAGATACCTCCGCTCGTTGCTGCCAACATACCCAATACATCAGAAGCAGGCCCGTCCCAAGCGCCTGCTACAGATAAACAGAAACAGAAGGAGGTTCGCCTTGACAAGCCTCTGAGAAAACACTCGACAGTAGGGCCAATCAAGCCCAACAATTTTGATATATTGGCACAGCTGGCCAACACTCCGGCTCGACTATCACTCTTCAAGCTTCTCTGTCTCAACAAAGAGACTCGAGAAGCCCAAAGTGAAGCTTAATAGAACACTGACTCTTTCCTTACATAGGTGCAACCGCCCAAGGAGAACCCTGCTGAATGTCCACATTATCATAGTGTGGTCCAGGTGATCCCTAACATCACCTTCACACAGTAAGACATGCTACTGAAGAACAATCGGCACAACCGACCCCTATACTATACATGGTACGTTGGTGCCATTAAGGTCGATCGCATCCACATTGAAATGAAAGGCTCCACAGCCAACTCTAAGGTCATACGAACCTCCGACTGCAGTCCCCTTAGTAGTCAAGCTGAAGGAGAAACGTCCTCAACCTTCTCTCGCAACAGCCTTGGTGCTCACGGATGAAGAGATGGGAGACTACATATGTGCCAATATCGAAGCGCATTCTTTAGATGATGTAATCCCTCGGGATAAAATTTTGCGTTTCACTAATAGGAATTGTCTTTGAATTACTCTTCTGCGTATTAGAATACTAGGTATTTCTTAGACAACGCTTTATATATGTTGCAAACACAAGTGACAACCGCCAACCTCACATGTCGAGTTGTCCCTTCTCAAGGTGCCTACTTCTTGTTTCCAGCAAGGAGAAAGGAGGAGGAACCTATCATCTTCGGCCGATTGGAGCACCCTCAGCAACTGGCTCCGACAGAACCAGAACTCGATAATGGCAAGATGCAACTCTAGCGTTACAATACTCAAGCCAAAAATCTCATCCTGAAAATGGGTTACGTCTTGAACAGTGACAGAGGAATAAACTACGGCAAAGGCCAACGCCTTCCCTTGCGACTTCGTGCCCCAAAGGGAAAGCCCCAAAACTATTATAAGTACACTCAACTAGGGTTGGGTTATGTTACACCCACAACAACTTTGGAGAGATTGGAGCTGGTGGCCATGATGCATTCACACTCCTCAGTTTGCTAAACCTGGGACTCAGATACTAGTATCAGCCAAGCCCTAAAGAAGATATTGTCCGTTAATATGGTCTCTACTGATCACCCAATCGAGAATGGATTCTAAATACTCGAATACTTCGAGGATGAACCCTAGGCTCAACGCCTGGGATCCCAATGGGAATGGCGCTTCGAACAGCACGAACCTCCCACCAAAGACAAAGTCGTCCAAGTCGAGCTAGGAGATGAGGTTCCCCCTAAACCCATCTTCATTAGCAAAAGCTTTATAGGGGAAGACAAAGAATCTCTGATTCAGCTTATACGAGAATACATCGATATCTTTGCATGGAGCTACGAAGACATGCCGGGTTTAGACCCGCATGTCGCCATGCACCGTCTCAGCATCCTAGCCAATGCTAAGCTTGTCAAACAGCAACAGCGGCATTTTTGCCCCAACATCATGGATGCTATCGAGGAAGAAGTCGATAAACTCTTATAGCGTGGCTTCATTCGCGAAGAACAACACCCAGATTGGGTGGCCAATATTGTCCCAGTCACTAAGAAGAACAAAAAAATTCGGGTCTGTATAAACTTCAGGGATCTCAACTCGGCCTGCCCAAAAGACGAGTTTCCCCTCCCAATCACCGACGTGATAATCGACAACACTTGTGGCTTCGAGAGTATGTTTCTTAAGCTACAACCAAATCAAGTTGTTTCTTGAAGACGAAAAGCATACTTCATTTCGGACTCCAAAAGGGATATACTGTTACATAGTGATGCCCTTCAGGTTGAATAATACGGGAGCAACATACCAGCTGGCAATGAGCACCATATTCTACAAGCACCTCCGAAAGACGGTAAAATGTTACGTTGATCACATTGTCATGAAAAGCAAAAAGAAATCCAGTCACTTGGATGACTTGAGAACAGTGTTTGACTTAATGCAAACACATCAACTGAAGATGAACCCAACCAAGTCATTTCTGGGAGTCTCCAATGGCAAATTCTTGGGCTTTATCGTCATAGCGAAGGGTATTCATATTGACCCAGAGAAGACTAAGGCAATCTTGGACATGGCTCCTCTGAAGAATCTCCACGAACTGTGAGGCCAGCAAAAGCGCTTGACATATATCAGAAGATTCATAGAAAATCTCTCCGGTAGATGTCAACTTTTCACAAGACAAATAAAGAAAGGGGTTTCTTTTATCTAGACAGAAGAATTCCAGCACGCGTTCGACGACATCAAACAGTACCTCACTAGTCCTCCAGTACCTGGTGGCACCAGTCGTAGGGAAACCTTTTCTGCTGTACGTCCGAGTCATAGACCATTCTCTCGGTGCTTTGCTAGCTCAAAGGAGTAATGAAGGGAACATGCAATCTACTACCTCAGCAAGACCATAATTGGGGCCGAGCATCAGTATAATCCTGTGGAGAAGGAGTGTCTTGCTCCGCTCTTCGCCATCTAAAAGATGCGTCATTATGTAGTTGAACAAACGATCCACGTCATCTACCGGGTCAATTCCCTCAGTCATGACCACGCCAGGGGCCTTAAACTCATGGTTAGCCACATGGGCGATACTTTTGACTCCTTATGACATGGTGTTCGTCCCACAAAAGGCAGTCAAAGGCCAACCTTGGCCGACTTCTTAGCAGCACACCCCATGCCAGAGACATCAAAGCCCTATGACGATATCCCTGATGAAGTCCTAGAGTCTATTACCGTCTCAGACAATTCAATTTGGCAAATGTTCTTTGACAGTGCAAGAACAGGACCAAAAGGCAATATCATCGCAGGGGTCGGAGTGGTCCTCATCACTCCAGATGGCTTGGTCATCCACCGTACATATTCTTTCATGGAGTAATGCACCAATAATGTCGCTGAGTATAACGCTCTCATTATCGGATTCTGGCTTGCTAAACAGTTAGGGGTTGACTAGATCGAGGCCTATGGTGACTCGAAATTGATTATCAATCAGGTTCGGGGACAATACATAGTCCGGCATAAAGATCTAGTTCCATACCACTAGGCAGCAATTGATATCATCTCTACCTTTACAGTGTTCTTTATAGAACATGTACCTCAATTACAAAACTTGGAGACCGATGCACTCACTGGCCTCGCCGCTTCTCTACAAGCTCTGTTCGAAACCCAATATATCGTCACGGTAATAGGTCAAGAGCTAGTTTGCCCGAAGAACAATCTACATACGTGTCTGAGTTACTCAGTACAAATAAACACTAATATGGATGTTTGGGATTGGCAATTTTCGTTCATAGACTACGCAGTCTACGGGATCCTACCCGAAGAACCGAATGAAGCTACTTCTATCAAGAGACGCTCTCTTCGGTTCTTCTACGACACAGCTACCGACATGCTGTATCGTCGTTCATATGACGGACTTCTCCTACGATGTTTATCCAAGACAAGCACAAGAAGCACTCAGGGAGGCACACGACGGCACCTGTGGAGCCCATTAGCCGGGTCCTAAGTTGCAATACCGATTACATCGCATGGGCTACTACTGGCCCACTATGATGGTAGATGCCATTGATTACGCAATAATGTACCGAGTATGTCAGTTGCATGCTGACTTCATCAACCACCCTTCAGAGTTCCTGCACCCTATGACGGCCGCCAGGCCGTTTGAAGCATGGGGAATGGATATCATCGGGCCGATCAGTCCGCCATCCTCCAAAGGACACCAGTTCATACTTGCCATCACCGACTACTTTTCTAAGTGTATAACACCCAGTTTTCTGAAATGAGGGTAATTTTGAAATTTTGTAATTATAATTATTATTTATTGATATTTGTTTCACATTATAATTTTTGGTGATTTTTAATCTTTTTTAAATTATTTAAAACTGTTTTAAGTCATGGCTTGTGATTTTGATGTCTTACTAGTGTAACTTGAGAGATTGTATGACCTAGAGCCTGACCATGTCATTAGGATAATTTATTATTACTTTTGAGCATGAGGGTATTTTGGTCATTTGGTCTCTTTGAATTATTTCATGATTTATTGCACTGGTGATTGTTGATTTTGACTTTTGACTAGCTGTGACTTAAGGAACTATCCTAGATTTTGACTTTGACTTGGTGACCTAGTTAACATGGTATGGACCCTAGTTTAACTTAAGTCAACTCAAGTTAGGACACTTAGGATCAAGTTTGAAATAGGAGGATTGGTGTATTGGTCCATAGACTTGAGACTTAGAAATGTGTTCCATGACTAGTACAATTAGGCCCATAGTCATTAGACTAAGCCCTAACCCTAATTTTTACTTTTTAACTAGCCACTAGGGCTCCCCCTTCCCTATAAATAATCTCTTCCTTGTTCTTGCCTCCTTTATTAAATTTTTTTCCAAGCTTTGAAGAAAGAGGTAAGGAGCCATCTTCCCCATTCCATAGATTCTCCATTTTAAATCTTTTTCCACTCTAGTTTCTTGCATTAGAGTCTAATACCCTCCTATTTTCTGATTGTGGGGTTTATCCCAGCTTTGGGACAATTTGGGAGCTTTGGCTAGCAAGGAAGAATCCCCCATTTGAAGCTTTTCCATGCTTTTTGCATATATAGGTAAAATCCTTTAAATTGCATTAATATTTCGTTTTACTTGCATTTAGGGCTAGATCTAGGAGTCCCCTAGCTGTCCCCAAAATTTGGGTGAATTTCGTGTCCGTTTGGTGTCCGTATCGGACACGTGTCTATGTGTATTGCTAAGTGTTTGATGAAATGCTTGAATGAAATAAATATTGTTAATTTCAAAAACTAATTACATGATTTTGAAGCCCTTGATATGTAGATTAATTATGTTGAACACTGAGCACGTTTTAGAGCCGTGTCCGTGTCCAATAGGGACACGGACACGCAGCACGAGACCCCCGTGCTGTGCCCTGCTATCACCTACTGTTTTCTTACTGCACACACCACTTGGACACGTGCAAATTGGCACGAGGGTGGGAGCAGACACTGTCAGCACCGATTTTTAACTCTCTGACACGGCTATAAAACTAGGACACGACACGACTTGAGGGTCGTGCAGACACCTAGACACCTAGCCCTAGTCCCCCTCTACCCCTAGACACGATCACGATGTGTCACGTGTCGTGTGTCACGCACACGAGTCTGTGACACGCCTGCACGAGGCACCGCACTGTGCCGGTGTTCTCCCCTGCTACTCGGGCTCGACACAGGACACGACACGACACTAGAACGGACGAAACTTGGTGCACACTTGGGTCTAATGTCTGACACGACACACACAAAGTTTGGGTCGAGTTGGTTTGGTATTCACGAAGTTATCGACCTCACACTGACTTGTGCTGTCCACACACACGCGCACATTTGATCTCTGATACGGCCTTGGACACGTGACACGACGCGACTTGGACTCGACCTAGTGGACTCAATAGACACATGGACACCTAGTCTACCTATTGGTACACCTGCACGACACTTCGCCTTGACACAACATGTCCTATGGACCCCGACACACTTGCACGAGGACCTGTTTGTGCTACAGGTCTGATACTAGTTAGGACACTCTTTGGACACGTTTGGACACTGTGGTGACACGTTTGGTTTACCTGGGTCGACACTTGTGTGGTAGACACCACTGTGACACATTTTTTTAATTAATTTCAAGTTTTATGTTGACTATTGGTTTCGAATGCAATGTTCATGTTTTAATTATTTTTCTCAGATTTGAGTTTTGTTAGAGTTTAGGTTGATTCAAATTCTTTCTGAGATTAGTTGTCCAGTTGGTTTTCATGATTATTGGGTTCAATTTTATGTATATTATCAAATCTTAATGTATGTACTTATGTAGGTATACACGAAATATGAGTTCATATTGAACTATTGAACTGACAGTTAGAATCCTGAGATGAGAGTTCAGGATAGTAAAACCTGAGAATTTGGTTGAGTTGGTTTAAGTAAAACCTGGGATTGGAATTGAAAACTAAACTGAGACTTCCCCAACTAAAAACCTGAGTTACTTATGGAAGTTCCTGAGATTCAAAGGAACCCTCATGAGTAGTCCCTGAAATGTTATAACCTGTCCTGCCTTTCGAAAACACTAGATCCTTGCATTGCCTTCATGACCCAGTCGAGTCCACTTTAGCATTGTCTTCTTAATCCTAAAGCTTCAGTCCTCATTATTCAGCCCTATTCATTAGAAGGACACCCTTCACCTCTATAGGAGTTCCTAGTATAGGTTGACAGTTACCTTCATTGTATTGAGGTACTGACCCTTACCTGTCCACATGTCTGCACTTCTTAGCCTTGCATATTGGCCTAATTGTACTGCTCAGTTCAGTCCCTACTTCTTTAAGTTTCAGTCTTAGTTTAACTATATGTTTCAGTCCTTGTTTAACCTTGTATTAGTCCAAATTCACTGATTTCCCAATACCCTCACTGTTTTCAGATTTACTCTCTTAGCTACTGTCATTTCACACTATTCCTGAGAGCTAATTTACTGGTTAGCTAACACACACTGTGTCACGACCCACACCCACTGTGAGGGTACGAGTACGTAACAGCACCCAGCCTACGCCGCAGTGTCGGCGGTAGAACGCTGTTCTAGGTCATGAACTATAACTAACTAACATGAAATACTCTCCATAAGGAGGCCAACACAGAGGTACAACTCAATCACAATCTAAGGTAGAATGTAGCACGATGAAATAGATAAGAAATCCTCAACTGAGGTACAACAGAAATGAAATAACAAGTCTCAACATCTCAAAAATGTACAACTCTGAAAACAAGGACAACAGCTAAACATGAAAAAAAAAAACAGTCTAAGCTATCTATACTATGCAAGGGGTATCATCCTCAGCAGCTGCCGGAACCTCCCCAGGGGTCCAGGTCGCGATTGTCATCTAGGCAAGCTCCAAAGTAAGAGGTGCAGGGTTCATCATCATCCTCTGTAAAAATTTTAACAGGTCCAGTCAGGACGGGAGCGAGCACAATACATCTCAGGCAGATCATAACAGGCTAGAGAATATAAACATGCAAGAGAGTACGATACATGAAGCTGAAAGAAAGTACATGATGTAAACAGAGAGAACTGTAATAGAAATATCTACTATAAGTAGAGAGCTACCAGTGACTAGTGATTTATAGTACAAAGTCGACATGTGAACGGCTGGATTTGCACATGACTATACTAAAGAGGCGTACATGGCTATACTACTTTGGAATTGTCCACATGACTATTTATACTCCCCCATACCCCAATCAATACACAAGGATCCAAACAAGTTATGTTACGTACATGGTTTTCACATGAAGCCCATAAATGGGTGCATATGAAGTATACATGAGAGCTCATACATGAGTGCACATGAAGTTCACATGGGGGCCCATAAATGGGTGCACAAGAAATTCACATGAAGGCTCATAAATGAGTGCAAATGCAATATAGGTTATACATGAGATACATGGAAAACATGACCGATTCATGAGAGCACATGAGAGTACATGAGCATGCATGAACGAGCATGAAGCACATGAGAAACATGAATAACATGAGAGCGTGGAATACATGATGTACACGAAACACATGACATAATGTATCCGATGCTCCCGAGGGGGATAACATCTCAATGTAGGGATCCATATAGTACCAATCCGTGATAATATCGTGACAGCATCAAATAAGGTAAACTAGAGCAGGAATATAATTCTAAGCAAGTTATGAAATGATCAGAGAATGTACTCGCCTGGTATCTGAATGTCTGAAGTAAATGTACTGTCCGAGATGAGGTACCTGACTCCTAGTTAGAGCAACACAAGTCAAGATGTATACAGAGGGTGATATATGGAATGTACAATGCATCTTCATGCTGTCTAGGTCAAACTAGACTAAAGTCAAGGTCAACTCTAGTCAACTGCACTAGTCAAACTAGGTCAAACTAACCCAGACAAGTCTTACTAAGCCTAACCAAGGCTATCCTAGCAAGCACACATCAAATCTAGGCTATACAAACCAACCAGACACTTACTGGCATTCAAACCACATACCTAGGCTATGAGCCATAGGTATACACCCATAGGCAATGTTACCTATATACCAATCCACATATTTACACATACCCATATATTAATATATCTACCTAAAATAATATAACACACACATTATAATATATAGGATACATGATAATATATGCATCACCTATATATATATATATATATATATATATATATATATATATATATATATATATATATATATATATATATATATATATATATATATATATGAGGAAAATGTACCTAAGGTCGACCTCATTTTCCTCACTTTACAACATTTTTTTCTTGAATTTTTTTTATGGGATTCATCTACACCTTATTGATTGGCAACATACCAAATTTCAAGAAAAAATAATATTGTTTAGCCCCCTATCTATCCCTTGCAAAATCGACGGTCTAAAACTTTGCTGCTACACCGTCGATTTTGCACCTTATTGATAGGGGGCTAAACAATATTATTTTTTCTTGAAATTTGGTATGTTGCCAATCAATAAGGTGTAGATGAATCCCATAAAAAAAAATTCAAGAAAAAAATGTTGTAAAGTGAGGAAAATGAGGTCGACCTTAGGTAACTTACCTAAGGTCGACCTTAGGTACATTTTCCTCTATATATATCTATATATATATATATATATATATATACATATACATAGAGGATAGGACAAGGCATATGATAGTGTACATGTGTTAGCATGTGGCATGTGTCATGAGAGTGTAATATAATAGCATGTGTGTGTGGTAGTGTCAATAGAGGGTGATATGGTAGTGTGATGCAAGGGTGTGGGTGATGAACATGAATTGATTTCCTGTGTGTACATGGTGAAGTTCACAGATTTTAGGTGGTGTCTTCCCTGTTCTCAGGAACAGAACAGTGCACAGTGTGCCCATAATAATTCCCATGTTGTGTGTGTGTGTGAGAGGGTGAGGGTGTGTGTACTGTATTGCATTTACATGTGGGTATTAGGCACATAGGTTCCCAAAACAGTATGACAGGAATCCTGTGTATGTGTGTGAGTGTATTTGTGTACATGAGTGTCAAGAGGGTGTTAATGTGATATCAGGAAAACAGTGTAGTGTAAACCTGTGTGTTCCTGTGCACAGGAAGTAGATAGATGCGCATGTAGAGGACAACAAATGTGTATGAGAAAATTAGTGTCTTACTGAATTGGATCAACATTGAATCTAAGTATCAAAATTCAGTTTTAATTTGAAATGAAAAGAAACAATCAAAACTTAATGCATCATAAATGAGTTTTTAAAAAGAAATGAAGATCAGTCAAACTGAATATATATGTATCAGTCACATTAACAGTCCTTGCCATTGCTCGAATTCCAATTCAAAATCGAAAACCTATCCCTAGTCAAAAATCAACTTTATAATAGTCTATTCCATATGTACATGGATCCATATGAAATTAATCATTTAGAAATCGGGTTAGACAGGAATTAAACTCAGGAAATTTCAGGGTATATCTATATAAAACTGAGAACATCCTAGGAATGAACTCAATTCAATGAAACTATACCAAAATCGAAACCAATGTAATCCCAGGTTTTGGAGTTCTCAGGAAAAGGAATGACAGTGAACTAACAATGCTAGTGAATGACTGAGCATGGAAAATAATCATTCAAATTTCAGTTAAAAAAAAAACAGGAATGGATTCTCAGAATTTCCACAAACAGTATCCAAGTATCAGTCAATACAAAGACAGTCCAATCCCATATCAAAATCAAATTTCTAACACGACTGACATGAACAGCCAATAGTGCATTAACACAATATAAATGGGTTAATATTAACATCAAAAATCAGCTAGAAAGGGAAATGAAAGTTCAAGAATTAAAACTCAGAACAGTGTATCAGTTCAATATCAAAACTGAACTCGAAAACCATTAAGCCTAATACCAGTCGATAACCCACATTGCAATAGTTTAATACACAATTTCGAATTCAGTTTCAAGAAAGGGAAATGGAAATCAATTCACAAAATGAAAGTAAGTATCAGTTTACATACAGTCCAACTCAGTGCTCGAATTCAACACAAATCAAGGAATCAAACCCTAGACTACATCTAGCATGCAAACAACAACTAACTAACATGTTAGCATCTAATTTAACTCAGCAAAATGAATTTAAACCTATATTGTACATAGTAAACTCTGATATAACTCTCGGTATCAGAAAATTTGGGGAAACATGAAATTAATGAATCAAAACATGTAATTATTGCAAGAAATTGGTTAGTAATTGTTCTAGCACATGTGTACGTGTCATGGGGTCACCTCGTGTCCAACCAAGTCGACACATTTGTGTCCACGACACTAAAACACACAGGCACGAACGGTGCACTGACAGTGTCATGCACGCGTTCGTGCAAGTCTAGGACACGACACGAATCAAACCTCGTGCTCGTGTCTAGGGTTAGGGGGGGCATATGTCTAGAGGGTCGACACCCTGATTCGTGTCCTCGTCGTGTCAGGACTGGACACGAAGTGGGTATCCGAACCTTCGACAGAACGCGCATAGCACAGTGTAAATCGGGTTCGATTGGGATTTCTCCCAACTCACTCGATAACTCCTCCTAAAACTTCATACGTGTCATGTCAGTCATGTGTCCATGGTGTTCAGCAAGTATCGTGTCCAAATGTGTCGTATACAGTGCACACGACGTGTCCAACAGCAGGGCAGCCGCACGCGGCGTCGTGCTGCATGTCCGTATCGATTTTCGACACAAAAACAGCATGGATTCGTGCTCAGAGCTTGTGGTTCATGATCCAGACATAAAGGGCTACAAGACTGTTCAATTAGTTTTCGAAAATATGTGGATTCAATCCACTCAAGCATTTCATCAAACACCTAGATTCTAGGACTGATATGTGTCCGATACGGACACAAAATGAACACGACTCGACACAAATCCAATACCTACGGCTAGGGGACAACTAGGTCTTCCTATTCATGCAAAGATATCGAAAATCTATGGAAGGAATAGGAAGTTACCTATATGTGCAATTTGCATGAAAAGCTTCAAAGGGGGTGGTTCTTCTTGCTAGCTAGCTCCTCCAAATTTCTCTCCAACTGGGATTGGCCTCCATGAACAGTAGGAAAATAGGATTTAGGTCACCATGGAAGAAGTTTGAATGAAAAAGGATTAATATTGATCAAAATAGGAAGAGTTTCAATGGAGACAAACCTTGTTCTCTAGAAAATGAAGGGATGGATAAAAGAGGCAACTAAATTTGAAAGGGATTAAATAGTGATGGGGGAATCCCTAGGCTGGTCATAAATGCTAGGGTTAGGGTTTTGGGAAATCAATCTAAGGGCTCCCATTCCATCTAGTATATTCAATGGTCAAAATCTAGGTCCCCCTTTAATCAAGTTGCAACCTAGTTTATTCTAACTAGTCATGACTTAACCAACTAACCAATACTAACTAATACTAACCAAGGCTAACTAAGACTAGCTATGTCTAATCTAGGTTAGGTCCAATCTAGGTTAGGGCTAATAACAATCACATGGCAATCAATTAAATAGTATTAAATTACACCATTCAAAATAATATATATTAAATTCCAAATAATTATAATAAATTCAAATAAATTCAATATAACCAAAATACCCTCAAGCAAAATGTACTAAACAAAATCTCTACCCACATGGTTAGGCACTAGGGCAGACAGTCTCTACGGCTTAACTAGCTGCACATCAAAATCACAAGTCATGATATTTAAATGGTTTTAAAATGATTAAAAATCACCAAAAATTATATTATTATTTAAATATCATAATTAAATAAATTAAAACACAAAATTTCAAAATTACCCTTATTTTAGAAACTGGGTGTTACAAGTCTACCCACCTTAGAAAATTTTCGTCCTCGAAATTAAAATGGTAGTAGTGCTTCTAGGTCAAACACCCCACAATCAAAGTCTCAAACATACCGTCAGATAATCATATGCGTCTGTCCAAAATCATGATACTCAGAATCTTCGTCGTGCTAGTGAGCAAGGCTACGATAATCACAGAGTCCTCGACTAAGGCACATACCTCTAGAATCGTGGTATTTAAAATTTTCGCATTGCCGCATGCTTGGCAGCGAAAACCTTAAATTCCCACACCCGAGAAATACGTCCTAAATCTGACTATATGTCATTACTATGCTAGCTAAACACGACTATCGAAGATTCTAGATTCCATAACTGGGTGACCTAGCCCATATGATTTATTTCAGAAGAAATCAAACATAACACAAGAACAACAGGACAAAATTGATAAATCAACAAAAAACAGAGGGAATCGAATTTCAAGGCAGTTATAAGAGGCTATTGCGGAAATGAAATCAAAAGAACGGAACCTGCAACTAGATCTCCAACGGCCTGAGCATCATCGACTGTCCTGGCAAAAGCTCGCTCCTGCTGGCCTCCCCTGGCCTGCTGCTGATGCTGCATGTACCTCTGCTGCTGAGTCGGTAAGGGTAATCCCCTCTGCTGGCCTACCGGAGCCCTAGCTCCTGCTCCCTGAACTGTCTGTCCCGATGACTCGGGATACTCTCTCAGACGATGATCGGATCCTCCGCAAAGCAAATATCTGCCCAGTCTCTTCCGGCATTCGCCCCAACCATGCCCTGGTCTCTTACAGAAGGGGCAAATAATGACAAGCTGCTGTTCCGGGGCCTGCTGCTGCCTCTGTGGCTACTATGCCTGCTGAAAGGGTACACGGTCCTGAAACTGCCGCTGCTGAAGGTAGACCCTCGACTGCTGGTACTGTTGCTGAAACTGTAGGGGTAGCATCTGCTGCGAATACTACTGCTGAAACTGCAAACGGGGCATCTGCTGCTGAATCTGTAGGTCGGGCCTCTTAGCCGGGCCCGTACTGCCACTAGCTCCCTGAGTATCTCGCATCCTCTTCTCCTTCAGTCCAAGATCGTCCTCCGCTGTCATGGCTCCCACCAGAATCTGCTCGAAAGTGGCGTCGCGGTCGCTCTTGGTATATGATTTGATCTCTCTGATCAAACCCCTGCGGAACCTCCTCGCCTTCCCGGCCTCAGTAAGATCCTCAACGAATCTGCTCAAACGGCTGAACTCTCCAGCGTACTCCTCAACGGTCTGGTTCCCCTGAACCAAACTCTCGAACTGTGCCTCCAAAGCACGGAGTGCTGTATCGAGAAAAAATTTCTCCTTGAATAGTTTCTTGAACGCTGCCCAAGTCTGACCGGCTGTACCAACCCTCGGGTCCGTCTGGTACCAGGTACGGGCCAAGTCCTGCATCTGACTAGCGGCTGCCTCGATCTATAATCCGGCTGGTATCTATGCCAATCGGAATATCTCTTCAATGTGCTCTATCCAATCATCAGCATATATGATGCCCTCTGTACCCTTGAAGTCTCGGGGTCCCATCTTCTTAAAGGATTGGATGTCTGGAGTCCTCCGCTGATACGGCTGCATCTGACCTCCCTTTCGCTGAGCAGCCACCAGCTCTACTTTCGTCCTGACCAACTGGTGAGTATCTTGTATGCTCTGTCGGATATCAGCAGACTGGCTCTACTGTATCTGCTGCTGAGACTCCAAGAATCGCTAGAAAAGGGTAAACATCTGGGCCGCATCTACTGTCCCTGAAGGTAACTGCTGCTGATACGTTTCTGGAATGACGGGGAAAGACCTCCGGACAGGTGGAGGTGCACTCGCAAAAGCTGTAGATGCTCCTATATGAGCAGAAATAGGGGGTGCTGTGGTCCCAGCGTCCACAATCGGGTGAGGGGTGGTAGGCCTCTCACCAGCGTCTGCTGAGCCAGAGCAATGCGATCGTGTCTCGATCACCATCCTGGAGACAGATCAAACAAGGAATCAATACTGAGATAGAAACGGTAATTCAAGGGAGGACAGTTATTCAAGGAAGCAATCTTCAACAAGAATTTAGACGGCAGGAATCCAGTTAAGAGTTTTTCCTAATGTGCTTGAGTACCTCAAAAATAATCCTAATCCTACTGCAGGCTGTAGTGGTACTCTAGTTTGAATACCACTACACAAACTCGACCTGCATGGGCTACCACTAAAAATGTGTCATGACCCGCACCCACTGTGAGGGTACGAGTACGTAACAGCGCCCAGCCTACGCCGCAGTATCGACGGTAGAACGTTGTTCTAGGTCATGAACTATAACTAACTAACATGAAATACTCTCCATAAGGAGGCCAACACAGAGGTATAACTCAATCACAATCTAAGGTAGAATGTAGCACGATGAAATAGATAAGAAATTCTCAACTGAGGTACAACAGAAATGAAATAACAAGTCTCAACATCTCAAAAATGTACAACTCTGAAAACAAGGACAACAGCTAAACATGAAAAGAAACAGTCTAAGCTATCTATACTATGCAAAGGGTATCATCCTCAGCAGCTGCCTGAACCTCCCCAGGGGTCCAGGTCGCGAGTGTCATCTAGGCAAGCTCCAAAGTAAGGGGTACAGGGTTCCTCATCATCCTCTGTAAAATTTTCAACAGGTCCAGTCAGGACGGGAGCGAGCACAATACATCTCACGCAGATCATAACAGGCTAGAGAATATAAACATGCAAGAGAGTACGATACATGAAACTGAAAGAAAGTACATGATGTAAACAGAGAGAGAACTGTAATAGAAATATCTACTATAAGTAGAGAGCTACCAATGACTAGTGATTTAGAGTACAAAGTCGACATGTGAACGGCTGGATTTGCACATGACTATACTAAAGAGGCGTACATGGCTATACTACTTTGGAATTGTCCACATGACTATTTATACTCCCCCATACCCCAATCAATACACAAGGATCCAAACAAGTTATGTTACGTACATGGTTTTCACATGAAGCCCATAAATGGGTGCACATGAAGTATACATGAGAGCTCATACATGAGTGCACATGAAGTTCACATGGGGGCCCATAAATGGGTGCACATGAAATTCACAAGAAGGCTCATAAATGAGTGCACATGCAATATAGGTTATACATGAGATACATGGGAAACATGACCGATTCATGAGAGCACATGAGAGTACACGAGCATGCATGAACGAGCATGAAGCACATGAGAAACATGAATAACATGAGAGCGAGGAATACATGATGTACACGAAACACATGACATAATGTATCCGATGCTCCCGAGGGGGATAACATCTCAATGTAGGGATCCATATAGTACCAATCCATGATAATATCGTGACAGCATCAATTAAGGTAAAATAGAGCAGGAATATAATTCTAAGCAAGTTATGAAATGATCAGAGAATGTACTCGCCTGGTATCTGAATGTCTGAAGTAAATGTACTGTCCGAGATGAGGTACCGGACTCCTAGTTAGAGCAACACAAGTCAAGATGTATACAGATGGTGATATATGGAATGTACAATGCATCTGCATGCTGTCTAGGTCAAACTAGACTAAAGTCAACCCTTGGTCAACTCTAGTCAACTGCACTAGTCAAACTAGGTCAAACTAACCCAGACAAGTCTTACTAAGCCTAACCAAGGCTATCCTAGCAAGCACATATCAAATCTAGGCTATAGAAACCAACCAGACACTTACTGGCATTCAAACCACATACCTAGGCTATGAGCCATAGGTATACACCCATAGGCAATGTTACCTATATACCAATCCACATATTTACACATACCCATATATTAATATATCTACCTAAAATAATATAACACACACATTATAATATATAGGATACATGATAATATATGCATCACCTATATATATATATATATATATATATATATATATATATATATATATATATATATATATATATATATATATATATATATATATACATGAGTATATACACATATACATAGAGGATAGGAAAAGGCATATGATAGTGTACATGTGTTAGCATGTGGCATGTGTCATGAGAGTGTAATATAATAGCATGTGTGTGGGGTAGTATCAATAGACGGTGATATGGTAGTGTGATGCAAGGGTGTGGGTGATGAACATGAATTGATTTCCTGTGTGTACATGGTGAAGTTCACAGATTTTAGGTGGTGTCTTCCCTGTTCTCAGGAACAGAACAGTGCACAGTGTGCACATAATAATTCCCATGCTGTGTGTGTGTGTGTGAGAGAGGGTGAGGGTGTGTGTACTATATTGCATTTACATGTGGGTATTAGGCACATAGGTTCCCAAAACAGTGTGACAGGAATCCTGTGTATGTGTGTGAGTGTATTTGTGTACATGAGTGTCAAGAGGGTGTTAATGTGATATCAGGAAACAGTGTAGTGTAAACCTGTGTGTTCCTGTGCACAGGAAGTAGATAGATGCGCATGTAGAGGACAACAAATGTGTATGAGAAAATTAGTGTCTTAGTGAATTGGATCAACATTGAATCTAAGTATCAAAATTCAGTTTTAATTTGAAATGAAAAGAAACAATCAAAACTGAATGCATCATAAATCAGTTTTTAAAAAGAAATAAAGATCTATCAAACTGAATATACATGTATCAGTCACATTAACAGTCCATGCCATTGCTCGAATTCCAATTCAAAATCTAAAACCTATCCCTAGTCAAAAATCAACTTTATAATAGTCTGTTACATATGTACATGGATCCATTTGAAATTAACCATTTAGAAATCGGGTTAGACAGGAATTAAATTCAGGAAATTTCAGGGTATATCTATATAAAACTGAGAACATCCTAGGAATGAACTCAATTCAATGAAACTGTACCAAAATCGAAACCATTGTAATCCCAGGTTTTGGAGTTCTCAGGAAAAAGAATGACAGTGAACTAACAATGCTAGTGAATGACTGAGCATGGCAAATAATCATTCAAATTTCAGTTTAACAAAAAAAAAAAAACAGGAATGGATTATCAGAATTTCCCCAAACAGTATCCAAGTATCAGTCAATACAAAAACAGTCCAATCCCATATCAAAATCAAATTTCTAACACGACTGACATGAACAGCCAATAGTGCATTAACACAATATAAATGGGTTAATATTAACATCAAAAATCAGTTAGAAAGGGAAATGAAAGTTCAAGAATTAAAACTCAGAAAGTGTATCAGTTCAATATCAAAACAGAACTCGAAAACCATTAAGCCTAATACCAGTCGATAACCCACATTGCAATAGTTTAATACACAATTTCGAATTCAGTTTGAAGAAAGGGAAATGGAAATCAATTCACAAAATGAAGGTAAGTATCAGTTTACATACAGTCCAACTCAGTGCTCGAATTCAACACAAATCAAGGAATCAAACCCTATACTACATCTAGCATGCAAACAACAACTAACTAACATGTTAGCATCTAATTTAACTCAGCAAAATGAATTTAAACCTATATTGTACAGAGTAAACTCTGATACAATTCTCGGTATCAGAAAATTTGGGGAAACATGAAATTAATGAATCAAAACATGTAATTATTGCAAGAAATTGGTTGGTAATTGTTCTAGCACATGTGTACGTGTCATGGGGTCACCTCGTGTCCAACCAAGTCGACACATTTGTGTCCACGACACTAAAACACACGCAGGCACGAACGGTGCACTGACAGTGTCGTGCACGCGTTCGTGCAAGTCTAGGACACGACACGACACGAATAAAACATCGTGCTCGTGTCTAGGGTTAGGGGGGACGTATGTCTAGAGGGTCGACACCCTGATTCGTTTCCTCCTCGTGTCAGGACTGGACACGAAGTGGGTATCCGAACCTTCGACAGAACGCGCACAGCACAGTGTAAATCGGGTTCGATTGGGATTTCTCCCAACTCACTCGATAACTCCTCCTAAAACTTCATATGTGTCGTGTCAGTCATGTTTCCAAGGTGTCCAGCAAGTATCGTGTCCAAATGTGTCGTATACAGTGCACACGACGTGTCCAACAGCAGGGCTGCCGCATGCGGCATCGTGCTGTGTGTCCGTGTCGATTTTCGACACGAAAACAGCATGGATTCGTGCTCAGATCTTGTGGTTCATGATCCAGACATAAAGGGCAACAAGACTGTTCAATTAGTTTTCGAAAATATGTGGATTCAATCCACTCAAGCATTTCATCAAACACCTAGATTCTAGGACTGATATGTGTCCGATACGGACACAAAATGAACACGACTCGACACAAATCCAATACCTACGGCTAGGGGACAACTAGGGCTTCCTATTCATGCAAAGAAATCGAAAATCTATGGAAGGAATAGGAAGTTACCTATATGTGCAATTTGCATGAAAAAGCTTCAAAAGGGGATGGTTCTTCTTGCTAGCTAGCTCCTCCAAATTGCTCTCCAACTGGGATTGGCCTCCATGAACAGTAGGAAAATAGGATTTAGGTCACCATGGAAGAAGTTTGAATGAAAAAGGATTAATATTGATCAAAATAGGAAGAGTTTCAATGGAGACAAACCTTGTTCTCTAGAAAATGAAGGGATGGATAAAAGAGGCAACTAAATTTGAGAGGGATTAAATAGTGATGGGGGAATCCCTAGGCTGGTCATAAATGCTAGGGTTAGGGTTTTGGGAAATCAATCTAAGGGCTCCCATTCCATCTAGTATATTCAATGGTCAAAATCTAGGTCCCCCTTTAATCAAGTTGCAACCTAGTTTATTCTAACTAGTCATGACTTAACCAACTAACCAATACTAACTAATACTAACCAAGGCTAACTAAGACTAGCTATGTCTAATCTAGGTTAGGTCCAATCTAGGTTAGGGCTAATAACAATCACATGGCAATCTATTAAATAGTATTAAATCACATCATTCAAAATAATATATATTAAATTCCAAATAATTATAATAAATTCAAATAAATTCAAGATAACCAAAATACCCTCAAGCTAAATGTACTAAACAAAATCTCTACCCACATGGTTAGGCTCTAGGGCAGACAGTCTCTACGGCTTCACTAGATGCACATCAAAATCACAAGTCATGATATTTAAATAGTTTTAAAATGATTAAAAAACACCAAAAATCATATTATTATTTAAATATCATAATTAAATAAATTAAAACACAAAATTTCAAAATTACCCTCATTTTAGAAACTGGGTGTTACACATTGTTTTTCCCTATTGGCACACACACTGGATTCAGTTACATACACAAACCATTAAATTCCTAAGTTAATACCCTAACTAGTTCACTGTCAATTCACTATCTACACACACTCTAGCACTTAACTGTCATGTCCACATACACATAGACACACACTCATGTTCATTTCACTACTCCTACACACATGGCTCTCTCTATATGTACATATATGTTGATAGCCCAAAAAAAAAAAAAAAAAAAAAAAAAAAAAAAAAAATATATATATATATATATATATATATATATATATATATATATATATATATATATATATATATATATATATATATATATATATATATATATATATGTTTTGTCTACATAATTATGTGGTGTATATGTGTGATATTGTGTTTTGTTGTTAGGACTTTGTAGGTAGGCTTGTTAGATAGGTTTTGTTTAAGGGTTAGGCTTATGTGGTTAGTGTCTTGGTATAGGTTGAGAGTTAGTTGGACTTTGGGTATAGTGTTAGCCTATTGGTTGTATGGGTTAAATAGCTTAGAGTAGATTTCTATTAGACTATGATTGTGGTTTAGGTTTTGAGTTAGCCTTTAGAGTTGACCAATAACCTAATTGACCTTAACCAAGTTGATCATAGTCCAAGTTGACTCTTTAACCTAGATTGGACTAGTTAACCTAATTTGACTAGACAGTTGACCAAAGTCAAACTTAAGTCTATATATGACCAATTGACCTAAGTTGACTAGAGTCTTACATAGTTGACTAAGATTGATCTAGTTGACCAAGTTGACTTTGACCCAGAGTTGACCAAGTTTGACTTTGATCTAGATTGGCCTAGAAATCATGTAGATTGCATAATAAACTTCATTTACCTTATTTTAAACATATTATAACATGTATTACTTTATCTAGGACATTGTGACTCCGGTACAGACATCTGATATTACACTACTCTTTTCAGAGTAGCAGACGAGTACATTCTCTGATAGTTCTTCCATTTACTTGTCGTTTACTGTACTTCAGTTGTAGCTAGTTCTATTTGATTCTATATTACAAACACGATTTGATATTACTGGATCCATTTCATGCGACACTCACTTATTCGTGTCTGGCCTCTATTTCTGGAACCACCTACTGGAACCACCCTGGAATCATTTACTAGAACCATTCGTGTACTGGCTGGAGTTGTACTTATTTTTGTGTCTGGTTATGGATTCACTTGTACTTGCTGGGCGGGGAAATATTGGAATAGGCATATGAACATACCCAAATACTGGAACCACTCCCTTGGAATTATACTGGAATGATAGCCATCCTACACTTGGCCGAGTGTGTGGTGTGCCGTATTACCTACAGCCGTTCACATGTCGATCCCGATATTTTAAAACACACTGTTAGAGTATAGACTGGACTCACCCTGGAACCTTTGATCACAGACTGGACTCACCTTATACCGGACTCATCTCGTGCTGGAATCACCTGGTATTAGATTACATTGTCTGGACTCACACATGACTCTTATTATACTGTCTGGACTTTTATCATGCTAATCTAGTTCAGCTAGATTATATTTTACAGTCTTTATTGCCATGCTTCTCTTCTTGTTTAGTACTTTTCCTTTCCTTGAACCTTAACTGTTCTCTATATATCATTACCTATATAAAACTGCCATGATTCATCAATATAACAGTCTATAACTGCTTTATTGTTCTCTGTCATTTACTTGGAATTTTTGATGAGTTGTACTCGTTCCTGTCCTGACTGGACCTGTTGAAAATTTTACAGATGATTGCCCTGAGGACACATGCCCTACATATTATGGACCAGGAGACGGCTTAGCTACCTTTGGCCCCGACACTCAGGAGTGATCGGGAGACTAGCTAGTGACTTGGTTTAGATCTCATGTTTTAGAACTTGAGTTGTCAATAAATTGAGATATGATGTTTTGAGATTGTTGGAGATTATGTTATTTTAGTAGTTAGTTTTATTGTTGTATTTAGTCTTAGTTATTATCTTCTGTGTTATCATATCGTGCTTAGACTGTGATTGAGATTACATTATATCTATACTTGTCCTCCGTTCGGAGTTGAGATTTTGACAAGTACATTATATAATTACATGAGTTGTTGGTTAGATAGCGACCAAGAACAGCGTTCTACCGCCGACACTGCGGCGTAGGCTGGGTGTTGTTACGTGCTCGTACCCTCACAGTGGGTGCGGGTCGTGACAAAGTGGGCGAAAGCAGTACCTCTGGCCGAGGTAAAAACCACAAACATGATCATCTTTGTCAAACATTACATCATATACCGCTTCGACGTTCCTCAAAGGATCATCCACGATAATGGTCCTCAGTTCGTGAGCCACGCTTTCCATCGGTTCTGCGATAAAAATTGAATATAGAATGTGGCATTAACAGCTTACAATCCTGCAGCAAACGGACTAGCCGAAGCATTCAACAAGACTATCGTCAAACTGCTTAAGAAATTCCTTTCGTCTAATAAGTGCGATTGGAATGAGAAGCTCGACGAATGTCTGTAGGCTTAACGTAAGACCGTTCGAATACCTACGGACGAAACACCATTCTCTCTTATTTATGGAAGTGAGGCAGTGCTTCCCCTGGAGATCCAGATTCCGTCCTTACGTGTAGGTATCACCAACTAGCTGACTGACGAAGACAATCAACGCCGACGGTTACATGAGTTAGAGGCGTTGGATGAAAAACGTCTGCTAGCGCAACAACGAATCGAGCTTTACCAAGCTTCGATTTCCTTGGCCTTCAACAAGAAATTTCGGGAAAGAACATTCCAAGTGGGTGACTCGTCTTATCAGTTCGAAATTAATGGTAATGACTCACAAGATGGCTGGAATGTTCGAGCACAAGTAGGAGGGACCATTCTAATAGAGACGGTCTACTCCAATGGTGCCTACCGACTGGCCAAACCCAACGGCTACTTGCTAATGATGCCAATCAACGACCAGTTCCTGAAGAAATACTATGTATGAGTTTCAAGCCACCATAGGCTCCCGCATCCCCTGTTGGTATTTATGGATTCTGTTAAAGGAATTCAACCCTTCTATACTTCACCTAAGAAGAAAAATAATTCACGTCCATATCACCTCTGAGTTCTCTTCCTACACCCTAGCGAAGTTCACGTCTACCACGTTCATATTACCTCTGAGTAGTCATCTTTTCTATAATGACCTCGTGTTGTGCTAACTTCCTAGAAAACATTTCACGTCCATACTACCTCTGAATTGTCATTCTATACCCTAGCAAAGGTGTACCTACCATGTCCATATTACCTCTGAGTAGACGTCTCTTCCTTGATAATCCACCATAATTGTCATATTCTTCTATAGAAACTTTCACGTTCATATTACCTCTGAGTCGTTCTATACACTCGTAAAGTCTATCCTTGCCACCAAAGGATTCTGTATTTACCTCCATATAAACTCTGAGTAAACACCCTATTCCCAATGGAGTTATCTCCATCCCCTCATAACATGCTACCTCTAAGTGAATCCTCGTTCTTGTGAGAGGAAAAGTTCACAAGTAAAAAGACAAACAGAGAAAAAAAGCTAATGTTTTCATTTATAAAGTGAAGAGGTTTTCTTTCTTTGATTACAAAATTTGGCTCTCACAAACCGAGAGACAAGAAGACAGAAAGAAGATCAAAGCTGAGAAGACCGACACTGAAATTTTTCCAGTCGACTCTTCAAAAGAGCAATCTGGGGGCAACCAAGGCTTGGGCTCGACGCTCAGCCACCTGACGACAAGCGACTTCATCTTCAATAGGAGAGAGGCTTTGGCATGCAAGGGCCAGCTCAACCTGAGGAATGCCAATGCTTTCCTTCTCCCGAGCCAGGGTCTCGGAACGTTGGCAAAGGATCTCCTTCTGGTCCTCAAACATGACCAGGTCACTCGCAGCAAGGGCCAGGGTCTCTTCAAACTTCTGGATCTACTCCCCAAGAGCCTTGCACTGATCCTCCACAGCTGCACGGTGACAAACCCGAGCTTCTTCGACATCAGTTACTGCTTTAATCTCCGACTCAACCTCGGCAAGACGATCAGTTAGTGCCCGACGTTGCTGCTCGTACAAAGATCCCTCGGAGACCATCTCCTTTAACTTTGTAGCGACTAGAGTCGAAAGACCACACTCCAAATTCTGAAGCTCCAAGGCAGCGACTTCCAATTCAGCCAACAGATCTCCTATAGCATCGGCCTTAGCCTCACATTCCGGATAGTCGCACAAGGTCACCAACTGGGCCTCCACTATATTCCGAACCCGTCTGAGAGATTGGTTGCTTCATAAAACACCCTCTATGCCACTCGTCAATGCATTACGAATTGTGCTTAGAATGTGGTTGGTATAATATGTGTTGTCAGCCAAGCTCATTGGGGTTACCACAGATGCAGCAATAAAAGGCCCCTGGATGGCAGCAACAGTCAATATATGCCTAGGGATTGCAACCGAAGTAGGGGCACCGTCACCATAACAGAGGTCATTGGCGGTACAGGGACAGTAGGAGCCAACACTATCTGATACGAAACTAACTCCTCAGCAAGCTCCTCTGCCGGTCCTTCAGCCGAAGCTATGATAATTGGAGCCTGAGCAATCACAGCATCGACATCTCAACGGTCACTGTAACCGACTCCTCAACAGCCTTCTCAACCAATGTGTCGGCAAACGGTTCACCCATATTCTCCTCGACCGAACCTAGAATAGGTGGCTCGAGCATAATCTCTTCAGACCGTCCTGGCGACACTACATTGGAAGGTTCTTTAACTGATTCGTCAGCAGCCTCCTCGACCAATTCCTCCTCCTCAGTCGGACCCTTAGGGGTTTCATCTACGGGCTCATTAATAGCACCGTTGATAGTGACCGCCCCGGATGGAGCCTTGGCGGGCGGCACATCAGTGACCACTTCGCCTCGACCAGCCCGATCGTCGATAATGTCCACCATTGTATCTCTGACATTCTTTTCAACTACCACTCGGGGTTGAGGTGCAATATACGCCATGGCTAAATCTTCCAACACTGGTCCCTCGATGCCTCCGTAAGGAGGAGGCTCCTGGTAAGAACCTGTAGAAGCGCCTTCAGCGTCTTCAGCCGATCGACCCGTCTCAAGCCCGGGTTCCCCAACAGTACTTTTACAAAATGCGAAGCCAACCACGGGTATTACCACGGAGCCACCCCCGAAAGCCATTACCTCATAGTCAAAAGAGGCAGGAGGTTGAACCCCCTCTACCTCAGTGGTTGGCCCCTCCTGAGGAACATGGTACTCCTCTGATCGCTCCGGCGTCTCCCTTGCCTGTATCAACGAAACAAGGATAAATGAAAAGCCGCATTTGAAAACTCAAATAAAAAAGGGAACTAAAATATACCCTTGAGGTCGACACAAGAGGCGGCGTGCTAGGCCGCAAGGGAGCACGACCCTTGGATGCCACTCTTTTTACCTTCTTGTCAGAATGAGGGTTTGCCGCCGAACGAGCTCGACATTTCAGTGGAGAACTCATGGGTGCCACATGTTCCCTTCACTCCCGACAGGCACTAGAGTCATCCGAAGCATATCCTACAGCTTCAGACTCCTGAGACCACCGTTGGGGCCTCTCAAACTTTGTACCCACAATAAAGCTCCGTTCTAGGTCATAACCCAAAGAGAAATTATTCACCAAACTGTGGAACTTTAAAGCGGAATACAAGACAAGGGGCTCCCCATGCACGTCAGGGAATGTAAATGCTGTCCCATAGATTTGGTGTTGTAATATCTCCAAGCACAGGCACTATCCAACAAACTTCCCTCATAGCCAAGAGACGGGCTGGGATTGCTCATCATAGTTTGGTTGTAACCAAACTGTCGTACGAAGCGACTCGACAGATATGGCTCCAGATATGCCTTCTTCTAGCTCCGATATACTAGGTGCAAAGCACGAATGGATAACAACCAACGAGAAGCATCGACAGTTAACTTGTCCCTTCTGTCGGCCCGGTCAACCAGCTCGTCACCAGCTTCATGGCCACCGTAGAAAGGCAAAACCCTGCTAAAACTATAACTGTCCAAGCGGTTCAACGCCCGCCTACAGGTAGGAACGCCGTCATGAGACCACTTCGCCTTGTAGTAGTTGCACAAAAGTGCGTTCCCCTCCTAATGATCGTCTATGGTGGCAGAGATAATTAAACCAATATGATGCAATGCCAACCAGGCCATCAAATAATGGTAGGGAAACTTCGCTCGACGAAACTTGCTGGCACACCGACGAAACACTATGATCTTTTCTGAGAGGTCCCGTAGGCCTCAAAGAATTTCGTAAACCATGGGTGGAAGTAGTGCAAGAGAATGAACAAAATTCAACCTCACGGCCGGCATGATAAGTTCCCTACTTAGTCGGCCCATAGAACCTGAGCTTCCTGGCACTACAGCCTTTCTAAGCCACGTCATCAGGAAGGCAGCTAGCGTCGCTTTCGTACTTATGGGAGCTAAATTTTGGTAAAAACAACGACGGACCATAGAGTCGGGTATTCCCTCAGCATCCATTGAGGGATCTCGTATCTTGAACTCTGCCTCCATCTCCTCCACCTCGGTGGTGGTATACGCCCTACGAGAGGAAAGACGAACAGATCTGCGTTCTGATGCATCATCACCAAAGAAATACCTCCTCCACGCATTGAAGTGAGGCTGACCCTTTGCAGAGTCCTGGCGTACACAAACTTGATGGTGGCAAAGCAGCTCCTAGTACACTGCCATCATCTCTGGGTACTTGCTTTCCAACCCCGCGAGCTCATCGATAGTAGGGCAATACTCCTCGTATGGGTGCTCACCCCAAGGCAGCTTCGAGATGACAAACATCTCATGGAGAGCCAATCCCATCTCCCCACACGACAAAAAGAAAGTCCCTGTGTGGTGATTGAACAACTCCAGCAAAGCCAGGAACAAGGACTGGTTGATGGGGATTCCATACTCAGTATACTTTATGGCATGGCGAAGGCCAGTGCTCCTCAGATCCTCCTTAAAAGTTCTTAATGCCCACCGAATCAAGTCACCCCAGTTTTCGTCATAATGAACCCAGCCTTCGACCCGGTAGGCGCAAGTCGAATCTGTCGCTAGAAGTCTATTTGCAAAAATCGAAGCATCAAATGGATGCACATCCGCAGGAATATCGCTGAACCTACGACTGGGGAGTAGCAATCATAAGGAGAACGATGAACTACCCCGAATGGCCGTAAAAGCATCTCACCCCTTGGAGCCCTTATCAACCTTGATACGGCCTGCGATTAGACCCCCTGGTTAGGGGTCATATCCCACTCCAAACGCCGTCTTTCGACGAAACATGAGAAAACGGACAGCGAAAGATGATTGTCAGTTACCGAAACATACAAGGGAGGCTATTACTCTCAAAATACCAGGCCAACTTAAGTGTAAGAAGGTCCGCTTCCTTCAAAGCCAACTGATCACCAAAGAGAAACTGGGGCTTTAACATCCCCGCGTCGACATCAAAAGAAGGAGTCAAACTACCCTAATCAAGCATGAGGTAAAAATAGGCCAAATGCTGCTCTTGTATTTCATCCAGTCGCACCGCCGGTTGATCTTCCACAATCAACCTTCTGGCTGGCTCGACGAGTTCTTGCTCGACGTTTGTCCCCAGCATGCAGACAGAAAAGTCGTAAAGAATCTCATTCAGGGAGGTAGTCATAGAAACTGCATAAAAGCAAGAAACAGGAGTCCAAGATTTGTGTTTAGTAAAGCAAAGCATCCATGCAGGTACTACCAGATAGCACTGTGCTTCAGCAAGTTATCTTTCACTCAGGTATCACCAAGTAGCACTACGCTTCTGCAAGTACGGTTCTGCGCATATACTACCCAGTAGAGCTGCGTTTCAATGGTAGAGCATCCGCGCAGGTACTGCATCCTGTGCGTCAGCAAGAACCTCAACACATCTTAAAGTTGTTACTTTGTTAAAAGCAACAGTCATGTGCATCGGTTGAACAAAGGCTCAGCGCATCTATAGACACTCATCCAAACAAGGAGTGACCACGTGCATCAGCAAGAAAAACTTCAGCACATCTACGAGACGATACTCCAAGAAGTGACCGCTCATGTGCATCAGCAGAGCAGGAAGTTAAATTTTATTACATGCGACAGGCGGCTGCACGTCGCTATGAACTACCACACAAATGTTCAGTAACTCATCAAGATCACCGACCTTGGAAGTAGGACACTTTCTTTTAGCCTTTTTGGAGCTCACGGTGGGAGCTTTCGGGATTCTTGATTTCTTGGGAGCCATAGCGGGAAATGTTAGGGTTTGAAAGAAGAATAAGACTCTGACAAAAAGCTTTTGTAGGAAGGTAGGTGAAAGCAAGCAAGTTTTTCTCTCTCCCCAACTTCCCCTACTTATAGGGTGTAGCCACGTCAGCAAAAGAAGACGAAATGCTTCGTGATCAAGGAAACTTTTCGAACAACATGGGAACAAAAAGTTGGGATCATGACGATCGTTCCCTAGAAACGGGGAATTAAGATCAACTTTACTAAAGGGACGGCTGAAGGCATTTAATATGAAGCCTAAGTGTGACGACAACCTGTCAGTTGGCACGCCGACGATTCGCTCGAAAAGAACATGTGTCATGCTTATGTTCAAAGTATTCCGAGCTTGATTCAGGTTCAAAACAGTTTGAAGGGGGTCTTGTAGAAGCATGAAAGTGCAGGTAGTATTCTCGCTACACAAAGCTTCATAAAAGCACAGATACTCGAAAAGCGCAGACTGAAGATCAGAAACAACAGTTCATAAAAAGTTATTTATTAAATCATGCCTACAAAGATCTATTACAGATTCATCATGATTTTATGAAAAGAGCTTTGCCTACAAGAATTTATCACAGATTCATCATGAAAAGAACTAATGCATCTAAAGATCTACAGAGGGTTAATCTTCACAGGCGCCACACAAGGGGGTTAATCTTCACAGATGTGTGGTCCCTCAAATGTGCACAGCTGTCAGAGCAAGCCACTTCCTAAAGCAGCTATTTGCCCAAGCACGAACTCAGTCCACAGCACAGGTCGTGCCACCGCCATTGAGCAGGGCAGAGCATAACCTATGGCTCTTCGGATTGGCAACCAATCCAAATCCGAAAGCTTGGATCACGAAGACCTCCAAGATGTTGTTCAGGTTCGAACTCCTTATGCCAAACGCTCAAGTGCATCTTGAAACTCAACAATAGTTCTTCTACAAGGGCACAACTTATTTGAATGAAATGATCTACAAATATCAGCCAACTTGTGCAAGGCCAATGGCCGTTCGAAGCTAAGTCAGGATCGAGCATAACTGTAGAAGCATTAAAAATCTCAGCTGACAATATTCCTCCACCACAGCTTCCCCCCTCCAAACGTGCAGCAACTTCCTGAAGCAACTATTGGCCCGGGTTTCCATAAGGCACAGCAGGTCGCAAAGCCCAGAATGGGTAGAGTAGAGCATAATCTGTGGCTCTCCGGGTTGGCCATCCACCCACAAGCTAGGTCGTCAGGACCTCCAAGACGTCCAAGGCGTCGCCCAGGTTTGAACTCCTCATGAGAAGCATTCCAGCACGTTCCGAGGCTCATCAATAGTTCTTCTACGAAGGCATAGCCTCTTTGAACAATGGATTCCTTAACCAAAATCTGATTTAGGCAAGGCCAACCGCCGCTCGAAACTAAGTCTGGATCCAATATGGTGTTAAAGACAAGAAGAAGAAAAAGAAGAAGAAGAAGAAGAAGATGTGACCCTTAAGAAGAAACTCCCCCTTTATATAGGACGGGAGTGGTCCAAAACGCAGGCCACATGGTCGATGGTCAAAGTTCCTACATTAATGGGACGAACCTAGGACTCAGCACGATGAACCTCATTAAATGAAGTTCTTTCGACAAAGTCCTATCACCACTTTCCTGGAACAGGGTTATTTTTAACTTTTTCCTAATTATTGTTAATAGAGTGGTTTCATATTATATCTTGAGTGCTAATTATTTTTGAATACTAAACTTTATATTTTGGTTAATTATTTAAATAGTTAATATGGTGCATGTGTTATATTTTGAATATGATTAATGGTTAGCCTTTAGATTAGAATGATGATTAGTGACCCTAGAAGACCCAAACCCACTTGTCATGACCACCCAACAAGTTGATTAGGACAAGCCTAATTGAACTTTGGTTAGTCTCTAGCTAGATTAGAAGAATTAGTTAGAAGGCTTAACTAAACACCTCAATAGGAAGTGAGGTTTAATCCCTAACTTGTCATGACGAATGAGAAGGGCTTAGTGGACATTTTCCATTACCCAAAAGCATAACCCTAAACCCCTAAGCCAGCGCACATTCTTTTTATAAATCCCCACTTCATCTACTTCCTCTTTCTATTTTTATTTCAAGCCCCAATTTAGGAGCTTTTCCCTCCAAATTGCTCCTAGACCCAAATTTTCTCCAAGTTGAGCCAAATTTGTTTCATTTTCTCCCCCTTGGAGAGAAAAAGCCTCTATTGGCTAGCTAAGAAGGGATTGGAAGGATTTGGAGCCTTGAAGCTTGGTAGAAATCTAGATCTAGGAATTTTACATTGGAAATCCATCTTCTTTTTGGTATGAGCTCTCCAAACCCTTCCATTTTATTTCATTAGTGTAACTACATTCATTTAGGACCCCATTTGCATTAGGATACCATTAGAGAGGAGTTGAGGATCTCCTATTCCTATTTGAAAGTTTTTTTCCATTTCATTTTGATACAAATTTGGGAAAATCGAATTTGTGACCACCAAGTGTTTGATACGTGTCCCCAAAGGAAATTTGTGTCCTTATCGAGTCACGATTGGGTGTATGTGTCCTAAATATGATACATGGTATTGTGTCATGGTATCTCATGTTACGATTGGGTGTATGTGTCCTAAATATGATACATGGTATTGTGTCATGGTATCTCATGTTACTCATGGTTAGATTTGGGTATATACATGTGTTTCTTTTGTCCAAACAACCCAAATACGTCATAATTTTCATCCACGTTTTTAGTAGCCATAACAACTTAGAAATGCCATAACTTTTAGCTCAGAACTCTGACTAATCTTCCGTTTTTTTAAAAGAACCGTATCAAAGTTAGATTTCCAAATATATATTTTAATAAGCCAAAATCGTTCTAAAACTTTCTATAATATTGTTTGAGTGTCGTCTGTCCGAAAGACGAACGCATTTCGGCATTTTTGCGATTCCGGGAGCTTCCGGACATGAAAATGCGATCCGTTTGAAGTTTCGGAAAGCTAATACAAAGGGCTACGACATACTTTAATCCTAGAATTTAGTGCATAGGTCTAATAGGTGCAGTATTTGTTTTAAGTAGAAAACTGACTATACAATATGGGCATTTTGTGTATCCTATGAGCCTATGTAGTATGGATATGAATGTAGGTATCATAGGTTGTCAAGAATATGTATGATATAGTACATATATGTATATTATTGTTAGGTAATATGTGTTAGTTAGTGTGTGTTTTATATTGATACAAATGGTTATCAAGTAAGCCAAATATAGATAAGTTATGTGCTAAGATATTAATGTTTTGGAAAAGGTACTAGTGTGATACTTGGGTACCATGAGGATATTGGTATCGTGACACTCAAGTATCATGAGTAAGGATAGGATAGTATTGGAACTTGACTAAGGTACCCTATTTGGTATCAAGTATTAGTATTAAACTTAGTTGGAATATGTTAGAGTTATCTTAGAAGTTAAGATAATTAGTGCATATAGATATCTTAGTATCTATGATATTAGAGTTAGAATATTAGATGGTTAGTTAGTTAGTGTCTAGTAGATGTTAGAGTTAAGATAGATAGTATCTTAGGATACTAGATGTTAGTATCTTAGGAGTAGATAGTGTTTCTTAGATTTACCTTTACATTAAAGTAATAGTTTACCAACAGGGTAAGGTATTGGGTTTACCTTCAAGATAAAGGTGTTGACCTAGATACTATAGATTATATGTTAGATATTAGTTAAGATGTTATGTTAGTACATTAGATAGTTTGTTAGTTAGATATTTGAGGGGTATCTTGGTATCTCATGATTCCAAGTTAGTATCTTAAGGTAAATATGAATTAACTTTACCTTCAAGGTAAATGATTAGTTTACCTTATAACCAAGGTATGGTATCAAGATACCAAGGTAAGGTATCAAGATATCAAGGTAAGGTGTTGGAATATCTTAGCAAGGTATTGGAGTTGCAAAGGATGAGGATAACGTATGCTAAGGTATTGGTGAAAGGCTAAGGTATTTATTTACCTAAGTTAAGGTATTGGGTCCCAACCAAGGTATTGGTACCGGGATACTAATATGACTAAGGTATATAGTTTCTTGGTAGGTAAATGTTAAAAATAGGATACTTAGACTAGTTTTGACTACGGTTGACCAAGGTTTACTATTTTGAGCAAAAGTCAACTACAAGTCAACACTTGGCCTAAAATTGACTAGAACTTGACTAGAGTTGACCAGTTGAGAAGTCAACTATAAGTCAACCATTAGACTAGTTTAACCTAGATTGGACTAGGGGTTGATCAGAGTTGACCAGTTGACCAAAAGTCAACTGTAAGTCAACCTATGACCCAGTTTGACCTAGTTTGATCAAGTTTGACTTGGTTTGACTTCATGTGACCTAGTTTTACTTAGTATGACCTAGTATGATAGAATTTGACTTAGTTTGACCAAGATTGCATATCATACATTAAGAAATCATGCCAAACACTGTTAAACCCTAATTAACTCATATATATCTCATCTTTAGGTCTGTGACATCACTCTGAGTATCGATCCCACTTGACAGCTCAGGACCGCAGGCGAGTACATTCTTAGATAGTAGTTCCTTGTCTTGATATCTTCTGTATCCGATTCAGTTATAGTGTTTTACTTGATTCTCGACATGATGGTGCACGGACTAGTATATATTGGTTGCCTCTCATGAGATGTCATTCCTGGGTTACCGTGGTATACTGGCACATTGTTTGATCTTTTTTTATGCTTTTATTGACACAGATTCCTGAGAGGGATTAGCTACCCACTTGGAGAATCCTGTGTCATGACGTCTTGTGTCCGAATCCATATACTATTCGGCGTTGGGGAGTACTATTAGGGGTTGGAGAGTTATTATAGTTTATGTGAACAATTCCCTCTTGTATTCCTGCTACTACTTGTGCATAGCTCCACCCTCACCACACGTAGGGTGTAGCCTGACCTGATACTACTTGTGCATAGCTTTTTATTTTGGCCAGCCTGATCTCCAGGTTTACCTGTGCGTGTTCTTGTACATAGCCGGTCAAATGGAACAGCCTGATCCTGACCCAAGCCGATCATATTACGCTATAATACTCAAGGCACTGTTTATATTTACATTGTACACCAGATATTTCTGTACTGTTCTAGTTTCCTGTACATTATACTCTGACATGATTTCCTATTTTGACCTATCATGTTTATATTCCAGTATTGATATATCATCTTGTATTCCATTATGATTGTCTCTTATAGAATTTGCCAATACTATAGAACTGTTGTTGGAGTTTGTGCTCGTTCATTATTTTGACCGGATTACCGTTCATGTTTACAGAGGATTTAGAGGCTGACTGCTCTACCTATTACGGGTATGGCCAAGATGGAGACTTTGACCAGATGTTAACCTTGGTGCAAGTAGAAGATTTACCACTTGCTTAGACTGTTAGATAGGTTTGACTGGACTGCGTTCCAGCTAGTATTGAGACTTATTTATATGTTATATTTTGGATTCTTGTGTTATATCTTTAACTCTAAACTGCGTTGTGACTTCGCATCTTTTTCAGTTCATATATTTCCATCATATCTTTATGATATTCGTACCTATCTTCCTTAGATGTCTTGTGATTGAGTTGAGATTATATACCTTCGTGCAAAAATGACAGTTACATATATCTTCTGTCTAGATGCTATACTTTCTAGTAGACCTATACAGCGTTCCACCGCTGATTCTGCAACATAGGCTGGACGTACCCACGTGCTCGTACCCCTAATCAGGGTGCGGGTCGTGACAAGTCCTAGACTATCCTTGGACCCTTTGAAATTCCATAAGTAATGGTAGCAATTAAGAGGAAGTCATTCATTAAGGAGCGGTCATTTAATGCTCTTTAAAAAAAGACTTCAAAGCCAATGCCTTCAAACCAGAGGCGCAGCTACATTCCTGTGCCAGCCTTAGGCGCAGACTGGTGATGTTTTCCCACCACCTCAACTCTAACGGCACAGCACTCTGCTCTGACCTAGAAGCTCAACTACCTTTCGTTAGAGACTTGGGAGATACCATTGCATCCAACACAAGTCCGCATGTCGCTCCAAAAGTACAGTAACCTCGTCAGCCTGAAGCACAAGCCTACTCGTCACCCTAAAGCACAGTGACTTTATCGCTCGAAATACAGCCTTCTCATTGCTCATACGCGCAGAGGCTCCGTCGTCTTCGAAGCATAGTCCATTCATCGCCTGAAAGCACAGAGGCTCCGTTGTCCCTAGAAGAACGGTCTACTCGTCGCCCCAGAAGCGTAGCAGTACTCAGACCTCGCCAAAGACGCAGGAAGCATGGTTTCATCCAGTCGGTTTGCTTAAACCGACTCTCTCAAAGATGGGATTGGGGTTAATCATGATTTATATCTTATTAAATTGATTTAAATCTTAGACGACGATCAATCAGAATTCAAATATGAGATGAAATCCCAAGATTTACTCGGCTGCATCCGAACAAGCAAATCGGCACAAGCCACGTGTCTCCTCCTTCGGTTATTTTGAAAACCACCAGAGATCTTGATTGAGGAGAATCTCAATGTCCGCCACGAGTCAGCACCGCAGAAGCCCGTACCATGCAATGATGGCAGATTCCTTCATATCTCAAAACCCTAATGCACATCGCATATGTGCTCTCTTCCCCTATAAATAGAAGGAGTTTTCCTTCAACACAAGAGAAGGAAGACCACCGAACATTACATCTCCAGCTCCAGGCATCCTTTTGATCGGTAACCCTAGAGTTCCATCAAAGGCATCAGAAAGTCAGAGCAAGTTCAACCCATCGTCAGATCGTCAACGGAGTCAAGGAGCCACAGCAGTGCTCGACCTCCACCGTCACACTTTTCTATAAACTCTTCCCCTTGTACTTAGAATATCATGTTTAGGACTTCCTTCTCTGTACACAGGTCTTTTTATGTTTAATAAACAAAATGTTTGTTCAATATTTTGTGATTTCGAACAAAATGGTGACTCCGCTGGGGACTACCTTCCCCTCCAACGAGAAGGCGGTCACGCAATATGACGATAACTTGCTGGGATCTTGCCAGAAGATGCTGGTTGTACGCTTCGACAAGCAAACTTTTGAACATCTCCTTTTTGATGAGAAGTCGAATCCTTCGAAGCGGTTCGTAAAATTGCAGTAGATTCGACGTATCTGGAGGCCCAATGCTTCTGCGATGAGCAACACGACGGAGGGAACTGCGATCCGAAACCCCCACAATGCCGAAGCCGCGGAGAAGATTTCGGCTACTATAGCCATATGTCCTTGCTCGATTCCTACCCTGGGAAAGTATGGCAATGAAGATAGTGTCCCTATGGAGGGCCTGATGAAGGCACAATGCCGAAGGAAGCGCGTTCCGGTTTAACCCCTAACGACGGGTGCATTACCGGTAAGAAGATCCGTCTTTGACAGAATCGCTTTCCCATCAGGCGGGCCTTCATTGGATTCTGAATACTATGCACCTACTGGGGGAGTAAAAAAAATCCAAGGCAGTACGTGCCTCGTGCAACAAACGTACCACGCCTATGACTGACCAAAGGTCTACGTTACCAGTCACACGTGTTGCCGATAAGAAGTTATACAAGACTGGTCCCCGTGCTCCGATGCCTCGACCAGTTGAACCCCTCTGTCTCTTGAGCACTCCTGTGAGTGATGCAAGCCAGGGGTACATCCCGTAGAGAGAGACTCATGCGAGCAGCGTTCCTGCAAGCATGATAGTAGTCTGCCTCACTAGACCCTCTCTGATCGTACCCACGTAATGCTTTCCTGTGCGTACATTGGGGGTACCACGACGGAAGACCTTGTGCTGTTTCAAGTAGAAAAAGAATTGGCGGCACAGGGCATGCCTAAATCAAGGCATATGTGTGCCCAGATTACCATCAACTGCTGTTGTTAATAGGCAGCTGTACTACCACCGAGGAGGCGCTCCATCTTTCAAAGGCTTCAACCTACGTCGACTACACGTCAAAGACTCAATAGGGGGTCGGCGAGAAAGAGAGAAGATGAACTCCGTGTTGCCAGGTGCAACGCGACACAGGGTTCTAAAACTCTCAAGTAGTCATCCAAGAATCCTCCTGTATCGGCCACCAAGCCGAAAAAGCGGCTCGAGAGTAACAAGGCAAAGGTACCCAGCATAGTTGTGTTCCAAGGCACACGTTCCAAATCTTCGTTGGGTGCCACGTCAGATTCTAGGGGTAGCCAACCTCCCACTATTCATAAAAATGTCCCGTTCCAATCTGAGGAGGAGCCATACGATACAGATGCCTCCACAGGCACAGCTAGCCACCAAACTGGGGTAACAACCGCAATAAGTCTGACCAAGACCGCAACCTCCCAATCTATCCTCAGGATGACGAGGCTCGGACGTCTGAGCCAGAGAGCGAAGGATCTACTGTTCCTTCCACCCATCCACACACAATGTCCATATTTATGGCCGAAGGTGATGAGATGGACAATAGCGAAGCGCCTGACCAGCTGAAACGCATCGAAGCTCTCGAGACGAGCCTAGATACGTTAAATGACATAATAATACTTTGTCTTCTCTCATGCTAGAGATCAAGGGGAATTTGGTACCCACTACCTCTATACCTATGCCTGGTCTAGCACCCAATGATGGATCCAGTAAACTACCCGCCGTCCATCAGGCGGAACCATCGTCGTCTACTCCATCGACTACAGGCCCGACAATATCAACCGAGATACAGCAGGCCATAAAGGAACTATATGCTCGCTACGATGCCAAAGAGAAGCAAGCAACACTCCAAAAGATGAGGATTCGGCAGTCATATACTGCCGAGTGGGACAACGTAGTTTATCCTTCCAAGTACAATCCGCAGACGCTCACGCCCTACGAGGGAAAGGAGTCTTTCCGACGATACTTGAGGTACATTACCTCAGTGATAGGGCACTTCCCGAAGGAGGACGCCCTCCTTACCAACATCTTCATAGGAGCTCTGTAATAGGTAGCCTACGAATGGTTCTGCAGCCTTTCGAACGATTATATTTCATCGTTGAAGGACCTGAAGAATCTATTCGTAAATCGATTCTATGAAGAAGGGATGGACATGATAATGTCAACTCTCATGGAGGTCGTCCAAAGAGAGAAGGAGCCTATCCACGCATACATTGAGTGCTTCCATCAGACAGCCTCAAGGCTACCGCATGGTATGCCCGAGCCCATGCTTATGGACTCATGCCGCAAGAACATGTTGCCTACAATAAAATTGTGGCACAGTGCTCCTTGCACAGAGTGGATGCCATTCATTACAGAGGCGAATGTGACACAAAGGAAAGCCCAGGAAGCACAGCTCCTGGGACTGAACTTTCCTCCTCTCGAAGACAAAGGGAGACGTTCGTCTAGTAACAACCCCAAGGACGGAAAAGGCAAGTAGGCCATGACTGTCAACATCTCCAAAGGTTCAGTAACCATGAACCCTAAGTTTGCAGAAGCACAGAAGCCAAGGGAGACTTACTCCATTAACGACGAGGATACGCTGGAACTCTTCGATATGCTGACGAAGAGTGGCAAGCTGTCTCTCCCGACACCAAAGTGCCCAGACAAAGTGGGGAAGGTAGACAACCCTAAATACTGCCGTTATCATCAGTATGTCCACCATTCGACATGAGATTGCTACATGTTGAAAAGACAGATTCAGCGCCTCATCGACGCCAAAGTCGTATCACTTGGCCATGAAGAAAAGACTGTCATGGCCAACATGGTTACTCTCCAATTTGGAAATTTCCCAACCCCTGAGGCAGAGGACGGGATCGTCCCCATCCCGAGGGCGAAAATAGAAGTAGTCAATCTTCCACCAGCACGGGATAATGCTCAAGGGCTCATCCCGTTCTCTACACAGCAAGGCGAGGTCATGTGGGTCCACCCATACCTTACTCCCGACATAGTGGCACCTACAACCCCTTCTGTCAAAGGGAAGAAGGTTAGGACATGCCGCATGGTCTCGGCTTCGACCGATGACACCTTGGTGACCACTCGCTCGGCACAGTGGCAAGAGAAAAACCAGGCTCCAGAGGAGGCAGGGCCTCCACCAACTATAGCCCCTATTCTTGATGTATCAGAGGTAGGCCTATCTCAAACTCCTGTCGCAGATAGGCAGAATCAAAAGGATGTTCGCTTTGACAAGCCTATCAGAAAAGACTCGGCAGTAGGGCCTATCAAACCCTACAACTTCGACATACTGGCACAACTAGCCAACACCCGACTAGATTGTCATTTTTCGAGATCCTCTGTCTCTCCAAAGAGACTTGGGATACGCTCAGCGAAGCCTTACAGAACGTCGAGTCCTTTCTCATTTATATGCGACCACCAAATGAATACCCTGCGGCCTGCCCACATTGTCACTGCGTGGTTGAAGTGATCCCCAGTGTCATCTTTGCCCAACAAGACATGCTGCTGAAGAACAACCGACATAATAGGCCTCTGTACTATATAGGGTATGTCGGTGCCATTAAAGTCAATGGCATCCACATCGACCCGGGCTCCTCTCTCGGCATAACCCAAGGAGTCTGCTCCAAACTCTAGGGATTCCGATGCATCAGCTGACTGCATCAAACACAACAATCAACTACTTCAACATGGGGAAGAGCGAGCCTATGAGCAAAATTTGGTTGAAGTACCAAATCGCCAATCTCCACGCCGAAGTGACTTGCTATGTCATCGATGCTGACATAAATTACAACATGTTGTTGGGACGACCAAGGATCCATGAGTACATGATCGTTCCTTTTACCTTCCATCAGTACATGAAGTACGAGGCCAGCGACGGGACTATCAAGAACGAGTTCGCTGACATCGACCCGTTTCGGGGACTTGAAGCATACTGTACGGATTATGATCTATTCAAGTCAGTCCCTTGGGACGATGAGGGAAATCATGCTGATGACGAGGCAGAGACGGCCTCAGGAAGTGCAGCGGTTGCCGAAGAACCTCTTAAGTTTCGACTGAAGGGAAGATCCCCCAAGGTGTCTGTGCCTCTCGTTGTCAAGCTCCGAGGCAGAGCACCACCTTTGCCTTCAGTAACGTTAGATGATAGTCAGGAGCCTATGCAAATAAGGCTACCGCGGAGGTCACCAAGGCCGACCATGAAGGCGTAGGAGCCTCCGACCGCGACCACTTTGGTGATCAAACTAAAAGGGAAGTGTCCTCCTCCTCCTCCCTCGATAGCCCTAGTCCTCACCAATGAGGAGCTAGGAGACTACATCTGTGCCAACACAGAAGTGCACACTTTTGATGATGTAATCCCCTGGGATAAAGTCTCGCATTTTGTTAATAGAAAGTTGTCTTCGAATTACTCTTGTGCATATTGGAACACTAGATATTTCCTAGAGAACGCTCTATATAAGCTGCAAACGGAAGTGACAACCGCCAACCATGTGAGCCAATTTGTCCCCTTCCAGGGTACCTACTTCTTCGTTCCAGCATGGAGGAAAGAAGAGGAACACATCATCTTTGGTCGAGTGGAGCATGCTCAGCGACTAGCTCCTAAATATCCAAAATCCGATAGCGGTAAGATGCAGCTCTACCACTACGCTATTCAGGCCAAGCACCTCATACAGAAGATGGGTTACGACCTAAACAGTAAAAAAGGGCTCAACTATAGGAATGGCCGGTGCCTTCCCTTACGGATTCGAGCTCCAAAGGAAAAAGCCTAAAACTATTACAGTGCACCCGTCGAGGGTTGGGTTATAACGCCCACTTCCACTTCAGAAGGCTCGAAGACAGAAGTCATGATGCACTCACACTCTTCTGACTCCTCAACCTAGGACTTCGATACCAATACCGGTTAGGTCTTCAAAAGGATGTTGTCAGCTAACATGGCCTCTGCAAGCCCTCCAGTCGAAGACGAAGGCCAGGCAGTCGAGTACTTCGAAGATGAACCTTGGGCTCAACGCCTGAGGTCTCAATGGGAATGGCTTTTCGAGCAGCGCAAACTTCCCACAGAAGATGAAGTCATCTTGGTCGAATTGGAAACGAGGCCTCTTATAAGCCCATCTTCATCAGTAAGAGTCTGATAGAAGAAGACAAACAATCTTTGATATAGCTTATCCGAGAATACATCGACGTCTTCGTCTGGAGCTACGAGGATATGCCAGGTCTAGACCCGTAGGTTGCCACGCATTGCATCAACATCTTGCCCAACATCAAGACTGTTAAGCAACAACAGCGTCGATTTTGCCCGAACATCATGGATGCTGTCGAGGAAGAAGTCGACAAACTCATCGAGAGTGGCTTCATTCGTGAATAGCAACATTCAGATTGGGTGGCAAACGTCCGGTCACCAAGAAGAACGGGAAGATATGAATTTGTATAGACATCAGGGATCTCAATTCAGTTTGTCCTAAGGACGAATTTCCCCTCCCGATTACTGATATGATGATTGACAACACTTGTTGCTTCGAGCATATCCTTCATGGATGGTTTCTCCAGCTACAACCAGATCATGATGCTCCCCGAAGACAAGAAGCATACAATATTTCGGACTCCAAAAGGGGTGTACTGTTACATGGTAATGTCCTTTGGATTGAAGAACGTGGGAGCAACATACCAGAGAGCTATGAGCACGAGATTCCGTAAGCATCTTCGGAAGACGATGGAGTGTTATGTCGATGACATTGCCATTAAGAGCAAGGACAAGTCCAACCACCTAGAGGACCTACGGACGGTGTTCGATCTAATGCGAATGCATCAACTGAAGATAAATTCGACCAAGTCCTTCCTAGGCATTTCCAGCGGCAAGTTCTTGGGCTTTATCATCAAAACAAAGGGGATTCACATCGATCCAGAGAAGACTAAGGCAATTCTGGACATGGCTCCTCCAAGAAATCTTCGAGAGCTTCGAGGATTGTAAGGGCATTGGTGTATATCAGAAGATTGACAGTGAATCTTTCCAGTAAATGTCAACCCTTCACAAAGTTAATGAAGAAAGGAGTCTCCTTTGTATGGACCGAAGAATGCCAACGCGAGTTCGACGACATCAAAATGTACCAAACCAGTCCTTCCGTACTAGTAGCAGCAGTCATGGGAAAGCCCTTTCTGTTATACGTCCGAGCTATGGACCATTCTCTTAGTGCCTTACTAGCTCAACCGAACCATGATTGGAGCCGAACATCGTTATAATCCTATTGAGATAGTGCCTCTCCCTTCTCTTTGCCATCTAGAAGACGCGACACTATGTGACTGGACAGACAATCCAAGTCATATCCAGGATCAATCCCATCAGAGTCATCATGACCAGGCCAGGGGCATTAAACTCACGATTAGCCATGTAGGCAATCCTGTTGACTCCTTATGATAAGGCGTTCGTCCTGCAGAAGAATGTCAAAAGCCAAGCGCTATCTGATTTCTTGGCAGCACATCCTGTGCCAGAGACATCAAGGCTCTACGAAGAATCTCCGACGAAGTTCTGGAGTCCAATACTGTCTCAGACAACTCGGTTTGGCACATGTTCTACGATGGAGCCTCGAGAACGGGACCAAAGTGTGATATGGTCGTAAGGGTCGGAATCGTCCTCATCACTCCCAACGGTCTGGTTATCAATCGCGCATATTCCCTCATAGAGTAATGCACCAACAATGCTGTGGAGTATAACGCTCTTATCATTGGACTCCAACTCGATAAATAGCTGGGGGTTGAGTATATCGAGGCCTATGGAGACTCGAAATTAATCATTAGCCAGGTTCGAGTGCAGTACGAGGTTCGACATGAAGACCTGATTCCCTACCTCCAGGCGGCGATCAACATCATCTCCACCTTCACAGCATTTTTTATAGAACATGTGTCGCACTTGCAAAACTTGGAGGCTGACACACTAGCTGGTCTAGCTACTTCGCTGGCTGCCCCCGTTGGTCCCAATATACCATTATGGTGATGGGACAGGAGCTAGTCTGTCCAAAGAATGCTACACATATGTCAAAGCTACTCGCTACAAGTAGATACTGATATTCGAGATTGGTGATTCATATTCATAGACTACGCGGTCTACGGGATCCTGTCTGAAGACCCAACTAAAGCAGCTTCCGTCAGAAGATGCTCCCTCCGATTCTTCTGTGACACTGCCACCAAAATGCTGTACATCGTTCATACGACGGACTCCTACTACGGTGTTTGTCTCAGACAGAGGCATAAAAAGTACTCCGAAAGACGCATGATAGGACCTGCGGAGCCCATCAGCCTGATGCCAAGCTAGAAGATCGACCGTACCGCATGGGCTATTATTGGCCCACTATGATGGCAGACGATGTAAAATATACAAAAAAGTGTCGGTGTGTCAGTTTTATGCTGACTTCATCCACCAACCTTCAGAATATCTATACCCCACGGTGGCCTCTTGGCCATTCGAGGCATGGAGAATGGACATCGTTGGGCCGATCAGCCCGTCCTCCTCCAAAGGATACCAGTTTACCCTCGCCATCACGAATTATTTCTCCAAATGGACAGAAGTAGTACAATTGATAGAAGTAAAAAACCTCCAACGTGATCAGCTTTATCAAGCACCACATCATTTACCGCTTTAGAGTTCCTAGAAGGATTGTCCACGATAATGGCCCCCAGTTCGTAAGCCATGCGTTCCATTAGTTTTATGACTAGAACCAAATTCAGAATATGGTGTCAACGGCTTACAACACTGTGGCTAATGGACTAGCCGAGGCATTCAACAAAACCATCATCAAGCTGCTCAAGAAAGTCGTTTCTTCTAACAAATGCGACTGGAATAAGAAGTTAGGCGAATGTCTATGGGCTTACCGTACGACCGTTCGCACAACCACGGGCAGCACACCATTATCCCTTGTCTATGGAAGCGAGGTAGTCCTCCCCCTGGAGATCCAAATCCCTTCCTTACGGGTAGCCATTACTAACCAGCTGACTGACGAAGACAACCAGCAATGGCAGCTACAAGAGTTAGAGGAGCTAGACGAAAAATGCCTGCTAGCGCAGCAAAGAATCGAGCTTTGTTAGGCTCATATTTTTTATACCTTTAAAAAGAAGGTAAGGGAAAGAACATTCCAAGTGGGTGACCTCATCTTGGTAGTCCGTAGACCGATGGTGATGACTCACAAAACGGCAGAGATGTTTGAGCCCAAGTGGGAGGGACCGTTCGTTATAGAGACGGTCTACTCTAATGGTGCCTATTGGCTGGTGATGGTGCCTATTATCAATATTATTACTATTATTATTATTATTATTGTTACTATTGTCATTATATTGCATTATATATATATATATATATATATATATATATATATATATATATATATATATATATATATATATATATATATATATATATATATATATATATATTTTTTTTATATATATATATATATATATATATATATATATATATATATATATATATATATATATATATATATTCCTAAGGGAGGAGCATTTGGGAAAAACATGTTAAGTGGAGGGGGTTAAGTACAAATCGACCATTCAAATTGTTAACTACCAACACAGATAGAATCGAATTGGATTCGATCTCTTTTCCCTCTATGTTTTGAAATCGAAGGTATATATATATACATTTTTTTAATATATATATATATATATATATATATATATATATATATATATATATATATATATATATATATATATATATATATATATATATGAGAAACCAATGCTCCCAGTCACTTCTACCAATCTCATCTATTCTTCCAAACCCCCAAACACTAATCTTTCCTGCGTGCCCCTCAAGTTCGTAAAGGTCTGGTTTTGGAGAAGGTGTTGGCAGTAGAAGCATTCGATTCACCAAACATAATTCTTACCTCTGCAATCAAATCATCTGATTTCTAGTTATTAGTAAGGTTTGATCCTATTCAATAGCTGCACAAGTAGTGTTAATACCTAAGAGAACCTAGATGTGATGTAGGTGAGGAAGTAATGTACAATAGGATGTAGATGTTCGAGTGCAAAGGCACATATCCAAACTAAGGTACTGATACATGTGTAGGATGTATAATGTTGTGTCAAGAGGGATATAATGTTAGTTGTATTTGTCGTATGGCAATGGATGGGAAGGGGATTCGTGTATGTTATAGGTAGGTGGTACATTAGCAGTCCTAGGTGCAGCAGAAACCAATATTGGCCTACGCTTTGTACATTACAGATTGGCCATCACTTGTTGGATAACAGTCTAGAATAGGAATGGCAGTAAAGGGAGATAGGATACATAAATACATGTATGGGCAAGTATCTATAGAGGCAATATTGTATGACAAGTGAATACCTGTGAGGCAAACCGAGCATTATCAAACCAGGTTGTACAATTAGGGGTATTCGAATTCTGTGTGGGGGAGAAATTGCAGTAGGTAGTTAGGGGTATTCGAATTCTTGACAGGAATAACCTTGTCAAACCCCATAAGTGGTATCAGTATTTGGGTATAGGTGCCTTACGTTTAGTGGATAGATGGTCAAAAGGGGTAAGGATGTATGGATTAAGCAGAGAATATAGGGTTAACTACTTACCTACCTGTAGGGGACTAGGATGGTATGCATATACAGACAATAGGAGATGGTGTGTGACTATGTCAATGGGGGTCTGATAGCACAAAGGATATCTTGGACCCCTTAGTTAAACCTATGTGTACAGATTTGATAAGGAAACCTGTAGTACCCACAGGGTGCCAGGTTGTCACGTGTCAGTTAGATAGGGTATAAGAATAGGTATGTAGACTCTGCAGTCCGTGTATGTGGGGGTGTCGACAGAACACCTGAGGGTGCAATATTCAGATATGAACAGATACTCTTAGTGTATCTAGTGTTCCGATTAGGAGTAGTAGGCGTAGGTGTATATACAATTTAGAGAGTATCCCAAGGATGTATGTGTTGAGTTTATGAATGCCAATTGGTGTTAGGGACAGATGACAACCTTGTGCAACAATAGGCAGGTCTTTGACCAGAACAAAGTATCAGAGAGGGAAACCCCTGGATATAGTATGTGTGTAGCAGGTAGGACATAATTGTTTACCATATACACATGTGCAATAATATACAACAAATTGATGTGCAAGTTCTCGTAGCCGTGCGGGATACTGCACATGAGTGCAGCAAGCAGAATCTCCTAAAAGATGCAGATATTACAACGGCAGGTAGGGAACCTTTTTAGTTGTTTTATTTCATTTGAGGACTATTTGAGTTTGGATATGTGGATTGACATTTAGTAGTATTCGACTCTTTGAGCTTATTTAGTTTTATTTTCCATTTGTTCTCTCTAACAGTGTTGAGTATATTTCATTGCTCTTGATTCAACTCTGAAATTAGAACTGATATGAAATATATATAACTTGCGTGGTTGTGTTTGATAAAACTGTGGAGGGTAGACAGCGTTCTACTGCCGACACTACGACGTAGGCTGGACGTACCCACGACTCATGCCCAAATTCTGGGTGCGGGTCATGACACAATATATATATATATATATATATATATATATATATATATATATATATATATATATATATATATATATATATATATTAACATTAAATTACGGATTAGAGTGAGGGGGTTTTCTAAGGGGGGTTTTTGATCCGCTTCCATATATGTATGTATGTATGTATGTATGTATGTATGTATGTATGTATGTATGTATGTATGTATATTTTAAATCCCCTATCACAAAATTTGAAATTTAAATTCCATCTTCAAGATATTCTTATCCTTGAGTCGATTTTATATCCTCCAAATTTACACGAAAAGAAAGGGTCGGGAATTGGGTTTCTAGGGTGGAACCGTGTCCGGGGTGTCAGACACGGAAGCAAAATGTATATGTAAAAATACAATCTAGTGGAAAGACACCCAGGGTCGGACTCGAGGCCAACACAGGCTGACACGAAAAAAAAGTGGACACAAATACGGTGCACGACACTATTTTGTGATGATGGTTCGATTGAAATTTTGTCGAGAAAAATAATGGCAAGGTTCCCATATAAATAGGGTGGAGAAGTCCCAGTTAGATAAGGATTAGGACCACTTTAAAACCCTATTAGATAAATCTCACGTTAATTTAAATCAATTTAAAATTAATTCAACAAAATCTAATCCAAATTTAGAACTAGATAATTATCACCTTTAATTTAAAACCATTTAAAATCTAATTCAATAAAATCTAATCCCAATTTAAATTACCACAATTATTTAAATTCTTATAGCAAACAAATTTAAAATATCTCTTTATAAAAATAATTCCAATAAATTTTGAAAATCAAATTTTACAAAATATACATGAATTTATTTCATGTACATCGCATGCAAATAGTATATATTATTTATAAAAGAAAAATATTATTTTCTAAACCATTACCTATATTTCTACAACAAATAAAATAGTCTTTATAATGATATAATAAAATTCTAGTTTAAAAAAATCTATGGTGACATATTTTATAAGCAAACCAAATAGAAAAATATCCTTACCGTAGATATATATTTATATAGAAACCAAAATATTTATTTTCTATATTTTAAAAATTTATATTAAAACTTTCGTATATAAAAAAAAATAATTCGTATTTACACACTCGACATATATTACCAAAATAAATTAAATAATAAAAAATAGGGAAATTTTAGGGGGTCTACAACTGACAAAGGGAAGCATATAATATATAATTATAAATAAAATTTTGGTTTAACTAAAATCAACTTCTACTAACGGTTTTGAAACAACAAGAAAAGTTTTTCTTGACGGTTTTTCCTCATCAAAAAAGGTTTTCTTGACGGTCATTACCCGTCATCTAGGCCAGAGTCAAGAAAAGTTCCTATATTTTTTGACAATTTTTTGTTAACTTTTCTTGACGGCTAAAGAAACTCAAGAAACATTTATTAGTTGTGGCTTAAAACTGTCAAGAAAAATGAAATCCAGAAACCGTCAAGAAAAATAAAGACATTTCTTGACCCTGGCCTAGATGACGGACCCCATCAAGAAAACCCTTTCTTGATGGAGAAAAATCATCAACAAAAGCCTTTTTTGTAGTGACTCGGGCATTACACCACCTTCAGCGGGCTGATGATCAAGGTTGGGAGCATCTTCATGTACTGGCTCCCCGATAATTGGATTGTTTGCAAAAATAAAAGTTTGATTTACAAACTAAGAAGAAGAAAAGTACAATGAGTACACTTGAATTCTGGGGAAGTACAACTGTAGGAATCTGATCAGAAGACGATCACTTTATCCCTTGGACGATGTGATATCAAAGACACGAGCCTCTGGAAAATGCAGCAGCACTTTGTCAGTATATTATGATCATTAGTCCTCCTTTAGAACTGATTTAAAACTCTATTTATAGAGTTCTGAAATAACTGTTTCTGAGTTGCGCGCACTGTGTGTTGCGTGCCACCTATCCAGTTGTGCTCTTGAACTGCTGGGGACGTGTGACATTCTGTGAGTGAGATGCGCGTGGTCGTGGGCAGCATAGTGGACACGTTCATCGAGATTAGTGGCATGCATGCCACATCATTTTGCTTCTGGATGGAAATTGGTTAAGTGGCGCCAGTTTGATAGGTTGCGCCGGGCGCAACCTAATGACTAGCACCCCTTACTGTTCAATCTTTAATAACTACCTCGCGCCACTTGATGACTGGCGCAAGACAGCTGTCTGCATTTATTAAAAATTGATATAGACTTCTTGAGCGCCGCGCTTCCCGGAATTCGAAGAGATATTCTCTGACTGTCGAGCTGTCAGTAATCATGACCTATGTTACAGCTTCTCAAGGAAGCTTGCCACGTGGGACTCGTGCACCCTGACTTAGGTGCAACCTGAGTATCACGCAACCTAGTGACCAGGAACTATCTGATGCTGGCACCTTTTTAAGAGTGGCGCCCATTTACTTTTGAGCTCCTACAAGACCCCCGTCAAAGTTTTTAAAGTTTGAAAATTTTTAAACTTTGAAATACTTTGAATTTAGTAGAGATTGACATGAGTTGCGCCTGCCAACAACATAACCGACTCTGACTTTCGAGCACAAATTGTGCAACAGTTACAAAATGTTTCTTAGGATATAAATAGCCGTTTTCGAGAGAAATATATTTTCTTTTTACCAAAAAGTTTTATTTCCCTAAACCCTTCATCTCCTTCTTCCCAACTTCAAAAGCTTCCCTGACCATGGCACCAAGGAAGTCAGTTGCTGACAAGGGTAAGGGCGTCGTCGGGCCTTCGTCGTGTGCGTCACCGATGAGGGTGCGATGTGCACCACCGTCGTCGAGAGCTGAGAGAGCAAACCCACCGCTCGAAGGTGATCCTCGAAAAATGAGTCGACTGCTCCTTAGGCATCGGTTAGAGTCGACCATCTCTTCTTAGAGCTCTGGTCGATCTGCGCACTCTATAACGTGCGCCTCCTCTTTTTAGAGTGCAGGCGCGCACTTCATCACTTGCGCCTCCTCTTTTTAGAGTGCAGGCGCATACTTCATTACTTGCGCCTCCTCTTTTTAGAGTGTCGGCTGCATCATAACACACACTGTTCGTCTTTACGAACTGTGTTGCACAAGTTTCGAACTTGCACCTTCTGAACTTGCGCAATCGCGCCTGTCGGATTTGCGCACCTTGAACTTGTGCCTTCTGAACTTGCGCGATCGCACATGTCGGACTTGTGCACCTTGAACTTGCGCCCAGCACAACTCATAAATTCGCAAAAATCTAATCATGCACAAAAACTCGCGCAACCTAGAGCTTGCGCACTTTGCTTTAAACTTAGAGATTGTTGCGTAGACTTGTAATTGAACTTTGGCCCCTTTCTTTTTGCAGTTGATCTCAGGGAGGACCCAGATGCTGAGAGATTAGCTTCAGCTTTCAGAGTATCAGAGTACCGAAAGGACTTATCCCACGTATCATGCCCTCAGTACGATCTTCCTGAGTCCAGAAGAGCATGCTTGCATCCCCAGAGAGTAGCACCTTATTATGCCAGATGAACGGTAAACCCCTAGAAAGTTTGGACCATGTCGTACACAAGAAACCAGCTTTCTTGTTTGGAGATGCAATCAAGAAGACGGCCCATCCCAAAGCGAAAAAAGAGGACATAATTTACCAATGCGGGGATAGAGTTATGTATCTCACTGAGATGTCGAGACACATGTCCCTGTCTCGATATACACACTCCAGCTCCCTCCGACAGATGGCATGGGATCTGACCCCAAATCAACAGGCCAGGGTTGGAAAAATATGCTACAGACTAGGTCCCCAGAACAAGGATACATTCTACAGCACTTCAGAAAAGATACAGCTCTCACCTAAGAGGTCTGAAACCGAGCTGTGTGCCTCCTGAAGATTCATCAATGCTAATTCCCGTCAGAGTGCCCATTTTTGTGAAAATATTCGCTCAGGCTGAGGAAAGATATCCGGATCAAACCATGCGGTTAACAAACTTGGTGAATCCCGACATGAAGCGCTGGAACAGCGTTGTAGTTTGGGCTTTGGATCAATTCAAAGACAAGCTCCTCAAAATAGAGCTTTATGATCCGATTTGGACTATTGCTCACGGCAGTCGTCTTAATGCCCACATATTTTTGGCTCTGATAGAACGGTACAATGATAAGACCGACACTTTCATAACTCCTCATGGAGAGGTTGGCTTTGTGCTTCATGAGATGAAATACCTTTCACACTTGCCAATGGGTGAAAACCCATATGAAGAGTTTGTGCCAACAAATGAGGAGTTGGATATCTTGTCAACAGAGAACCCTCAGATGGTGGCTGTGTTTGAGGAGCTTCTATGCCACTACCTGGTTTGTTCCCTTTATTATCAGAGTGCTTCCAAAAGGACCTGCTACACGACCAAATGGCTGTCGTACTTATTTTTGGGCTATGTCCAAGAAGATAAGATTGTCGAGAGTCAAGCTTGTGACCCTTGCTTCTTCAAACCGCTCAGCCGCAGCGATATAGAAAAGTTGATAGAGAAATCCAAGCATTTTAATAACATATTGAATATAGATTGGCACCCATGTTGGTGCTCCTATCGAAAGTTACCTTAGGCAGGGTTATAGGCCTATGTCTCGAGAAGCCCAGTTGGCAGGTTTTCTCTCTTTATGGCTACGGCGGTTCGTGGTACCTGGAGCTAGTGCCGTTGACAGATTCCATCGAGGTGTGTTATTCGTTGTCGTGCATCTAGTATTCGACTACAAGATGGATCTCCTTTCGGCGATGACTTGCCGCTTGAACGCAGGCCTGCTTTCTTTTATTGACACCATAATGCATGACAACAACGCTCGGGACGACTTCCCTCGTAACGAAATGCCTACACCTATTTATTTGGGTGGTTGTTGTTGCACTATCCCAGCTTGATGAACCCTGATCTGGGTGCAGTCGGAGGAGACTTCATCAGGCGTTATTCCACTTCTCCATGGAATATAAACGCTCTTTCAGAGTGCAGAAGAGCTCTGAACCGAGGTTCTGGATGTAGATTTCAATGCGTCCCTCCTCCTCCAGGATATAAGAGTCTTCCAGCCCAGCTCATGGATTTAGAACCGATGTCTCTCCGTCTGTCTCCGAATAATTTTGCATGGTTGAAGACGATTCGACCATTTCATCTAGTATACCGGTTTGAGGGTGATTGTTTTCTAGAACCATACCTACCAAGCCGATTTACTCGGCAATTCGGCTACGACCAGATGCATGAAGGTAACGCCAGCACCTGTTTGCAGGCCAAGGGTGTCACGCCCCGATCCCGTAGGACCGATCGTCCTCGCTAAGGCGTAATGACGCACGAGTCTAGGTTGCGCTCGTGCAAGGGGGGTTCCATAACAGCCGATTACAACAGCTTGTGATGGGGTCGTCGTACAGAAGTCCCAAGTAGAAACATTGAATAAACAACAATGGAAACTTGAAGCAAAACACAAGTCATTCAAAATGCTCTATATTGATATTGAAACAAAGATTACAATGTGGCACGAGGCCATTATTACAATCACTCAGTCTCACTCTTCTCATAATACAAGTCACTCTGCTCTCTCTCATCTCTCAATACAATTTGATGAGCCAGCGGATGCTTCAGATAGGCGATGTCCATACATTATGTCCCATATAAGTTCCGACTTCAAGCGGTCGCACGTCTCGAAATGCCAAGGGACTCCATGCCTCGACACATCCAAGCGAGCTCCGTGCCAACGAGCTTCTACCTGTTCCTGCACATGAAAACTGTATGGGTGTCAGTACTCAACTGTACTGGTGGAGTGAGCTCCTCGCCCACCCATACAAAACCAACACGTTCATTTACTTTGTGTAACATAAGCCTTTTATGATTGTCTTTCTATTCTTTGCCTTAGGATCAATTTTAGGACAGAGACTCTTGGCCTATTTGTGTCTCTAGACCATCATCGTGCTATCTCACCGATAACTTACTTATACCTTGCCTCTAGACCATTCTCATGTTGCAACATCGACGTACCGACTCATTCTTTCCTTATGGCCCATACTTTGGGATGCAGCAACATAATTCATGTCATCGACTTGGTTCGTGCTTCAAGATCGAGGCCGTGCCTCGCAACTTAGCATGACTTAACCAAACTTGTCTTACGGTCCTTCTTGACTTAACTCGAAACGACTCAAGTCTGACTTATGCAACTCTATGCCAACGACTTAATACTCGATGCCACATTTCGTGTCGAAGCACGCATCTTTTCTATAGCCAAATATTAGGCTTCTTAAGACTTGTATTACAACCATACAAACCATCTTTATCCCATTCGTGTTGTGCTTGCACTTTCTTTTATTCGACCGACACCGTGCATGCGGATTGCCGCTCAGCACGCCAACTTATCTATATGAAAGGTCACTGGCAATTCAAGCCATCTTGGACATGTAGGTGGTACAAACGAGACCCTTGCAGCTAAGGGTAGCTAGCCCTGCTCAAGTTCTCGAATCACAGACGGCGTGTTCTTGCCTAACTACCTTGCTTCCCTCCTAGGCCGATGCAGGCCTGTGGCCCCAGGCTACCGAATCGAGGGTACGAAATCTTGTCGACAAGTTGTCCATGACCACGCATCTACAAGAACTTCTAGACTCAACGTAAATGCCTGGCCTAATCGTCACAACTTACTTTCCTTTGGTTTACTTCTCTTCTTTTCCATACTTCTTTTGTATAGCCCAAACCAGGATTACCTCAGCGACTAACCTACAGTCTCGACATATATTCTTCTCGGCGACTGACCTACAGTCCCGACATGTTCTTAGTGTTTCCATACTCTTATTGACTCAACTCATGAATGGCTAATTGATATCCTTCAAACATAACTTGAACAAAACATGTTCTTCATGTGCCATAGACTGTGGCTAACCTTTCATTGAACCAACTGTGGCTTGTGCCTTAAACCGACTTGTGTTCTATGCGACACTACCACCCAAGTCATACTTTATATGACGAGCCTTGAGATCGTGGGAATAAGTGACTTGACAACCGCAGATAACATAGGATAGTGTCTGCTATGACTTCGATAGCCCAGCATAACTTTGCCTAACTTAATCGTGCAACAACTTGACGAGCAAAGGCTATGCCAAGCCTCGCATCAAAGGGAACGAGCCGTGCACGTGTTCGACTTGAACAACCAAGTTCTTTGGATGCCTAGACTTATGCCATAAGCCGTGCGATACAACTTAACCCGTGGGACGAGCAAAGGCTATGTCAAGCCTTGGACGATGGGACCGTGCTTGCTTTATCAAGCATCTATACATGCGACGCCTATGACTTAGGCTAAGTTCATAGCTTTGTGGCGACTTAGACCAACTTTTCTTCTCCCAAGCCACGGGACAAAGGACCGAGTGTCATTTTGAAAGCACACCGTGCAACACTTCTAAGTCGACCGTGGGACCTTTCCATATTCTAACTCAATCCGACCCGACTTGGGATTATTCCCTTAGCTATGGGGATTCGCCTCTTTTATTTTCAAGCCTACTTGTACATTTGAAAACTTTCATTTTATTAGTGTGAAGGCCAAGCTAAGGCAAGTTCACCGAAGCCACCCACCTGAGCGAGGAGTCGCCTCGACCGAGCGGGTCTTCGAGTAGCCATTGCATGGCTAAGTCCGAACGTCGTTGGCATTTCGATTCCTCCGATTGACTGAGCGGGACGGGGCACTACATTATACACCACTCAGAAAAAGTTTTGTCCTCGAAACTAACTGAGTACACTTATCGACTTATAACTTGATTCAACATCCAATGATTCTCGCACACAATCCTCCTATGCGTTTCTTCAATCCGAGCCACGTTCGTGCTTTGGTTATCTTTCGACACGAACAACTATATATCAACTTGGATAACTTACACTCGTCGCGCACACGAACAATCTCAGTTCTAGTCAAACCACCCGATCAACCAACATTCAAGTTTGTCTCAAATCTAATGATCTCACTACCATCAATATTTCTTCGAAACACAATTTCAAAATCCTTGATACTTTATCGTTCCTCTAGTCTTACTTGAATTCAACGTATCACTTAGTTGGATCGTGTACATATTCCAGGCATCCCCAAAATACGTACATTTCAGTCGAGCCTTGTGATAGAGAATCCGTCATCACCACTCGAGTTGGATCGTGCACATATTCAAGCGTCCCTGAAGTATATGCATTTCAGCCAAAACTCGTGAGTGGTGTCTCCACAATTCCTATCTCTCCGTACCGGGACGTCTGCCTAACCGCTAGACCATCTCTCTGGGCTAAAGTCAATCGTCAGTATTCGAATCATAGTTCCCCAACAATAATATCGACACTGACCCCAATCCTAAGGTCAAACCAAATTTGATAATACGGGTTTTCTACCCAAGCTCGTATCACTCCGATTTCTAAACTTCGAGCATAGATTCTTCCTATTCACACTTGCAACACTTAGTCCAAGGGGTCCGAGTCATTCAGCAAAGCCATCCTATCGTAAGTTCACTCAACCAATTCCTCTGTATATCATTATCGCACGTCCAAACTAGCAATTTCGCATAGACTATCTCTCCCAACATGTTTGATATAATCCACCTATCCATCTATTCTAGTCAAGTATGTTACGACATGAATTGTTACAAAGCCATAATTTTCATTCCATATTCTCTAAGTCTTCAACACAATTTATGTATTCGATCACAAGGTCGTCTAGCTTAACAATATGTCACACCCCAATCTCACGCAGTCTGATTATCCACGGTGGACATGAAATCACCATACACGCTCTCGCGGGATAATCATCCTCATCAGGGCGTAACTCTTGCTTTGAGTCTAGACTAATTCATTCTCGATACGCAGATTGGATCTACTCAATCATCAAGTTTCCTCAATCGTCAATTACAAGTCCGTACAATTCTCGAATTCACCTTCGCATCAAACCACAAGTCGAAGCATACAAATTGCCACGTCCTAATTTTTCGAGTTTGATCATTCCCACGACATGAATCACCATGTCAGCGCTCACGCAGAACGATCACCCCAAATCTGACGTGACGCATGTGCGAGGCTGGTGTTGCGCTCGCGCAAGACAAGAACATCGACATTGTGGCTATCGTCGAAGCAATCAAGATACTTTCCTTTCATCCAAACATTCCTTTCAATCAAATCCCCAAGCATAGCATCCACCGAAACAATAACATTTTACACGATCGTCATTTTTCGACTCAAAGTACCCCCGAGTTATTGCATATCGATTTTTGATATGCCTCAATACCATCGATGATATGCGTAACCTGACGATCTTCATTTGTAACAAATTTCGAGTTGTACGACTAATGCTATTGTTCGAACTGGATAATCTCCTCAATATTCAAGATCAAATTTGATCATTATCCCCGAACTATTCCCATGATCAATTCATTCAAACTCATAATCACATATGTTCATCCGTCTAGATCTTAATTCATCAAGCAAGCAACTTATTTCCTCCATTCGTATCATTCTATGCTAACTCAAATCATCGAGCAACATCTGTCCCAAACTCTTTTAGTCATTTTCGTAACTTCCAAAAATCAAACTTTTTCATGCACGCTATCTTCAAATCGTGCTAACTTTCGTATACAATTCATATCGATTCCTCGACTAAGTCATCCGTTCGTTACACCTTAATTTTTTCTCTATTTAATTTGCCTACTCAATCATTTTTGCATTTCATGCTCGGCGCAATCCCAATCCCGTGTGCGTCATTTCTAGTTCGTCTGAATCAACTTATCAAACTTCAAGACTACATTTTACTCAATGATACTCAATCTAAGGCTTTGCATATTCGTCGCTTGCTGATAGACTCATTGGTACTCTGTATCCTCAATCGATCGACAATCCCGAGGCTATCCCATACACCACTCAGGGATAAAGTCATTCAACAAATCCTCGAAACAAGTTTTGAATCTCGATTACTTCGAATCTCCGTTCGAACCATTCCTCAAAATCCAAGCACACTCATCTATATCGCATCGACAATAACATCGTCTGATGGCACCCCTATCGATAGCCATCCCATATTCTATAAGTCAAGTCGATTTTGATCCCATTCGAAATAATTCGAGTTTCGCACACGACTTTTCTAAGTTCGATTCAATTCTTGGTGTATATGCCCAACCCGACTTAGCCAACCTTGCTTATTTGAAGCTAACTTTTGTTCAACCAGTTTTCTTTCGTGATACTTTCCAAAATATATAGACTTATTGTATGGACATCTCATGGGACATTTGAGAGAGAGCGCACCAACGATATCGATTGCAGAACATCAGAGTTTGCGGAAACATTATAGTTTAAGAATTCAATCGAAATTCCAAGGACGTAAAGTCGTGCTCTAATACCATTATGTCAAGCCCCGGTCCCGTAGGACCGATCGTTCTCGCTAAGGCATGATACCGCACGAGCCTAACTTGCGCTCGTGCAACGCGGGTTCCATAACGGCCCATTACAACAGCTTGCGACGGGGTTGTCGCACAGAAGTCCCAAGCAGAAATATTGAATAAACAGCAACCAAAACTTGAAGCAAAACACAAGTCATTCAAAATGCTCTTTATTGATATTGAAACAAAGATTATAATGTGGCACGAGGCCATTATTACAATCACTCAGTCTCACTCTTCTCATAATACAAGTCACTCTGCTCTCTCTCATCTCTCAATACAATTTGACAAGCCAGCAGATGCTTCAGATAGGCGATGTCCATACATTATGTCCCATATGAGTTCCGACTTCAAGCGGCCATACGACTCGAAATGTCAAGGGACTCCGTGCCTCGACGCATCCAAACAAGCTCCGTGCCAACGAGCTTCTACCTGTACCTGCACATGAAAACTATGTAGGTGTCAGTACTCAACTGTACTGGTGGAGTAAGCTCCTCGCCCATCCATACAAAACCAACATGTACATTTACTTTGTGTAACATAAGTCCCTTATGATTGTCTTTCTATTCTTTGCCTTAGGATCGATTTTAGGACAGAGACTCTTGGCCTATTTGTGTCTCTAGACCATCATCATGCTATCACACCGATAACTTACTTATACCTTGCCTCTAGACCGTTCTCGTGCTGCAACATCGATGTTCCGACTCGTTCTTGCCTTATGGCCCATACTTTGGGATGCAACAACATGATTCGTGTCATCGACTTGGTTCGTGCTTCAACATCGAGGCCGTGCCTCGCAACTTAGCATGACTTAACCAAACTTGTCTTACGGTCCTTCTTGACTTGACTCGTAATGACTCGTATGACTTATGCAACTCTATGCCAACGACTTAATACTCGACGCCACATTTCATGCCGAAGCACGCGTCTTTTCTATAGCCAAATCTTAGGCTTCTTAAGACTTGTATTGCAACCGTGCATACCATCTTTATTCCATTCGTATCGTGCTTGCACTTTCTTTTATTCGACCGACACTGCGCATGCGGATTGCCGCTCAGCATGCCAACTTATCTATATGAAAGGTCACTGGCAATTCAAGCCATCTTGGACATGTAGGTGGTACAGACGAGACCCTTGCAACTAAGGGTAGCTAGCCCTGCTCAAGTCCTCGAATCATCGACGGCGTGTTCTTGCCTAACTACCTTGCTTCCCTCCTAGGCTGATGCGGTCCTGTGGCCCCAGGCTACCGAATCGAGGGCGCGAAACCTTGTCGACAAGTTGTTCATGACCACGCACCTACGAGAACTTTTAGACTCAACGTAAATGAATGGCCTAATCGTCACAACTTACTTTCCTTTGGTTTACTTCTCTTCTTTTCCATACTTCTTTTGTATAGCCCAAACCAGGGTTGCCTCGGCGACTGACCCACAGTCCCGACATATTTCTTCTCGGCGACTGACCTACAGTCCTGACATGTTCTCAGTGTTTCCATACTCTTATTGACTCAACTCATGAATGGCTAATTGATAGCCTTCAAGCATAACTTGAACAAAACGTGTTCTTCATGTGCCATAGACCGTGGCTAACTTTTCATTGAACCAACTGTGGCTCGTACCTTAAACCGACTTGTGTCCTATGCGACACTACCGTCCAAGTCATACTTTATATGACGAGCCTTGAGATCGTAGGACTAAGTGATTTGACAACCGCAGATAACATGGGATAGTGCTTGCTATGACTTCGATAGCCCAGCATAACTTTGCCTAACTTAATTGTGCAACAACTTGACGAGCAAAGGCTATGCCAAGCCTCGCATCGTATGGAACGTGTCATGCACGCGTTCGACTTGAACAACCAAGTTCTTTGGATGCCTAGACTTATGCCACAAGCCGTGCAATACAACTTAACCCGTGGGACGAGCAAAGGCTGTGCCAAGCCTTGGACGATGAGACCGTGCTTGCTTTATCAAGTATCTATACGTGCGACGCCTATGACTTAGGCTAAGTTCATAGCTTTATGGTGACTTAGACCAACTTTCCTTCTCCCAAGCCATGGAACGAAGGGCCGAGTGCCATTTTGAAAGCACGCCGTGCAACACTTCTAAGCCGACCGTGGGACCTTTCCATATTCTAACTCAATCCGACCCGACTTGGGATTATTCCCTTAGCTACGTGGATTCGCCGCTTCTATTATCAAGCCTACTTGTGCATTTATAAACTTTCATTTTATTAGTGTGAAGGCCAAGCTAAGGCAAGTTCACCGAAGCCACCCACCTGAGCGAGGAGTCGCCTCGACCGAGCAGGTCTTCGAGCAGCCGTTGCATGGCTAGGTCCGAACGCCGTTGGCATTTCGATTCCTCTGATTGACTGAGCGGGAGGAGGCACTATAAAGGATTATCTAATAGATGGTGCCAGAGCTTGGAGATACTACAATGCAAGAGGTACCCAGGCCATATTTTTAATGCCCAATGCTTCCCCTGAAATAGGTCCGCGTATGTTATATACATACGCGAATTTTTATACTTCAGCCAACACTTTCGCCGAAAATTTCAACCTGGCTAACAGTTTCGCAAGTGATAAACGGACAAGAGCTGGGGTCTACACTGCACAATCATTTAGGGATGAGGAAAATCATGACCCCGCTGATGAGCCTCTGGAAGCTTCTCTCATGGGCTTTCCTGACGAAGTCCACGACCCTTTAAATGTGTCGCTCGGGAAGCTAAGGAAAAGTCTCCGAATAAAGAGGCCAGCAAGAAACAGAGGACTGGAGAATCATCTGCTCCATCACATCCAGACGAACTCCCTTCTCCTCTCAAAGCTCCTCGTGGGAAGAAAAGAAAACAGCAATGGTAATTACTGAGCAGCCTATGACTAGGAAAACCAGGTGCCAAACCAGGCAGATGAATACTGGACTTTCTCTTGGAGGAGGAGAGGCAACTCCCTCTTCAGTTCCAAAAAATAGTAGAGTTGTCCATGAAGAGATTATCAAGGAGCCCAATGTGCAAGACGATCTTGATGACGTTGAAGAAGAAACTCAGACACCTCTTATATGTAAAATTAGAAGGAAGTTAATGGTGACTCAAGCAGACCGTCGAGAAATTGACGCTTCACCCACTCCTTCCATGCCAAAAGAGTCTTCGAGTCGACCTGATGCATCGTTGCCTTTGCAAGATCTGCCACCTCCACTAGGTGGTTTTAATACTCTTTTAATGTGATCATGATTGAGTAAAATATTGACATTGTTCTTTATCATTTGCAGAGGCTATAGAAATCAGTGCTCCGGCTCCAGTCAACATACAGATGACTATTCCTGCGACTGCACTAGCTGCAGCAGGAATAATGATGTCGTCTCCAACTCCCGAGGTCCCGGAGACTGCACTTCCTGAGAAGGTGTTGCCTTCAACGGACTCCAATCCCGATGTCACAGCTCCTTCCGTAGCTCAAACTCCTACCCTCTCTCAAGAGAATCAAGAAATGATAGAGGCTCTCGCAGACTGTGACTTCGAAGATGATTCGATCGGAGGAGATTCTATGGATGATGTTCCTCATCCTGACAAAACTAGGGAAGATCCAGTTCCTGTAAAGGTTTTGATCAAGACTTGATGGCCGAAGAGGGCCATATTACTAACGAAGATGAAGAGCACCATGTTGATGAAAAAGGGCACCACAATCCAAAAGATGGTGATCATAACCTCATTGATCCACAAGGTAATGAGAATGATAATGATAACCCTGATGATAACCAAGAAGCTGGTGAAAATCAGGCTTTAACTGTTGAAGATATCGGGATTAATGAGAATCCCAAAACTGATGCTGAGGGGACTCAAACCCCGACAGGACGAATTTTTGAAACAGAGGGAACGAAAATGGCATTCCCAATAAGTAAAGCAGAAGTAGGGGCCAGAAGCAGCCATTTTCGATCAGGAGGCTCAGAGGCTGGAAGCAGTCAAGCAGCCGTGTCTGAGACTACTATGACAAGGCTTCACACAGATTTAGATCTGCCTTATGAGACCGCATACATGCTGTCGGGATCAGGTAAATTTTTGACTTTTTATTTACCCTAACTCTTGATGATGTATAATGATTGTGCATCTTGATTGCAGAGGGTCCCGTGGGGACAGTTGCAGTAGCTTCGTCTACTGCTTTCAGTTTTAGCTCAACCATGGCTCCTCTGGACATGGGAACTAAACTGGAGAAGGAAGCTCGTCGATGATGCCAGTGCTAAGATCTCCTGATGCACAATCTGTGATTTCTCCAGCTGCTACAGAAGGAGGGATTCGGACAGAAGTGGCTACTCCTAATATATCAGCGATTGTCACGACCCAGTACCGAAATATGGAGACGGACTAGGCCAGCTACTCCATATGAGGTATACAAACGTCATACGGCGATCGTGGCTGTTAAGAGACAAGGGGGTGCATGCTACAATCAAGTCTCCTATGGTCTCACAGAGCATCTATGTCTCAATCATTCAGAGCAAGAAAGCATCAATTAATGAGCATATGAGATAAAGGAGTAAGGCGTCCCCGACGCTTCATCAAAATGATCATGTGGATCTAGCTTTATAAGTTAGCTAGCCCAAAGAGTTATAGGTACATAATCGTATTCAGCTGCAGTCTGATTTAATTACAATTATGCAAAAGACAAAATATCCGGATTAATCGACTAAACAGGTGCCGGTGGCTAAATGCCAGAACATAAGTGATGAAAACTAGAGTGGTGGAGAAGAAACCCACTCAAGTCCCCTGCCAGCCATGCTCCTAGTATGCACCATTGACGTTAGGGAGGAAGGTCGGATCCTCAGGCTCTGCTACGTGATCTGACCAAACAAAACCAGCGGGGTCAGCCCCGAAGAGCAAGTACCACAAGGGAGCACAAAAGAGTGAGATAAAACCCAAGTATAAAATAATAATACTAGTAGTAATAAAAGCTTCCGGTCGTAACCTCGGTCCATGGCCTGTCATAGTACGATAGACCAACCTAACAACCAAACAAGGACATGGGTTGGACCACGCACCATGACAGTCCATGTCCCTCGGCTACTAACGAAAGGTACAAGGCACTATATGGCCAGCACTATGCATCTATGCAGACTGACACTATATGGCCAGCACTATGCAGTTATGCGGACTGGCACTATGCATCTATGCGGACTGACACTATGCGGCCAGCACTATGCAGCTATGCGGACTGGCACTATGCGGCCAGCACTATACAGCTATGCGGACTGGCACTATGCGGCCAGCACTATTCATCGTCCCTGTCAGAACCAGGACATATGAACATAGAAGATTTCCAAATCTTACTTAGCCATAACTTCCTCAAAATAAGTCGAAATCTAACTTTTCAAAGGTCAAAATTGTGTAGAATCAAATTCTCTACCATATGGAACAATTATCGAAAGCCAGTAAGTTTGATAGATCAAAACCCAAGAAAACCAAAAATGACATAAACTTAGATCTACAAGAATTCATCCTTCAAAATCGAAAATACCAAGTACTAAAATTGTAGAGAATGATGAGAAGAACAATATAGACAAATAATATCAAAGGAAAAATCAAGAATAAAAAATGCACAAATCTCCACTTTTGAGCAAGTTGTACTTGCCTAAGTGGGTTGGTGGTTGAGGGAAATGAATGAGAGAGTGAATAAGGAAAGAGAGTGTGGAAGAGATTATTTATAGTGGGTGAGGGCTGGCTCCACCAAACCCTAGTCTTAAGCATGCTCTAACATGTAACTAATGACATGTTTAAGTTCTACATGCAACAATTAGTAAAACAATAAATTAAAGGTGCACATGTACAAATACTATATACAGGAATCAAAAAATAAAAATATGTATGTCGGGATCGGGGAGTGACAGCGATGAACATGATCGTCGTTGAAGCTTACACCAATGCTTTCTTCACCTCTCTGGGGACTCTAGTTCATATGGTCTTGGAGACGGGCTAACCTTATGAGTTAGTAAGAAGCCCTTCCTCTTTTATCATTGAAGCTATTCGAAAAATTGGTGATCTGGATAGAGTCAGCTACTTGGAACATATCTTGGATGAGCTTGAGGAATCTATCAAGTCTTATTAAGATCTGACAAGGGGAAACATCCAAAGGCTTGTAGATGCTGAATGTGAAGCGATGGCTCGCGAGTCTGCAGCACGACAAGCTGACTTAGAAGCTTCTGTAGTGGCTTTTTCACTACGCTCTGCAGAGTTGGAGTCTAGCATTGCTGACACTACTTCTTCTGTTGAGCGTTATAAGACTGAAGCTGCAGAGAAGGAGAAGGAAGCGACTGAATGTCAAACTCGCCTTCGGGAATTAGAAACCGAGATGGCTCAGCTTCAAGAGGTACTCAAGGCAGCTCGACGACGTGAAGAGGAAGTACTAAAAATGCATCAGGTTGCCGAGAGCCAGCTGGATGATCTGAGGAGGCAACGAGACGAATTTATTCGTACTCAGAGTGTGGAACTTGAACGTCGAGCTATCTCCCTGCAACCTTTTGATCCAGAATCTGGAAGAGCTCTGGCTAGGCAAAGGGTGCTCGACTCTAGAACAGAAAGAGCCGACAATCTGAAGAAACTAATAATTGATCTTAGCACTCAACCCCCTAAGTGAAGCTATCCATGACAGCTTTTTGTTATCTTTTCCATGATGTACACTTTTGATATTTTGCACATCATAAAAATAAAAAATTAATAATCTTTTTGTGGTTCCATTACATATCTGTTATAGATATAAGTAATAGATAAGAGTAGGAAATATGTTCAGAGGTACCAGACATGACATATCTTCTTAGAAAATAACAATACTCATTATATCCGTTAAGAGGTAATGTGGACGTGACAGAATATAATTTTGAGATATTGTCATTTCAAAAGACGACTTTATCAGAGGTAATGTGGACGTGGCAAGCCGTTGATGTGGATAATAGAATTCAGAGGTAATATTGACGTGAATTCATATATCCATTGATTATCTTTGAGTCGACTGGGACTCAAAAACAGGATATCTTTTAAAACAATTGGGTTCCAAAAGATAATCATTGCGATAATGTGATATGACCTGGATAGACTCCACTGGGGATTTTCTTCGAAAGTTTATTATCTGTGGTTTTATCTACAGAAGAGTAAATAAAAGATAATAACTCAAAGATTTGAGGTATATATAATATTGAGAAGATGTCTTATATATTCTTCAAACATAGTATTTTTTTTTTAAGAATTTATTGTTGATAGGCATCATAGCGACCCGACCGTCCATCCCGGTCAGTTGATAAGCTCCGTTTGAGAAAACCTTGTTTACAACATAAGGACCTTCCCACTTTGCTTCGAATTTACCCTTGCTCATGTGTGTCATAGTCATAGGACGTCTGACAGTAAGTATACCAAACATATACATTCCCTCACGCTTGGCGCCAATGAATATTTATTTGAAAAAAAGAAGAAGAAGAAGACTATGCCTTCGCCATATCGAATATATAGTTCACCTTTTTGAAATGCTCGTACTCTGACTTTTCGGTTGAAGGCTTTTGAGATACGGGCTTGATATAGCTTAATATGATGTTGAGCTAGTAGCCGCTTCTCGTCAAGTGCTTCAAGCTCCTGAAGTCGAAGACGATCATTATTTTCTGTTGTGAGTTCATTGGCAATCGCAATTCTCAGGGAAGGGATTTGAATTTCCAGTGGTAAGACGGCTTCACATCCATACACCAAAGAGAAAGGTGTACAACCGGTCGGAGTGCGTATGGTAGTACGATAAGCCCATAAACATTTTCCAAGCTTTTTGCTCCAATTCCTTTTATTAGTAGAAACGAACTTCTTTAAAAGCTTGATAATTGTTTTATTGAATGCTTCTGCCAAACCGTTAGCTGCAGAATTGTAGGCTGTGGAAGCAACATTATTAATCCTGTTGTCATTGTAGAATCGAATAAACTTTTGACTGATGAATTGGGGTCCATTATCATGAATGATTCGCCGAGAAATGTCGAATCGATAAATCACATGATGTTTGATGAAGCTAATCACACTACTGGTTTTGACTTCAGCCTATAGCTTATGCCCACTTCGAGAAATAATCGCTTATAGCTAGTATAAACCGATGTCCTCTAGATGATGGTGGGTTGATAGGACCAATAATGTCCATATCCCAAGCTTCAAAGGGCCATGATGCTGTAGTAGGATGCAAGAATTCTGATGGTTGATGAATGAAATCTGCATGGATTTGACACGCTCGGCATTTGCTTGTATATTCAATAGCATCTGATACCATAGTGGGCCAGTAATAGCCCATACATCGGATACGATCCTGTAGCTTAGGACCAGGCTGATGTGCACCACAGACACCATCGTGAGCTTCATGTAGTATTTGTTTTGCTTTATCTCCCGCAAGACAACGTAGGAGTAAACCGTCGAATGTTCGTCGATAGAGGGTCTTGGAGGTTGATTGTAATAAAACTGGAGTGATCGTCGATGGATTTTTGTAGCTTCCTTAGAATCTTCGGGTAAGATGTCATGTACCACAAAGTCGATGAAAGGAGTCCTCCAGTCTTCACTAATAGTGTCAATTTCAGTTGAATTGATAAATTCAATGTTTGAGTTATTCTCGATGCAAAATAACTCTCTGTTAGTGATGACAATCATCTATTGTCTTTTTACCGGAATTGCTAATATTGCTGCTAGATTAGCAAGTGCATCAGCCTCTATATTGCAAGCTCGACGTACATGTTCAATGAAGAAGCCTTTGAACGATATAGCCAATCTAACTGCCGCTTCATGATATGGAATAAGGTCTTGGTATCGAACTTCGTACGTGCCTCTAACCTGATTGACGATCAATTTAGACTCTGTATACTTCAAGATATTCAATATCCAATTGTTTACCCAATTGGAGACCAATAAGTAAAGTATTGTATTCAGCAACACTGTTGGAGCATGGCTCATCTAAAGAATAAGCTCTTTGGATAGTCAATCCCTCCGGTGATACGAGGACAATTCCAACTCCAGCGACAATGGTACCTTTGGGTCCGATCCTGGATGCACCACCAAAGAATAGACGTCAGGAAAGAACTTCTTCTGAAATCATGTAAGATTCCAAAGTTTCATCAGGAATCTCGTCATAAAGTTTATTTGTCTCCGAAATTGGATGAGCCGCTAGGAAGTCGGCTAAGGCTTGACCTTTAACAGACTTTTGGGGTTCATAAACCATATTATATTGTGCTAACAGTATGGCCCATGTAGCGAGTCTGGAGTTGAGTGTACTAGGCTTCTTCATCAAGACCTGGAGAGGGTTAACTCTAGAGATGACATGAATAGTCTGGCCTGTAATGTAATGCCTGGTCTTCTGAATAGCAAACATCAAAGCTAGACATTCTTTTTCTACCGGACTATATCGATGTTCAGTCCCGATCATCGTACGGCTGAGATAATAGATAGCTTATTCATGACCCTCTTTGTTCTTCTGGGCTAGTAGAGCTCCCAAGGAATGATCCATTGCACAAACATATATTAGGAAGGGTATTCCTGAGACTGGAGGCACTAGAACTGGAGGGTTCATCAAGTACCATTTTATGTCTTCAAATGCTTGCTGGCATTCTTCAGTCTACATAAAAGACACACCTTTCTTCATCAATTGAGTGAATGGTCTGCAACGTCCAGATAGATTCGAAATGATGAAGAACTTCCTAGCTTTGGTTGCTCCTGATGTACACAAGCCGTCCCTGGAATTCTTGTAGCTCTTTTAGGTTGCGTGGAGGATGCTTCTCTTGAATGACTTTGATCTTCTCAGGGTCAACGTGTATACCCTTAGAGGTAATAACGAATCCGAAGAATTTTCCACTAGAGACTCCTAGGAATGACTTAGTGGGATTCATCTTGAGTTGATGCTGGCGCATTAGATCGAAGATAGTTCTCAAATCTTGGATGTGATCTTCCTTTAGACGACTTTTGACAGTAATATCGTCGACCTAGCATTCAATTGTCTTCCGCAAATGATCACGGAAGATGGTACTCATAGCCCGCTGATAGGTTGCAGCAGCATTTTTAAGACCGAATGGCATGGCGGTGTAGCAATAGACTCCCAGAGAGGTATGAAAAGATACATGTCCCTCATCTTCTGGATGCATCTTGATTTGATTGTGTCACGACCCGCACCCACTGTGAGGGTACGAGAACGTAACAACGCCCAGCCTACGCCGCAGTGTCGGCGGTAGAACGCTGTCCTAGGTCACAACATCTAACAATATAAGCTAAGCAGTTTACACTCCCCGAGTGGGGGTGACATAGCAGTAAATGAACTCAATCACAACTAAAGAAAAAGAAAACACGATATGATATAGAACTCAAGGAAATACAGAAGATAGAATAGTCTAAGATAATATCCCAGCAAATATCCAGAGTACATATCTCAGCTACTGAATATGAAAGAATATATACAACTCAACATCTCTGAACAGAAGTAAAGTCTAGCTAAACAGTCTCAAGACAACATAAAAATAAGATAAGGCCTAACTAAACTAGTCTAGGCAGTAGGGTAAAGACGTCAGCTAGAGCTGTCCCGAAGAAGGTATCCTCACAGGCCACCTCCTCGTCCTCTATAATATTTTCAACAGGTCCAGTCAGGACAGGAGCGAGCACAATACATCTCAACAGTTCATAGCAGGTTAGAAAATATAATCATGCAGTAAAGTAAGATATAGATACTGAAGAAATGCAGTATGTAAACAGAGAGATAACTGTAATAGAAATATCTACTATAAGTAAAGAGCTACCAGTGACTAGTGATTTAGAGTACAAAGTCGACATGTGAACGGCTTGATTGTACATGGCTATACTAAAGAGGCGTACATGGCTATTCTACTTTGGAATTGTTCACATGGCTATTTATACTCCCCCGTACCCCCAATTAATACACAAGGATCCAACCAGGTTATGTTATGATTCTATGTAACAGCCCCCGAAGGGTGGTAAGCCCCCAAAGGGTGATATGCCCCCAAAGGGTGATATGCCCCCCGAAGGGTGGTAAGCCCCCAAAGGGTGATATGCCCCCGAAGGGTGGTACATAGTAGTCCCATAAATAGGGATTCTGATAGACCCAATAAATGGGATAAGGATTCAGAGAAGACTCTATGATCATATGAGTATATGTCACAAGTGATCAAAGAACCAAAGAAGCATATGATACGCCATGTAAGTGAAACGCACAGAACATAGAGTACCCGATGCTCCCTGAAGGGATAACATCTCAAGAAGGGATCCATATAGTACTAATCCGTGTGACCAACGTGACAGTATCAAGTAAAGTAATTTAATGCAGGAAATAATTCTAAGCAGGATATGAAATGATCAGAGAATGTACTCGCCTGTATCTGAGTGTCCGGATGAAATGTACTGTCCGAGGAGAGGTGTCTGGCTCCTAATCAGAACAGCACAAGTCACAACAAGTCTAAAATGATATAATAAAGTCCTACTATGCATTCTACATGATTCTAGGTCAATCTAGGCCAAAGTCAACTCTTGGTCAACTCTGGTCAACCCTAGAAGTCAAACTAGGTCAACTATGGTCGAACTAAGTCAAACTAGTCTATACTAGTCTATTCTAAGTCTAACAAGACTACACATGTCTAATCTAGGCCCTAAACTGACACACAGGTACACCCATAGGCTAAGAGCCTAGGCTATAGGCTATACTATGCCTATAATACATAACACATGACAATATTCAATCTAAAATACAACACATATTGATATATTATAATCTAATATAGAATACACTAGCATATAGGCTACCTATATTCATATCACACATATATTTATATAATACACATATACTAGTACACACACATGCATATATTATATTTATACTTTATATATACATAGGCATGTATAGGGAAACATATGTGTGTGGTGACTTGAGAGTGTCACATAGTGTCAAGTGAGTTGTGTGTGAGGAGTAAAAGTGTGTGTGATTGCTTGTGTGTGAATGAATGGCATGAGGGTGTGTGAATCATGAGTGTGTGTGTGTTTAAGGCTATGTGTGTACATAGGTTAGTGAGTATTTAAGTGTCATAGAGTGTCACCATTTTCTGTTTTGTGTGTGTGTGCCAGTGTCACATTGTGTGTGCCAATAACTGTGTAGATGTGTGTGTAGGAATGTGACAGTGATTGGAATCATATATGTGTGTGTGTGTGTGTGTGTGTGTTAGATGGTCTGGATATCAGTGACAGGAAATCAGTGATAGGTTGAGGGGAAAGTGTGTGTAATCAGTTGTGTGTATGACAGTGTGGAGGGGTGTGAGAGTGTGATGAAGAAATCTGGAAAGTAGCAGTGTATATATGTGTGAAGCAAAACCTGAAATCAGTGCATACCAACTGGAAATCAATGACAATTCAAAATGTGAAAAACTGGAAAACCTATAGCAAAACAGTGTAATATATATGTCTCAATTCCAGTTAAAGACTGAAGTAAGATCTCAGTTAAGAATGGAAGGGAAACCAATTTTGCATTTCCAGTTCCAAACAGAACTCAAGACCCAGTTTTCAGTCCTGACAGTCCTAACCAGAGATTGAACCTAATCCAATACTAATTCGAAACCCATTCTCAAATACCAATGCAACCCAACCTCCTTTCAACAACTAAACATGTTAATTAGTCAAAATCAGTTAAGAGAGATTAACTTCAAAACAAAATCAGTAAAGAAAACAGTGAACAACATATGGTTCCCAGATTTCAGGTTTTCAGTGCAATGTGCCAAAATCAGTGTGAAAGTGTCTGTGTTTCAGTTATCAGGTTTACACAAAGTAATTCCCAGATTTCTGTGGCTGTCATTGACAGTTAAGCTCATGTCTTAAACATTCATTTAAAAGAAAAGGAAGCAGTGAATCTCAGGTAAGTAAAAATGAATTAATGCATCCATTCTAACAGTTTACAGTAAGAAAGAGCTAAAACTCAGGAAATAAGAATTTCAATTTCAGTATTTCGAACCACACATGCCAAATCCCATACTCAGGAATAGGAATCAAATTTCAGTTTTTAAAAAAAAAAAAGGAAAGGACAGGAAACCAATTCAAACATTCATTCTCAGGTTAATATTGAACATTCAATTTCAGTTTAATATGAAGAGAATCTTAGGTTATTAGAAAACTGGAAAACATGAATACATTCCTCTAATCAACACCACTCGACTCAATGTCCAATTCCCAGATTTCATGGCATTTCGAAAAGGAAAGGGATTTCAGTGTATCAAGTTATATTCTCAGGTTATTACAGCATTCAAGTGACAAAAGGAAATCAACCTCAGTTCAAAACAACCAAACCCCAATTCATATCAGTTAAGTCACAGGTTTTGAAATAACATTGATTCAATACAGTATACAGTAAGGAGAATTAAATCCCTGTTAATAGGAATTCCAGTTTAAAGGGAATATCATTTGCAAAAAGGAAAGGAAAACAGTTAACCTGTCATTGCCCAATTCAAAACCAAATTCACATGTCCAAAACCTCATTAACACATCAAAACCCAATTTCGAAAGTACAAACTGTGTTGACATAACTAGCAATCATGTGGGTTTATTTAGACAGTGAAGAAACATCACAAAACACTGGAAAATTAAGGTTTAGGAATGGAAAAACTAATGTATCAGACAAATGATATCAGCTAACATGCCAATCGACCCAATTCGAACCATCCTTCCACATTAAACCCAACCCAATCATGTAAGCTAATCTAATATAGTTTATAAATTATAATTAGGATCAATTTAGCCAATTTAAACATGTATTTAAACATTGATCAACTGAATGAACACAGAGAACACAAAACTGGACAGCAATCATCGTGCACGTGTTCACTGTGTTCGTGGACACGACACGACACGAATTAGGACACGTGCTCGTGCACACGTGTACGCCCACTCTAGGGCTACACACTCGTGTCAACACGAGGTGTCCACGTTGTGTCTAGACACGACACGAAGGCCGTATCAGTGCCCAAAAGTGACAGCCGCGCGCACAGTGCACGCGTAGTACACACGTTCGTGCGTGTCCGACACGACACGAGAGTGTCTCAAACTTTGAGGACCTCGTGTCAGTGTCTGCCCCTAGGGCTGTGTCAAATCTTAGGTGTCCACGTGTCGTGTACAGGGAGTAATTGCCCCCGGGTAGCAGGGCAATGTGCACCGTGTCAGAACAGCATGTTCGTGTCCAGATCTCGACACGACACGACACAATGGCCACTTCAGTCCAACAGAAATTGATAAGCGACAACAAACCCTAAATTTCTATTCAAAAAGTTTCCTAAAATCAGGTCGAAATGTCCTTTGGGACATTTCATCAAACACCTAGGTCTATAGGCTGATACGTGTCCATTTAGGACACAAAATGGACACAAAACCTAGGTCTAGGCATACCTACAGGACCAGGACACCTAGGGCTAGGTCTACATGCAAAGAAACTAGAATTTTAATGGTGTTTTCATTGATTTACCTATTGGTGTCAAAATGCAAGAAAAGCCTCAAATGGGGGGGTTCCTCTTGCTAGCAAACTTCTCCAAATTGCTCTCCAACTGGGATTGGCCTCCATGAACAGTAGGAAAATAGGATTTAGGTCACCATGGAAGAAGTTTGAATGAAAAAGGATTAATATTGATCAAAATAGGAAGAGTTTCTAATGAGACAAACCTTGTTCTTGAAAAGAGAGAATGAACAAGGAGGCAATGATTTGGGAGGGATTAAATAGGCTCACCTAGGGTTTTGGGCTGGTCATTCTTGGGTTTTGGGACCCCATCCAATGGTCACCCTCACATCATGTCAAATCGATGGCTAGGATGGAACCTTGGTTTCAATGCTAGTCTCAAACTAACTAAAACTAGCTAGTCTAACTTGATCATCCTAACCAATGACTAGTCATGACTAGTCCAAACTAACTAACCCTAGTCTAGGCCATGTCTAATCTGGGTTAGGGCTAAACTTCTAGGTTAAGGACTAACATAACACACAGCAATATTTAATTAATATTAAATTCACAAAAATTCACAGAAATTCCCATAAATCATAATAAATTCAAATAAATCCTAAAATGACCAAAATACCCTCTAGGCTAAAATGTACCAATTAATCATCCTAATCACATGGCTAGGCTCTAGGACAGACAGTCTCTACGGTTACACTAACCAAACACCAAAATCATAAGTCATGATTTAAATAGTTTAAAAATAATTAAAAATCACTAAAAAATCTTAATATGAAATAAATATCATTAAATAATAATTATAATTACAAAATTTTAAAATTACCCTCTTCTGGAAAACTGGGTGTTACAATCCTACCCACCTTATAAAAATTTCGTCCTCGAAATTAAGATAATCGCACCCTTTTCTAGGTTAAGCCCCCAGCAATCATAGTCTCAGAAATCTATCTTAAATCATACAGTTGGAAAGTGTAACCTATGGGGTCATGGCATGCAATATCAGTCTGGGGTCTCATCTAGTTATACCAACCATGCTACAGTACTAGGCAATCACAAGGTATCAAAACATACAAGCAAGGGATGCATCAAAATTCTCAAAAAGAAATACTAAGGTTATGTCAAAACTCACCCCCAGCTAGGTCTGAGAACTAGAACTCCCTCCTGGAAGCAGGGCCCTGGTTGGGGCAGGTATAGCAGGGCAGTGCTGCACCCAGTATGCAGCTGACCCACAGAATAGGCACAATCCTAGTCTCTTTCTACAGTTGTTCCACTTGTGTCCAGACTTCTTGCAGTAGGCACAGATAGGCTCTGGCTCAGCTGGCCTCTGCTGGACAGGAGACTGGGCTGGGTATGATGATATAGGCTGGATATATGGGTACTCTCAAACTCTGGATAGGACTGGGTACTGCTCCTCGCCCTCTTGGAGCTAGGCTCTCCTCCTAGAAGCACAGAGTCCCGTAGACGTAGCAACCTCTGGATTTGCTCCCTCATGGCCTCCTCATGAACTCTCTGTGACTCCAACAGCCTCTCTTAGAAATATCCAAACATCTGGGCTGCGTCAAGTAACAAACCTCCGGGTGGTACAGTAGGGAGTACCATCCCAAGGGGTAGGGAAAGGCTCTCGGTCTCAGGCAAATCCGCAGCTCTTTCCTGAACGACAGGAGATGAAGGAAGACTCTCTGGCGAGGCTACCACCATCTCCTCAATGGCAGGAGGTGCCACCACCCCCTGATCAGATAGAGGGATCACTACCTCCTGAACAGTAGGAGGTGGAGGCACACTCTCAGTAGCTGCAGCTGATCTCAGGCGACGGGCTCGGGTCATGGGTGCCATACTGAAAGAAAAAGAAAAGAAAATAAAAATAAATCAATCATCAAGGCTGAAAAACTAGTAAATATAAACAAAGGAGAACCAGCTACAAGAATCACTATTTTAAAGCCAGGCTATACTATCATTCCTAAGATAAGGGCCTAATCACAAGTCATCAAATCGTCACACTAAGAAAGAACTACATATGCATAAGCTCTATAAAGCTAAAATATCCCTACTCCTAAATTATTTGATGATGGAAAAATTTATAATAACTGGAATGAAGATAGAGATGATATATTTAAGAACCTTTCCAAGATACAATCTTAATCATATGCGTCTATCCAAAAATCATGATACTCAGAATCCTCGCCACGCTAGTAAGCAAGGCTGCGACAAACGGTAGTCCATAACAGGAGCATGCACCTCTATAATCATGTCGTCTGGAATTCTCGCTATGCCGACTAGTATAGCTGCGAGAAATTCCAAATCTCATAACCAAGATACGTACATCCGAAGTCAGGTCTCTATGTTTCCGCAATGCCAGCTAATATAGCTGCGATAAACTCTAGGTTCCATAACCAAGTAGACATTTTACCATCCCTGTATTCCCGTCGACATATGTTATCAGAAAAATATCGTAACTCAGGCCATAAAAATTCATCTCGATAGGAAAATCAAATCAACAACGATCCAACAAAATCAAATTCAACAATCAAGGAGTGAGAGCAACAAAACAAGGGAAATGATTCAAATTGAAGTTTAAATAAGATTCTCAAGGGTCGTCTCAGGAATCTTTCAAGGAATCCTAACTGTGATTGAGTACCTTCAAAATATATATCCTAATCCTACTGCAGGCTGTAGTGATACTCTAGTTCGAATACCACTACATAAACTCGACCTGCATGGGCCACCACTAAAAATGTGTCACGACCCGCACCCACTGTGAGGGTACGAGAACGTAACAACGCCCAGCCTACACCGCAGTATCGGCGGTAGAACGCTGTCCTAGGTCACAACATCTAACAATATAAGCTAAGCAGTTTACACTCCCCGAGTGGGGGTGACATAGCAGTAAATGAACTCAATCACAACTAAGGAAGAAGAAAATACGATATGATATAGAACTCAAGGAAATACAGAAGATAGAATAGTCTAAGATAATATCCCAGCAAATATCCAGAGTACATATCTCAGCTACTGAATATGAAAGAATATATACAACTCAACATCTCTGAACAAAAGTAAAGTCTAGCTAAACAGTCTCAAGACAACATAAAAATAAGATAAGGCCTAACTAAACTAGTCTAGGCAGTAGGGTAAAGCCGTCAGCTAGAGCTGTCCCGAAGAAGGTATCCTCACAGGCCTCCTCCTCGTCCTCTGTAATATTTTCAACAGGTCCAGTCAGGACAGAAGCGAGCACAATACATCTCAACAGTTCATAGCAGGTTAGAAAATATAATCATGCAGTAAAGTAAGATATAGATACTGAAGAAATGCAGTATGTAAACAGAGAGAGAGAACTGTAATAGAAATATCTACTATAAGTAAAGAGATACCAGTGACTAGTGATTTAGAGTACAAAGTCGACATGTAAACAGCTTGATTGTACATGGCTATACTAAAGAGGCGTACATGGCTATTCTACTTTGGAATTGTTCACATGGATATTTATACTCCCCCGTACCCCCAATTAATACACAAGGATCCAACCAGGTTATGTTATGATTCTATGTAACAGCCTCCGAAGGGTGGTAAGCCCCCAAAGGGTGATATGCCCACAAAGGGTGATAAGCCCCCAAAGGGTGATATGCCCCCGAAGGGTGGTAAGCCCCCAAAGGGTGATATGCCCCCGAAGGGTGGTACATAGTAGTCCCATAAATGGGGATTCTGATAGACCCAATAAATGGGATAAGGATTCAGAGAAGACTCTGTGATCATATGAGTATATGTCACAAGTGATCAAAGAACCAAAGAAGCATATGATACGCCATGTAAGTGAAACGCACAGAACATAGAGTACCCGATGCTCCCTGAAGGGATAACATCTCAAGAAGGGATCCATATAGTACTAATCCGTGTGACCAACGTGACAGTATCAAGTAAAGTAATTTAATGCAGGAAATAATTTTAAGCAGGATATGAAATGATCAGAGAATGTACTCGCCTGTATCTGAGTGTCCGGATGAAATGTACTGTCCGAGGAGAGGTGTCGGGCTCCTAATCAGAACAGCACAAGTCACAACAAGTCTAAAATGATATAATGAAGTCCTACTATGCATTCTACATGATTCTAGGTCAATCTAGGCCAAAGTCAACTCTTGGTCAACTCTGGTCAACCCTAGAAGTCAAACTAGGTCAACTATGGTCGAACTAAGTCAAACTAGTCTATACTAGTCTATTCTAAGTCTAACAAGACTACACATGTCTAATCTAGGCCCTAAACTGACACACAGGTACACCCATAGGCTAAGAGCCTAGGCTATAGGCTATACTATGCCTATAATACATAACACATGACAATATTCAATCTAAAATACAACACATATTGATATATTATAATCTAATATAGAATACACTAGCATATAGGCTACCTATATTCATATCACACATATATTTATATAATACACATATACTAGTACACACACATGCATATATTATATTTATACTTTATATATACATAGGCATGTATAAGGAAACATATGTGTGTGGTGACTTGAGAGTGTCACATAGTGTCAAGTGAGTTGTGTGTGAGGAGTAAAAGTGTGTGTGATTGCTTGTGTGTGAATGAATGGCATGAGGGTGTGTGAATCATGAGTGTGTGTGTGTGTGTTTAAGGCTATGTGTGTACATAGGTTAGTGAGTATTTAAGTGTCATAGAGTGTCACCATTTTCTGTTTTGTGTGTGTGTGCCAGTGTCACATTGTGTGTTCCAATAACTGTGTAGATGTGTGTGTAGGAATGTGACAACGATTGGAATCATATATATGTGTGTGTGTGTGTGTGTGTGTGTGTGTGTGTTAGATGGTCTGGATATCAGTGACAGGAAATCAGTGATAGGTTGAGGGGAAAGTGTGTGTAATCAGTTGTGTGTATGACAGTGTGGAGGGGTGTGAGAGTGTGAGTGAAAATGAAGAAATCTGGAAAGTAGCAGTGTATATATGTGTGAAGCAAAACCTGAAATCAGTGCATACCAACTGGAAATCAATGACAATTCAAAATGTGAAAAACTGGAAAACCTATAGCAAAACAGTGTAATAAATATGTCTCAATTCCAGTTAAAGACTGAAGTAAGATCTCAGTTAAGAATGGAAGGGAAACCAATTTTGCATTTCCAGTTCCAAACAGAACTCAAGACCCAGTTTTCAGTCCTGACAGTCCTAACCAGAGATTGAACCTAATCCAATACCAATTCGAAACCCATTCTCAAATACCAATGCAACCCAACCTCCTTTCAACAACTAAACATGTTAATTAGTCAAAATCAGTTAAGAGAGATTAACTTCAAAACAAAATCAGTAAAGAAAACAGTGAACAACATATGGTTCCCAGATTTCAGGTTTTCAGTGCAATGTGCCAAAATCAGTGTGAAAGTGTCTGTGTTTCAGTTATCAGGTTTACACAAAGTAATTCCCAGATTTCTGTGGCTGTCATTGACAGTTAAGCTCATGTCTTAAACATTCATTTAAAAGAAAGGGAAGCAGTGAATCTCAGGTAAGTAAAAATGAATTAATGCATCCATTCTAACAGTTTACAGTAAGAAAGAGCTAAAACTCAGGAAATAGGAATTTCAGTTTTCAGTATTTCGAACCACACATGCCAAATCCCATGCTCAGGAATAGGAATCAAAATTCAGTTTTTTTTTAAAAAAGGAAAGGACAGGAAACCAATTCAAACATTCATTCTCAGGTTAATATTGAACATTCAATTTCAGTTTAATATGAAGAGAATCTCAGGTTATTAGAAAACTGGAAAACAGGAACACATTCCTCTAATCAACACCACTCGACTCAATGTCCAATTCCCAGATTTCATGGCATTTCGAAAAGGAAAGGGATTTCAGTGAATCAAGTTATATTCTCAGGTTATTACAGCATTCAAGTGACAAAAGGAAATCAACCTCAGTTCAAAACAACCAAACCCCAATTCATATCAGTTAAGTCACAGGTTTTGAAATAACATTGATTCAATATAGTATACAGTAAGGAGAATTAAATCCCTGTTAATAGGAATTCCAGTTTAAAGGGAATATCATTTGCAAAAAGGAAAGGAAAACAGTTAACCTGTCATTGCCCAATTCAAAACCAAATTCACATGTCCAAAACCTCATTAACACATCAAAACCCAATTTCGAAAGTACAAACTGTGTTGACATAACTAGCAATCATGTGGGTTTATTTAGACAGTGAAGAAACATCACAAAACACTGGAAAATTAAGGTTTAGGAATGGAAAAACTAATGTATCAGACAAATGATATCAGCTAACATGCCAATCGACCCAATTCGAACCATCCTTCCACATTAAACCCAACCCAATCATGTAAGCTAATCTAATATAGTTTATAAATTATAATTAGGATCAATTTAGCCAATTTAAACATGTATTTAAACATTAATCAACTGAATGAACACAGAGAACACAAAACTGGACAGCAATCATCGTGCACGTGTTCACTGTGTTCGTGGACACGACACGACACGAATTAGGACACGTGCTCGTGCACACGTGTACGCCCACTCTAGGGCTACACACTCGTGTCAACACGAGGTGTCCACGCTGTGTCTAGACACGACACGAAGGCCGTATCAGTGCCCAAAAGTGACAGCCGTGCGCACAGTGCACGCGCAGTGTACACGTTCGTGCGTGTCCGACACGACACGAGAGTGTCTCAAACTTTGAGGACCTCGTGTCAGTGTCTGCCCCTAGGGCTGTGTCAAATCTTAGGTGTCCACGTGTCATGTACAGGGAGTAATTGCCCCCGAGTAGCAGGGCAATGTGTACCGTGTCAGAACAGCGTGTTCGTGTCCAGATCTCGACACGACACGACACAATGGCCACTTCAGTCCAACAGAAATTGATAAGCGACAACAAACCCTAAATTTCTATTCAAAAAGTTTCCTAAAATCAGGTCGAAATGTCCTTTGGGACATTTCATCAAACACCTAGGTCTATAGGCTGATACGTGTCCATTTAGGACACGAAATGGACACAAAACCTAGGTCTAGGCATACCTACAGGACCAGGACACCTAGGGCTAGGTCTACATGCAAAGAAACTAGAATTTTAATGGTGTTTTCATTGATTTACCTATTGGTGTCAAAATGCAAGAAAAGCCTCAAATGGGGGGGTTCCTCTTGCTAGCAAACTTCTCCAAATTGCTCTCCAACTGGGATTGGCCTCCATGAACAGTAGGAAAATAGGATTTAGGTCACCATGGAAGAAGTTTGAATGAAAAATGATTAATATTGATCAAAATAGGAAGAGTTTCTAATGAGACAAACCTTGTTCTTGAAAAGAGAGAGAATGAACAAGGAGGCAATGATTTGGGAGGGATTAAATAGGCTCACCTAGGGTTTTGGGCTGGTCATTCTTGGGTTTTGGGACCCCATCTAATGGTCACCCTTACATCATGTCAAATCGATGGCTAGGATGGAACCTAGGTTTCAATGCTAGTCTCAAACTAACTAAAACTAGCTAGTCTAACTTGATCATCCTAACCAATGACTAGTCATGACTAGTCCAAGCTAACTAACCCTAGTCTAGGCCATGTCTAATCTGGGTTAGGGCTAAACTTCTAGGTTAAGGACTAACATAACACACAGCAATATTTAATTAATATTAAATTCACAAAAATTCTCATAAATCATAATAAATTCAAATAAATCCTAAAATGACCAAAATACCCTCTAGGCTAAAATGTACCAATTAATCATCCTAATCACATGGCTAGGCTCTAGGACATACAGACTCTACGGTTACACTAACCAAACACCAAAATCATAAGTCATGATTTAAATAGTTTAAAAATAATTAAAAATCACTAAAATCTTAATATGAGATAAATATCATTAAATAATAATTATAATTACAAAATTTCAAAATTACCCTCTTCTGGAAAACTGGGTGTTACAGATTGTATCCTGAGAATCCATCCATAAAAGACATTCGTTCGAATCCGCAAGTATTGTCGATCATGACATTAGTGATCGGAAGAGGAAACTCGTCTTTGGGACAAGTATCATTGAGGTCTCTAAAGTCAATGCAGACTCGAACCTTCCCTATTTTCTTTATAACTGGGATGACATTAGCCACCCAGTTGGGATGATGTTCTTCTCTGACAAAACCACAAGCGATAAGCTTCTTGACTTCAGCTTCTATAGCGTCCATCATATCGGGTCGGAATCGACGCTGTTGTTTAACTGGCCTCGCATTTGGTAGGATGTTGAGTTTATTGGGTAACGATCTGAGGATCTAATCCCGACATATCCTCATAGTTCCAGGCGAATACGTCAATGTATTCCTTAATGAGCTAAATTAGTTCCTGTTTATCCGCTTCAGGAAGGATTTTGCTGATGAAGATTAGCCTTGGAGAAGCTTCGTTTTCGATATCGACCTGTACCAATTGATCTTCGGTAGGTGGTTCGCGTTGCTTGAAGCGAAGTTCCCATTGATTGTCCATTCTTTGTGCCCAAGGATCTGACTCAAGAGCTTCATCAAAATTGTCATCGTCTTCTGAGAACTCGGCGGTCACCATATTAGAAGATAGAGTCACTCGATGGACGTGCCCTATACTGGTGTCAGAATCCCAAGAAACTGAGTCAGAAGAGTTAGATCGCTCCTCTTTGTCAGACTCAGAAGCGTCTGGGGTCGTAACTGGCGAAGTATAGCCCAACCCATGCTTTGTTTTGCTCTAGTATTGCAGTGACTTTCCTTTTGGAGTAGGGATACGAATAGGAGTTCGCCTTCCCTTACCACTATTAAGGTCATCTTTGAAATTGTAGCCCATCTTTTGAATGATGTCTTTTGATTGCTGACATAATACCGTAGTTGAAGTCACCCGTTATCGTCATTTTCAGTCTCGCTATCGGACGCAGTCTTCTGCTCTATTCCTTTACTAAAAAGTATAGGAAGTTCATCTTTCTTCCTGGAAGGAACTGGGAAGAAGGAATCTTGAGCTGGTTCAAATGATACTTCGTCTTGGAGAGGTTGAACTGCTCCTATTATGAGTAGTTCAAAGTTATCTAGCATTTCTAAGTAACATTGAGTATAATAAATAACATTAGTATACTGTAAGGATATGTTATTTTATTGATTTTTACATCATCATTTACAACAGGGCTTTTGACCTTAGCCAATGGCTTGCTAAGGTTGATAATTAGAGGAGGAGAAGGAGAAAGAGAAGGCTTGTTACGACGGAGGTTAATAACAAGAGGCTCAGAAGAGGTGAGCTCCCTATGTTCCATCTTTTCAGCAGTAAGAGGCTTAGCATGAGAGGAGAGATGGATGGTTAGCGTCTGAGAAGACGAAGGACGAGAAGTGTGTCCTTTAACTGGAATCACAAGAACATCATCTGGGGTGTCCCTCTGATCTTCCTCAGTATCCATGGCCAGTACGACTTTCATGAATTCTTCTTTATACATTCTGGAGTCAGCACAATATGCCTCGACACCCCGAAAGGGATTAAGATCGGCCACTTCCTTCCTAACTTCTCCATTGTCATCGACATATTTGAAGCACTGATGGAGAGTGGATGGCACGATATTTATGTTCATGCAACCATGGTCTCCCTAAAAAAGCATTGTAGAGCCATGATTGTCAATCACATAAAAAGTGACTTTAGTGCGAAGATTGCCGATTTAAACTTTCAGGTGAATCTTTCCTAGTGGTTCACTTCTCCCGGAATTGAATCCCAAGATAGTCGTGATTGTTGTAGAGAGATTATGCACTGGAATTTTCAAGGCATCCAGTAAAGTTTGTGGCATAATGCTAAGTGCAGATCTATGATCAATCAGGATGCGATCAACCTTCATTGTATCGACATATCCTGTGTAGTATAAAGGTCGATCATGTCGATTGTCTTCTAGGAGCATGTCATCTTGTGTGAAGGTGATATTGGGAATCAACTCCATTATACTATGACAGTGAAAACATGCCACATGTTCCTTGTCTGGTTTCTTGAGGAGTGCTAGACAAATGTAAGCTTACATCAAAGCTTCGCTTAATGTTTCCCGAGTTTCCCTCGAGAGACGCAAGAGCTCGAAGATTGACAACCTCGCTGGAGTGTTAGCTAGTTGAGCCAATATATCGAAGTTATATGGTCTCCCAAGTCCAAGAAATGGAGTTTTTTTTAATATTTTATCGAAGCAAACTGACGACCCGCACCCGCTTTTCGGATACGAGACGTGTCCAAGCCAGCCTATGCCGCAGAGTCGGCGGTAGAACGCTGTCACGGCCATAATGCTCAAAATCACAAAATATAACATTTATTGCTCATTCATATTATTAAATCAAATCTACAAATTATTACAAGATTTACATTTAAAGAAAAGTACAAGTTCTTACAAGTAATAAAAATGATATCATTTATATCTAATTTCTAAGTTTAGGTCTGCAAGTACACCCGTATCTCCCAATGCTATGTGAAGCCACAGTTAACCTGAAAAATGTTGGTTTCCAGTCAGGAATGGAACGAGTACATTCTCACAACAGTTTCAATAAATGACAAAACCCATAAATCTGTAAATAATAATGAAATACACGACGAAAAGATAAGCATAAAATCATGGCAAAAACTGACCATGGTGAAAATGACAAGTGAGTACCAAAACAGAGTGGACATGTAGCTAGCAATGTATACTGTAGAACCAGAAACTGTATCTATATAGTGAGTTGAAATACTACTTCGACATGTAAACGGCTAAGGGTAAATCCGGCATCCCGCACATGAAATGTGCGACTGCTATTAGGCACGAATAAGATCCGGCACCCCGCACGTGAAGTGTGCGACTACTATTAGACACGAATAATTTTGGGTTTATTTACATGTCTAGAGTATTTCCTCGCCCGACCAGTACTCATGGATCCAAACAGGTCACAAACAACATGTAGAGAATCCATAACTACTATCTCGTGTAACATCGTGTTAAGAACCAATAAAATATCGATGTAAAACACTACTACATACATGATTGTGATGACCATAGTTCGTATTACGTATTTTGGGATATGTGTACGTATCTGACTCGTATTGCATGTCTCTTGGCTTGGTTCGGCTTGTTTGGGTTGGCTTGGTTCGGCTTGGGTTGCTTATTGGTTCATCATGAACCAAGGGGAGAACCCTTACCTACCACCACCATTCCCATTTATTAACCTAACACTCTTTCTCTCTCCTCATTCACTCTTCTTCTTCCTCACCATTACTCTCCACCTACACCCAAGAGCCCTAGGCAAGTGCAACTTGTTTCATGATGGATCTCAAGTTTTATTGTTCCATTCTCTTCTTTACATAATTATAAGCCTCTTTAGAACTTGGGATTTTTAATTTTTATGGATAGATTCTTGTAGATCTACGTTGTAACTTGGGGTTTCATGAGTTCATGGAGTTTTTCTTGGTTTTGATCTACTAAAACTTGTTATTTTTGAAAACTAATAGTTCCATGAGCAAGAGCACGAAATTTCGTATGAATTTGGTTTTTGATTCACCTCATTTCGAGTTAAAATGAAGTTTTTACGGCCAAAACAAGTTTTCTGAATTTTTCATGTCGGCTGAGTAAAATTTTACTCTGGATGGCATCCAGAATGTAAGATTTTACGCAGGGAACCCTGATATTGCGTATTTTACGCTGGATGGCATCCAGAATGTAAGATTTTACGCAGAAAACCCTGATATTGCGTATTTTACGCTGGATAGCATCCAGAATGTAAGATTTTACGCAGGAAATCCTGATATTGCGTATTTTACGCTGGATGGCATCCAGAATGTAAGATTTTACGCAGGGAACCCTGATGTTGCGTATTTTACGCTGGATGGTACCCAGAATGTGAAATTTTACGCTGGAACCCTCCCCTTTTGCGTATTTTACGCAGAATTGAATTTTTGGCGTAAAAAGTGCACATAATGACTGTTTTTGCCTGTTTAAGTTATTTTGTAGCTAGAATCTTGAAAAATTCAAAACATGGAAGTTGTAGATCTTTTCCTTGGCTTCAAGAATATGTCACTAGTTATTTTATGCAAGTTTCTCTCATTCATGATAATGTAAGAATAGAACTCGATAGTGGCCCGCTGTGGCGCACTCTTGACAAGTAAACTGACATGGTATATCTCGACATGCTGTTATGACAGCTAGCCTGACATAACAAGTATGAAAGACCTGGACACCGTGGGCGATTGTGTTTGTACAAATAAACTGGTACTGTCTTGCATCATGTCTAGGATGGGGATCCCTGAGTACCACGGTCAGGAGTACCTACTGAAATTGACTAAGGCTAATAAACTAGAATAATTCAGTAGACATGAAGAGATTCCCAGCTACAGGCAATCCCGTTATCTGGGCGCATTAAGTGGAGTTGTAGCCTACCGACGAGTAGGGAACATTTCCAGCACACAGTCACGTGTTGCATTCTTCATAAACGGACATTCGACCTGGATAACCGGATGGTCTGCAGGGCTTGTGGCTGTTGGGATAATCTCATTACATCTTGCTAATAACTAGGTCTGTGATAACCCTAGTTAGTTAAAAGTATTAAGCCGTACTCTTGATTGGCCGTGATTGATTGGATGGAGTTTATTCCAGCTTAGTCTTATCCTGATCCTGTGCAAGATTGTGACATGACATGATTATTGATGCTTGCCTTAACAATAACTATCGGGGGTCCAGTTCTGTTCGGGCGAAGGGTTACAACCCCGGTCCTTGTTTGGTTTAAGGGTTATAACCTAGCTCCCGGAGCAGTTCTATGTCCTCTCTTTGTTTATTGTCTTATTGCAACCCCATGCCATGTTCGTCATGTTTTACCTTACCTTAATACCATGATTATTTATACTGGCCTTAGCGATAAAGATCGGGGGTCCAGTTCTGTTCAGGCGAAGGGTTACAACCCCGGTCCTTGTTTGGCTGAAGGGTTGTAACCTGGCTCCCGGAGCAGTTCTGTGTCCTCTCTTCGTTTATTGTCTTCACTGTACCAATAGTATTTGAGACGGGTTTCTATTCAGGTGAAGGGCTGCAACCCCGGTCCTTGTTTGGTTTAAGGGTTGTGACCTGGCTACTTGAATGGTTTCCTCGTACTCAGTTTAATGTTGTTATCTCTATTATTATCAGTTCTTTATTTATTACCTTTAACATTCTATTGTGATATGCTTGTTTTAGTTCCTAAGTGAAGTCTCCTTTGTGGCACTTGCTCTTTCTGGGGTCTGACCCAGCTGGTTTTGTATGGCCAGATATCGGAGCAGTTCCAGAGGATCTACCTACCTTCCAGCCAGATGGTGACCACCAGGCGTAACCCTGGCAACGAGTGGGTTGCTTTTTGTCCTCCCACTTTATTGTAAAAATTATTCTTTTGAGGCGTTTAGCCGGCGAGCACGTGTTAGCTCGTATTGTACCTTTATTTACTGTCCGCCTACGGGCTATAACATGATTGACAGGTCCTAGGGTTGATCATGTATGACTGAACTCTTGCTAGTCTTGACATTTTGTACGACTAGCTTCATGATCATCCAATATGTAATGTATGGGACGCCTTGCTATTATATATTTGGTGCTCTGACATCTTGTAACTATTATTGCTTGCTTGAGATTGAGACAATAGGCTGGTTCATGACCATAGAGGACTGTTGGCTTGTAGTTAAACCCTCATGTATCTAGACAGCCGTGACAGTATAGCGAGGTGGGTTGCACTTCAATATACGTAGATGGCTATGTACGCCCCCGCTCTCCAGTATTCTGGCTCTGGGGCGTTACATGGTTTTAGTGGTGGCCCATGCAGGTCTTGTAAATCAAGATATGTAAGGGTTTATCGAATAGAAGTCTCAATCAGCACTCGCCCCTGATCTCTGCTTGTATCTTCTGAATCCCTGTAATCTTGACCTGATCACATGCTTGTATCGTTGATCTGTCCTGGTCCTTCCTTATTATTCCCTATGTCGTCTTCTTCAGCGGCATTGTTCCTGGACCTGCCGATCAGCACGGCGGAGCACCTCCCATAGACCAGCAGCAACCCGGAGATCAAGCCCAACATTCAGGAGTAGCCTCCAGAGTCATGCCTACTGGAGGAGAGCCACCAGTTCAGTCCGTCCAGCCTACAGAGCCTGATGATGGCACTTTGGTGGGTCTCATCAGGTCACGATTAGCCTCCCAGGATCATCGAGGAGATGCCTTGCACCAGGCGGTGGCAGACGCTTTGACCAGAGGAGGTCATCAGGGTAATATCGCGGCCAACAGCTTCAAGCGCTTGAACCCTCCCTTCTTTGACGGCAGTGAAGATGCGATCGCTGCAGATGCATGGCTTCAGGACACAGAGGTGATTCTAGAAGCAGTCAGGACTCCAGAGAACGAGAAGGTGGCCGTGGTGCGCCTACAGCTATTGGATCTTGCCCGCAGCTGGTGGACGGCGCAGGCCGTTAGATTAGTGGCCCCTATTGCCTAGGCAGTCTTCAGGGAGAGATTCCAGACCAAGTATTTTGATGCTGTAGCTCGGTATGATCTACAGATGAGGTTCACCAATCTGAAGCAGATGGACAGGACAGTCGATGGATATGTGGCCGAGTTCTCCAGGCTTTGTCGGTTTGCTCCCACCTTGGTGGCGACCGAGTTCGATAGAGCCCAGCGGTTCCAGTAGGGGCTCCACCTAGAGATTTTGTTGGCGGTGGAGCAGTTTGAGCATCAGACCTTTGATGCAGTACTGAGGGCAGCCCGGAGGCATGAATATACCTCCCAGAGGATCGTAGATAGGACCGGAGGTCGGAAGCGATCCCATAGCCAGATGAACTAGTCGTCAGCCCCAGCCTCGGCAGCCAGGGCTTTGACCATTGGAGCTCTGAGGCGGGCGGCCTCAGTGACGTCGGTTTAGCATTCCACCCCGACGCACCCTCAGCAGCAGAAGCAGAAGCAGTCTTCCGTAGTGGGATGTTCACACTGCGGGAATCCAGGGCATGTGGTATCAGAATGTCGTAGAGCACAGGGTTTGTGCTTGGTTTGTGGTGCCCCGGACCACAGGGTTGGGAACTGCCCGAACAGGGGGAGTTCATCGGCCTTCTCTAGTCCTTCAGTTAGAGGACCAGCACTAGTCCAGCAGCAGCAGCTGCAGTACCCGTTTCCGAGGCCATTGTCGACGTAAGCCTAGGCATTCCAGCAGCAAAGACCGCAGCAGTATGCCCAAGCCCAAGCCCTGATCCAGAGCAGGCAGAGGAATCTTCAGCATAGGGGACCCGCACCCAGAGGGCATGGTCAAGTGCTGGCTTTGACCATAGGAGAGGAAGGAATAGCACCCGGTGAGGTAGTGGCAGGTACTATTCTCGTCAACACCTTTCCAGCTTCAGTATTATTTGATTCTGGTGCCTCGCATTCATTTATGTCTGCACGATTCGCGACACGGATAGGACTGGAGCCCGAGTCATTATCATTAAGGCTCAATATACTTACTGGTAACGGTCTTGTGGGAGTAGATAGAGTGTTTTCCTCGTGTCGGGTCGTAGTTAGCGGTAGAGAGTTTTCCGCTAGGTTGATAGAATTCCCGATGGCCGATTATGATGTGGTCTTAGGGATGGATTGGTTGAGGGACCAGTATGCCAGGATAGATTGCCATATTGGCAGGGTTGTTTTTAGCATACCAGGCGAGCCGGAGTTTTTCTTTTCCCGAGGCGAAGTTGAACCTTCTCCTCCCATATTGCAGATGGCAGTAGCAGCAGTGCAGTTACCCTGGATCGTCGAGGAGTTTCCAGATGTTTTTCTAGAAGAGCTTCCAGGAATGCCGTCAGAGCGAGAGATCGAGTTCACTATAGACTTGATCCCCGGGACCGCACCTGTGTCAGAGAGAGTCTACAGGATGGCACCGTCAGAATTGGAGATATTGTACAAAATGATTGAAGAACTCAGGACCAAGGGATTCATTCGTGCTAGTGGATCGCCTTGGGGAGCCCCGATACTTCTTGTAAAAAAGAAGGATGGTATGTTCAGATTATGTGTTGACTATCGTACCTTGAACTCAGTGACAATCAAGAATAAATATCCTCTCCCAAGAATAGATGACTTGTTTGATCAACTCAGAGGAGCAACAGTATTCTCGAAGATAGATTTGCGATCAGGGTACCACTAGATCAGAGTCAGAGAGCAGGACATCCCGAAGACGGCATTCAGATCTAGATATGGACATTGGGAGTTCCTTGTTATGCCATTTGGAGCAACCAATGCGCCGGCTGTATTCATGGACCTCATGAATCGCATCTTCATGCCTTATTTGGATCAGTTCGTGATTGTGTTCATAGACGACATCCTGGTCTACAGCAAGAGTGAAGCGGAGCATGAGCAGCATCTCAGAGTTGTCCTCCAGATTCTTCGAGAGCACTAGTTGTATGCCAAGTTCAGTAAATGCGAGTTCTGGCTTGATCGCATTTCATATTTGGGTCATATCATCACCAGTGGAGGAGTAGAAGTGGATCCCCAGAAGATCATGGCTATTGAGACGTGGCCAGTGCCTAGCACAGTTGCAGAAGTTTGCAGTTTTCTTGGATTAGCCGGCTACTATCGGCGATTTATTTCGGACTTTGCTCGGATTTCAGCACCACTGACGCAGTTAACCCGCAAGGATGTGCAGTTTGCTTGGACAACAGAATGTTAGGATTCTTTTGAGAAGTTGAAGCGAGGCTTGATGACGGCACCCATTCTCACACTTCCAAATGGGACCGGAGGATTCTCAGTATATTGTGATGCTTCATGTCGAGGTTTAGGATGTGTTTTGATGCAACATGGGAAGGTAATAGCTTATGCGTCACGACAACTTCGTGATCATGAGAGGAATTATCCAACCCACGACTTGGAGCTAGCAGCCGTGGTGTTTGCGCTAAAGCTTTGGAGATACTACTTGTATGGAGATAGGGTGGAGATTTTTACCGACCACAAGAGCCTGAAGTATGTGTTCACTCAGAAGGATCTTAACATGCGTCAGAGAAGATGGCTAGAGCTGCTTGTGGATTATGATGTCAACCTGCAGTATCATCCTGGGAAAGCCAATATTGTTGCAGATGCATTGAGCAGGAGAGCCGGAGTCTATTTGCTGACAGCGCAACCAGAATTGTTAGCAGATCTTCAGAAGATGGGTATAGAAGTTGTCCTTCCTACCAGTGTGGCATTGATGGCCAGCATGCAAGTTCAATCCAGTATAGTTGAGAGAATCAAGATAGCTCAGTCATCAGATTCTAAGCTTCAGCGGCTTAGGACAGAATGTGTAGCAGAGCGAAGACCAGAATTATGCATTCATGAAGACGGTACACTTCGATATGGTAAGCGCCTTTGTGTACCCAGTGGAGATATCAGACAAGAAGTCATGACCGAATCTCATAGTTCTCAGTATTCGATTCATCCCGATGGCACGAAGATGTACCGAGATATCCGTCAGCACTTTTGGTGGAATGGCATGAAGAGGGAGATAGCCTAGTTTGTCTCTCAATGTCTGGTTTGTCAACAAGTTAAAGCTGAACATCAGAGGCCAGCTGGACTTCTTCAGCCCTTGCCGATTCCAGAATGGAAGTGGGAGCATATAACCATGGATTTCGTGACTGGATTACCTCGATCCCCGACCGGTAGAGATGCTATTTGGGTTATAGTTGATCGGCTCATGAAGGTGGCTCACTTTCTCCCATTCAGAGTTGGTCAGTCGACGGCTCAGCTAGCAGAGATGTACCTCAAGCAGATAGTCAGACTTCACGGTATACCAGTCAGTATCACCTCGGACAGAGATTCAAGATTCACGTCGCACTTTTGGCGTAGTCTGCAAGAGAGTTTGGGAACTCACCTCCAGTTCAGCTCAGCTTATCACCCGCAGACAGATGGTCAGTCGGAACGCACGATCAAGACTCTTGAGGATATGTTGAGATCTTGTACGCTCGACTTCGGCGGTTCGTGGGAAGATCACCTGCACCTGGTGGAGTTCTCGTACAGTTTCCAAGCTAGCATCCAGATGGCACCGTTCGAGGCACTGTATGGTAGGAAGTACAGATCCCCACTAGCATGGGACGATGTTGAAGAAAGGCAGATGCTTGGTCCCGAGTTGATCACTCAGACAGTTGAGGTGGTCAGGAGAGTCAGAGATCATCTTCGCGTTGCACAAGATCGTCAGCGCCATTGGGCCGATTCTCATCGGCGTCTTCTTGAATTTTCTGTCGGCGACCATGTATTCCTTAGGATCTCGCCTAACCGTGGCATCATTCGTTTCGGCGTACGGGGAAAGCTTAGTCCTAGGTATATAGGGCCGTTCGATATCCTGGAGCGAGTAGGAGATGTGTCCTATCGTCTCGCTCTTCCGCCGTCTCTGAGTGAGGTGCATGACGTGTTCCATGTATCCCAACTATGACGGTATATCCCGGACCCGAGCCATATTCTGGATCATTCGGAATTGGTTGTTGGTACCAACCTTTCGTACGAGGAAAGGCCCGTGTCCATATTGGACCGGAAAGAGAAGATACTCAAGAACAAGACTATCAAGTTAGTCCAAGTTGCTTGGGGTCATCACTCTTAGGGTGAGTCAACGTGGGAGCGTGAGGATGATATCCGATCGCGATATCCCGACCTGTTTGACTCGTGAGGTATAATATCCTTCTTATGCCTCATGCCTTCGATTCCTTGCTTGCATGAATAATTGCTTGATTGCTAGACTAGTATAGCTTGCTTGTGATTAGTATAGCTTGTCCTTGCATCTCTAGCCTATTAATTAAATTCCGAGGACGGAATTCTTTTAAGGTGGGTAGAGTTGTGATGACCATAGTTCGTATTACGTATTTTGGGATACGTGTACGTATCTGACTCGTATTGCATGTCTCCTAGCTTGGTTCGGCTTGTTTAGGTTGGCTTGGTTCGGCTTGGGTTGCTTATTGGTTCATCATGAACCAAGGGGAGAACCCTTACCTACCACCACCATCCCCATTTATTAACCTAACACTCTTTCTCTCTCCTCATTCACTCTTCTTCTTCCTCACCATTACTCTCCACCTACACCCAAGAGCCCTAGGCAAGTGCAACTTGCTTCATAATGGATCTCAAGTTTTATTGTTCCATTCTCTTCTTTACATGATTACAAGCCTCTTTAGAACTTGGGGTTTTTAATTTTTATGGATAGATTCTTCTAAATCTACGTTGTAACTTGGGGTTTCATGAGTTCATGGAGTTTTTCTTGGTTTTGATCCACTAAAACTTGTTATTTTTGAAAACTAATAGTTCCATGAGCAAGAGCACGAAATTTCGTATGAATTTGGTTTTTGATTCACCTCATTTCGAGTTAAAATGAAGTTTTTATGGCCAAAACAAGTTTTCTGAATTTTTCATGTCGGCTGAGTAAAATTTTACTCTGGATGGCATCCAGAATGTAAGATTTTATGCAGGGAATCCTGATATTGCGTATTTTATGCTGGATGACATCCAGAATGTAAGATTTTACGCAGGGAACCCTGATATTGCGTATTTTACGCTGGATGACATCCAGAATGTAAGATTTTACGCAGGGAACCCTGATATTGCGTATTTTACGCTGGATGGCATCCAGAATGTAAGATTTTACGCAGAAAACCCTGATATTGCGTATTTTACGCTGGATGGTACCCAGAATGTGAAATTTTACGCTAGAACCCTCCCCTTTTGCGTATTTTACGCAGAATTGAATTTTTGGCGTAAAAAGTGCACAGAATGACTCTTTTTGCCTGTTTAAGTTGTTTTGTAGCTAGAATCTTGAAAAATTCATAGATCTTTTCCTTGGCTTCAAGAATATGTCACTAGTTATTTTATGCAAGTTTCTCTCATTCATGATAATGTAAGAATAGAACGCGATAGTGACCCGCTGTGGCGCACTCTTGACAAGTAAACTGACATGGTATATCTCGACATGTTGTTATGACAGCTAGCCTGACATGACAAGTATGAAAGACCTGGACACTGTAGTGCCCCGTCCCGCTCAGTCAATCGGAGGAATCGAAATGCCGACGGCGTTTGGCCTTAGCCTTGCAACGGCTGCTGGAAGACATCGCTCGGTCGAGGCGACCGCTCGCTCAGGTGGGGTAGTTTCGGTGAACTTGCCTCATCTTAGCCTTCATATAATAAATCGCATGTTTTGAACTTGCACAAGTAGGCTTGATAATAAAAGAGACGAATGCACATAGCTAAAGGGAATAATTACGACGGGTCGAACTGAGTTAGAATATGGAAAGGTCCAACGGTCGGCTTAGAGTTGGTGCACGGCGTGCTTTGAAAATGACACTCGATCCTTCGTCCCGTGGCTTGGGAGAAGGAAAGTTGGTTGAGTAGGTGAAGTTATGATCGTAGCCTAAGTCATAGGCGTCGCCCGCATGAATGCTTCATAAAGCATGCACGGTCCCGTCGTCCAAGGCGTGGCATAGCCTTGGCTTGCCCATGAGTTAAGTTGCGTTGAGCGGCTTGTGACCTAAGTTTAGGCACCCGAGTGACTTGGTCGTTCAAGTTGGATGCGTGCACGGCACGATCCGTTAAGGCAAAGCTTGACGCAGCCTTTGCTCGTTAAGTTGTTGCGAAGTTAAGTTAGGCAAAGTTATGCCGGTCGACCTAAGACATTACAAGCACTGTCCCGCACCTTCGCGGCTTGTCAAGTTAAGTAGTCCCACGATCTCAAGGCCCGTCGACTTAGGCAGGAGTGTCATGCAGAGCACGATTGGCTTAAGGCACGATGCACGGGCCTAGTGTTTAAGGCAAGGATCACAATTGATTCAAAGTGAGTTTTGAGAAAGGACTACCAAAATAGGCATTCATGAGTTGAACCAAATAATAGGGTAACAAGGAAGGAAATGCTCGCGACCGTGGGTCGTCGAGGGGTCTCAAGGAAGGAATGCTCGCGACCGTGGGTCGTCGAGGGGTCCAAGGATAGAAGTCTTGGTTTTGGTAGAGGAATGACTGTGTGAGACGTCAGTTTGTGTCGAGTCTTGCATGGTCATTTGACAACTTGTCGACAAGGGCGATGAACCCTCGAGCGGTAACCCTGGGCCATGGGGCCGACTCGGCTTAGGAGGGAACAGGGTATAGTCGTGCGTAAGGTTTTGGCACAGGTTAAGCGGAAACTTGCGACGGGGCTAGCTACTTGCGTCGAAAGGATCCCGATTAACAAAACTATACGTCAAGGTATAGCTTGTGATGCTAGTGGCCAAGTTCATACAGATGTCGGCAAATAGCGGCTATCCGCATGTGTGCCTTTGGATTGAGTTGAGTTGAAGGTGTGTACAGTTAGAACACAAAGTTTGGGCCTAAGATTGGGTTTCAACATAGGCGTCGTGTTTCGGCACGAGATGTGGCGTCAAGTCATGAGTTGTCGGCATATAAGTTGCTTAAGTTGGTTGAGTTGTTTGAGTTTAAGTCGAAAAAACCGCCGCAAGGCAAAGTTGGTTGAGTAACACTAACATTCACAAGTCTTGATTGGGTCAGTTGGTGGTCAAAGTAGCAAGGGCCGCTAGGCGGCAAGGGCCGCAAGGCGGCGATATGGTTAAGTCTTACTGAATTGCGAGGCACGGCCTCAGCAAGGGTTTGTAGCACGGTCACACGAAAAATGGAGCTTAATTGCGTAGTTGCGTCTCTGATTTTTAGCCGTAAGGCAAACACGACTCGATAGGTTAACGTTGTTGGCACGAGAAGGGTCTTGAGGCAAGGTATTGAGTTAACATTCGTTGCAAGCACGAGATGGTCTAAAGACACAAAATCAGCAAGACGTCGGTCATAAAACTGATCCTAAGGCAAGACTAGAAAGACAATTGATAAGAATGGACTATGTTGCACAAAGTAAAATAACGTGTCGGGTTTGTATGGGTGGGCGAGGAGCTCATTCCACCAGTACAGTTGAGTACTGACACCCACATAGTTTACATGTGCAGGCACAGGTAGAAGCTCGTTGCGCGGAGCTCGCTTGGATGCGTCGAGGCACGGAGTTCCTTGGCGATTCGAAGCGTACGACCGCATGGAGTAAAGACTTATACAGGACATAATGTATGGACATCGCCTTCCGAAGCTTCCGCTGGAGTCAAGACTGGTATTGAGAGATGAGAGAGAGCTGAGTGACTTGTAAAATGTGAGAAGAGTGAGCTTGAGTGATTATAATCTTGGCCTTGCGCCCTAATGTAATCGTTGTTTCAATATCAATAAAAGAGTGTTTTGCAATAACTTGTGTTTGCTTTCTAAATTCCGCTGCTATTATTCAATGTCTCTGCTCAGGACTTCTGTGCGACGACCCCGTCGCAGCCGCTGAAATCGGTCGTTATGGAACCCGCCTTGCACGAGCGCAATCTAGGCTCGTGCGGCATCACGCCTTAGCGAGGACGATCGCTCCTACGGGAGCGGGGCGTGATAGACACCGTGGGCGATTGTGTTTGTACAAATAAACTGGTACTGTCTTGCATCATGTCTAGGATGGGGATCCCTGAGTACCACGGTCAGGGGTACCTACTGAAATTGACTAAGGCTAATAAACTAGAATAATTCAGTAGACATGAAGAGATTCCCAGCTATAGGCAATCCCGTTATCTGGGCGCATTAAGTGGACTTGTAGCCTACCGACGAGTAGGGCACATTTCCAGCACACAGTCACGTGTTGCATTCTTCATAAACGGACATTCGACCTGGATAACCGGATGGTCTGCAGGGCTTGTGGCTGTTGGGATAATCTTATTGCATCTTGCTAATAACTAGGCCTGTGATAACCCTAGTTAGTTAAAAGTATCAAGCCGTACTCTTGATTGGCCGTGATTGATTGGATGGAGTTTATTCCAGCTTAGTCTTATCCTGATCCTGTGCAAGATTGTGACATGACATGATTATTGATGCTTGCCTTAACAATAACGATCGGGGGTCCAGTTCTGTTCAGGCGAAGGGTTACAACCCCGGTCCTTGTTTGGTTTAAAGGTTGTAACCTGGCTCCCGGAGCAGTTATGTGTCCTCTCTTCGTTTATTGTCTTATTGCAACCCTATGCCATGTTTGTCATGTTTGACCTTACCTTAATACCATGATTATTTATACTGGCCTTAGCGATAAAGATCGGGGGTCCAGTTCTGTTCAGGCGAAGGGTTACAATCCCGGTCCTTGTTTGGTTGAAGGGTTGTAACCTGGCTCCCGGAGCAGTTCTGTGTCCTCTCTTCGTTTATTGTCTTCACTGTACCAATAGTATTTGAGACGGGTTTCTATTCAGGTGAAGGGCTGCAACCCCGGTCCTTGTTTGGTTTAAGGGTTGTGACCTGGCTACTTGAATGGTTTTCTCGTACTCAGTTTACTGTTTTTATCTCTATTATTATCAGTTCTTTATTTATTACCTTTAACATTCTATTGTGATATGCTGGTTTTAGTTCCTAAGTGAAGCCTCCTTTGTGGCACTTGCTCTTTCTGGGGTCTGACCCGGCTGGTTTTGTATTGCCAGATATCTGAGCAGTTCCAGAGGATCTACCTACCTTCCAGCCAGATGGTGACCACCAGGCATAACCCCGGCAACGAGTGGGTTTCTTTTTGTCCTTCCACTTTATTATAAAAATTATTCTTTTGAGGCGTTTAGCCGGCGAGCATGTGTTAGCTCGTATTGCACCTTTATTTACTGTCCGCCTACGGGCTGTAACATGATTGACAGATCCTAGGGTTGATCATGTATGACTGAACTCTTGCTAGTCTTGACATTTTGTACGACTAGCTTCATAATCATCTAATATGTAATGTATGGGACGCCTTGCTATTATATATTTGGTGCTCTGACATCTTGTAACTATTATTGCTTGCTTGAGATTGAGATAATAGGCTGGTTCATGACCATAGGGGACTGTTGGCTTGTAGTTAAACCCTCATGTATCTAGACAGCCGTGACCGTATAGCGAGGTGGGTTGCACTTCAATATACGTAGCTGGCTATGTACGCCCACGCTCTCCAGTATTCTGGCTCTGGGGCGTTACAATGATTCATAGAGATAATCAAATATGTGAACTATTAGAGATGTACTCGCCTGAGGTCTTGTGCTGGTGAAACTGATAGTACAACCACTCAGATGAGCCACTAAGGTCAACACATGCAAAAGTCTCCGGATGCTGAAATAAACATTACCAACATTTTCAGAATAGTCAAATTAACTAGAATTGCCCGTCCTTAAGTCCAATTCTGGACACATGGGCAAAACGGTAATTTTGGATCAAAACTGTGTCCGTCGTTAGACCCGCTTTGCACCGAAAAGCGTGCAAAAGTCTATGGTCTCTAAAGTCGTCAAACGATATGTCTACAGGTCCGGTTTTTCGATAAGAACCCAACCGTATGTCCAAAGTTGTCAAACTATATTTCTAAAGTCGTCAAATTATATGTCTACAAGTCCGATTTTCCGATACAGGTCCGATTTTTCGATACGCAGCAGCCAAAGTCTATGGTCTCTATTTTTTCTTACTTTCAACATGCTGCTTCGTACCTTCCTCATTTGTGAAATATTTTGACAAGTTCTAATTTCAATCAATTTAATTTTATGATATATGTAACATATGTATTTTGATAATTATTATATTTTTATTAATCATTCTCTCACTCAAAACCTTCAATCAAAACAAGAGTTATAAAACAATATCACTTAACTTTTCCTCCAATCCAAACAAGATTATATGTATTAACTATAGTCACACTCACTTAACTTTTCTTCACTTAATTCCAATTTACTTTGTTTTGTTTTTTCCCTCCCAATCCAAGCATACCTTACAATAGGGGTGAGCATTATTCGGTTTTGGACCGAAAACCGAACTGAACCGAATAAGAGGTTCGGTTCGGTTTAAAAAAAAATCGGTTCGGTTTCGGTTTTGAAAATGCTAAATTTTCTTATTCGGTTTCGGTTTCGGTTTTGGGTTTCGGTTTCGGTCCAAAACCGAAAACCGAATAAGAAAATTTAATTAATTAATTTATATATATATATATATATATATATATATATATATGTGTGTGTGTGTGTGTGTGTGTGTGTGTGTGTGTGTGTGTGTGTGTGTGTACTATATATATAAGTATTAATATATATAGGTATATACTAAATATATATAGGTATATACTAAATATGTCTATGTATATTTAGTTACTATATATATTAACAAAAAAAGCTCAAAAAAATCAAAAAAACATGAATAAACCGAATAAACCGAAAATTGAACCGATTTAATTCGGTTCGGTTTGATTTGGTTTTGGGCCAATTTGGTTCGGTTTCGGTTTTACTTATTCGGTTTCGGTCCAATTCGATTTTGGGTTATTCGGTTCGGTTTAAACCGAATGAACCGAATGCTCACCACTACCTTACAAGATAAGAATCCATATCTATTATTAGGGAAAAAAAAAAAGGAAGAAAAATGAAAAAGTACGTATACCTCCACAAGTCCTTTAGCTGTCGTCCGTATCCCAACCAAACCCTAATTCCTCCGCCAATTTGCCAACACAAATCCCAACAACGGTCGTTCAGCTGCTCCTCTCATCTGATGCTTCTTTTACCTTGACCCAACGTCCCCATTTCCCCTCTGCCTGCTTGGCCTTGGCTGACTCGATGGAGAGAAGAAAGGAACCTCCTCCTCCGCCAGTGGTGACTGTGGGGAACGGGAATGGTGCTGCGAAGCATCCGTTGACACGCTCCCCGGCGGCGATCCGACAGTCTTATGGGGATCGGAGGATACGGCTTAACCCCAATAAAGAGCACCAACCGGGCAACTACGACGATCTCCTCAAGTCTTCTCCTTCGGAAGAGTTCGATCCTTCCATCTTCAGCTCCCTTGAGAGGCATCTTACTCCCAGCATGCTCCACGTCCCCAAGGAGTCTAAGATCCAGTTCATGAAGGAGATTCTCCGCAAGTACTTACCGGAAGGAGAGCGAGCTCGGGTAAGTAAGCTGTTTCTTAGAAAATGGGATTTCCATCTCTCTCTCTGCAAAATTTTGAACTCCCAAAGTTTTCTATCCCCTGTTTGGGATTGCAAGGAGTCCTCCAAGTGTAAAAAATGCATCAAGTTTGTTCTGTATCCCTGAAGGGCAAATCCAAGCACTTCCAGTGCAGTGGCGTATTTTCATCTAGGGCTGCGACACAAATGCGTGCGAGAATTTTCATCTAGGGTCGCGACACAAATGCGTTAGCTGTAACGAATTGCATGTTAGTCCCGTAGCAGATCTTAGATGGAATATTCGGTCTCTTTGTGAGACACAGAGTTGAAGACTCGGGTCTTTTTGTGAGACACGGAGTTGAAGCCTCTGCTGGGTTGATGAAGATCACCGTTGCTCAAAGCAAGATTCGCTCTGTTGTGATCTACTCTCAGGAAGAACCAGCAAGTTCGAAAGAACTTCTGGAACGCTCGCTGTCACCTCCTTCCTGAACTCGCTGAAATCCTTGGACTCCAATGGCAGCGGCCTCTTTTCTCTCTTCGTCTCTTCTTAATTTCTAAGTAAAAAGTTTGTGAAGGCACGAAGAGAGTATTTATAGAGTTGGGCTGAAACCCTAACTATAATCCCGACCGACAACTAATTGCGAAAAGATAGGAGCGAATAATGGAAATAATTAACTGAATTAATTCAAATTCCATAAAAGATGGATCTGAATAATTGACCCATTCTTTCCATAACCGCTCAAATCTCCCAATCAGCCATATCATGCGGCTACAGCGCCCATGCGCCCAATCAGCCCGTCAGCCTGAGCGCCTGCACGCAACAGCGCAGCAGCACAGTCGCGCAGTAGCACAACAGCGTAGCAACGCAGCAGCGCATACGCGTAAACGCGCATACGCGCATAGCTGCGCTTAGCCCGTGCATGCTCCCGCTCATGCCCATGCGCATGCTCCCGCTTATGCGCCTGCGCATGTGACTCGCGCATAAGACGAGCGCACGAGCGCAACAACAACGCACAAAGCGCCATGCGCAGATGCGGACGTGCTAAGTGCAAAGTGCGCCAACAAAGTGCCACTTTGCGTCCTTGAGTCCGAGTCCAAGTCCGAGTCCGAGTCCGAGTCCGAGTCGCTAAGCCCCATAGGAAATAATTTCCATGAGCCTGACAAAAAGCATAAATGCTTCTTTGTGGAGTTAGCATTTCCACTAGAAAACACCCCCACATGCACCCATGTGCCTCTTCATACCTCATATGTTTCTCTCTCCTCAAGCAAAGCTTTATATAAAGATACAATCCATTTGGCGTAGGCAATGTGGGACTATCTTTCTAGTTACTAAGGCAAAACACCAACAATCTCCCACATATCTTTATATATACGAGGGTTGAGCGTTCCCCACAGTGACTGTCCATCATGCATTAGGATAGATGTCGCTACGATTTGAATCTTTCCGCATGGGTTAAATAACAGAATGATACAAGAATGAACATCCTTGAATTCTGCACCATAACTGCAATTTTTTTCACTCACATAATGACATCAACTGTGCTTCTGACTGTATATTAAAGGCCCTGTGCGAGCCTGGTTTCGGTGTATGTATATTGGGTGTCTACAAGATTTTCTTCAAGAGACGGCCTATATCTCTATCCATACACTCTAGGTGAGTTCTTTTAAAGAGTCTTGGCATGAAGTCTTTCGCTTTCTTACGGTGCTACGCCACTATGACGTGGCCCAAAGCCGAGTCAATGCCTCATGTGGTGTCGTACCACTGTAGCATGAGACCCAACCTCTTTGTAGTGCCAAACTACCCAGCATGAAGCCTTTCGCTTCCTTGCGGTGTTATGCCGCTGTGACATGGCTCGCGAAGCCGAGGCTTTGCCCTTTCTAGGTACCTCATGTGGTGTCACCCACTGTAACATGAGGCCCAGCCTCTTTGTAGTGCTGCCTTACCACTCTTCATTATACATCATTAGACCTACTTGCCTATGTGCGGTGCTACGTCGCTGTGACTTGGCCCGTATCATCACTAGGTACCTTATGTGGAGTTACCCCACTGTAGCATGGAGTACTATGCTTCTTTGTATTGCTGTGCTACCCGTGCTTCTTGTACAGCACGTCGGACATTCCAAATGTCCGAGAACTCATTAAGGCTTCTAAGCCATCCTGTCACAGGACTTTGTTCTTTACAAAAAACAAACAATAAACGATAGTGGTTCTGGGTTCATAATCCCGCAATATCACAAAAGAATTGTCCATTTACAGTGGTTCTGGGTTCGAAATCCCGCAATATCCTAAAGTACTGCCCACTACACCTGATATTCTTCTAGTCAATGATCCTTCTTTGAACTAAAAGCTAAATGCCTAGTAGATTTCTCTTTGAACTAATAGCATAAAACTTTATGGTAGAATTACGACACAATATCAGAGTATCTTCAAGCCCATTTTACATGCTGTGTCTTCAACCAACTGGCGCTTGAGACCTTTGGTGAACGTATCTGCCAGATTTTTCTGGCTCCGAACATCAACCACGATAATGACTCCTCTTTTAATAAGATCATTTACCGTCCTGTGCCTTAGACGCACAGTCCTCTTCTTGCCATTGAAGAGGTTATTCGATGCCACCGCTGCAGTCGTCTGGTTGTTGCATTATATTGGTATCGCTGGTATCTGCACACCAACCATTGGAAGATGATACATGAGCTTCCGTAGCCATTCTGCTTCATCTGCTGCAGCCGCCAATGCATAGAACTCAGATTTCATAGAAGAGTGTGACAACATTGTCTGCTTCTTCGACTTTCACGATATAGCAGTTCTACCTATGGAGAAGACATATCCTCCTGTGGACCTTTGACTCTCTACTTCTGAGCACCAGCTTGCATCACTGAAGCCTTCTACTACTTTTGGATCTCCGCAGTAGTGCAATGCATACTTCTGAGTCCTCTTGAGGTATCTCATAACCCTCTTTACAGTTTTTTAGTGCTCCACACCTGGATTGCTCGTGAATCGACTAAGCATCCCCACGACGAAAGCTATGTTAGGCCTTGTGGCAGTAGTCGCATACATTAAACTCCCGATGATGCTTGAATACTCAAGTTGTCTGACGCTTTCTGTTGGATTTGGCTTCAACTTCTTGTCACACCTATATAGCGTATTGATCTCTTGAAGATCTTGATACCCATAGTGTGTAAGCATCTTCTCAATATAATGAGACTGTGACAATGTCACTCCAGTTTTCGTCCGGATGATCTTTATTCCTAGGATAACATCAGCTTCCCTAAGTCCTTCATGTTGAACTTAGACGAGAGGAACTTCTTCGTCTCAGTGACATTTGCTAGATCTGTACCCAAGATCAGCATGTCGTCCACGTACAGACAAACGAACTTTGTGTACACACATTTATCCGTCTCGTTGACCCTGTAGCCGTTTGATCTTATGACTTTATCAAACTTCTCATGCCATATCTTGGGAGCTTGCTTTAGACCATATAGAGATTTTACCAACTTGCAGACTGTCTTCGAGGCTCTTGACGACGAATCCTTCTGGTTGCATGTAAATCTCTTCAGTCAACTCACCATTTAGGAAAATAGTTTTGACATCCATCTGATGAATAACTAGCTTGTGTATTGCGCTCAGAGCAATCAACATTCTGATGGTAGTCATCCGCGTTGCTAGAGCATATGTGTCAAAGTAATCGATCTCCCGTTCTGAGAAAAGCCCTTGGCTACCAACCTAGCCTTGAACTTGTCAGCAGTTCCATCGGGCTTCATCTTCTTCTTGAAGATCCATTTATATCCGATTGGTTTTGCTCCTTCACGCAGATCGCCAACACCCACGTGTTATTGGAGGTTATCGAGTCATACTCATCATTAATAGCCTCCTTCCAGAAGACAGCGTCTCTGGTCTTCATCGCCTAGCGGATCTGCTTCCACATGATATGTGGCGAAATCCTCTCCGAAGTCCTTCTGTCTCCTCACTAGCTTAGACACATATTCCGCGAGTTCTTGTTCAATCGTTGTTTCTACAACAACTTCTTGGACTACATCTTCGTTAGGAGCTTGAGCCTCCTGTGCACTCACACTATTCTCCAGAATGTCCGCGAGAACAATGTTCTTGTGCCTTGCAAATTTATCTTCACAAAATTCTGCATCGCGAGATTCAATGATATGATTTGATTCGATATCAAGGAACCTCCGAGCATCACTCTTATCGGCATAATCCAGGAATATAGTCTTCGTAGTCCTTGTTCCTAGCTTCTGAATCTTCAAATCCCGAACCTTTACATACGCCAGACGCCCCCACACTCGAATGACATTTAAGTTGGGTCTGACCTTGAACTAGAGTTCATGAGGAGTGACTTCCGAATTTGTGTGCGGCACTCTGTTCAGAATGAACGTAGCCGTAAGCACTGCTTCACCCCAGAAGCAGTTTGGAAGGACCACAGTTAACAACATAGAGTTCAACATCTCTGTTAACGTTCTGTTCTTCCTTTATGAAACACCGTTTGATTGAGGTGAGTACGGAGCAGTCGTCTCGTTGACAATTTCATCTTCTCTGCAGAACGATACGAATTTATGAGACCTATACTCTCCACCTCGATTACTTCTGAGTCTCTTAAGTTGTTGTCCGGTTTGACGCTCGGCTTCAGCCTTGAAGTCCTTAAATTTTTCAAACATTTCATTTTTAGACTTGAGAAGATAAATGAACGCGTACTTCGAGAAATCGTTGATGAAAGTAATAAAATATTTCATCTTGGCCTTTGTGGAGGACTGTTTGAAGTCACAGATATCTGAGTGAACTAGCTCCAAAAGATCTGTACTTCGGTTTACCCGTTTGAACGGCTTTCTAGTGATCTTCGTCTGTGCATAGACCTCACACTTCTCCAACTCCTTACCCCCACACTTGGAGATAAGTCCTAGACTAGACATTTTGTTTATTCTTTTACAATGAACATATCCTAGTCTATTATGCCACAACTCAAGATAATAACCAGAAGAAGAGACTGCATTAATAATCTCCATTGGAGTTACAAGTTGAAGTTTGAACATCCCTTAGGTACAATAAGCCTTTTCGAATTATGTTCCTTTATGAGACATAACTACTTGACCATCGTTGATGTCTATCCTCAAGCTTGCATTGCAGAGCAGACTTTCCGAGACCAGGTTCTTGGCTATAGTCGGTACATGCTTCACATTTTGAAGCGTCAGCGACTTCTCCGAAGTCAGTTGCGGTACCACTATCCCGATCCCAAGTACTTCAGCTTGTGTCTGGTTCGCCACCATAACCTTCTCAGAAACATGTTTGTACGTGATGAACCACTCATTTTTTGAGCGAACATGACACGATGCCTCAGTGTCTATTCACCAGTCTGTGTCAACTCCAGCTGAGTTAACCTGCGCAATCATAGTAACAAAGTTAGCCTCACCTTGCTCCTTTTGTTTTTGTTTTTCCTTGCAGTCCCTCCTCCAGTGGTCTTTTTTGTCACAGTTGAAACAAGTCTCAGGTTCTTTGGAATTGGGTTTGAACTGAGCCGACTTCACCTTCGGATGGTGAACGTCTTTCTTCTTATGGTAGGGAGCCTTCTGCTTCCCTCTAGAGTTTCCTCCTTGCACCATGTTGACCTTGGCCATCTGCTTGGACAAGGTGTCCACTTTGAGTTGAGCCCTCAACTCGTCCTCAACATATATCCAGTGTAAGAGGCATTATAGATCCACTTCCATCTTCTTGCGGTGCATGTCCCGATAAAATTGCTCCACCCCGGTAGGAGCTTGGCGACAATACCCCCGACGACAAATACATTGACCAAGGGCATGCCGTCATCCGTTAGTTTCTGACGTAACTTGAGGAACTCTTTGACTTGAGACAGCATAGTCTTGTCGTCCTCAAATCGCATCCTCCAGGCCTTTTCGGTCACGTGGATCTTATTTTTGTTTTCATCTGCCTTGTAGAGATTCTCTACAGACTCCCAGACGTCCTTTGCATTGACCGTCTTGCTGTATAACTCCGCCAGATAGTACTCCATGGAGTTTAAGATCAACAACTTGCAGAGGTTGTTATCTCTTCTCCACTTCGACTGCAGAGCAGTAGCTTTAGCAATCCTTCGAACATTTTCACATTCTGGAATCAAAAGTTCAGGATCTGTCAACACGTAGTCGACGCTCACGAGTTGAAGATTAAGGCTGACCTTTCTCTTCCAGACGTTGTAATACTCCCCGTCAAATTTTTCAAGTTTGTTGAAACTTGTGTCGAGAAGGTTTGCACGGTTGTTTTTCATCAGATCTGAAGTCTTGCTTTGAGATTGTTAGTCCCGTAGCAGATCTTAGATGGAATACTCGGTCTCTTTGTGAGACACGGAGTTGAAGTTTCTGCTAAACTTCAAAAGCAGAATATTTCCCATGTTACTTAATTAGATGAGATAATGAAGTTTCTGCTAAATCTGTTCTTTTGTAACTTAAGTTGAAAAGCAAATAGAAAAAGAAAAACGTTCCTAAAATTAAGCGTGCCAGTGAATACACGTCATATAAATTTAGTGAATTTTGTGATTATATAATCTATAGTATTGTTCACAAAATAATTTCTCCTTGTGCTCCTTGAGGCAAAAAAGAATGGAAACACAACATGAAGACACGGGGAAAGACTAAAGAGTAAACCTATAAAAATTAAGAAATGGAAAAATCCAAGAGAATGGGGAAAAACAAGTGAGAAACATATTGGCACGAGAGAACTTAGAGAAAACCAATGAAAAGTAACAAAATAAAGGAATAAAAAACTGGACACGAGAGAAAGGGGCTTAAGGAAATTCATTGACATGAAACAAAAGTAGAAATGGAGAAATAATGGAACAACATTTGAAAAAGAGGGGGAGAATTAGAGAAATAATAGAAGAGCATTGAAAGAACTAAGCGGAGAATTCCAATTAGCTAGTTTGAGTTGGCTCTAAGAGTCTAGTGCATGGTTACCTAGAACGTGGGACACTCCTGAATGCAAACGAAAATGTGAATATGGCACTGTATAAACTTCAAAAGTACACATTACACAGGAATGCGGTACACATAACCTGGGGAAAAATGTGCATTCCAAACAAAATTTGCTTGAATGCAGTTTGCTTCATTGGTAGCGAATTCTGGTAACACATGGTGTGTATGAACCATGACAGGAAGAGGATGAAAAAAGTTGAGTTTTTCACGATGTTAATGCACAACCCTGATTGTGAACCCATAAATATGGCTGGCTCTACGAAATTGAAAGAACTGCTTGTTGAAACCACTTGATAGACTGAACACTATTTCCTTAACAAAAATAAATGTACAATATATATATTCATGTCCTTAACATGTCTCTATGTTAACATGATCAATATTTCACTGATTATGTTTTGTCCCTGTCAATGGGATATGCTGCCTATTAAATATGATTTTGCTGCTGTAGTAAACAAAAATATGTTGATAGACAGCTTTATGCAATCAAGATGAGCCGAGTCGAGCTCATGTTAATGCTCAGCTCGTTTAAGCTGGAAGTTATTGAACTGAACTCGATGAGGCTCGCGAGCAGCTTGGTTTGATTCTGGAGCACCTTACGAGCTGTCGAGCTTGAGTGAATTTGACATGCAATATGGAGAAGAAAGCCAATTAAGTTGTGGAATGGGTTTGTTTTAGTATCAAATTGGCATTATAAATTTCGGTTTTGGCCTTTGGCTTGGTTGACTTCTCTTTAAAAAGGGAAGTAGTTATATAAAAACTAAATTGAGCTAAGCTGAGTCGAGTCCTAGTTGAGTTAATAGAGTCAAGCTGAGTCGAGTACTCATCGAGCATCGCAGGTTTTCTTATTTGCAAACTCATGATCTCGTCTCATTAAGTTAGTTGAGCTCATTTCTGTGTTAGAGCTTAGGTTGTTAATGAAGCCATTGAAGCTGAGTCGAGTTTGTATTGAGCAGAAACTACTCGAGCCAGCAGCCCTTGATTGGGTGTTTCTCTTGTTTTCTCTCATACCTTATTGGAACATTTTTTGTGTTGTTGTCGTGTCTTCTGCTTTGGTTTCTTAATTCAATTACTAAAGATGATTCCTCTGTGTGACTTTATTTTAGGCCCAGAGGCATAAGGAATACAAGCACAGGATAATCTCGACATATCAGGTTTTTTCTTTCAGCTGTGCACTTCTTGGTAGTTTTTGTTCTTAATATAGTATTTTACAGTGTTCTAAATGGCGCCCGCCTAGGCCGCCTAGGCGACGCCTAGGCGGTAGGCGGTCCCTCTCCGCACCGCTTTGCTGTAGGCGGTGGAGTAGGCGGCCAATGGAGGTTGGCGGCATAGGCGGAGGTGAGGCAGCGTAGGCGAGCGCCTAGGCGGAGAAATACTTTACAAAATATTTTGGCCAAAAAGGTTTTTTTTAACATTATGGGCCTAACAACACTAAAATTTTATAAATCTTCGTTCTACAACTTAGTTATGCATGGAACACCCTTAAAATATGCATATTATGCAAAAAACAGTGGTAAAATAGTAAAAAATGTTCAAAATGTATCAACCGCCTAGGCGGCGCCTAGGCACCGCCTAGGCGGCCTAGGCGGTAGGCGGACTCTCTCCGTCGCGCACCCGCCTACCGCCGTTTATAACCTTGGTATTTTAAGAACATTACTAGACTAGTTTATCATTTATTGTTTACATTATTTGTGTTAGAAACATAAAACCTTCCAGCAGTATTTTGTCAATGAGAAAATATATAGATTGCTGCATCTATTATTATCACCACCTACCAAGTGATGTTGATCTAAATTTTACACGACTTCTAAGTGTTGGCATTTTGGTTATAGAGTATGTTGCACATACCAAAGCACACCAAGATATAGGACATAATGACACATGGGAGATAATGCTTTTTTGGGGGGGGGGGGGGGCAGTGTATTTGGATACGCAACATGAACACTGCAAAATATTTTGGAGTGCTAGTGCTTCCTAGGTTATAACCTCTTAAAACATTTAAAACAAATGTATTGTCCTATATAAAGGCATTATTATCTTCTTTTGGACCAATTTAATAAATGATGATTAAATCTGTTAAGTTCCACAAGGTGGAGGAATATTGCTGTCTGATGCAGTTTTTATTATGTTAAACCTAATTCATGGTTGAAGCCTTGTAGAAAAAGATTTGAAGACTTTTCCCTTATTCTTTTGCTCTTTTCTTTATTTCTCCAAACAGTATCCTCGTAACCTCCTGTTACAGCAGCTGTTCTTCCACAAGAAAATCCTCATCAAAACCATTCAAGAAAGTGAATACCCGTCCAAGTCCATGAAGAACTGGTCCAAATCGTTGTACTTATTCCTACATCAACCATTTCCTTGTTAAGCCACATGAGACTCAGCCTGAAAGATACCATACTGGGGATATTTGGGAGCTTTCATTTCATTGGGTTGCAAGATTGTGGCATTAGTTTAGGGTACGGTTTCATGTCATCATTGTGTTTTATTGTCTTGCATTTCTTCGTATAGTGACTTTATAGTTCCTCTTGTGACATTATTCTTTGCCCACTTTTGCCGACTTGTTGTAATGCTGTTGTAGGTAGCTATGTTGTCACAGGCGACGCCTAGGCGGCCTAGGCATGCAGGTTGGAGAGGACTCGCCTCGATCCGGGGAAAAATTTTCTGGGTTAGGTGACGCTCACGCTAAGCGCGCCTAGGCGCCCGCCTAGGGACGCCCAAGAGGAAAAAAAAGACCTGCCTAGGGTCGCCTACGGCCGCCCAATTATGCTTACTATCTTTACTTGATGTTGAACATTGGTTATTTCATTATTTTTTTGCTTCTTATATTACTTTTATGCTTATTGGTTAATGTTTATTGCTTATTAGTTATACTAAATATCTGTTGTATACATAAATACAAAAACTTTGATTCAAGTGCAGCGGATCCTGGGCGGACGCCTAGGCTGTCACGCCCCGCTCCCGTAGGAGCGATCGTCCTCGCTAAGACGTGATGCCGCACGAGCCTAGGTTGCGCTCGTGCAAGGCGGGTTCCATAACGGCCGATTTCAGCAGCTGCGACGGGGTCGTCGTACAGAAGTCCCAAGCAGAGATATTGAATAATAGCAGCGGAATTTGAAACAAAACATAAGTCATTGCAAAACACTCTTTTATTGATATTGAAACAAAGGTTATGAGACGCAAGGCCAAGATTACAAGTCTCTCAAGCTCACTCAAGCTCACTCATCTCATATTACAAGTCACTCAGCTCCCTCTCATCTCTCAAATACAAGTCTTGAGCCAGCGGATGCTTCCGAAGGCGACGTCCATACATTATGTCCAGTATAAGTCTTGACTTCATGCGGCCGCACGCTTCGAATCGCCAAGGAACTCCGTGCCTCGACGCATCCAAGCGAGCTCCGCGCCACGAGCTTCTACCTGTGCCTGCACATGAAAACTATGTGGGTGTCAGTACTCAACTGTACTGGTGGAATGAGCTCCTCGTCCACCCATACAAAACCAACACGTTTGATTTACTTTGTGCAACATAAGTCCCCTTTATGATTGTCTTTCTACTCTTGCCTTAGGATCAGTTTTAGGACCGACGCCTTGGCCTATTTTGTATCTCTAGACCATTCAGTGCTTGCACGACAATGTTAACTCATATCTTGCCTCTAGACCCTTCTCGTGCCAAAGCACGTCACCTACGTTTTTGCCAATCTTAGGCCCAAACATTCGTGTTCCGACCGTACACACATTCAACTAGACTCGATCCAAAGGCACACACGCGGATTGCCACCATGCCGACCCATCTATATGAAAGGTCACTAACATCTCAAGCTTTCCTGGACGTATAGTTTTGTTAATCGAGGTCCTTTCAACGCAAGTAGCTAGCTCCGTTGCAAGTTTCCGCTTAACCTGTGCTGAAACCTTATGCACGACTATAACCTGTTTCCTCCTAGGTCGAGTCGGTCCCGTGGCCCCGGGTTGCCGCTCGAGGAACTATCGTCATTGTCGACAAGTTGTCCATGACCATGCAAGACTCGACTCAAACTGACGTCTCACACAATCATCCTTCTTTCAGTGTTACCATCTCCTTCAAAACCAAGTTCAAATCTCCTATCCTTGAGACTCCTCGACGACCCACGGTCGCGAGCATCATTTCCATGTTACCCTATCATTTTATTCAACTCAGAACGATCATTTGATAGCCCTTTTTCTAAACTCGACTTGAAATCAACCGTAGCTCGTGCCTTAAACACTAAGTCCGTGCATCGTGCCTTAAACCGACTTGTATTCCGTGCGACAATATCGTCCAACCCATACTCCATATGACCAGCTTTGAGACCGTAGGACTTCGTGGCTATACCCAGCCGTAGAACTCGTGGGACCATGCTTGGAATGACTTAGGTCGACCGCCGTTACTTTGCCTAACTTATTCAAGCCTACAACTTAATCCAAGGGACGAGCAAAGGCTATGCCAAGCCTTGTATCGTGGAAGCGTGCATGCTTTATCGAGCATTTACGCGTGCGACGCCTATGACTTAGGCTAATTCATAGTTTGTGTCGAAGACCAACTTTTCCTTCTCCCAAGCCACGGGACGAAGGACCGAGTGTCATTTTCAAAATACGCCATGCACCGACTCTAAGCCAACCGTTGGACCTTTTCTATATTCTAACTCAATTCGACCCTTCGGGATTACTCCTTTTAGCTATGTGGATTCGTCTCTTTTATTATCAAGCCTACTTGTGCAAGTTGAAAACATGTAATTTATTATGTGAAGGCTAAGATGAGACAAGTTCACCGAAACTACCCCACCTGAGCGAGCGATCGCCTCGACCGAGCGATGTCTTCGAGTCGCCGTTGCATGCTAAGTCCGAACGCCGTCGGCGTTTCGATTCCTCCGATTGACTGAGCGGGACGGGGCACTACATCATAACACCACTCAGAAAAAGTTTCGTCCTCGAAATTAACTGAGTACACTTATCGACTTATCATTTTATTCAACAATCAAGAACTCTCGCACATACTACGCCTATGCGTTTCCTTAATCCGAGCCACGCTCGTGCTACCCACAATCTTTTCATCAGAACTCACGATCTCAAGATCCTCGACACTTTTCCGTTCCTCAATTCTTACTTGATTCAACGTATCACTTAGTTTGGATCGTGCACACATTCCAGACGTCCCCGAAATACATGCATTTCAACCAAGTCTTGTGATAGTGAATCCATTCCCACCTATCAATTTATCCACTCAATCCCAAAAATCAATCGTACCGATGCTAACTCTCGCAACATGGACATCTCGCCTAGCCGCTATTCCATCTCTCCATGCTAAAGTCAATTGTCAGTATTGGAATCACTGTTCCCAAACAATAATATCAACACTGACCCCTTCCTAAGGTCAAACCAAGTTGATAATACGGGATTTTCTACCCAAGCTCGCATCACTCCGATTTCTAAACATCGAGTATCGATTTCCTACACACATCCCAACATTCGTCGCACGGGATCTGAGTCATTCAGCAAAGCCATCCTACTTCAACTTACGTTCAACCAAATTCCACGACGTATCAATATCGCTCGTTCGACAAACCATCTTGCATAGTCATCCCTTCAAACACGTTCGATATAGTTCGCCTATCACTCCTTCTCAAATCACACATGCTATGACACGATTTGTCGCAAACCAAAATTTCACATTCCACATTCTCTAAGTCATATATTCCAATTCACGCAATCGATCACAAGGTCGTCTGACTTAACGATATGCCACGCTCCGATCTCACGCGAGTCCGATTATCCACGGTGGGCATGAAATCACCATGCAACGCTCCCGTGGAATAATCATTCTCATCGGGGCGTAACACTTGTTTTGAGTCTAGACTAATTCATTCTCGATGCGCGGATTGGACCTACTCAATCCTCAAGTTTGCTCAATCGTTAATCGCAAGTCCAAACATCCTCGAATTTTCCTTCGCATCAAACCAACAAGTTGAGACAATCAAAGTTGTCGCGTCCTGATTTTTTCGAGTTCGATTCATTCCCGCGACATGAATTACCATGTCAGCGCTCACGCGGAACGATCACCCCAATTCCGACGCGACGCATGTGCGAGGCTGGAGTTGCGCTCGCGCAAGATAAAAATGTCGACGTTGTGGTTATTCGCGTAACCATCAAGACAAAATCATTTTCATCCAACATTTATCTTAATCAAAATCCTAAGTATAGCATCCAACCGAACAATAATACTTGCACGATCGTCATTCGCCGAGTCAGAGTACCCCCGAGTTGTCGCATATCGATCTTTGATACGCCTCAATACCATTGACGATATGCGTAACCTGACGATCTTCCCTTGCAACCAATTTCGAGTCGTGCGAATGATGCCATCGTTCGACTGGATAATCTCCTCGACATTCAATTCAAGTTCGATCATTATCCCTCGAATCATTCACAACATCAATTTCCTCAAACCCAAATTCACGTATTGTTCATCCGTTTATCTTAAGTCATCGATCAACGTATTTCCTCAATTCACATCGTCCCTTTGCTAACTCAAATCATCGAGCAACATTCAATTCAATCCTTAGAGTCATTCGCGTAACTTTAAAATTTAACTTTTTCATGCACGCTATCTTCCCATCGTGCTAACTTTTTCTATACGATCCACCTATCGATTTCCTTTATCAAATCATCCGTTTGCTACACCTTAACTTTTCTTCGATTCAGTTTCACCTACTCAGTCATTTTCGCGTTTCATACTCGCACAATCGTCAATCCCGTGCACGTTCCGTGCGCGTCAAATTCTAAGTTGTTCGAAGCAATTCATCCAAATCTTCAAGACTACAACTTGTTCAACGACACTCAATCTAAGGCTTTGCATAACGCGACTCTTGCTGATAGACTCAATGACACCCCCGTATCCTCAATCGATCGATCAATATCCCTAAAGCTATCGCATATACCACTCAGGGATGAAGTCATTCATCAAATCCTCAACTATCATTCGAATCAAAATTGACTTCTTCAAATTTTCCGTTCGAACCATTCCTCAATTTCCAAGCACGCTCATCTATATCGCATCGACGATATCGTCGCTCGATAGCACCCCTATCGATAGTCATCTCATTTTACTCAATCGAGTTCAACTCATTCCTGCTCGAAACATTACGAATCTCGCACTCGACTTTGCTAAGGTCGACGCAACTTTGGTGTATATGTCCAGCCCGACTTAGCCAACCGTGCTTACGGAAACCATCTTTTGTTTCTTGTCAAAAACTGTTTTCCTACGTTTTGCAAATTATTTAGACTTATTGTATGGATATCCCGTGTGACCTTTGAGAGACAGCGCACCAACGATATCAACTTTTGCGGAAGCAACACTTCAGAGTTTGCGGAAACAACGGAGTTAAAGAATTCAATCGATAGTTTAAGGACGTAAAGTCGTGCTCTGATACCATTATGTCACGTCCCGCTCCCGTAGGAGCGATCGTCCTCGCTAAGGCGTGATGCCGCACGAGCCTAGGTTGCGCTCGTGCAAGGCGGGTTCCATAACGGCCGATTTCAGCGCCTGCGACGGGGTCGTCGCACAGAAGTCCCAAGCAGAGACATTGAATAATAGCAGCGGAATTTGAAATAAAACATAAGTCATTGCAAAAACTCTTTTATTGATATTGAAACAAAGGTTACAATGGGGCGCAAGGCCAAGATTACAAGTCTCTTAAGCTCACTTAAGCTCACTCATCTCACATTACAAGTCACTCAGCTCCCTCTCATCTCTCAAATACAAGTCTTGAGCCAGCGGATTCTTCGGAAGGCGACGTCCATACATTATGTCCTGTATAAGTTTTGACTCCATGCGGCCGTACGCTTCGAATCGCCAAGGAACTCCGTGCCTCGACGCATCCAAGCGAGCTCCGCGCCACGAGCTTCTACCTGTGCCTGCACATGAAAACTATGTGGGTGTCAGTACTCAACTGTACTGGTGGAATGAGCTCCTCGTCCACCCATACAAAACCAACACGTTTGATTTACTTTGATTCCTCCGATTGACTGAGCGGGACGGGGCACTACATAGGCGACGCCTAGGCGTGCCTAGGCGAGGCGGGTGGCTTGTCGCCTCGCCTAGCGCCCAGTACAACGTAGGTAGGTAGAAGCTTAAAGACTTTGGCCTGATCTGAATATAAATAAAGGTCGTCGCATGGTATCTAGAGGGTCAATATGTGCGCAACCTTACCCCATACAGAGAGGCTGTTTCCGTGACACAAACCTGAGATGCAAGCATATAGCAAGCTTGACCTTAATACATAATTACTGATATTGTATCACTGTAGGCTAAGAGATGTCAATCTAAAATTTTCTTAATTCTAAAACCATACTGAAATGATAAGTCAATGGGCATTCTAAGTCATTGTTGTTTGAGGTGAAAAGCGCACTTAGGTGCGAAGGTCCTTGAAGGCCTAGACGCAAAGCGGAAAAGTGAGGCCTGAACAAGGCAAGGTGCATGTATGATAAGAGAATAAAGGCCCTGGGCCCTGAAACTTCTCTGTGTTGCTATGTTTCGAACCGTACTTGTTTACAAGAATATAAAGGAAGCTTAGTAGGAACTTGACTTGAAGTATTGAACCCTAGATGGGAGGGTCGGTGATGCTAATGTGTCCTTGTATAAGGTTGCATTTGTTTGCGGCAAAAGAAAGGCATGCACCTTGCTAAAGTGAGGTGCAACCTCCCTTAGTGTTGAGCTTCTTGCCTAGGTGCCCTTTTGGATAACTTTGTTTTAAGTAATATCTTATTCTTGCTGACAATTATTTGTAATTCTGCTTCTTTCTCTATCCCTTATTATTTTGCTTATTGCTTTGAATGACTTTAAGCTTTTGAGCACAACAGGATGTGCTACTTGACATGAACACGTATACGACGCTTCAGTACATATAAATCAAACCGAAATGCTTATTAAATAACACATATGAGTTGTGTCGTACATAACAAGCATCAGAATGTTCTTTTTTGTTTGTTTGTTAGTGGGTTTGGGTCTAACATACTAAAGAAAGTATGCATGTGCAAATGTATGCGCAGAGTAACAAACTAACATTATTGATTGATTATACAACATTCATGCACACATTTACAACTTTAGCATGCATGCATGAGTTTTAAAATTGGGTTTTGCTAACGAGTGCCCTAAGGGTACTCTTTTAGCCCATAATTAATGCTTACTTTTACACTTGGTAACCACAAACCAATTAAATGGTAATATTTAAATGGGATTGCATGTTTCATTGAAGTTTAGAAAATTTTACTTCCAAAAATACCCTTAAGTTTTAAGGATAGCATCATCAAAACTATTAAACATTTTTGAGATAAAATCATAATTTTAATACTTGCAAACATGCAAAATAAATTTATCATACACATTCAAACAAATCTACATTATTACATTTCGATTTGTTAGAAAATCCATATCAGAACATTACATCTAATTTTGTAAGTAGGAGTTATTTTATGCATCTTAGATTTCACTTAGCTGTTGATGAAATTTTGTTCTTATATATAATTAAAATCATAATATTTTGTCTAAAAAAGGGCCTCGCAGTGCCATATGTAGTGCCATGAGTCTCCTGCTTTTACGCAAGGTAAAATTATAATATTTAACTAGATATGTCAAAAGCTCAAGATATAATTACATTTTTATTTGTTTGAATTTTCATGCGGAATTTATTTTGTATGTCATAGTTTATTGAAATCATATATGTAACTTTGTATACTTCAAAATTATTTCTCAGTCATCAAATTAGTTAATATTTTAGCTAGTGTAACTATTAGATTAAGGGTACTTTTGGAGTTAGATTATCTATGAAGCATGTAGCCATATTTGAACCTGTACTATTTATGATGTTTGTATTTAAGAAGAATAAAAGTATTAGTTATGGTTTAAAGAATGCCTTTAGGGCACTTGTTTAGGAAACACTCAAAATTAGACTCATTTTTTTAAAAATTTTAGAGGCTCTTCAATGTGATGACAATAGACGACCTCACCGAGAAACGACGGCTTTAAATTGCTGTTGTAGCTGAATATTAGTATAGATGTAGCCAAACTACCAAGTGGAAAAATTCCCCTCTCATGTTTTCATATTAGAAACATAGAGATGGATTAACGAATAATGGCACTATGGAAACTGTTGGTTTTCGTAAGGACTGGTTTTTAGATAAGTAACTAAGTAGGGTTTTCATGGGGTGGTTCGCTAGAGGGTTCTCTTCAATACATTCTCTCTCAGTGCTTAGTGGATATGTTGGATACTATGAGGATACAGTTCCTATTATTTTATTTTAGCTTTCGTCTTGTTTGTTGTTTTAATTTGCAGTTATATGTCCCTTTGCAGTGTAACTGGTTATATAGGTTTGGGTTGTATAGTGATGCAGGCTACTTATGGATTAGCATGTTTGACTCATTTGTTTTTGTCCAGCCTCTGCATAAAGAGTTATACAGCATACACGCCGCAACCTTTTTTGTACCATCGTTTGTTCAAGCAATCAGTGATAATACAGAGGAGAGTTTTAGAAATATAATGACAGAACCCTCCCCTGGAGTTTACACATTTGCGATGCTTCAACCAAGTTTCTGTGAGCTTCTGTTAGCTGAGGTATCAACAGCATTATTTCGAGTCTTGACTTAGAAGTTATGATGTTCATATAAAGCTTAGTTTTTATTGCTGCTTATATCCTTGCCATGTTTGTTTACATGAATGCCTTGATTTCTTAGGTGGAAAATTTTGAAAAGTGGGTCAATGCTGCTAAATTTAAGACAATGAAACCAAATACAATGAATAAGTATGGTGCTGTTCTTGATGATTTTGGCCTGGAAGCTATGCTTAACAAGCTTATGGAGGAGTTTTTATGCCCAATATCTAGAGGTGACAATCACATTGATTTCTGATTTCAGCTTAGTGGCTCTCATGTCCATCTAATGCATTTACCATTTGTTAAACAATTTCTGTTGGAATATGCTAGTTCATCCTTCTGAAGCCTTTCATTCTTGTGGTGCAGTATTCTTTCCTGAGGTTGGTGGATCAACATTGGATTCACATCATGGCTTTGTGGTTGAGTATGGAAATGATAAGGACATTGAGTTAGGTATGCTGTAGAGAATATCTAGGGTTAAAATACTCACTGTCTATAACTAAGTTAGGGTCAGAAAACTGAACAGAAAGCTTCGTTCACAAAACTGAAACTAAAAACTAATAAATTGGACAAAATTGTCAATGCTCTTTTTATCTTTTACCTTGTTCTATTTCATACATAATTCTTTTCTGTTACCTTTGTCTTTCTTCAGTTTTTTATATATAAGCAAATGAAATATTAGTTTCATAGATAAGATTAGATTAATTTTAATTGATTAGCTTTGAAATTCTAGATTAGATGAAATTAGATCCGATGGTGCTAGAATGAATTTCTAAATTTTATTTAGATCAAAATTTAAAGTTATGTTAAATAATAGATTAGACTAAACTAGATTAGAATATGTCTATCTTGCATTAGATAAACTTTAAATTAAATTTATAAATTACACGTGGAAGAAAGATACAAAAATAATATTCTAAGCATACACTTATTTGGTAATTTCCATACACAAAATTCCTTTTTCGTTTTACATGTTCACACACTTATCAGCGTACAAAACCAAATCCCTATCAAACCAATAGACATGACGGTGAAGGGTTATGCTGATTTTTTTGGCCCACTCTTTTTCTATAGAATGGAGGAAATACATCGATATAGTTTTTGTGCTATTCGTATCTCATTGGAAATCTGTTTTATGTAAAGATAGGCTCTTGCTAATTTATAGAAATCTGGGTTTATTTCATAGTTTGCAGTATCGGTCGATACCGATCCGATACGGCCGATACTGATACGGTTTGACATGTCTCGATCTGATACCGACCGATACTGACCAATATGGCATTGGGGGTATCTTTTTCTATCAATTCGGTAAAGAAAATTGAATGAAAAAGACCAATTAACAAGGGTGTAAAAGCATATTAAGATTGTAAAAGCATGTAAAAGAAGAAAACTTATCTATCTAATGTAAACCAATAGGCAAAGGTGACTACTATTTCATTCAATTTCAAATTATGTCTAAATGTATAAAATATATTTTCTAAAATGTTAATAATTATTTGTTTTCCGATACCAAAAAATCCGATACTCCTATCCGAAACCACCGATACTGCCGATACCGATACTCATAGGAGTGGTCCGATACCGATACCGCGAACCTTGGTTTATTTGCAAGCATTTCTGCTTAAATTAGAAATATGTTTTACGCGATAAATATGATTGCAAACGGATTTACAATAAGAGAGTTTCTTAAATTTTTTTAAATTGAATTGAATTATGAAAATTGCAGTAAAAAAGACTACTTGTTTTGTATATTAGTAATCCCATGGTCATTTTCTATTGAGTTTTTAGTTTTGGGAATTCATGGGAAGTATAGTGGTGATTACTCTATGATTCTTGGCCTAGTTCAACTTAACTTTCGGAATTGTGTTGTCTATTATTTAAATTCAGTAAAGTTTCTCCTCTTCATCAGAAGGAACTTGCTATCTGTATCACCCAACATTCTGGTATTTCTGTTGGTGTTTTTGGATTTTCTATGATGTTCTTGTTTTCCCTCTTCCGTTCATCTATATGATGATTGAAAATCCTAGAATTCCACAAGAGCCTACATCAAGAAAGTGTTAGAAATGACAGCCGTAGGAGCAAACTTTTCATCCATCCTTTATTTTTTTGCCAATGAGAACTACACCTGCATCACTCGCCAGTCACCACCCATTTCTTAGTTGTGAGGCTCGCATAAGTCCTTTCAGCGACATTGACATTGTTCCCACTTTGCCAATGTTACCATCGTCACGCCTTGACTGCTTAAATGATTTACCATCTTAATTGATATCATCACCACCAACACAACAAGAGCACTCTTATTATTGTCTAGATGAAATAAGCATGATTATTGTCTAGACGATAAGCAGCAGCAAGTTTACCGAACAAGGTCCTATCAATCCTTTATCTGAGAAGCTGAGTGCTAAGATATCTATTTTTTTCGAAAGATTGGCAGGCTCCTAAGAGGCAGGACTCGAGTTAGGTAACTGTTGTTTCAATTTTCATTACTACTTGTTTTGCACATCCCTGATTACCTGTTTTGAGACCATCAATATCCTTCCCTTTATTCTTTTCAGGAACTAGTCTCTATCATGATCCTAGTAACTGATAACTTATTTTTTTTGTCACAAATACAAACTCCTATCACTTTACATCAGCTTTCCCTTTTACTTTGCAAGTGCGAAAACTTTAAATTATCTGATTGACGTGGTGGGCATATATCCGCTCTTCTACTTGAGTCCTTGATGTGTCCAATGAAAGCACCCCGGGGGGGGGGGGGGGGGGGGGGGGGGGGAGGAGAGTGGGGGGGGGGGGCTAAGATTGTTAATGGACAATTTAAAGATTAAGAGTGCAAGAGAAGAAGCAATAAAAACGACACCCGATGTATCCTGGTATCCTCCCTTGGGGCACTCCAGTCCCGGAACACTCTCCGGCTTTAGTCCACTATTATCAAAATATTTACAACGTGAGCTTTGATCCGAAGGCTCACCAACTTCTTACACGAGAGCTTTTATCCTAGTGCACCTGCGGTGCGCGCCTAATGCATACTTTTGAGGCGCACGGGACTCATTTATCTAGTATCTTTCTTTTTATTCCCTTGTAGGACGGTTGATTAGTTTGTTAGTTTGTTGAGATTAGTAGCTAGTTTGTTCAGCATAGTACTCCAGTTAGTTTGTTCAGCATAGTACTCCAGTTAGTTGCTATTATTTGTGATTTCCTCTTATCACTGTGTAGCCATCATAGGGCTAGAGATGTGTTTTACTTCCATCATAATAATCAACCTAGAGTTAAGTCATTGAGATCCTTAATGTGGTATTAGAACACGAGGCTCTTTTACCCATAGTTACCGATACAGTTTGGCATGTACAGATACGATATCTACCGCTATCAATATTGACTGATATTGATGTTGGGGATCTCTTTCTCATTCAAGAGAAAATTGAACGAAAAGGACCAATCAACAAGGATGTAAAAGTATAATAGATTGTAAAAGTATAATAAGGTTACAAAAACATGTAAATAAGGAAAATTTATTTATCACAGATAAACCAATCAAGATAAACTAATCAAGATAAATTAATCAACAAAGGTAACAAAGATGACTATTATTTCATTTAATTTTAAAACTACTAAGAAACCACATAGAAAATACTTAAAATTGTGCCTAAATGTATAAAATATAATTTCTAAGTTTTTAATAATTTAGTAATATTTATATTCTTTTAAAAAAATTCGATACTTTGATATGAAACCGTTGATACTGTCGATATCGCCAATCCCGCTGATCCCGATACTCATAGGAATGGTCTTGTACCGATACCAATAACGATAGTGCGAACCTTGCTTTTACCACCACCACCAACATATAACTACGTTCTTTTTGTAGTAAACGACATACCATAACAATTTTTTCTCCGATACGCTTGCTAGGATACCGACTCGTGAACCCTTCACGCATCTACCTAGACGTAGTTTACTTGTCTGATCTTTGAATCAACCTTGGTGATACAATATATAATTTTACAACAATGATTTTGACATCAAACTATTCATCATCTTAATTGACCAAACAAAACTATTTTGTTCTAAGCGATTAAGGCACAATGGATATAACTTTGATCTACTTGAAGATGGTTAGGATCATACCGAAGTGCAGTCGCACAAATGCTCGATCTCCAACAATGATCCATATGGTCAATTCGAGCCAAGGGGTATATCAAAGAACGCTTTCTTGAAGCCTTAACCCACAAGAAGGAACTCCTCGAACACGTGTCTTTTGAGGGCCACTATTGCCTCTCCTTACAATATAGTATTTCTAGAACCTCTCTCTAGAAGCTCTCACGGAGAACTGACACGACTATCAACTATTATTCACGGGAGTAAACCTATCGCTTTACTGTTCGGTGAACTGGTTGGGTTCTTCAGGCTGGCCAAGAGGAGAGAAGGGGAGGTAGATTTGGTATTTTGGTGGTTCTACGAATTCTAAGAAGCCTAGATTAGATTCTAGAGTTCCTTTATGCCCCTTATTTATAGAAGAGGGAGTAAGGTTACTTGAAGTTAGGTTTCCTTATAGAAATGGATGATCATATCAAATCCTACTCAATATATGATTTTCATATTTATCCAAATCCTTATCAAAGCTTCTAGAATTAATTATAGAAATAATTAGGAGCTAATTAGGCTCAAAACTCTAATTAGGCATTGCATGTTAGTGCACCCAGTTGGTTTGGACTCAAATCTATCCAATTTCTCCCAAAAGCCAGCCAACTTGATCATTTTACTTGGTTGGGCACACCCTATTTTGTGTGACCCATTGAGCTCTACATCATGATGACAAGAAGTTTCAAGCTCGGGTTGAACCGCAACGGATAAACAGCCATCATGTCTATGAACCTGTCGGTTAGCAGATCAACTTTTCAGAACCACAACAACTTGTGAATCATGGAACTCTATAAGTCAAGATTGACACCTAATAATATGTCATGGCTATCCATATGTTTAGAGGATGATGCTTGATTCAGAATAAAACTCTTATGATAATCTCAGGTCTAAGGACCAATTGTACCACTAACACAAGGAATTGTCCATTGACTTGTTTCGTAAAGACTCAATTGGGGAATTTCTTAGTTGAGTCAGTTGAGTGACTCGTTCTTGTAACATGCACCCACATCTCTAACTTAGACTGTCATCTAAACTAGTGACTTACAAGAACGGCACACTCATCAAATAAGTTAGAATTTGCTACTTTGTCTGCATCATAGTTGTTAGGGTTATATACTAAAAGCATCACTTTTGTATTAACTTTATTTCCTTGAATTTTGAATGAGACAATGTTTGCATATTGTATTTGTTACAAGTGTTGATGCAAGTGTCTGATACTCTATATTGTAGATAATATGGTGTGTGGTGTCACACAGAAGATCATATTATCAGTTCCCTATGGAATATATAAATGGTTCACAACCTAGATGGACTTGGACAATCTATTGGAAAGGTTGTAGTGTAATATGGTATTAGTCTATCTTGACTATAGGTTTACACTAGCACACTTTGTGTGTATTGAACAGGACCACTTGAGGTTCTCTTTGTATTGACTACATAAGAGAACAGACACCTCTGTTATTATGGATGCTTGTGCTCTTAATCTGGATATAATAACAAACATGTATGTGCAGTATGCATTAATTTGACTCACAAAAGAGTAAAATTTATTATGGGTCAACAACCTCTATGAATTGGGTAATAATATTGTATGTATGATGGGCTGTTGATTATAAAAGGAATCCATGTCCCGATACGTCGGGTTGATGATATCCTCTTAAAGAGCTTATAAGGATTGCCATATAAACCCTGCAGGTGGATTATATCCGACATGACAAATAAAGTTGAGTGGTACTACTCAAGGATAAAAGATGTCGATCAATATAGTTGTCAGTAACTTAATCTGATCGACGGACATTCGATATCTTAACATGGGGAGCCAAACAAGCATATAATAGAAGGAGCCCACAATCATAATTTGGGATTAGGAAGGTAGTGCAACAATAGCTCATTAGTGGACCGAGCTATTGTTAATGGGCCTGGGTTGTGTGTTCGGGCTGAACACAGTACACCCAGATCCGTTAGGAGACCTAACCCTAATTTCTCCTCATGGTCCCTGCCGTAGCCTTATATATATCCTCTATTCTCTGGCCGCCAGATGATTATTAGAAATAAGAAGCTTTCTTTAAATTCGTGATCCACGTAAGGAGAGAAAGAAGGGGCTGCCAAGGAGAAGAAAAGGTTGGAAGATCGTCGTCCACACAACGTCCAACCCGAGGAAGAAATACGTGCAGAAGATCTTGAGTTCGTGACTGCTTGAGATTACTAGGAACTGTTGTCTTCTTTCCGCCGGAGGTATAATTCGTGAACCCTTGTTTTCGCCTATGAAGGGTTAGAACACGTTTATATCTGTTTAACTTTCTATCAATCAATACACACACCAAACTAGGGTCCTGGGAATTCCCAGTTCCATCAATTGGTATCAGAGCCACTTTTGATCTACATATTGATTGATACGTCCATATTGTCCAATAAAACTTGCTCTATGTAATAGTCGGTAGATATAGATCTGTTCTAACTCGGTTTTGCAGGCATCTTAGATCCAACTATTATGGTCCAATGCATATTTTTGTTTGTGTTGTTTTAAACCACGGACATGTCGTGGATGTTGTTATTCTGGATGTAATTAAAATTACGAGGGTTGATCTTGCTTATTATTTTAATTTTTCAATCTAGATTATGTGTGAACTCCCTCGTGAGGCATAGGATTGATGTAATTTTAATTATTTTTGATCAATCGTGATGGCGGTGGTGGCTGTTTCTGACGCCGGACGAGATGCTGGTTTTAAGCAGTCCAAAGATAGACGAACGATTTTCGATAAATGAATCGACAACCAAAAACCTTTAAAAAAAACTAAGATATGTGCAGCACCAGATTCTGGATTCGGATAGTTGAGGACGGAGCAGGAAAGATGACCATAATAGTTGGATATTTTTCTGTTGTTTGTTGTTATTTTGCTTTTTCTGGTTATGCATGTTTATTATTATGTGGATGTTTTTTTTTGAAAAACTAAGCCTACATTAATAATGGACAACATGGACATAATATCAACTAGTAGAAAATCCTCATTGTTAAATAACTAAGTGGGAGAGAAAATTTATTTAGCATAAATCTTATGGTCTCTATTACTGGTTTGTAGGTGATGTAATTATACTTGCGTGTTGGCTTTAGTGCTTTCCTCCATATCGAATGAGTATAATTATGGATCACCAGTACAAACTTCCTTAGGGATAATTGTAGAAAGTTATCTAGTATGTGTACACTTCTCCATCTGAAGGAACTCATTACAAGGTAATGGACTTAGTATTAAGTAATGGTATACACTTGGATACAAATAATGATATCCTTCCCATCGGAGTCACTGCTATTATTTGTATGACCAGAGCAAAACCAATAGATTAATTTTATTTGTCATAAAGTTATGTTGACATGATAGTAAAATTAATAGGAAGTACCTACTTGAACAAAGTCGAATTTGTATACGTCCACACTATCGTGGCATGCTAAATTCATGATGTTCAAGGTGTTGGTGAATTTCTTATATTGTTTTGAGGGAATCAATATTTAATTAATTCAAAAAGTTTTTTGCCCGACATAATTTTTATTTATGTGATTCTCAGGATTTCAAAAATGGGTTCTTTCAGTCCACTTATGGTGATTTTTAAAGAAAACAAGCTTACTGGACCTAATTATATTAGCTGGAAACGTAATTTGGACATTGTCCTGACTGCTGAGGAGTACAAATATGTACTTGTTGAGGAATGCCCACCTAAGTTTGATGCTAACTCTGATGAAGAGGTCAAAGAGGCCTATAAGAAGTGGAAAAAGACAGATGAGATGGCGCGGTGTTACATTCTGGCATCTATGTCAAATGTACTGCAACATCAGCATCAGGCCATGGCCATAGCTTATGACATGATGTATAACCTCAAGGAACTCTTCGGACATCAGAGTAGAGCAGCTATGCAGTTTGCTATGAAGTGTTTGATGAATACAAAAATGGCTGAGGGTACACCAGTAAGGGATCATGTTCTCAAGATAATGGGTTATCTGAATGAGATGGATATCCTGGGAGCTGAAATCGATGGAGAATCCCATGTCGATATCATTCTCGGGACTCTGCCTAAAAGTTTTGACAATTTCTGCCTTAATTATAACATGAACAAAAGGTTGTATAGTTTGGCAGAATTTGCAAAAGAGCTACATGATGCTGAATCCCTCTTTAGGCAGAGTGGTCATATTTTTGTTTCTGATAAGGCTTTTACTTCTAAGCCAAAAGGCGGTAAGAAGAAGAATAACATTCAGAAACTGGCAAACTCAGCAAAGAAGGGCATGGGACCTCAAGGCATTGTGAAAAAGCCGAAAAACAAATGTTTCAAGTGCAAAGGGTCAGGACATTGGAAGACTGACTGTCCACTTCTCAAACATGGGAACAAAGAAGGTATATCTCATTTACTAGTAGTTGAAACATGTTTAGTGGTGTTATCTACCGGCACTTGATGTGTAGATACATGAGCCACTAATCATGTCTGCAATACATTGCAGGGGTTTCAGGAAACCAGGCGACTCAGTGATGGAGAGATATGCTTGTTCATGGGTGACGCTACAAAATTTGCGGTCGTTGTATTAGGAGATGTTATTTTTTGGTAGAAATAAGTCTTTGACATTGAGAGATTGTCTTTATGCACCTTCACTTAGAAGGAATTTAATTTCTGTTTCTATGTTAGTTAAGGATGGATATTCAGTTTATTTTAATGACAGTTTTGTTATTAGAAAGAATAAACATTTTATCTGTTCTGGTGCATTAGTTGATAATCTGTATGTCATTAATCCTATTTCGTCCACAATGCAACTTATGGAAATGAATAATATGTCATCTAACTTAAATAAGAGAAATGAACCTTCTTATATAAACCAAACATATCTTTGGCACATGCGATTGGGACATGTTAACCTAAGAAGGATTCAAAGACTAGTTGAAGATGGACCTTTGAGTTCATTAGAAGTGGAGGCACTACCAGTATGTGAATCCTGCTTGGAAGGTAAAATGACCAAAAGACCTTTTACGACAAAAGGGTATAGGGCCAAAGATGTGTTAGAATTGGTTCATTCTGATTTGTGTGGACCCATGACTATCCAAGATAGAGGTGGCTTTGAATATTTTGTCACATTTATTGACGATTATTCAAGGTATGGATACATTTATTTGATCCGTAAGTCTGAGTGCTTTGAGAAATTCAAAGAGTACAAGGTTGAAACGGAGAAACGTCATGAAAAATGTATCATGTCATTACGATCAGATCGTGGTGGCGAGTACCTCTGTCACTCCTCGTTCCCAGAATACGTATTTTTATACGTGTACTGCTTGAATGTATTTATTTAATATTTATCATGAATTTGTTCTGTATTTAAATTCTTTAATTTCACGCTAATTATTTTTGTTGTATTTTATTTTCTGCTTTAGCTTTGCTTCTGGGTTCGGCTTGGGTTGGTTTATTTCCGGATTTGGGTGGTTCAACATGAACCCGACGAACCTACCATCACCTCCATTTTCTCTCTCTTCATTACTTCTCATTCTCTTTTACTCTTCTTCTTACTCATAACTCTCTCCACCTACCAAGAGGTTTAGGCAAGTACATCTTGCTTCCACATGAGAACCTATTTTTATGGTTCAATTATCTTCCTCTCGTGATTCTAAGAGATTAGAACTTGACATTTTTGCATTTGAAAGTTTTATTTTTGTAGATCTAGAATTTGTCATTTTCGGATTTTGGGGGGAGGTTTTGATCTATCAAACTTTCTTATTTTCAAGTTTTGATCGCTCCAGGTTGTTGAGATTTGTGTTGAAACTCATATTGATCCGTGGAAGCCCCATTTTCAGCTTGGATTGAGGGATTCATGGAATTTAGAGTTCTGGAAGTTCTCTACGCCCACGTTCATACGTGCCCGCGTAATATCTAGCCTTACGCCCACGTTCATACGTGCCAGCGTAATATCGAGCTCTACGCCCACGATCATTCGTGTCAGCGTGAATCTGGATTACGTAAGTCTACTTTGGCTTGGCGTATTTCCTTTACGCGTATAGATTCATGCGTAAACTTTGACTCTTTACGCATACAAGATTCATGCGTAAAATTTTAGTTCTTTTTTTTATGCGTACAAGTTCAAGCGTAACGTTATTTTCTTTACGCGTAATGAATTCCCTTTCTACGCGTACTCCTTTACGCGTAATGATATTGTTCTACGCGTACAAGTTTACGCGCGTACAATGTTTCACGCGTAATGTTATTCTTTACGCGTGCAAAGTTTCACGAGTAACTTTACGTGTATTCATTCACGCGTAACTCTATTCTTTACGCGTACCCCTCTGGTTTGGCGTAAGACGAGTTTTTACGCGCAACTTTATTCCTTTATTGAGCGTACTCCTTTACGCGTTAGCTTTATTCCTTCACGCGTAATCTTCCCTCACGCGTAAATCTCCTTTACGCGTATTTCATCGGGCGTACTCTTCTGGCTTGACGTATTTTTATTGAACGTACTCCTTGGGGTTTCAGGGGCATCTCTTATTTATCCTTACGCCTTTTTGCATGAACTCGATAAAATCATGATATGTTAATATTTTAATACATATTGTTGTGTGGAATGTGCCATGTGTCTCGATTGGTTTATGGATGCCCAGAATAACTGGAACTTAACCCTGAGAGTTATAGACTCGACCATATTAAATACCAGTTTGACTGTCATGCCTTGGCACGAATTGACATTGATTGTTACCTTGACTGAATGATTGATCATACGTTTCTAGTTGGAACTAAAGAGACTGGCTAGTCGTCTTATTGAAATTGAATGAGACACGTTCATATTAACATGAACTATTGCAATCGACTTGCCGATCCCGAACATTGGCATATGGACACGTGCAGACTTCAACTGATTTTCTACAAAAGCAGCATGTGTACTTTACAGTCAAGGCATGATTGTCCCGTGGCTAGGTCTGATTGTTGCATTACGCTATGTAAGACCTATAACCTAACCACACGGGCATCGTTGTAGAGTTGTGCATATCGTACTTTGTACGAAAGTACTCATTCTGAATGACCATGATCCACGGCATGGAATTTCAATCAACATAGAGACTATTAAGTTAAATAAAATAACGATTGCATGGAGAGAGAATGGATTTTCGAGTTCTTACATGGCAGCCATCCCGGGGCAATTGGTGTCCCGACATGCCGGCTGGTTCCCACAGATACTGCAAATCTGCCACACGGGCAGGGAGCGGTATCTGCTTATATTATTTATTGTATATTGATGACGAGCGTCCCGCTGGGACTCGTCTAATTCATGATTGGCGCAATTGATTATTGGATAGACTAGCATTGCTTGTACATAGTAAGAACTGAGGAATCCTGATTGCATATTTTCAAGACAATTTGGAACTTACGGTAGCAAGCCGTAGTAGTTGCATGGCCGTTTAAATTTATTTGTTTGTGTACTGTACCTACTCTGTTAGCCACTGAGATGATCAGAATGTCAGGACATGACGGGTCAACTTCTGTCCTTGTTTGGTTGGGAAGTTGGTTTGAAGTGTCGGGATGTTGTGTGAATTCCAGTAGCAAGCAGAGACTTATTATTATATTCTTAACTCTTATCATTGGTTTTAATTTTCATGTCGTGCTTCCTTGTGGTACTTGCTATTAGAGGTCTAACCTCTCTGGTTTTGCATGGCCAGATTTGGAGCCAGTTTCTGAGGACTCAGCTTACTTCTACCTCCAAGATGGTCAATACTAGAGGGATGATCGCAGGAGGACACGAGTGGGTTTCTTGCTTCCCCGCTCGTTTTGCTACTTTACATTTTGCCACTTGGCACCGACATGTTAGTCGGATTGTCTTGTACTTACATTTACATAATTGTAACTAAGTCAGACTGCAGCTGATAACAATTGTGTATACCTTGCTATATCATCTGGCTATGTTTTGTAAAGCCAGATCTCAAGAACATTTTGACTGAGCGTTTGGGATGCCTTACTGCTTTATCTTAGATGTTCTCTATTATTGCTTCTTGTTTGAATGATTGAGACAATAGATGTTGAGTGACCATAGTGAGACTTTCATGTAGTATGCACCCCCTCGTCTTTTAGACAACATTGATCGTATTATACGATATTCATCTACCCGTAATACGTAGCTGGCTGAGTCATTCCCCCGCTCTCCGGTATTCTGGTTCTGGGGCGTGACAAGGTTTTAGTGGTGGCCCATGCAGGTCTGATTTCAAACTTGTGGGGTGTTTAATTTATAGGATGTCTCAATCACACATGTTTCTCCTTGATCTCATGATTCGTTACTCTCGACTCGAGCTTGACATTCCGGTATCCTTTGACTTCATTGATCTTTCCTGTCCGATCGTTTGATTGTTCTCTTGTCCATTTTCTTAGGGGCACCTCGTCTGTCACGCCCCGATTCCGTAGAATCGATAGTCGTCCCCCGGGCGTGATGTCGTGCGAACCTAAGTTGCGATCGCACAAGGCATAGTCATAAGGTTATCCGAAACACAACGTCAAGTTAGAGTACGCAGAAAAATTGATTGACACAATTGAAATAGAAGTAGACTTTTCGTTGATAATAAAACTTCATTTACATTGACTTCATTACATTTATTGCCGCACGGGCTACAACATGACTCGACTTACAAAACGAACGTCGATGAGATAGTCGTTCCATACATTACATCCCTTTTACAAGCAAAATAGTTACACTTTTCACCTGCGATCGAGGGAAGCCGAGCCGCCATTGGTCTTCCTTTGTATTGAATGCGAAGTCTTCAAAAGGAATTCAGAAACAAGCCTTCTCACGGACGAGGCTTCAAAAGTGTCCACGCCGCCTTGAGATTTTAAGCGGCACGCCCTTTGTAGTTTGGGGTACCTGCGTGGAGAGCGAGGATCAGTACATTACACTTTGTACTGGTGCGTGGCTATTTAAGTTCCAAGCTCTCATTTGGTTGAAGAGTTTATATGACTTAGAGTATGAATGTTTCTAACCATCCTAATGAATTTCAAACAAGCATATGACAAGCATAATGAAATTTACGTTGAACTTACCCGCGGCGGACCGCGCCGCGCCTTATGAAACTTACCATGTTCTTCCCTGTCAATTGTTATCATTTTCATACCAAGTGCAATATTTTGTGTGGTTGGTCACTGGCTCCCAGAACCATCGTTGACTCCTCTAGCTTTTGTTAGACGGGGTCCTTTCAGCGTGAGTAGCGAGCCCCGCTGCAAGTCCTCGCCTAACCCGTGCCCAGCACAGCTAATTATTTGTTTCCCTTTGCCCGCAACGGTCCCGTGGCCTCGGGTTGCCGTGCGGGGAAACGCTCACCTTGTCGACAAGTTGTCCATGACCGTGCAAAGACTTGTTTTTAGTTGTTAAGACATAGCCTGCCTTTTCTTTTGAGAACTTGCTCATTCATTCGTGTTCGTGCACTTGCATTTATCTTTTCATTCGCAACAACACTATCGACTTTGCCTAAGAAGGGGGTCGAGAAGAGAAGGGTCAGCCACTCACCTTGAGTTTACTTCGGCGAGAGAACTTGTTGGTCGCGCTAGACGTCGCCTACGCGATTACCTGAAATCGCACAAGCAACCGATTAGAGCACTGCATTATTCAAGGAGTTCGATAGGAAATGCGAGTTCGAAATGCAAGCCATGAAAACCATCGAAAACATTCACGAAAACGCATTCAGAAAACAAAGCCAAAACCAACGCAAGCGGCGTGAAAAGCAGAGCAACGGGTCTCTCCCGACTCAGCCGCAGAGTCAATCCTCGAGGCGCAACCCGCTGAATATGGGACTTGGTTCCGAAGAAGACATTCCATAACGAGGAATGGATCTTAATTCAACCGTTCCCGTTCGATCGACTCGGTCGATCCCGACCTATCGGTCCCGACCGAATCGATAGCGACAGTGTTCCTTTCTCGCGCACCCCGTGGACAAGTACGGGGCACGATGTAGGGACGGGGCACTACACCATAACCAACTAAGAAAAAGTTTCGTCCTCGAAACTTATAATAGAACCTACCTCTACGAGAACAATGAAGGGAACTTTTTCTTCATTTCTGACTCAAGCTCCCACGTCGACTCTTCGACCGAGTGGTTCCTCCAGAGGACGCGGACGAGGGGAATAGCACGGTTGCGTAGAAGTTTATCCTTGCGCTCCAAGATTTGCACCGGCTCTTCGACATATGACAAGTCCGCCTTCAGGTCCAGCTTATCCAGATCCACAACATGGCTCAGATCATGCATGTACTTCCGCAATTGCGATACGTGGAAGACGTCATGTACCTCTGACAACGCAGGCGGCAAGGCGATTTGGTAAGCTACCGGGGCGACTCGCTTCAATATTTCGAACGGGCCAACAAATCTTGGGCTCAATTTCCCCTTCGCACCGAACCTGGAAACTCCCCGCATGGGCATGACTTTCAAGAATACATGGTCGCCTTCCGAGAACTCGAGGGGGCGTCGGTGCTTGTCGGCATAGCTTTTCTGCCGGCTTTGTGCTATCTTCAATCTCTCTCGTATTAACTTGACCTTCAGCACGGTCTGCTCCACCAGCTCCGGACCAAGTATCTGCCGTTCCCCGACTTCATCCCAGCAAATGGGCGATCTGCACTTCCGGCCGTACAAAGCTTCATACGACGCCATTTGGATGTTGGACTGATAGCCGTTGTTGTATGCAAACTCGGTCAGCGGTAGATGGACGTCCCAACTTGACTTCAAGTCGATCGCACAGAGTCGTAACATGTCTTCGAGAATTTGGTTCACCCGTTCTGTTTGGCCGTCAGTCTGAGGATGATAAGCTGAGCTGAACTTCAACTTGGTCCCCAGTGCTGAATGAAGACTACTCCAGAAGCGCGCTACGAACCGTCCATCCCGATCAGAGACGATAGAAACTGGGACCCCGTGCAGCCGAACTATTTCATCAAGGTATATCTGAGCAAGGCGGTCGACGCTCCAAGTAACTTTGGTGGCGATAAAGTGCGCTGACTTGGTTAGTCGATCGACGATGACCCAGACGGCGTCGTTTCCCCGCGGCGTCCTCGGCAAGCCAACAACGAAGTCCATAGTGATGTGATCCCATTTCCACTCTGGAATGGCGAGGTTCTGCATCTCCCCGCCCGGTCGCTGGTGCTCGGCTTTGACTTGCTGACTGGCCATACATTTTGACACAAAGAACGCTACGTCCCTCTTCATGCCGTGCCACCAAAAGACAACGCGGAGGTCCTTATACATCTTGGTGCTGCCAGGATGCAAGGAATATTTTGCATAATGCGCCTCCGACATTATCTCCTTTCTAAGTTCTGCGTCGTCCGGTACGCATAGCCGTCCCTTCACGCGCAACACTCCCGACTCGTCCTCTGCAAAGTCGGACGCTTTCCCTGTCGATATCAGCTTCCGCATCTTCTCCAGGTAGGGGTCGTCCTTCTGTGCAGACTTGATCCTCTCCAGTAGGCTCGGTTCCACCCGCAGTTGTGCCAGTTTTACGTCTCTGAAACGAACTCGGAGCTCGATGCCCATTCCTTCTAAGTCACGCAGCAGTCGATCGTTGATACATAACGAAGCTAAGTACTTCCGGCTCAGCGCATCCGCTATCACATTTCCCTTGCCCGGCGTGTAGTCGATTGATAAGTCATAGTCTTTGATTAGTTCGAGCCATCGCCTCTGCCGCAAATTCAGTTCTTTCTGGGTGAAGAGATACTTGAGGCTTTTGTGGTCCGTATAAATCCTGCACGCCACGCCATAGAGATAGTGACGCTACAGCTTCAACGCGAACACAATTGCCGCTAGTTCTAGGTCGTGCGTGGGGTAGTTCTTCTCGTGCGGCTTCAACTGCCGGGAAGCAAAAGATATCACCTTATCCCGCTGCATGAGCACACACCCCAAGCCCTGGCCAGAAGCATCGCTGAAGATTTGAAATCCCTCCGTCCCTTCAGGAAGAGCAAGTATCGGGGCCGAAACGAGCCGTTGTTTGAGCTCCTGGAAGGAAGCTTCACAGTCGTCTGACCACTTGAATGCGACTCCTTTCTGGGTGAGGCGAGTCAACGGCGATGCGATCTTCGCAAAGTCCTTCACGAAGCGTCGGTAGTATCCCGCCAAGCCTAGGAAGCTTCGAATTTCGCTAACTGATGCGGGACGTTTCCAATCAGCAACTGCCTCGACTTTCTTCGGATCGACTGCGATGCCCGCGGCGGAGATGATGTGCCCAAGGAATGAGACGCTGTTCAGCCAGAACTCACACTTGCTCATCTTCGCGTACAACTGATTCTCTCGAAGGGTTTGGAGTACCGTCCGCAGATGCTCTGCATGTTGCGCTCGATCCTTCGAGTAGACGAGGATGTCGTCGATGAAGACTACTACGAATTTGTCAACGAACGGACGGAACACCCGATTTATTAGATCCATGAAGACGGCAGGGGCGTTTGTCAGACCGAACGGCATTACCAAGAACTCGTAGTGGCCGTAACGAGTGCGGAAGGCGGACTTCGGCACGTCATCTGGCTTGACCTTGAGTTGGTGATAACCCGATCGCAGATCAATCTTCGAAAACACCATTGCACCTTGGAGCTGGTCGAACAAGTCGTCGATGCGGGGCAGGGGTATCTGTTCCGGACGGTGGCTTTATTCAATTCCCGATAGTCGATGCAGAGCCGCATCGATCCATCCTTCTTCTTCACGAATAGCACGGACGCACCCCACGGCGAGACACTCGGACGGATAAACCCTCTATCGAGTAATTCTTGTAGTTGTGCCATTAGTTCCTTCAGTTCTGCAGGGGCCATTCTGTACGGAGCCTTCGAGATCGGCCGGGTGTCGGGAAATGTGTCGATGGTGAACTCTATTTCTCGATCGGGCGGCATGCCGGGTAGCTCGTCCGGGAACACGTCTGGGAATTCTGCCACAACGTCGGTCTGACCCGCGTTTGCACCATCCTGTCGCATGTCTCGAACGGAAGCTAGATAGCCTTCGCACCCAGAATGCAGCATCCGTCGAGCAGATATTGCGGAGATCACCATACAGGTCGGCGACGCCTCACCACACGAGTAGCAGAATTCAGGCACTCCAGGTATGCGGAATGTGACCTTCTTTTCAGCGCAGTCTATGGTTGCGTTGCACGGTCCGAGCCAATCCATTCCCAGAATGATGTCAAAGTCCTTCATGTCTAGAACTATCACATCCAGACCGATCTTTTGACCGCCGATACAGATAATCCCGTCGGCGCAAGCTAAGTTTGTAAGAATTGGTGTGCCCGAAGGTGTGCTTACGCTAAGGTCGAGATCTAATGATATTACAGGAAATTTGTGCTCGACGGCAAAGTCTGCCGATATAAAACTATGCGAAGCGCCTGAATCAAATAACACACGAGCAGGCACATTATTGAATTTTAGTATACCTGACACTACTGTATCTGATGCCAGCGCTTCGTCTCGAGTCATGGCGTAGACGCGGCCCTGAGTGTTGGGGCGACGGTCTCGGCCATTTTGCGGTGCGGGTTGAGTGGGCGGAGGAGGCCGAGGCGCCTGTCCTCGATTCTCTTGACGGTGTTGTTGTGGCGGGGCGTTACGAGTCTGACGAAAGCTTGGACAGTTTGGAGCCGTGTGACCCCTCTGTCCGCAAGCGAAACATTCAACATTGCGGAAAAAGCAGTGGCTTTCACGGTGTCCAAGTCGCCCGCAATTGGTGCACTTAGGTATTGTCTTCTCACCCTTGTAGCCGCCGTTATTTGGACGCTTTGACGCGTCGTTGTTGCCTCCCGTATAGCTAGGACGTTTGTGATTGGAGTGGCGCACAACGTCGTCAGCACCGAAAGGATGCAGGTTCTCAAGGCGGAGAGCGTGATTCAGAGCCTCGCCCACGGTCTTGTACTCCGGGACCCCGACATGCGCACCGATAGAGTGTCGTAGGCCCACTTCGAACCGTCGCACACGGCACTCTTCAGAAGGCAGAAATTGACCAGCAAACTTAGACTTGTTGAATTCTGCGGCATACTGTTCCACTGTCCGGCTCCCTTGCTTCAACTGCATGAATTCATTCTCCTTCGCTTGACGAACGGCTGACGGAAGGTACTGGACTTCAAAAGCTTTGCGGAACGTGGCCGAAGAGATCGGCGCGGTGTTGTTGTCCGGTCGAAACGCTCGCTTGCGCACGGTCCACCAGTCGTGCGCGTTCAACCGTAGTTGAATTTGTGCACAGGCGACTTGCTTCGATTCTTCAATGCCGAGAAGCTCGAAGTGATCTTCCAGCTCTTCCAACCAGTCGATTGCCATGGAAGGGCCCTCGGTACCGTTGAAGGAAGTGCGGCACGCCTTCTTGAATTCGGACACTTCAAAGTTGTACTTTTTCGGTGCCGCTGGTTGACGCTCGGGATCCTCCGTGTCGACTTCAATGGGTTGGATCGCCGGCACGGTGGCAGCAGGTGCGGTGACGGTAGGCGCAGTCGCAGAATTTCCGTTGGCCGCCATTGTCTGGATGATCTGCTGCAGGGTATCCAACTGCTTTTGTTGAAGTTTGGCATGTGCGTCGAAACGAGCTTCGAAGCGAGCTTCGAACTGGGCCTGTCGTTCCTCCGTCTGTTGATGTCGGTTCTCGGACTGGTTCCGCTGCGCCTCCATCATACGCAACATCCTTTTGATGGTATCGTTAGAAGGTCCGGCCCACGAACGATGCGAACTACTAGAGCCGCTAGAAGCGCTCTGTTCTTGCTCGGCCGTGGGTTCCGTCACTTCTGCGATACGAAGGCAAACGCATCAGTCACAAATTATTACGGACTCATTGTATGGAACAACTTATCTCATCGATGCGAGGTCAAAGGATGTAAAGCCGTGCTCTGATACCATTATGTCACGTCCCGATTCCGTAGAATCGATAGTCGTCCCCCGGGCGTGATGTCGTACGAACCTAAGTTGCGATCGCACAAGGCATAGTCATAAGGTTATCCGAAACACAACGTCAAGTTAGAGTACGCAGAAAAATTGATTGACACAATTGAAATAGAAGTAGACTTTTCATTGATAATAAAACTTCATTTACATTGACTTCATTACATTCATTGCCGCGCGGGCTACAACATGACTCGACTTACAAAACGAACGCCGATGAGATAGTCGTTCCATACATTACATCCCTTTTACAAGCAAAATAGTTACACTTTCCACCTGCGATCGAGGGAAGCCGAGCCGCCATTGGTCTTCCTTTGTACTGAATGCGAAGTCTTCAAAAGGAATTCAGAAACAAGCCTTCTCACGGACGAGGCTTCAAAAGTGTCCACGCCGCCTTGAGATTTTAAGCGGCACGCCCTTCGTAGTTTGGGGTACCTGCGTGGAGAGCGAGGATCAGTACATTACACTTTGTATTGGTGCGTGGCTATTTAAGTTCCAAGCTCTCATTTGGTTGAAGAGTTTATATGACTTAGAGTATGAATGTTTCTAACCATCCTAATGAATTTCAAACAAGCATATGACAAGCATAATGAAATTTACGTTGAACTTACCCACGGCGGACCGCGCCGCGCCTTATGAAACTTACCATGTTCTTCCCTGTCAATTGTTATCATTTTCATACCAAGTGCAATATTTCGTGTGGTTGGTCACTGGCTCCCAGAACCATCGTGGACTCCTCTAGCTTTTGTTAGACGGGGTCCTTTCAGCGTGAGTAGCGAGCCCCGCTGCAAGTCCTCGCCTAACCCGTGCCCAGCACAGCTAATTATTTGTTTCCCTTTGCCCGCAACGGTCCCGTGGCCTCGGGTTGCCGTGCGGGGAAACGCTCACCTTGTCGACAAGTTGTCCATGACCGTGCAAAGACTTGTTTTTAGTTGTTAAGACATAGCCTACCTTTTCTTTTGAGAACTTGCTCATTCATTCGTGTTCGTGCACTTGCATTTATCTTTTCATTCGCAACAACACTATCGACTTTGCCTAAGAAGGGGGTCGAGAAGAGAAGGGTCAGCCACTCACCTTGAGTTTACTTCGGCGAGAGAACTTGTTGGTCGCGCTAGACGTCGCCTACGCGATTACCTGAAATCGCACAAGCAACCGATTAGAACACTGCATTATTCAAGGAGTTCGATAGGAAATGCGAGTTCGAAATGCAAGCCATGAAAACCATCGAAAACATTCACGAAAACGCATTCGGAAAACAAAGCCAAAACCAACGCAAGCGGCGTGAAAAGCAGAGCAACGGGAGGTCTCTCCCGACTCAGCCGCAGAGTCAATCCTCGAGGCGCAACCCGCTGAATATAGGACTTGGTTCCGAAGAAGACATTCCATAACGAGGAATGGATCTTAATTCAACCATTCCCGTTCGATCGACTCGGTCGATCCCGACCTATCGGTCCCGACCGAATCGATAGCAATAGTGTTCCTTTCTCGCGCACCCCGTGGACAAGTACGGGGCACGTTGTAGGGACGTGGCACTACATCGTCCACATCTGTCAGAGCTGGACAGCAACAACAAGGACAACAAGGGCAGCATGAACAACATGACCATATTGGTCAGCAACAAGGGCCGGTGCTACCTCAAGAGACCATCCAAGAAGAGGTGATAGTGGAACCAACAGCTGGATCGCAGTATCCGGAGGTTCCAACACCACCAATAGTTCCACCTACCCCTGTGGAAGTAGACACACCAGCCCTTCTGGAGATCATGAGAGGGATGATGGCTACGCAGCAACATCAGATGTTGGCCCAGCAACACATGCACACTCAGCTACAAGAGCAGAATGTGTTGCTCAACCAAGGATTGCAAACGGCTTTGGAAAGAGGGGTGATGACCGATTCAGGAGTATCAACCAGATTTTGCAAGTACAACCCCCGTCATTTCGAAGGCACGGAGGATGCCATTTCAGCAGATGCATGGCTTAAAGATATTGAGGCTATTCTGACAGCGGCTAAGGTACCGGCAGAAGAACGTGTGGATCAAGTGAAGTTGTTACTTCAGGACCTCGCACGTGATTGGTGGGAATCAGAAGAAGTCGGCATCAGACGTCCTTTAGCTTGGGATGATTTTACTGCGAGATTCAAGACGAAGTACTATAGAGTTGTGGCACAGTTTGAGCTACAACAGAAGTTTATCAACTTCAAGCAGGCCAGCAAAACAGTGGATGCTTATGCAGCAGAGTTCTGCAGATTGAGTAGGTTTGCCCCAGAGATGGTAGCAACAGAGAGCCAGAGGGCTATGAGATTTCAGCAAGGGTTCCATCTTGAACTCTTGTAATTGATAGAGGGGCACAACTACCAGACCTTTGATGAGGTGCTGACGGCAACCCGAAGCCATGAGATCACAATCCAGAGGATCACATCAAGGACTGGAGGTCAGAAGAGATCTCACAATCAGATTGAAGGAGGAGGGGGAGTAGCGCCCCGAATAACAACACCATCTTCTGGCATTCGCATTCACGATGTGGCGATGCGAGGGCCAGCACCACCAGTCAGGCAGCAGCAGCAGCAGCAGAGGAAGAATCAGCAACCCCCAGCGGGATGCACCTATTGTGGAAAGACAGGGCACACTAGAGGTGTGTGTCGGGCATTGAACGAACATTGTTTGATATGTGGAAGTCCAGATCATCGGTTTCCACCTGTCCTATGAATTCGAGGTCAGGAGGACCAGTACAACAATTTCCTGCTCTGCCAGCACCAGGGGCAGGACAATATCAAGGACCAGCGGCAGCAGTTAGACCGTTGGCACAACGCCCAATGATGCCACAGGCTCAGATGTTTCGGCAGCAGGGACCGCCGATTCAGCAGCAACAACAAAGACCACCCCAGCATCACCAAGGCAGGGGCCAGCAGCAACACTAGGCTAGGCCGCAGCATGGGAACCAACAAGGAGGCCGATGACAGGCATTCAATATGTCCTTGGAAGAGGCATTGGCATCGGGAGATGTTGTGGCAGGTAACATTCTCGTCGTCTCATATCCCGCTGTAGCATTGTTTGATTCGGGAGCATCACACTCATTTATATCTGCACAATTTGCGACACGACTAGGAATGGAATTCGAGGCTTTGCCAGGGAGGTTGAATATACTCACTGGTAATGGGCTCGTAGGAGTTAGTAGGGTTATTCTAGCGTGTAGAGTTGTAGTTTGCGGGCGTTCCTTACCCGCCAGGTTGATAGAATTTCTTGTTGGAAATTTCGACGTTATCTTAGGCATGGACTGGCTGAAAGGCAATCATGCGACAATAGATTGTCGTAGAGGGAGTATATCTTTTAATATTCCAGGCATGAATCGGTTCACCTTAGTCAGATCAGTGACAACTCAACAAGGAGTTGTGACGGCAATAGAAGAAGTTCAAGTTCCGAAGATAGTGGAAGAGTTTCTAGATGTATTTCCCGAAGAACTTTCAGGTCTACCACCGGTTAGGGATATTGAGTTCAGTATAGAATTGGCACCTGGAACTAAACCGATATCATATCGAGTTTATAGAATGGTGGATTCAGAGCAGGCCAAGGTATATCAGCACATAGAGGAATTGAAGGAGAAGAAGTTCATTCGAGTTAGCGAATCACCATGGGCAGCACCAGTGGTACTTGTAGGGAAGAAGGATGGGTCACAAGATTGTGCATTGACTACAGAAAGCTCAACGCGGCAACAGTAAAGAACAAGTACCCACTACCAAGGATAGACGACTTGTTTGATCAGTTGAGCAGAGCAAGGATTTTCTCCAAGATAGATCTTCGATCCGGGTATCATCAAGTGAGTGTTCGAAAAGAGGATATTCCCAAGACGGCATTCAGGTCCAAGTACGGGCACTACGAATTCTTAGTAATGCCGTTTGGTTTGACCAATGCTCCAGCAATATTTATGGATTTGATGAACCGCATCTTTATGCCGTACTTAGACCAATTTGTCGTTGTATTTCTTGACGACATTCTCGTATACTCAGCTAGTGAAGAAGAGCGTGAAGTTCACCTCAGGAAAGTGTTACAGGTTCTGAGAGAGAACCAGTTGTACGCCAAGCTCAGCAAGTGTGAGTTTTGGATGGATCACATTTCATTTTTGGGGCACATCATATCAGGGGCTGGAGTAGCAGTGGATCCCAAGAAGGTAGAAGCAGTAGAGAGTTGGCCAGTACCTAAGACCGTAGCAGATGTGCGCAGTTTATTGGGATTGGCATGATATTACAGAAGGTTTGTATCAGACTTTGCAAGACTCTCAGCACCCATGACCCGCTTGACACGAAAGGATGTGCCATTTGTCTGGTTGGCAGAGTGTCAGGTATCATTTGAGAATTTGAAGCAAAAGTTGATCACATCACCTATTCTTACATTACCGGTTGGACTCGGAGGTTTCACTGTATATTGTGATGTGTCAGGGAAATGACTTGGGTGCGTCCTTATGCAACATGGAAAGGTGATAGCGTATGCATCTAGGCAACTTCGAGACCACGAGAAGAATTATCCAACTCATGACTTGGAGTTGGCAGCAGTGGTATTTGCTTTGAAGCTATGGAGGCATTACTTGTACGGTGATCGGGTGGACATGTACACAGACCATAAGAGTCTGAAGTACATTTTTACTCAGAAGGAACTGAACATGAGACATAGAAGATGGTTAGAATTGATCAAAGATTACGACGTAGAGCTTCAGTACCATCCAGGCAAGGCTAATGTGGTAGCAGACGCTCTTAGCAGGAGACGCGACGTATTTATGTTGACATCACAAAAACATATCTTAGAAGATCTTCAAGAGATGGGCATCAAGGTTATACTTCCTAGTGATACAGGAATTCTGGCAAGTCTACGAGTTCAATCCGACTTGGTAGATATCATGCCATACAGGGCACTTGTTATGGTCTGCCCATAAACAAGAAGCTGTTCATGGCTCTTGTCGAGATGTACAACCGTTGCAAGGGGACCTTTTTCACACCTGGAGGGGAAATGAGACTCGCTCTCCATGAGATGCATGAAGTCTCCAAGCTGCCCTGGGGAGATGAAGTTTTTGAGGCGTATACCCCTACCAATGAAGAATTTGAGGAATTGGAGCGGCAGTTTCCGGGTTTTGTAGCTGTTTGCCGAGAATTGCTATGTCATCATAGCACGTGCCAACAAATGTCGGAGAAGAAGAATGATAGCTCAGAAGGGAACCTTCCTCACACCAAGACCTGGCTCAGCTACCTGTTTGAACTAGGTGCCTCAGGCCGGTTTTCCCTTCGGAGTCCTCGAACCCGGGAGGAGGTGTACAATCAGGTGTTGAATGCCAAGAGGGTTAAAACTACGGGTGATAGATTCGGGAGCCAATCTGACACCTTTAGTTACTTTTATCAAGATACCCAGAGGATGTCTGATAAGGCCTTCCTGGCGGGATTTCTGATGCTGTTGCTGCGGAATTGTGTAGTTTCGGGGGGGGGGGGGGGGTCTGGTGCTATTGAGAGAATCAACCGTAACCTGATCCTTCCTACTGTGAAGCTAGTCTTTGGAGGCAGGCTAGCTCTACTCTCCGCCATGGTACGCAGCATTTATCGTGGCCTCCGTGCTTTCTCGTCCAAAGTCATTGCTCGCGATACGTTGAAGGATTTTGAACGAATCGAGCTGCCCTATCATTATTTGATGGGGTGGCTGTTAATGCATTGCCCGTCTTTGATGAGGCCTGGCCCAGAGGGTGACGTGACCGCTGATGATGCTTCCTCTACCAGTACCGCCGTATGCCCTGGGAGTACACTACCATGCCAGCCTGTCGGATGGCGCTGGCGCGAGTAGACAGATATTCCTTCTTCGTGTCTGTTCCTCCTTTTACCGATGAAGAAGTAAGAGGCATACATCTTGACGGTACTGCGTCTCCCCATTTTTTGTCCGAGCTCCGCTGGTTGCAGAACATCCGTCCTGCACATCTGGTGTATCGTAATTGTAACTCCGTCTTTTTGGAGCCTTACTTACCCAGTCGATTCTCTCGACAATTTGGGTATAGTCAAATGTTCTTGGACAACCCAGCTCCTGTTTGGGTTTCGAGGGTAGCGTTCTAGACGGCATCTGGACTTGGCATTATTATAGCGCGGTTCATACCCGTGCCAGCTTCTCCGTACCCGATGCTAGAGAGTCGGGGCATATTTTGTACATGGCGGCCATGTACCATGTCATGGTAAATAAGTCCCCTAGTGATTTTGACCCAAGTACCAGCTTCATTACTGGTACTGGTTTGGAGGAGAAGCCAAAAGAGTCCCAAACGAGGACCAAGAAGGGGAATACAGTTGAAGTGTCTGACTCGGAGTCTATTAACGTGGACGAGGAGGATGACCCTGATAACCTGCTTCCTCCTGCAGGCAATTCGGTGGCAGATCTGCCCCCTGCTGTGCCTAGTCCTTCACGTAAACGAAGCAGGCATGAGTCCTCTGTCGTCGGCAGAACTCGCTCCCAAAACGGGCCGCGGTCAAGCCTCGCGGGCCGAGCACTAGGGAGAGAAGTGATGACGTCGAAGCCGTTTCAGAGGTGAATCGAGTTACAACCACCCTTTTTAGTTCTTCTTTTCTAAAATATAATCTGATCATCATTTTTTTCTCTTTGTAGGCGTCAGGAGAAGTGAACTCTCCAGAACCGGCTATCGCCTCTGAGGTTGACCCTGTTATAGCCACCTTAATTGGTGCTATGACTGCCGAGCTTCCTTCCACCACGGTCGTCCCGGCGACGGCTGAGATCCCTCATGCTGCTGACATCTCAACCAGGGATGATGTGGGCTTTACTGAACTAATCCCTGAGGTTGTTGAACCTCGGCCGGCTGATACCAACCCAGTTGTATCCACTTTCGGAGCGGCTGGGGCAGAGGAAGCAGCTGCAAGTGGCTCAGGTGTCGCCGTTGATGAGGATATGGCGACTGTGAGTGAGCCTCAGCCTCAGCGACCCTCCCCTGGTAAGCTATGTCATGTCTTGACTAGTGAGGAGGTTCATTTGCTCTATCTTCATATCCTTCGGGTTAAGTTGATCGATGGTTGTTCCGGACATTCAGGTCCTCCTCCTTCACAATCGACAACGGACATTCTCGCGGGAGAAGTTACCTGGGGGGATCTAGTGGAAGGAAGTACGCCTCTTCCTCCTCCAGCTCAGATCGAGGGACCTCTTGCCTCGTCGAGTTCAGGAGGACAAGTAGTGGGACTGCCGGGGTGGAGAGAAATGGTCCCTGCGCCCTCGGTTAACGTGGCTTTATCACCGGAGGTCGACCTTTCTGCACTGCCAAGTCTTCGAATCCTTCGGACTGCGGAAGAGGAGATGACTGCTGTTCAGGCGTCTTATCGCTCGAAACTTGCATCCCTAGTGATAGGGGCATCAAGTTCTGGTACATCTTCTTCGCAACCATCTTCAACTCTCTCGGCTACTCTTCCTTTAACACCGTCCTCTTCGGAAGTTTTGGACGAATCGTCGAAGGACGTGATTGATAGTTTTTACCGCCATTTGAAACGAGGGGTCGAAGCTGCCCTGGAAAGAGGGACATCTTTTGTACTGGCTCGTCAATATGCCCGCGGTCAAATTGAACTTCTCAGAACACTCCCTGGCGGGGCAGGGATGGTCGACCTCTTGGAGCCAAAATTGGTAGAAGCTGATAAGCTCGTGGCTCAACTTCAAGGGCTGCGGCAACTTGAAATGTCTTTGGCAATAGACCAGGAGCGCGCCTTCCTTACAACTGCCATGGAGAAGGTAAAGATGGTACTGAACACGTCCAAGCCTGCTCTAGTGAAGGACCTTCAAGATCTGTCTCTGAGGTATGATCAACTAAGCCGTAGAGGAGAGGACTGTTTAGCTCGGGAAGAGGCCGCATCTCGTATGATAGCCGATACCAACGAGCAGATCCTCCAACTTCAGATAAAGTTGGCTTCTTTAGAATCTGAGCTCCAGGTCACCCGAACCTCTGCTGCCCTGGAGTGTGCGCTGAAGAAATTTGAAGACCGTTGGCAGGCTCATGCGCATCTGGAGGATGCAGAAAAGTTGACTCAAGAGGCCGAGCGCCGGGCCACACTGAGGATTGAGCGGTCGACAACCAAGCTAAAGGACCGGCTCAGAGAACTGTGTATCGCCGAACCATAATCGGATTTTTCTCTCTTTTATTATTATGTCTCTCCATTTCTTTTTAAAACAGGGACATGGTCCCAGGAAAATGTAGCACTCTTGACTTTAACTGAATGAGTATGCTTACCTCATCCTTTATTTGTGGTATCTGTTGTGTTTGTACACTATCTTTGGTATTATGGTATTTGCCCTACTGGGGGACTTTCTGTGGACCTATTACCCTTGGCATACCTTAGTTTTAGGTATGGATAATAAGTTCGATAGAGAGACCCAACATATTTACTTGAACGTGGTAAACATGAGGTTTGATGATAGAACCTTCCTACTTAGAGGTACTGACGACATAGTAGGGGTGGGCTCAATATAGATACCTAGAATAACTCCGTGGTAAGGTGGACATGGAAGTTCTTGGTATTGGGCGAAAGAATGCTATGGAACAACTGGGCTCCAGAGGCTTGTGATGGTGAGGAAAGAGGTGCATGTACCAGAGGACGTAGTACAGCATTTGTGGTCAGCTGCGGACATTTGTGGTCAACTGTGGACATTTGTGGGCTTATTACCCTTGGCGTACCCTGGTTTTGGGTACGGATAATAAATCGAGAGAAAACCAACATACTTACTCAGAGGTAATGAGGACGTGGTAAATATGGGGGTTTTACAACGGAGTCTTCCTGCTCAGAGGTAATGAGGACGTGGCAGGAGTAGGCTCACCGAAGGATACATAGAACAACTCAGAGGTAATATGGACGTGGAAGTTCTACGTAAGAGGTGATTTGCTTGTGATGGAAGAGAAACAACTCTGAGGTGGCATTGACGTGGTTGTTTCGGGAATTTTGTGGACATGTTACCCTTTTTTATGCACTGAAAGCGCGGGTAACAGATTCTGAGGAAAATGCTTTTTTAGGGAGGAAGTTCAGAGGTATGATCATACATGACTTGCTGCCCGGAAGATGCGATATGAATTCATTTGGGATAACTAGAGTGTAAGTTCAGCGGTACTTAAGGGTACATAAACCCAACAATCCGGTTGATTCGGAGGGTGTCGTTTAGACATAATATTTCTTCAGGAACTTGTCGTTGATGGGCATCATGAGCAAGTCTCCGTTTTGCTTTGCGAGACGGTATGCACCATTGGAGAATACAGCCTTAATGATAAATGGGCCTTCCCACTTGGGCTAGAACTTGCCGGCGGTTTTATGAGTCATAACCATCGGCCTACGAACTGCCAAAACAAGATCGCCTACTTGGAATGTTCTCAGTTTGACCTTTTTGTTGAAGGCTGAAGAGATGCGTGCTTGATAAAGCTCGATTCGTTGTTGAGCTAGCAGACGCTTCTCATCTAATGCCTCCAATTCTTGTAGCCGACGACGGTAATTATCATTCGACGTTAGACCGTAAGTGAGGGCGACGCGGAGCGAGGGGATTTGAGTTTCCAATGGGAGAATTGCCTCACTTCCGTATACCAAAGAGAATGGTGTGTTCCCAGTGGCTGTCCGGGCTGTAGTACGGTACGCCCATAAGCATTCGCCAAGCTTTTCATTCCAATCGCGTTTGTTTGAGGACACGAAATTCTTGAGAAGCTTGATTATGGTTTTGTTGAAAACTTCAGCCAGACCATTAGCTGTCGGGTTGTATGGTGTTGAAGCAACATTCTGAATTCGATGTTTGTCGCAAAACCGATAGAAGGCATGGCTTGCAAACTGCGGACCATTGTCGTGGACGATCCTTCGAGGTAGTTCAAAGCGATAAATGACGTGATGCTTGGCGAAGTTGATCACGTTTGATGTCTTCACTTCTGCAAGCGGAACAGCTTCTGCCCATTTGGAGAAGTAGTCCGTAATTGCGAGTATAAAGCGGTGTCCTCTGGATGAAGGCGGGGGTGATTGGACCAATGATATCCATTCCCCACGCCTCAAATGGCCAGGATGCCACCGTCGGATGTAGGAATTCGGACGGTTGGTGTTTGAAATCCGCGTGGACCTGACAAGCTTTACATTTTCGTGCATAGTCTATTGCATCTGCTACCATCGTAGGCCAGTAATAGCCCATCCGGCGAAGGCGGTCTTGTAATTTCGGACCAGGTTGATGGGCCCCGCAAACGCCATCGTGAGCTTCGCTCACAGCTTCTTTGGCTTCCGTATTTGACAAACACCGGAGCAGTAATCCATCATAGGATCGCCGATACAACATATTTGTCTCTGTATTGTAGAAGAATCTGAGAGAACGTCTTCTAATAGAAGTGGCTTCTTTCGGATTTTTCGGCAAGATACCATAGACTACGAAGTCAATAAATGGAAGTCTACAGTCCTGTGTTTCGTCGATCGTCAGGGCAGAATAACTCACAGCAAATTGAACGTTGTTCTTAGGACAAACCAATTCATGGCCTATTACGTCAACCAAATGATGAGCATGATTTGTAACTGCCAGGAAAGCGGCAAGGCCTGCTAGGGCATCCGCTTCAATGTTCTGGAGTCTGGGAACATGTTCTATGAAGAACTCTTCCAAGGACGTAATGATGGCAATTGCTATTTGATGATAGGGGATCATGTCTTCATGGCGAACTTTATATGAACCCCGGATCTGATTAACGATTAACTGTGAATCGCCATATGCTTCCAGGTACTCTACCCCCATTTCTTTTGCAAGTCGGAGGCCGATAACCAAGGCGTTGTACTCGGCCACGTTGTTTGAACAAGGTTCCGTGAGGGAGTATGCTCGATTGATCACCAACCCAGAGGGAGAAATCAGTACCACTCCGACTCCAACGACGATATTGCCCTTAGGCCCGGTTCTTGAAGCACCGTCGAAGAACATTCGCCAGACGGTATCATGGGAAGCCATATTTGAATTGGCGACCTCGTTTGGAATCTCTTCATATATTCTAGTTGTCTTCGAACCTGGATGGGCAGCTAAAAAGTCTGCCAAAGTTTGACCTTTAACAGCCTTCTGCGGGACGAAGATCATGTCGTAGGGGGACAATAATATCGCCCAGGTAGCAAGACGAGAGCTGGGTGCACCTGGTTTGGTCATGAGGACCCTGAGGGGGTTGACTTGTCACGCCCCGCTCCCGCAAGAGCGATCGTCCTCGCTAAGGCGTGATGCCGCACGGGCCTAGGTTGCGCCCGTGCAAGGCTAATTCCAGAAACGGCCGATTTGAGCTAGGCCACAGAGTCGCACAGAGTGTCCCCATTTGCAGCAGAAAGTAAATGAACACAAGTTGAAATGAATTCAAACACTTTATTGATTTTCAAGAAGTTTACAAGCGGCGCTAGGCCGATATTACAAATCGCTCAAGCTCTCTCTCTCTGAAACATAAAAGGCGTGCCAAGTGGCCTACAAGATGGAATGATTCATGGCGATGTTCCGATACATTATGTCCTGTATAGGATGCTTCAGCTTCTTGCAACGTCCCAAGGCCCCGAAGTTGGCTTCGCGCCTTAACACGTTCGATGGAAGCTCCGCACCCGCCAGCGTCTCCTGCATCCTGCAAGCAGACTGTGGGGTTATCAGTACATTGTTATGCACTGGTGGGGAGGCTAGCTCGCCCACAATGCTATCATTACCAAGCACGTTCTATTTACTTTTGTGCACCGTCTATCATTCATTGTCTTTCTATCTTGCCTTAGGATCAGTTTCATGGCATATTTCATAGCCTATCTCGTGTTGCCGAATACAAGTGTCGCATGGAAATACATGCATGACTTACCCATACATACCGTCCGGCCTTCCCTGTCCAAAGTAAACCAAGTTAGTCAACAATTCAATATGAACTTTCAATGTCAAGTGCGTGTCCCTGCCTCGGGTTCTAGCACGTCATAAGCACGTTATCTAACTCACTTGCATGAATTTCTCATTATCATTTGGTGTGTTACATTTCAAGCATATTCATAAGGCACTTCATTTAGTTAACTTAGACTACTTTGATTTCAATGCAAGGACTTGCACGTGGATTGCCACCAGCAAAGTCCACTTAATCTATATGCATCGGTCGCTGGCACCACAAGCCAATTTGGACATGTCTTCCCCTGTGGTAATTTCTCACCTATCATGGCGTGCGGCTTGGTACATCCTGATAGTCTTTTGAAATACCCGGTCTTACGTCCCCTGGTGGCCAAGCCCGCACTCAGTCCTGTACGTAAGCCATTTCCTTTGATTCCGTCCGGACCGGCAAGTCCTTCACATTTTGATCATGTCGCGGAATCCCTTTTTCTTCACGGCCACGGCATCGCCACCCCTCGCCCGTGCCGTTTGTCCACGACTATTTCGTATTAACTTGTCTTTTTAACTTAACGGCTGTCTCTGAGCCGTAGGCTAACCCTTAGCCTTAATGCGTTATCGACCAGGTTGGCGTCCGTGCAGCGCGGGTAGCGAGCCCCGTTGCACGTGCCCGTCATACCTGTCGCTAACCATTTCCATCCTTCTTATCTTTTATTCATTCTTTCTTTCACTTGTTCATTCATTCGTTGATTCATTCATTCACTTATTCGTTTACTCTTTCATTCATACATTACGCAACTCCTTGTGCGGGAGTCGCCTTGGCGACCCATCGGTCCCATAGCCTTTCAATGTTGCTATACTCTACTCGGAACGACTATATTGATAGTCTTCCCATTTTATTGTTATAACCCATTCATTGTTTCATTGTTGAACGCAAGCTTGTGCCTTAGCACGAGCGTTGAGCGCGGTGCAAGAGTTCTCGTATTTTCCATGTTCTTTTCCATATTCTATACAAGCATACAAGATGGGATTATTCCCTTAGCTAGGTGCGTTGGGTCATTTATTAGCATGCGCGGTGTTATCGCCTAGCGACTTCAGTGATAGTGTCCGTATTGTTATGTGTCTAGGCTAAGCAAAGACGGGTTCATCGGAGCCAACCACCTTAGCGATGTTCGCGTCGGCCAAGCGATACTCCGAGCGCGCCTTTGAAAGTCTAAGTCTGTACTCATCTTGACGGGCCAATGTAAGCCTTGCATTGATTCTTCATCAGGTCGATGCCAACTCTTCAGGTCGACGGCTCGTTTGAGTCGTTGCACTTGCCGTTTGAATCGACGTTCCGCTAGGGCGGAGCGGGTCATTACATAATACACCACTCAAAACAAGTCTCGTCCTCGAGACTTCCTGAGTGCAGGTCATCCTACCATTCCTTAACTCGTGTCGTCGTGTTTCTTAGACGATTCCTATCGAACGACTCTATCGTTCTATGGCGCCGAACTATACTCGATACCTTTCCAAGTTTCGTGTCACATACGTTTGGTCGATTTTATTGAATAACTTTTCATTTATTTTAGAGTTGATGGCACTTATTCAATTCAAGTGTTTCTTTGACTTGGTTGCTATTTCGACGTATCATGGGACTGAAACGGTCGCACGAGGTGTGTTGTATTTTATCAAACTCGAGAGTCGTAGGCTGAGGCAAACTCACTCATTCTTTCATGCGCATCTCAACACCCACTTGCAGCTGCATTCGAGTTCATCACATCACTGAGTTTGGATCGTGCATATATTCAAGGCGTCCCCCGAATACGTACATTTCAACCAAGCTTAGCGATTAGCGAAGTCGGACAAGCTACTCGTGATAGTTTCGATTTACCGATCGTTCGCTAACTTCGATTTAAAACCGAACTCATGTGTATCTCACTATCGTTTATCTCGGTCCTCGAGATGATCCGGTTCGCTTCTCAAGCGTTCTTGTCTACGAAATCAATACGATTTCTTCTTAGCGGAGTCGACCAAGTCTAAGTAATTTTCGTCCGATTCAAGACCAAGTATTGCACCATCATCGAGTATTTCTTCCTATCAACGATTCAATTCGTTATCCCAACTTTACTTGCGCGTCATCCATTCCTATCATTCCCTTCGTTTGGGGCCAATCTCATCGTCGTTCACGCACACTCCCTGTTCCCCGTCCTACTCTAAGTCTTGCTGCTACAAGTCTATCGTCCGTCCGTATGATACTGTAAGGTCAATCGCACAAGTTCAATCACTCGGCATAGGGTCGTCCGCTTATCCGCTAGGTCAGCTCACAAGGTCATAGTTACAAGTCAAGTCCGTCGCTCATCGTGCAAGGTCGTTGCACGACGCTCGCCCCAAATCCTATGGTCAAACCATTTGTTTGCTTGTACGGGTGTTTCTACCCAAGCTCGCGTCACTCAGATTTCTAAACATCGAGCACGATCACCTATTCGCATCAATGCATTCGTTGTGCATATTCGAATCCATTCAAATCGCCAACTCTAACCAATTCGTGTATTCGATCACGAGGTCGTCTAGCTTTGACAATATGTTGCGTCCCAATCTCACGCAAGTCCGATTATCCACGGTGGTTCATGAATCACCATGCAACGCTCCCGCGGAATAATCATTCTCATCGGGGCGTAACTCTTGCTTGCGTCTAGACTAATTCGTTCTCGATACGCGGATTGGACCTACAATCCTCAATTTCAATCGTCAAGCACACAAATTCATTCCCGAGTCCACCTTCGCGTCAAACCACAAGTCGAAGCAATCAAATTGCCACGCCATCCAAGTTCAATCACTCCCGCCGTATGAATCACCATATCGGCGCTCACGCGGAGTGATCGTCCTAATCCGGCGCGACGCATGTGCGAGGCTGGAGTTGCGCTCGCATAAGACAAGAACGTCAACGTTGTGGTTGTCAACGAAGCAAATCCAAGCATTTCATTTTCTATCCAAGCCAAGATCGATAGTCCATTTATATTTCGTTCAACTAGAAAATCCTCGAGCCAAATCTATCTTTTCCTCGACACATTTTTAACATTTCAAGTATAGCGTCCAACGGAACAATGACATTTGCACGACCGTCATTCGTCGAGTCAGAGTGCCCCCGAGTTATCGTATATCGATCTTTGATACGCCTCAATACCATCGACGATATGCGTAACCTGACGATCTTCCTTTGCAACCAATTTCGAGTCGTGCGACTGATGCTATTGTCCGAGTTGGATAATCCACAATTTTCTCGATATTCAAGATCAAGTTCGATTGCTATTCCTCAAGCTCGTTTCAAGATCGTTGTTCAAAACTCAAGTCACATTTCATTTGAATCAATCCCAAATCGTACGCGCGATCCTCTAAGTTTCCTCGATCAAGACCATTCACTTTCATTCATCGTTCCGAATCGTTTTCTAACATGCGTTGCCCATTCACAAGTTGTCCGAACGACATCTCGTTCGGGACATTCGAAGTCACGATCAACTAAGCGTGACGCGTTCTAAGGCTTTGCGCGATCGCATCGCCTCGCCGACATACCCGTTCTATCCGTATATCTTGTAGTCTCGCTCGAACAATTTCTATAACATCCATACACCACTCAGGGTTCGAGCCACTCGACTAGTCGTCGACACTCACTCTTATCCTTCTTCGAAGCTATCACATACACCACTCGGGTTCAAGCCATTCTATAATTCATCAAGAGACCATTCGATTCCCACTCGATATGTTCAATCGTGCGTTCGCCCGTTCCTCAAAATCTAAATCAATCTTTCGTGCACGCCTAAGCGTGAACTCGATAGCGTTCCTATCGATATACACTCTAAGTGTAGCTTCGTTCCCGACCGAGCGGTACTTGATATCGCTCGCAACTCGATTGCACCAAAAAGTCGAGGTGTGCGACACGCGGACTAAGTTGTGCCCGCATAACCATCCCGTGTGGGCTATATTCAAGTTTACACGCTCACTTGCTAATGTCGACGTAGGACTATTTGGGCATGCACGCGACTTGCTAACTTAGCATGTGTTCTCTATCGAGTCATGTTTAACATCGTTCGGCACAAAGGCCTTCGCCTATCGATCCTGTTCAACTGAGTACTTGTACGAGCTTTTGAAAATATTAGACTTATTGTATGGAACATCCCAAGGCACAACGAGAGAGAGCGTACACTTCTTTTGTTTCCAACCGAGCTTTCAAAACTGAGAGAATCGAAATGAAGTCCAAGGACGTGAAGCCGTGCTCTGATACCAATCTGTCACGCCCCGCTCCCGCAAGAGCGATCGTCCTCGCTAAGGCGTGATGCCGCACGGGCCTAGGTTGCGCCCGTGCAAGGCTAATTCCAGAAACGGCCGATTTGAGCTAGGCCACAGAGTCGCACAGAGTGTCCCCATTTGCAGCAGAAAGTAAATGAACACAAGTTGAAACGAATTCAAACACTTTATTGATTTTCAAGAAGTTTACAAGCGGCGCTAGGCCGATATTACAAATCGCTCAAGCTCTCTCTCTCTGAAACATAAAAGGCGTGCCAAGTGGCTTACAAGATGGAATGATTCATGGCGATGTTCCGATACATTATGTCCTGTATAGGATGCTTTAGCTTCTTGCAACGTCCCAAGGCCCCGAAGTTTGCTTCGCGCCTTAACACGTTCGATGGAAGCTCCGCACCCGCCAGCGTCTCCTGCATCCTGCAAGCAGACTGTGGGGTTATCAGTACATTGTTATGCACTGGTGGGGAGGCTAGCTCGCCCACAATGCTATCATTACCAAGCACGTTCTATTTACTTTTGTGCACCGTCTATCATTCATTGTCTTTCTATCTTGCCTTAGGATCAGTTTCATGGCATATTTCATAGCCTATCTCGTGTTGCCGAATACAAGTGTCGCATGGAAATACATGCATGACTTACCCATACTTACCGTCCGGCCTTCCCTGTCTAAAGTAAACCAAGTTAGTCAACAATTCAATATGAACTTTCAATGTCAAGTGCGTGTCCCTGCCTCGGGTTCTAGCACGTCGTAAGCACGTTATCTAACTCACTTGCATGAATTTCTCATTATCATTTGGTGTGTTACATTTCAAGCATATTCATAAGACACTTCATTTAGTTAACTTAGACTACTTTGATTTCAATGCAAGAACTTGCACGTGGATTGCCACCAGCAAAGCCCACTTAATCTATATGCATCGGTCGCTGGCACCACAAGCCAATTTGGACATGTCTTCCCCTGTGGTAATTTCTCACCTATCATGGCGTGCGGCTTGGTACACCCTGATAGTCTTTTGAAATACCCGGCCTTACGTCCCCTGGTGGCCAAGCCCGCACTCAGGCCTGTACGTAAGCCATTTCCTTTGATTCCGTCCGGACCGGCAAGTCCTTCACACTTTGATCATGCCGCGGAATCCCTTTTTCTTCACGGCCACGGCATCGCCACCCCTCGCCCGTGCCGTTTGTCCACGACCATTTCGTATTAACTTGTCTTTTTAACTTAACGGCTGTCTCTGAGCCGTAGGCTAACCCTTAGCCTTAATGCGTTATCGACCAGGTTGGCGTCCGTGCAGCGCGGGTAGCGAGCCCCGTTGCACGTGCCCGTCATACCTGTCGCTAACCATTTCCATCCTTCTTATCTTTTATTCATTCTTTCTTTCACTTGTTCATTCATTCGTTGATTCATTCATTCACTTATTCGTTTACTCTTTCATTCATACATTACGCAACTCCTTGTGCAGGAGTCGCCTTGGCAACCCATCGGTCCCATAGCCTTTCAATGTTGCTATACTCTACTCGGAACGACTATATTGATAGTCTTTCCATTTCATTGTTGTAACCCATTCATTGTTTCATTGTTGAACGCAAGCTTGTGCCTTAGCACGAGCGTGGAGCGCGGTGCGAGAGTTCTCGTATTTTCCATATTCTTTTCCATATTCTATACAAACATACAAGATGGGATTATTCCCTTAGCTAGGTGCGTTGGGTCATTTATTAGCATGCGCGGTGTTATCGCCTAGCGACTTCAGTGATAGTGTCCGTATTGTTATGTGTCTAGGCTAAGCAAAGACGGGTTCATCGGAGCCACCCACCTTAGCGATGTTCGCGTCGGCCGAGCGATACTCCGAGCGCGCCTTTGAAAGTCTAAGTCTGGACTCATCTTGACGGGCCAATGTAAGCCTTGCATCGATTCTTCATCAGGTCGATGCCAACTCTTCGGGTCGACGGCTCGTTTTAGTCGTTGCACTTGCCGTTTGAATCAGCGTTCCGCTAGGGCGGAGCGGGTCATTACATGACTCGTGATATAACATGGATGGTCTGTCCTGTAACATAGTGTCACGTCTTCTGAATGGCGAACACCAAAGCGAGGCACTCCTTCTCTACGGTGGTGTATCTATGCTCAGGCCCTATCATCATTCGGCTGAGGTAGTAGATAGCTTGTTCATGCCCCGCATCATTGTTTTGTGCTAGTAGAGTGCCGAGGGAATGCTCCATCGCTTGCACATAAAGCAAAAACGGCTTTCCAGCAACCGGGGCCACCAGGACTGGAGGTTTCGACAGATATTCTTTAATATTGTCAAAGGCACGTTGGCACTCTTCATCCCATACGAAGGTGACGCCTTTTTTCATGAGGTGTGTAAATGGTTGACATCGTCCGGAGAGGTTAGAGATAAACCTCCTGATATAAGCTAGCTGTAGTGCCCCGTCCCGCTCAGTCAATCGGAAGAATCGAAACTTCGACGGCGTTAAGACTTAGCCTTGCAACGGCTGCTCGAAGACATCGCTCGGTCGAGGCGACCGCTCGCTCAGGTGGGTAGTTTCGGTGAACTTGCCTCATCGCCTTCACATAATAAATCGCATGTTTTCAACTTACACAAGTAGGCTTGATAATAAAAGAGACGAATCCACATAGCTAAAGGGAATAATCCCGACGGGTCGAATTGAGTTAGAATATGGAAAGGTCCAAAACGATCGTCTTAGAGTTGGTGCACGGCGTGCTTTGAAAATGACACTCAGTCCTTCGTCCCGTGGCTTGGGAGAAGGAAAAGTTGGTATTCGCCACAAGCTAAGAGTTAGCCAAATTCATAGGCGTCGTCCGCCCAAATGCTTCATAAAGCATGCACGGTCTCTTTGTCCAAGGCGTGGCATAGCCTCTGCTTGCCGACGGGTTAAGTTGTATTGCACGACTTGTGGCATAAGTCTAGGCACCTCAAATAACTTGGTTGTTTAAAGTCGAATGCGTGCACGGCACGTTCCCACGACGCAAGCCTTGACGCAGCCTTTGCTCGTCAAGTTGTTGCAAAGTAAGTTATGCAAGTTACGCCAAGCTATCAGGAGTAGTAGCTGGCACGGCCCTATGAGTTCTACGGCCGGGTATAACCACATAGTCTCACGATCGTAAGGCCTGTCATATAGAGTATGACTTGGGCGGTGGTGTCACATAGAGTTTCAAGTTGGTTTGAGACACGATGGCACGGATTTAGTGTTTTAAGGCACGGGCCACGGTTGAGTCATTGAGTTTGGAAAGTGTTTCGATAGTTGTTCTTGAGTGAGTGAAATGATAGGGCAAGAAAGAAAGAATGCTCGCGACTGGGTCGTCGAGGCAAGAAAGAAAGAATGCTCACGACTACGGGTCGTCGAGGCAATAAAGAAGAATGCTCGCGACTACGGGTCGTCGAGGCAAGGTCTCAGATGTGAGAAGTATTAAAATTAGCCCTGAAAGAGATGGTAACACTAGAAGTAGCTTTGACTGTGTGAGACGTCAGTTCGAGTCGAGTCGAGTCTTGCATGGTCATTGGACAACTTGTACAAGGTAAAATAAATCTGTTTCTCGAACGACGACCCCGGCGGCCCAGGGGAACCGTTGCGATGGAGACATTCGTAGCTGTGCTGGATGACTGCACGGGTTAGGCGGGGACTTGCAGCGGAGCTAGCTACTCGCGCTGGCAAGGAGCGTCCGTCTAATCAAAAGCTCAAAAGGAGTCCATTATAGGGCTGGGCCTAGTGACTAGTTCATATAGATGAGTCGGCATGGGCGGCGATCCGCGTGTATGCCTTTGGATTGAGTCGAGTATTGAGTGTAGTATATCAAGGAAGTTGAGTTGAATGTGTGTGTACAGTTGGAACACAAAAATGTTGGGCCTAAGATTTGGCTGCAACGTAGGCAACGTGCTTCGGCACGAGATGTGGCGTCGAGTCTTGAGTTGTCGGCATATATGTTGCATAAGTTGGTTGAGTTTTTTGAGTTTAAGTCAGAAAACCGCCGCAAGGCAAAGTTGGTTGAGTGACACAAACATTCACAAGTCTTGATTGTGTCAGTTGGTGATCAAAGTAGCAAGGGCCGCGAGGCGGCGATATGGTTTAGTCATCCTGAGTTGCGAGGCACGGCACGATGGATTCCTAGCACGATCACATAAAAATGGAGCCTCTTCGCGTAGTTGCGTCTCTGATTAAGTGTCGTAAGGCAAACACGACTTGATAGGGTAACGTCGATGTTGCAAGCACGGGATGGTCTTGAGACACAAAATAGGCAAGGCGTCGGTCCTAAAATAATCCTAAGGCAAGACTAGAAAAACAATTGATAAGAAGTGACTATGTTGCACAAAGTAAATCAAACGTGTTGGGTTTGTATGGGTGGGCGAGGAGCTCATTCCACCAGTACATTTGAGTACTGACACCCACATAGTTTTCATGTGCAGGCACAGGTAGAAGCTCGTGGCGCGGAGCTCGCTTGGATGCGTCGAGGCACGGAGTTCCTTGGCGATTCGAAGCGTGCAGCTGCATGGAGTAAAGATTTATACGGGACATAATGTATGGACGTCGCCTTCCGAAGCTTCCGCTGGCTCAAGACTTGTAATTGAGAGATGAGAGAGAGCTGAGTGACTTGTAATGTGAGAAGAGTGAGCTTGAGAGACTTGTAATCTTGGCCTTGCGCCCATTGTAACCTTCGTTTCAATATCAATAAAAGAGTGGTTTTGAAATGACTTGTGTTTTGCTTCAAATTCCGCTGCTAATATTCAATGTCTCTGCATGAGACTTCTGTGCGACGACCCGTCGCAGCCGCTGAAATCGGCCGTTATGGAACCCGCCTTGCACGAGCGCAATCTAGGCTCGTGCGACATCACGCCTTAGCGAGGACGATCGCTCCTACGGGAGCGGGGCGTGACACTAGCCTCCCCTGAAGGCCTCTGAGCTCACGGAGATTTCTCGGAGGACCCATCTTTATGATTGCCTTTGTTTTCTCAGGGTCTATATGGATACCCTGGGAGGTAATGACAAAACCCAAGAATTTTCCGCTGGATACGCCCAAGAAGGATTAGGTGGGATTCATCTTTAAATTGTGTGCTCGCATCAGGTCGAATACTGTCCTCAGATCGTGCAGATGATCTTTCTTAGAGCGGCTTTTGACGGTGATGTCGTCGACGTAACATTCCACTGTCTTACGCAGGTGGTCTCTGAAGATGACACTCATGGCTCGTTGATATGTGGTGCCGACATTATGTAAACCAAAGGGCATGACTGTGTAGCAGTATACGCCAATCGGCGTTCGAAATGGTGTATGCCTTTCATCGTCAGGAAACATCTTGATTTGGTTGTATCCTAAGAAGCCATCCATGAACGACATGCGCTCAAAGCCACATGTGTTGTTAATCATTATGTCCGTAATAGGAAGAGGGAACTCATCCTTAGGACATGCTTCGTTCAGATTCCGGAAGTCGATGCAAATTCGGATCTTCCCATTCTTTTTGAGGACCGGTACTATGTTGGCTACCCAGTCTGGATGTTGTTTCTCACGGATGAAGTCGCTGGCTATTAGTTTGTTGACCTCAACTTTGATAGAATTCATGATGTCCCGGCGGAACCATCGTTGTTGTTGCTTGACCGGCTTTGCGTCCGGACGAATGTTGAGCTTATGGAGTGCAACCTCGGGATTTAGCCCTGGCATGTCTTCATAGCTCCAAGCAAACACGTCAATATACTTTCTGACGAGTTGCAATAGCGACTCCCGCTCTTCGTCCGTCAGACTTTTGCTAACGAAGACTGGCTTTGAAGAGGATTCATCGCCGAGGTCAACTTGCATGACCTCATCTTCGGTAGGGGGATCTCTTTGTTCGAAACGCTTCTCCCATTGCGCATCTAGCTGTTGGACCCACGGCTCTAACTCGAGAAGTTCGGATATGTCTTCGTCTTCTTCGTAGGCGTCAGCAAATGCCATATTGACAGACCAAGCTTGCCTGAGTACGTCCCCGATGCTGACATCTGAATCGGAAGTGGGTGATCCGGTCGAATGAGAATACCATTCGCATTCCTCATCCGAGCTCTCGGGAGTTGTTGCGGGTGTAACATAGCCTAGACCATGTCTGGTCTTGCTGTAATAATCCTATGGTTTTCCAGCCGGGACCTGCAATTGCACAGGTGATCGCCGGCCAGTGCCGTGGTTCAAGCCTGGTGTAGTCTTCATATCATACCCCTGTTTTTGCATAAGGTATTTGGATCGGGAGCTATACAGATAAAGCGGCAGTCTTTCGGTGCTGGGCTCGAGATCGACTTCTTCTGGCCTGAAGGACTGTTGATCATTCTTTCGGCCGAAGATGATTGGATGATCCTCTCCCGCGACTAGGAAGCAAGCGCCTTCCACGGGAGTAAGTTGGTTCGTGGTATAGACATTTGTCACTTGTGTGTGTAAGTTGATGCCCATACCGTATTCCATAGCATATATTACACGGAGCTTGTTAAGCTCGAGGTAGTACGAAGATAACCCTTTATTAATAAAATAAGGTATCTTCTCTGGCGGTTTTATATCATCGGCAGAGGGAACATCAGTGTGCGCAGCCACATATTTGGCTAGCTCTAGCTCCTCTTCAGCCACCCCCTGCATTATTGAAGATTGGGAGGATGACCTGGGCAGCTTGATCATCAAGGGTTCCACTGGTAGTGCTGGACATGGGGTCGTTGGCTCACTAGCGGTCTTTGGCTTGGCTCACTAGCGGTCTTTGGCTCAATGCTGGGCTGTCGATTTATCCTGGGGAGACGAATGACCATCGGCTTAACAGAAGGATTTATCCCTTCTGATTGTTGTTGGCCGGCTCTTGGCAGTCTGATTGTCATTGGCTCCACAGTGGGTTTCGGCCCTTGGCTAGACCTTGGGAGTCGGATAACCATTTGCTCCTTTTGTGCAGTGAGCACCGGTAGACTGGTTACTTCTTTACGCAGAGTGGCTACAAGAGGTGCAGTTCTGCCTGGTTTGCGGGCCTGGAGATGGATCTTCAGAGGTTCTTCTGATCCCATTGTAGCCTCTGTTCGGTCTTGAGCATCCCCTTCAACCAGGTGCTTTTTCGATTTCTCGTACAAGCAGGCATCCGAATAGTAGGATTCAACCCCTTTGAAGGGATCGACGTCGGCGAATTCCGTTCTTACGAAGCCGTGTTTGTCGATATATTTGAAGCACTGGTGCAATGTGGAGGGCACGATCATATAATCGTGTATCCAAGGACGCCCAAGGAGAATGTTGTAGGACGTATCTGCGTTATGACGTTTTAAGTCACCTCCGACTGGAGGTCGCCAATTTGACATTTCAGGCGAATCTTTCCAATAGGATAGCTTCTCCCTGAATTGAAACCGCTGATGGCGGTGTTGGTAGGTGTTAGCCGATGCACAGGGATGTGCAGGAGGTGAAGCAGGCTCTTCAGAATGATGCTTATTGAAGAACTGGGATCAATGTGCATCCGATCTACTTTGATGTCGCCGATGTATCCAGTGTAATATAGAGGGCGATCGTGCAGGTTGGTCTTGATGAGCATATCCTGCAGAGTGAACACGATGTTGGGCATTGCACCTGTACAATTATTGTCCTGGAAATCCGCTGGCGAGTCTCCCCTGTAAGCTTGACCTGAGCCAAATAAGCGTCAGCATTCTGGAGTGCTTCACTCAGTGCGACGCGAATATCCTTGGAGAGCCTCAAGAGCTCATATAATGACAATTTTGCTGGTGTGTTGGCCAATTGTGCCAGGATGTCAAAATTGTAAGGCCTCTCCAGCCCCTGAGGTGCGTCTTTACGGAGCGACTTGTCGAAGCGGGTCTCCTTTGGCTTAGGCTTGTCGGCCGGCGGAGGCTGAGAAGGTCCTGGGGCATCGGCAGTGGCCGGCTGACGATCTTCAGCCGAGTTACCCGGTATGGGTTGAGATTGTGCACCGGACCGGGTAACGACAGCTGTTGCTTCTTCGGCTTCGGCTGAGATTGTGTTGCAAGACTTAGCCTTCCCGCCCTTCTTCTTGCCGGTGGAGGATGATGCTGACTGAGTTACTTCAGGCACCAAGTCCGGGTGGACCCACATGACCTCCCCTCGTGACGTGGTGAGGGGCACCAGCCCAGTCGTCTGGTCTCGGGGAGGTGGAAGATTAGTGACCTCCATTGTTGTCCGGGGGATGGATACTACGCCATCTTGAGTCCTCGTTGGAGGGAAGCTGCCGAATTGGACCGACACCGTATAGGCGGCCACGGTTACCTCCTCGAAATCAATGGATAGAGCCTTGGAATCGATGAGGTTCTGGATGTACCGTTTCAATTGGAAGCAGTCCTGAATAGCGTGGTGGACGTAACGGTGGAAGTGACAGTACTTCGGGCTCTCCATCTCTGCAGGTCGAGGTTCACGTCTCGGTGGAGGGAGCTGAATTCTATCCCCTTGTAAGAGCATGTCAAAGATGAGCTTGACATGGCTATCCTCGAAGGAGTAGGTCACTTGAGGCCACTGTTTCTCTACCTGCTTTGGTTCAAGCTTCTAGGCTGTATCGGCAGCCATAGCCTCTTTGCCTTTGGTGTCCCGGTTATTAGAGGAACTACCGCCGTTGTTGTTGTTGGTATTAGGGCGTTTGCCCTTATCCTCTCCATCCGAGATATGCAACCCCAGTTGACGAGCCTTCCTCAATTTTGCTTCTGCGTTAGTGGCGCTGATGATGAAGGCCTTCCAGTCTTTAAATTGATCTTCGTCCATCCAGAGGCTGTTTGTAGGGAGCAGCCTCTTTTGGCAAATCTCAATAAAAGAAGAGTCCGGGTTACCAGAGGGCAATTTCATCGCAGTTTGGCGAAACCGCTCGATGTAATTCCTTGTCAGTTCTTTTTCTCCTTGAACAACATCCATGAGGTTTGACATCGTCACATCTTGCCCCACCTCGTAGAACCTTTCCAAGAACATATGTTTGAAGCCGACAAAGGAATGGATGCAGTTATCCGGCAGGTTGCGGTACCAATCGAACGCGACCCCCTCCAATGCCTCGATGAATAATCGCGTGAGGATGGCGTCGTCATGCGGCAGATGGTCTGTTTTGACCTCGAAGTAGGTCATATACCGGCTCGCAGAGGTTTTCCCGTCATATGGATTGATATTGAATGGTTTGTATCGTAGGGGGAAGGGGACATCTCTCCATGCAACAGGATACGGCTGTCGTATCCTGAGGTCCTGAGAGAATTCTCGGGCGTGAAACATTGCACGGAGCTCCTGGACTTCTCTTCTCGCCTCCCTAGCTTCTTCTGCAGCAGTGGGAGCCGATATTCCGGGTGGATTGTTTTCCGGGGTTGGCGTGCTTGTGTTTGAGTCCGCATTGACGGCGGGACCCAAGCTTGTTTGACCAGGTGTCCTTGCTTGTAGAGCCGGTGGGGCAGCCTTGATCTCGTCCACTGACTTAACCAAGGTTTGGAGTATGGCCTCAAGAGTGTCGAGGCGCTGTCGATCACTGGGACCGTCTTGGTCGTTATCAGTCATGAATACCGTCCTCACATGAGGAGAAGTGGAAGGAACTGTAGAAGACGTGCCCTCCGAATCATACCCTCGCTTAGAGAAGTCGTCGGGGTATGTGGGAATGTTCTCCTCTGGTTCGGACTCGGAGGAGGTGCTACCCCCTGCATAGGAGGTTGCCTCGTCTTGGCACTTGTATGATGGGTAATAATATTGTATGTATGATGGGCTGTTGATTATAAAAGGAATCCATGTCCCGATACGTCGGGTTGATGATATCCTCTTAAAGAGCTTATAAGGATTGCCATGTAAACCCTGCAGGTGGATTATATCCGACATGACAAATAAAGTTGAGTGGTACTACTTAAGGATAAAAGATGTCGATCAATATAGTTGTCAGTAACTTAATCTGATCGACGGACATTCGATATCTTAACATGGGGAGCCAAACAAGCATATAATAGAAGGAGCCCACAATCATAATTTGGGATTAGGAAGGTAGTGCAACAATAGCTCATTAGTGGACCGAGCTATTGTTAATGGGCCTGGGTTGTGTGTTCTGGCTGAACACAGTACACCCAGATCCGTTAGGAGACCTAACCCTAATTTCTCCTCATGGTCCCTGCCGTAGCCTTATATATATCCTCTATTCTCTGGCCGCCAGATGATTATTAGAAATAAGAAGCTTTCTTTAAATTCGTGATCCACGTAAGGAGAGAAAGAAGGGGCTGCCAAGGAGAAGAAAAGGTTGGAAGATCGTCGTCCACACAACGTCCAACCCGAGGAAGGAATACGTGCAGAAGATCTTGAGTTCGTGACTGCTTGAGATTACTAGGAACTGTTGTCTTCTTTCCGCCGCAGGTATAATTCGTGAACCCTTGTTTTCGCCTATGAAGGGTTAGAACACGTTTATATCTGTTTAACTTTCTATCAATCAATACACACACCAAACTAGGGTCCTGGGAATTCCCAGTTCCATCAATTGGTATCAGAGCCACTTTGGATCTACATATTGATTGATACGTCCATATTGTCCAATAAAACTTGCTCTATGTAATAGTCGGTAGATGTAGATCTGTTCTAACTCGGTTTTGCAGGCATCTTAGATCCAACTATTATGGTCCAATGCATATTTTTGTTTGTGTTGTTTTAAACCACGGACATGTCGTGGATGTTGTTGTTATTCTGGATGTAATTAAAATTACGAGGGTTGATCTTGCTTATTATTTTAATTTTTCAATCTAGATTATGTGTGAACTCCCTCGTGAGGCATAGGATTGATGTAATTTTAATTATTTTTGATCAATCGTGATGGCGGTGGTGGCTGTTTCTGACGCCGGACGAGATGCTGGTTTTAAGCAGTCCAAAGATAGACGAACGATTTTCGATAAATGAATCGACAACCAAAAACCTTTAAAAAAAACTAAGATATGTGCAGCACCAGATTCTGGATTCGGATAGTTGAGGACGGAGCAGGAAAGATGACCATAATAGTTGGATATTTTTCTGTTGTTTGTTGTTATTTTGCTTTTTCTGATTATGCATGTTTATTATTATGTGGATGTTTTTTTTTGAAAAACTAAGCCTACATTAATAATGGACAACATGGACATAATATCAACTAGTAGAAAACCCTCATTGTTAAATAACTAAGTGGGAGAGAAAATTTATTTAGCATAAATCTTATGGTCTCTATTACTGGTTTGTAGGTGATGTAATTATACTTGCGTGTTGGCTTTAGTGCTTTCCTCCATATCGAATGAGTATAATTATGGATCACCAGTACAAACTTCCTTAGGGATAATTGTAGAAAGTTACCTAGTATGTGTACACTTCTCCATCTGAAGGAACTCATTACAAGGTAATGGACTTAGTATTAAGTAATGGTATACACTTGGATACAAATAATGATATCCTCCCCATCGGAGTCACTGCTATTATTTGTATGACCAGAGCAAAACCAATAGATTAATTTTATTTGTCATAAAGTTATGTTGACATGATAGTAAAATTAATAGGAAGTACCTACTTGAACAAAGTCGAATTTGTATACGTCCACACTATCGTGGCATGCTAAATTCATGATGTTCAAGGTGTTGGTGAATTTCTTATATTGTTTTGAGGGAATCAATATTTAATTAATTCAAAAAGTTTTTTGCCCGACATAATTTTTATTTATGTGATTCTCAGGATTTCAAAAATGGGTTCTTTCAGTCCACTTATGGTGATTTTTAAAGAAAACAAGCTTACTGGACCTAATTATATTAGCTGGAAACGTAATTTGGACATTGTCCTGACTGCTGAGGAGTACAAATATGTACTTGTTGAGGAATGCCCACCTAAGTTTGATGCTAACTCTGATGAAGAGGTCAAAGAGGCCTATAAGAAGTGGAAAAAGACAGATGAGATGGCGCGGTGTTACATTCTGGCATCTATGTCAAATGTACTGCAACATCAGCATCAGGCCATGGCCATAGCTTATGACATGATGTATAACCTCAAGGAACTCTTCGGACATCAGAGTAGAGCAACTATGCAGTTTGCTATGAAGTGTTTGATGAATACAAAAATGGCTGAGGGTACACCAGTAAGGGATCATGTTCTCAAGATAATGGGTTATCTGAATGAGATGGATATCCTGGGAGCTGAAATCGATGGAGAATCCCATGTCGATATCATTCTCGGGACTCTGCCTAAAAGTTTTGACATTTTCTGCCTTAATTATAACATGAACAAAAGGTTGTATAGTTTGGCAGAATTTGCAAAAGAGCTACATGATGCTGAATCCCTCTTTAGGCAGAGTGGTCATATTTTTGTTTCTGATAAGGCTTTTACTTCTAAGCCAAAAGGCGGTAAGAAGAAGAATAACATTCAGAAACTGGCAAACTCAGCAAAGAAGGGCATGGGACCTCAAGGCGTTGTGAAAAAGCCGAAAAACAAATGTTTCAAGTGCAAAGGGTCAGGACATTGGAAGACTGACTGTCCACTTCTCAAACATGGGAACAAAAAAGGTATATCTCATTTACTAGTAGTTGAAACATGTTTAGCGGTGTTATCTACCGGCACTTGATGTGTAGATACATGAGCCACTAATCATGTCTGCAATACATTGCAGGGGTTTCAGGAAACCAGGCGACTCAGTGATGGAGAGATATGCTTGTTCATGGGTGACGCTACAAAATTTGCGGTCGTTGTATTAGGAGATGTTATTTTTTGGTAGAAATAAGTCTTTGACATTGAGAGATTGTCTTTATGCACCTTCACTTAGAAGGAATTTAATTTCTGTTTCTATGTTAGTTGAGGATGGATATTCAGTTTATTTTAATGACAGTTTTGTTATTAGAAAGAATAAACATTTTATCTGTTCTGGTGCATTAGTTGATAATCTGTATGTCATTAATCCTATTTCGTCCACAATGCAACTTATGGAAATGAATAATATGTCATCTAACTTAAATAAGAGAAATGAACCTTCTTATATAAACCAAACATATCTTTGGCACATGCGATTGGGACATGTTAACCTAAGAAGGATTCAAAGACTAGTTGAAGATGGACCTTTGAGTTCATTAGAAGTGGAGGCACTACCAGTATGTGAATCCTGCTTGGAAGGTAAAATGACCAAAAGACCTTTTACGACAAAAGGGTATAGGGCCAAAGATGTGTTAGAATTGGTTCATTCTGATTTGTGTGGACCCATGACTATCCAAGATAGAGGTGGGTTTGAATATTTTGTCACATTTATTGACGATTATTCAAGGTATGGATACATTTATTTGATCCGTAAGTCTGAGTGCTTTGAGAAATTCAAAGAGTACAAGGTTGAAACGGAGAAACGTCATGAAAAATGTATCATGTCATTACGATCAGATCGTGGTGGCGAGTACCTCTGTCACTCCTCGTTCCCAGAATACGTATTTTTATACGTGTACTGCTTGAATGTATTTATTTAATATTTATCATGAATTTGTTCTGTATTTAAATTCTTTAATTTCACGCTAATTATTTTTGTTGTATTTTATTTTCTGCTTTAGCTTTGCTTCTGTGTTCGGCTTGGGTTGGTTTATTTTCGGATTTGGGTGGTTCAACATGAACCCGACGAACCTACCATCACCTCCATTTTCTCTCTCTTCATTACTTCTCATTCTCTTTTACTCTTCTTCTTACTCATAACTCTCTCCACCTACCAAGAGGTTTAGGCAAGTACATCTTGCTTCCACATGAGAACCTATTTTTATGGTTCAATTATCTTCCTCTCGTGATTCTAAGAGATTAGAACTTGACATTTTTGCATTTGAAAGTTTTATTTTTGTAGATCTAGAATTTGTCATTTTCGGATTTTGGGGGGAGGTTTTGATCTATCAAACTTTCTTATTTTCAAGTTTTGATCGCTCCAGGTTGTTGAGATTTGTGTTGAAACTCATATTGATCCGTGGAAGCCCCATTTTCAGCTTGGATTGAGGGATTCATGGAATTTAGAGTTCTGGAAGTTCTCTACGCCCACGTTCATACGTGCCCGCGTAATATCTAGCCTTACGCCCATGTTCATACGTGCCAGCGTAATATCGAGCTCTACGCCCACGATCATTCGTGTCAGCGTGAATCTGGATTACGTAAGTCTACTTTGGCTTGGCGTATTTCCTTTACGCGTATAGATTCATGCGTAAACTTTGACTCTTTACGCATACAAGATTCATGCGTAAAATTTTAGTTCTTTTTTTTATGCGTACAAGTTCAAGCGTAACGTTATTTTCTTTACGCGTAATGAATTCCCTTTCTACGCGTACTCCTTTACGCGTAATGATATTGTTCTACGCGTACAAGTTTACGCGCGTACAATGTTTCACGCGTAATGTTATTCTTTACGCGTGCAAAGTTTCACGAGTAACTTTACGTGTATTCATTCACGCGTAACTCTATTCTTTACGCGTACCCCTCTGGTTTGGCGTAAGACGAGTTTTTACGCGCAACTTTATTCCTTTATTGAGCGTACTCCTTTACGCGTTAGCTTTATTCCTTCACGCGTAATCTTCCCTCACGCGTAAATCTCCTTTACGCGTATTTCATCGGGCGTACTCTTCTGGCTTGACGTATTTTTATTGAACGTACTCCTTGGGGTTTCAGGGGCATCTCTTATTTATCCTTACGCCTTTTTGCATGAACTCGATAAAATCATGATATGTTAATATTTTAATACATATTGTTGTGTGGAATGTGCCATGTGTCTCGATTGGTTTATGGATGCCCAGAATAACTGGAACTTAACCCTGAGAGTTATAGACTCGACCATATTAAATACCAGTTTGACTGTCATGCCTTGGCACGAATTGACATTGATTGTTACCTTGACTGAATGATTGATCATACGTTTCTAGTTGGAACTAAAGAGACTGGCTAGTCGTCTTATTGAAATTGAATGAGACACGTTCATATTAACATGAACTATTGCAATCGACTTGCCGATCCCGAACATTGGCATATGGACACGTGCAGACTTCAACTGATTTTCTACAAAAGCAGCATGTGTACTTTACAGTCAAGGCATGATTGTCCCGTGGCTAGGTCTGATTGTTGCATTACGCTATGTAAGACCTATAACCTAACCACACGGGCATCGTTGTAGAGTTGTGCATATCGTACTTTGTACGAAAGTACTCATTCTGAATGACCATGATCCACGGCATGGAATTTCAATCAACATAGAGACTATTAAGTTAAATAAAATAACGATTGCATGGAGAGAGAATGGATTTTCGAGTTCTTACATGGCAGCCATCCCGGGGCAATTGGTGTCCCGACATGCCGGCTGGTTCCCACAGATACTGCAAATCTGCCACACGGGCAGGGAGCGGTATCTGCTTATATTATTTATTGTATATTGATGACGGGCGTCCCGCTGGGACTCGTCTAATTCATGATTGGCGCAATTGATTATTGGATAGACTAGCATTGCTTGTACATAGTAAGAACTGAGGAATCCTGATTGCATATTTCCAAGACAATTTGGAACTTACGGTAGCAAGCCGTAGTAGTTGCATGGCCGTTTAAATTTATTTGTTTGTGTACTGTACCTACTCTGTTAGCCACTGAGATGATCAGAATGTCAGGACATGACGGGTCAACTTCTGTCCTTGTTTGGTTGGGAAGTTGGTTTGAAGTGTCGGGATGTTGTGTGAATTCCAGTAGCAAGCAGAGACTTATTATTATATTCTTAACTCTTATCATTGGTTTTAATTTTCATGTCGTGCTTCCTTGTGGTACTTGCTATTAGAGGTCTAACCTCTCTGGTTTTGCATGGCCAGATTTGGAGCCAGTTTCTGAGGACTCAGCTTACTTCTACCTCCAAGATGGTCAATACTAGAGGGATGATCGCAGGAGGACACGAGTGGGTTTCTTGCTTCCCCGCTCGTTTTGCTACTTTACATTTTGCCACTTGGCACCGACATGTTAGTCGGATTGTCTTGTACTTACATTTACATAATTGTAACTAAGTCAGACTGCAGCTGATAACAATTGTGTATACCTTGCTATATCATCTGGCTATGTTTTGTAAAGCCAGATCTCAAGAACATTTTGACTGAGCGTTTGGGACGCCTTACTGCTTTATCTTAGATGTTCTCTATTATTGCTTCTTGTTTGAATGATTGAGACAATAGATGTTGAGTGACCATAGTGAGACTTTCATGTAGTATGCACCCCCTCGTCTTTTAGACAACATTGATCGTATTATACGATATTCATCTACCCGTAATACGTAGCTGGCTGAGTCATTCCCCCGCTCTCCGGTATTCTGGTTCTGGGGCGTGACAAGGTTTTAGTGGTGGCCCATGCAGGTCTGATTTCAAACTTGTGGGGTGTTTAATTTATAGGATGTCTCAATCACACATGTTTCTCCTTGATCTCATGATTCGTTACTCTCGACTCGAGCTTGACATTCCGGTATCCTTTGACTTCATTGATCTTTCCTGTCCGATCGTTTGATTGTTCTCTTGTCCATTTTCTTAGGGGCACCTCGTCTGTCACGCCCCGATTCCGTAGAATCGATAGTCGTCCTCCGGGCGTGATGTCGTGCGAACCTAAGTTGCGATCGCACAAGGCATAGTCATAAGGTTATCCGAAACACAACGTCAAGTTAGAGTACGCAGAAAAATTGATTGACACAATTGAAATAGAAGTAGACTTTTCATTGATAATAAAACTTCATTTACATTGACTTCATTACATTTATTGCCGCGCGGGCTACAACATGACTCGACTTACAAAACGAACGTCGATGAGATAGTCGTTCCATACATTACATCCCTTTTACAAGCAAAATAGTTACACTTTTCACCTGCGATCGAGGGAAGCCGAGCCGCCATTGGTCTTCCTTTGTATTGAATGCGAAGTCTTCAAAAGGAATTCAGAAACAAGCCTTCTCACGGACGAGGCTTCAAAAGTGTCCACGCCGCCTTGAGATTTTAAGCGGCACGCCCTTTGTAGTTTGGGGTACCTGCGTGGAGAGCGAGGATCAGTACATTACACTTTGTACTGGTGCGTGGCTATTTAAGTTCCAAGCTCTCATTTGGTTGAAGAGTTTATATGACTTAGAGTATGAATGTTTCTAACCATCCTAATGAATTTCAAACAAGCATATGACAAGCATAATGAAATTTACGTTGAACTTACCCGCGGCGGACCGCGCCGCGCCTTATGAAACTTACCATGTTCTTCCCTGTCAATTGTTATCATTTTCATACCAAGTGCAATATTTTGTGTGGTTGGTCACTGGCTCCCAGAACCATCGTTGACTCCTCTAGCTTTTGTTAGACGGGGTCCTTTCAGCGTGAGTAGCGAGCCCCGCTGCAAGTCCTCGCCTAACCCGTGCCCAGCACAGCTAATTATTTGTTTCCCTTTGCCCGCAACGGTCCCGTGGCCTCGGGTTGCCGTGCGGGGAAACGCTCACCTTGTCGACAAGTTGTCCATGACCGTGCAAAGACTTGTTTTTAGTTGTTAAGACATAGCCTGCCTTTTCTTTTGAGAACTTGCTCATTCATTCGTGTTCGTGCACTTGCATTTATCTTTTCATTCGCAACAACACTATCGACTTTGCCTAAGAAGGGGGTCGAGAAGAGAAGGGTCAGCCACTCACCTTGAGTTTACTTCGGCGAGAGAACTTGTTGGTCGCGCTAGACGTCGCCTACGCGATTACCTGAAATCGCACAAGCAACCGATTAGAGCACTGCATTATTCAAGGAGTTCGATAGGAAATGCGAGTTCGAAATGCAAGCCATGAAAACCATCGAAAACATTCACGAAAACGCATTCAGAAAACAAAGCCAAAACCAGCGCAAGCGGCGTGAAAAGCAGAGCAACGGGAGGTCTCTCCCGACTCAGCTGCAGAGTCAATCCTCGAGGCGCAACCCGCTGAATATGGGACTTGGTTCCGAAGGAGACATTCCATAACGAGGAATGGATCTTAATTCAACCGTTCCCGTTCGATCGACTCGGTCGATCCCGACCTATCGGTCCCGACCGAATCGATAGCGACAGTGTTCCTTTCTCGCGCACCCCGTGGACAAGTACGGGGCACGATGTAGGGACGGGGCACTACACCATAACCAACTAAGAAAAAGTTTCGTCCTCGAAACTTAAAATAGAACCTACCTCTACGAGAACAATGAAGGGAACTTTTTCTTCATTTCTGACTCAAGCTCCCACGTCGACTCTTCGACCGAGTGGTTCCTCCAGAGGACGCGGACGAGGGGAATAGCACGGTTGCGTAGAAGTTTATCCTTGCGCTCCAAGATTTGCACCGGCTCTTCGACATATGACAAGTCCGCCTTCAGGTCCAGCTTATCCAGATCCACAACATGGCTCAGATCATGCATGTACTTCCGCAATTGCGATACGTGGAAGACGTCATGTACCTCTGACAACGCAGGCGGCAAGGCGATTTGGTAAGCTACCGGGGCGACTCGCTTCAATATTTCGAACGGGCCAACAAATCTTGGGCTCAATTTCCCCTTCGCACCGAACCTGGAAACTCCCCGCATGGGCATGACTTTCAAGAATACATGGTCGCCTTCCGAGAACTCGAGGGGGCGTCGGTGCTTGTCGGCATAGCTTTTCTGCCGGCTTTGTGCTATCTTCAATCTCTCTCGTATTAACTTGACCTTCAGCACGGTCTGCTCCACCAGCTCCGGACCAAGTATCTGCCGTTCCCCGACTTCATCCCAGCAAATGGGCGATCTGCACTTCCGGCCGTACAAAGCTTCATACGACGCCATTTGGATGTTGGACTGATAGCCGTTGTTGTATGCAAACTCGGTCAGCGGTAGATGGACGTCCCAACTTGACTTCAAGTCGATCGCACAGAGTCGTAACATGTCTTCGAGAATTTGGTTCACCCGTTCTGTTTGGCCGTCAGTCTGAGGATGATAAGCTGAGCTGAACTTCAACTTGGTCCCCAGTGCTGAATGAAGACTACTCCAGAAGCGCGCTACGAACCGTCCATCCCGATCAGAGACGATAGAAACTGGGACCCCGTGCAGCCGAACTATTTCATCAAGGTATATCTGAGCAAGGCGGTCGACGCTCCAAGTAACTTTGGTGGCGATAAAGTGCGCTGACTTGGTTAGTCGATCGACGATGACCCAGACGGCGTCGTTTCCCCGCGGCGTCCTCGGCAAGCCAACAACGAAGTCCATAGTGATGTGATCCCATTTCCACTCTGGAATGGCGAGGTTCTGCATCTCCCCGCCCGGTCGCTGGTGCTCGGCTTTGACTTGCTGACTGGCCATACATTTTGACACAAAGAACGCTACGTCCCTCTTCATGCCGTGCCACCAAAAGACAACGCGGAGGTCCTTATACATCTTGGTGCTGCCAGGATGCAAGGAATATTTTGCATAATGCGCCTCCGACATTATCTCCTTTCTAAGTTCTGCGTCGTCCGGTACGCATAGCCGTCCCTTCACGCGCAACACTCCCGACTCGTCCTCTGCAAAGTCGGACGCTTTCCCTGTCGATATCAGCTTCCGCATCTTCTCCAGGTAGGGGTCGTCCTTCTGTGCAGACTTGATCCTCTCCAGTAGGCTCGGTTCCACCCGCAGTTGTGCCAGTTTTACGTCTCTGAAACGAACTCGGAGCTCGATGCCCATTCCTTCCAAGTCACGCAGCAGTCGATCGTTGATACATAACGAAGCTAAGTACTTCCGGCTCAGCGCATCCGCTATCACATTTCCCTTTCCCGGCGTGTAGTCGATTGATAAGTCATAGTATTTGATTAGTTCGAGCCATCGCCTCTGCCGCAAATTCAGTTCTTTCTGGGTGAAGAGATACTTGAGGCTTTTGTGGTCCGTATAAATCCTGCACGCCACGCCATAGAGATAGTGACGCTACAGCTTCAACGCGAACACAATTGCCGCTAGTTCTAGGTCGTGCGTGGGGTAGTTCTTCTCGTGCGGCTTCAACTGCCGGGAAGCAAAAGATATCACCTTATCCCGCTGCATGAGCACACACCCCAAGCCCTGGCCAGAAGCATCGCTGAAGATTTGAAATCCCTCCGTCCCTTCAGGAAGAGCAAGTATCGGGGCCGAAACGAGCCGTTGTTTGAGCTCCTGGAAGGAAGCTTCACAGTCGTCTGACCACTTGAATGCGACTCCTTTCTGGGTGAGGCGAGTCAACGGCGATGCGATCTTCGCAAAGTCCTTCACGAAGCGTCGGTAGTATCCCGCCAAGCCTAGGAAGCTTCGAATTTCGCTAACTGATGCGGGACGTTTCCAATCAGCAACTGCCTCGACTTTCTTCGGATCAACTGCGATGCCCGCGGCGGAGATGATGTGCCCAAGGAATGAGATGCTGTTCAGCCAGAACTCACACTTGCTCATCTTCGCGTACAACTGATTCTCTCGAAGGGTTTGGAGTACCGTCCGCAGATGCTCTGCATGTTGCGCTCGATCCTTCGAGTAGACGAGGATGTCGTCGATGAAGACTACTACGAATTTGTCAACGAACGGACGGAACACCCGATTTATTAGATCCATGAAGACGGCAGGGGCGTTTGTCAGACCGAACGGCATTACCAAGAACTCGTAGTGGCCGTAACGAGTGCGGAAGGCGGACTTCGGCACGTCATCTGGCTTGACCTTGAGTTGGTGATAACCCGATCGCAGATCAATCTTCGAAAACACCGTTGCACCTTGGAGCTGGTCGAACAAGTCGTCGATGCGGGGCAGGGGTATTTGTTCCGGACGGTGGCTTTATTCAATTCCCGATAGTCGATGCAGAGCCGCATCGATCCATCCTTCTTCTTCACGAATAGCACGGACGCACCCCACGGCGAGACACTCGGACGGATAAACCCTCTATCGAGTAATTCTTGTAGTTGTGCCTTTAGTTCCTTCAGTTCTGCAGGGGCCATTCTGTACGGAGCCTTCGAGATCGGCCGGGTGTCGGGGAATGTGTCGATGGTGAACTCTATTTCTCGATCGGGCGGCATGCCGGGTAGCTCGTCCGGGAACACGTCTGGGAATTCTGCCACAACGTCGGTCTGACCCGCGTTTGCACCATCCTGTCGCATGTCTCGAACGGAAGCTAGATAGCCTTCGCACCCAGAATGCAGCATCCGTCGAGCAGATATTGCGGAGATCACCATGCAGGTCGGCGACGCCTCACCACACGAGTAGCAGAATTCAGGCACTCCAGGTATGCGGAATGTGACATTCTTTTCAGCGCAGTCTATGGTTGCGTTGCACGGCCCGAGCCAATCCATTCCCAGAATGATGTCAAAGTCCTTCATGTCTAGAACTATCACATCCAGACCGATCTTTTGACCGCCGATACAGATAATCCCGCCGGCGCAAGCTAAGTTTGTAAGAATTGGTGTGCCCGAAGGTGTGCTTACGCTAAGGTCGAGATCTAATGATATTACAGGAAATTTGTGCTCGACGGCAAAGTCTGCCGATATAAAACTATGCGAAGCGCCTGAATCAAATAACACACGAGCAGGCACATTATTGAATTTTAGTATACCTGACACTACTGTATCTGATGCCAGCGCTTCGTCTCGAGTCATGGCGTAGACGCGGCCCTGAGTGTTGGGGCGACGGTCTCGGCCATTTTGCGGTGCGGGTTGAGTGGGCGGAGGAGGCCGAGGCGCCCGTCCTCGATTCTCTTGACGGTGTTGTTGTGGCGGGGCGTTACGAGTCTGACGAAAGCTTGGACAGTTTGGAGCCGTGTGACCCCTCTGTCCGCAAGCGAAACATTCAACATTGCGGAAAAAGCAGTGGCTTTCACGGTGTCCAAGTCGCCCGCAATTGGTGCACTTAGGTATTGTCTTCTCACCCTTGTAGCCGCCGTTATTTGGACGCTTTGACGCGTCGTTGTTGCCTCCCGTATATCTAGGACGTTTGTGATTGGAGTGGCGCACAACGTCGTCAGCACCGAAAGGATGCAGGTTCTCAAGGCGGAGAGCGTGATTCAGAGCCTCGCCCACGGTCTTGTACTCCGGGACCCCGACATGCGCACCGATAGAGTGTCGCAGCCCACTTCGAACCGTCGCACACGGCACTCTTCAGAAGGCAGAAATTGACCAGCAAACTTAGACTTGTTGAATTCTGCGGCATACTGTTCCACTGTCCGGCTCCCTTGCTTCAACTGTATGAATTCATTCTCCTTCGCTTGACGAACGGCTGACGGAAGGTACTGGACTTCAAAAGCTTTGCGGAACGTGGCCCAAGAGATCGGCGCGGTGTTGTTGTCCGGTCGAAACGCTCGCTTGCGCACGGTCCACTAGTCGTGCGCGTTCAACCGTAGTTGAATTTGTGCACAGGCGACTTGCTTCGATTCTTCAATGCCGAGAAGCTCGAAGTGATCTTCCAGCTCTTCCAACCAGTCGATTGCCATGGAAGGGCCCTCGGTACCGCTGAAGGAAGTGCGGCACGCCTTCTTGAATTCGGACACTTCAAAGTTGTACTTTTTCGGTGCCGCTGGTTGACGCTCGGGATCCTCCGTGTCGACTTCAATGGGTTGGATCGCCGGCACGGTGGCAGCAGGTGCGGTGACGGTAGGCGCAGTCGCAGAATTTCCGTTGGCCGCCATTGTCTGGATGATCTGCTGCAGGGTATCCAACTGCTTTTGTTGAAGTTTGGCATGTGCGTCGAAACGAGCTTCGAAGCGAGCTTCGAACTGGGCCTGTCGTTCCTCCGTCTGTTGATGTCGGTTCTCGGACTGGTTCCGCTGCGCCTCCATCATACGCAACATCCTTTTGATGGTATCGTTAGAAGGTCCGGCCCACGAACGATGCGAACTACTAGAGCCGCTAGAAGCGCTCTGTTCTTGCTCGGCCGTGGGTTCCGTCACTTCTGCGATACGAAGGCAAACGCATCAGTCACAAATTATTACGGACTCATTGTATGGAACAACTTATCTCATCGATGCGAGGTCAAAGGATGTAAAGCCGTGCTCTGATACCATTATGTCACGTCCCGATTCCGTAGAATCGATAGTCGTCCCCCGGACGTGATGTCGTACGAACCTAAGTTGCGATCGCACAAGGCATAGTCATAAGGTTATCCGAAACACAACGTCAAGTTAGAGTACGCAGAAAAATTGATTGACACAATTGAAATAGAAGTAGACTTTTCATTGATAATAAAACTTCATTTACATTGACTTCATTACATTCATTGCCGCGCGGGCTACAACATGACTCGACTTACAAAACGAACGCCGATGAGATAGTCGTTCCATACATTACATCCCTTTTACAAGCAAAATAGTTACACTTTCCACCTGCGATCGAGGGAAGCCGAGCCGCCATTGGTCTTCCTTTGTACTGAATGCGAAGTCTTCAAAAGGAATTCAGAAACAAGCCTTCTCACAGACGAGGCTTCAAAAGTGTCCACGCCGCCTTGAGATTTTAAGCGGCACGCCCTTCGTAGTTTGGGGTACCTGCGTGGAGAGCAAGGATCAGTACATTACACTTTGTATTGGTGCGTGGCTATTTAAGTTCCAAGCTCTCATTTGGTTGAAAAGTTTATATGACTTAGAGTATGAATGTTTCTAACCATCCTAATGAATTTCAAACAAGCATATGACAAGCATAATGAAATTTACGTTGAACTTACCCACGGCGGACCGCGCCGCGCCTTATGAAACTTACCATGTTCTTCCCTGTCAATTGTTATCATTTTCATACCAAGTGCAATATTTCGTGTGGTTGGTCACTGGCTCCCAGAACCATCGTGGACTCCTCTAGCTTTTGTTAGACGGGGTCCTTTCAGCGTGAGTAGCGAGCCCCGCTGCAAGTCCTCGCCTAACCCGTGCCCAGCACAGCTAATTATTTGTTTCCCTTTGCCCGCAACGGTCCCGTGGCCTCGGGTTGCCGTGCGGGGAAACGCTCACCTTGTCGACAAGTTGTCCATGACCGTGCAAAGACTTGTTTTTAGTTGTTAAGACATAGCCTACCTTTTCTTTTGAGAACTTGCTCATTCATTCGTGTTCGTGCACTTGCATTTATCTTTTCATTCGCAACAACACTATCGACTTTGCCTAAGAAGGGGGTCGAGAAGAGAAGGGTCAGCCACTCACCTTGAGTTTACTTCGGCGAGAGAACTTGTTGGTCGCGCTAGACGTCGCCTACGCGATTACCTGAAATCGCACAAGCAACCGATTAGAACACTGCATTATTCAAGGAGTTCGATAGGAAATGCGAGTTCGAAATGCAAGCCATGAAAACCATCGAAAACATTCACGAAAACGCATTCGGAAAACAAAGCCAAAACCAACGCAAGCGGCGTGAAAAGCAGAGCAACGGGAGGTCTCTCCCGACTCAGCCGCAGAGTCAATCCTCGAGGCGCAACCCGCTGAATATAGGACTTGGTTCCGAAGAAGACATTCCATAACGAGGAATGGATCTTAATTCAACCATTCCCGTTCGATCGACTCGGTCGATCCCGACCTATCGGTCCCGACCGAATCGATAGCAACAGTGTTCCTTTCTCGCGCACCCCGTGGACAAGTACGGGGCACGATGTAGGGACGTGGCACTACATCGTCCGCATCTGTCAGAGCTGGACAGCAACAACAAGGACAACAAGGGCAGCATGAACAACATGACCATGTTGGTCAGCAACAAGGGCCGGTGCTACCTCAAGAGACCATCCAAGAAGAGGTGATAGTGGAACCAACAGCTGGATCGCAGTATCCGGAGGTTCCAACACCACCAATAGTTCCACCTACCCCTGTGGAAGTAGACACACCAGCCCTTCTGGAGATCATGAGAGGGATGATGGCTACGCAGCAACATCAGATGTTGGCCCAGCAACACATGCACACTCAGCTACAAGAGCAGAATGTGTTGCTCAACCAAGGATTGCAAACGGCTTTGGAAAGAGGGGTGAGGACCGATTCAGGAGTATCAACCAGATTTTGCAAGTACAACCCCCGTCATTTCGAAGGCACGGAGGATGCCATTTCAGCAGATGCATGGCTTAAAGATATTGAGGCTATTCTGACAGCGGCTAAGGTACCGGCAGAAGAACGTGTGGATCAAGTGAAGTTGTTACTTCAGGACCTCGCACGTGATTGGTGGGAATCAGAAGAAGTCGGCATCAGACGTCCTATAGCTTGGGATGATTTTACTGCGAGATTCAAGACGAAGTACTATAGAGTTGTGGCACAGTTTGAGCTACAACAGAAGTTTATCAACTTCAAGCAGGCCGGCAAAACAGTGGATGCTTATGCAGCAGAGTTCTGCAGATTGAGTAGGTTTGCCCCAGAGATGGTAGCAACAGAGAGCCAGAGGGCTATGAGATTTCAGCAAGGGTTCCATCTTGAACTCTTGTAATTGATAGAGGGGCACAACTACCAGACCTTTGATAAGGTGCTGACGGCAACCCGAAGGCATGAGATCACAATCCAGAGGATCACATCAAGGACTGGAGGTCAGAAGAGATCTCACAATCAGATTGAAGGAGGAGGGGGAGTAGCGCCCCGAATAACAACACCATCTTCTGGCATTCGCATTCACGATGTGGCGATGCGAGGGCCAGCACCACCAGTCAGGCAGCAGCAGCAGCAGCAGAGGAAGAATCAGCAACCCCCAGCGGGATGCACCTATTGTGGAAAGACAGGGCACACTAGAGGTGTGTGTCGGGCATTGAACGAACATTGTTTGATATGTGGAAGTCCAGATCATCGGGTTTCCACCTGTCCTATGAATTCGAGGTCAGGAGGACCAGTACAACAATTTCCTGCTCTGCCAGCACCAGGGGCAGGACAATATCAAGGACCAGCGGCAGCAGTTAGACCGTTGGCACAACGCCCAATGATGCCACAGGCTCAGATGTTTCGGCAGCAGGGACCGCCGATTCAGCAGCAACAACAAAGACCACCCCAGCATCACCAAGGCAGGGGCCAGCAGCAACACTAGGCTAGGCCGCAGCATGGGAACCAACAAGGAGGCCGATGACAGGCATTCATTATGTCCTTGGAAGAGGCATTGGCATCGGGAGATGTTGTGGCAGGTAACATTCTCGTCGTCTCATATCCCGCTGTAGCATTGTTTGATTCGGGAGCATCACATTCATTTATATCTGCACAATTTGCGACACGACTAGAAATGGAATTCGAGGCTTTGCCAGGGAGGTTGAATATACTCACTGGTAATGGGCTCGTAGGAGTTAGTAGGGTTATTCTAGCGTGTAGAGTTGTAGTTTGCGGGCGTTCCTTACCCGCCAGGTTGATAGAATTTCTTGTTGGAAATTTCGACGTTATCTTAGGCATGGACTGGCTGAAAGACAATCATGCGACAATAGATTGTCGTAGAGGGAGTATATCTTTTAATATTCCAGGCATGAATCGGTTCACCTTAGTCAGATCAGTGACAACTCAACAAGGAGTTGTGACGGCAATAGAAGTTCAAGTTCCGAAGGTAGTGGAAGAGTTTCTAGATGTATTTCCCGAAGAACTTTCAGGTCTACCACCGGTTAGGGATATTGAGTTCAGTATAGAATTGGCACCTGGAACTAAACCGATATCAGATCGAGTTTATAGAATGGTGGATTCAGAGCAGGCCAAGGTATATCAGCACATAGAGGAATTGAAGGAGAAGAAGTTCATTCGAGTTAGCGAATCACCATGGGCAGCACCAGTGGTACTTGTAGGGAAGAAGGATAGGTCATCAAGATTGTGCATTGACTACAGAAAGCTCAACGCGACAACAGTAAAGAACAAGTACCCACTACCAAGGATAGACGACTTGTTTGATCAGTTGAGCAGAGCAAGGATTTTCTCCAAGATAGATCTTCGATCCGGGTATCATCAAGTGAGTGTTCGAAAAGAGGATATTCCCAAGACGGCATTCAGGTCCAAGTACGGGCACTACGAATTCTTAGTAATGCCGTTTGGTTTGACCAATGCTCCAGCAATATTTATGGATTTGATGAACCGCATCTTTATGCCGTACTTAGACCAATTTGTCGTTGTATTTCTTGACGACATTCTCGTATACTCAGCTAGTGAAGAAGAGCGTGAAGTTCACCTCAGGAAAGTGTTACAGGTTCTGAGAGAGAACCAGTTGTACGCCAAGCTCAGCAAGTGTGAGTTTTGGATGGATCACATTTCATTTTTGGGGCACATCATATCAGGGGCTGGAGTAGCAGTGGATCCCAAGAAGGTAGAAGCAGTAGAGAGTTGGTCAGTACCTAAGACCGTAGCAGATGTGCGCAGTTTATTGGGATTGGCATGATATTACAGAAGGTTTGTATCAGACTTTGCAAGACTCTCAGCACCCATGACCCGCTTGACACGAAAGGATGTGCCATTTGTCTGGTTGGCAGAGTGTCAGGCATCATTTGAGAATTTGAAGCAAAAGTTGATCACATCACCTATTCTTACATTACCGGTTGGACTCGGAGGTTTCACTGTATATTGTGATGTGTCAGGGAAATGACTTGGGTGCGTCCTCATGCAACATGGAAAGGTGATAGCGTATGCATCTAGGCAACTTCGAGACCACGAGAAGAATTATCCAACTCATGACTTGGAGTTGGCAGCAGTGGTATTTGCTTTGAAGCTATGGAGGCATTACTTGTACGGTGATCGGGTGGACATGTACACAGACCATAAGAGTCTGAAGTACATTTTTACTCAGAAGGAACTGAACATGAGACATAGAAGATGGTTAGAATTGATAAAAGATTACGACGTAGAGCTTCAGTACCATCCAGGCAAGGCTAATGTGGTAGCAGACGCTCTTAGCAGGAGACGCGACGTATTTATGTTGACATCACAAAAACATATCTTAGAAGATCTTCAAGAGATGGGCATCAAGGTTATACTTCCTAGTGATACAGGAATTCTGGCAAGTCTACGAGTTAAATCCGACTTGGTAGATATCATGCCATACAGGGCACTTGTTATGGTCTGCCCATAAACAAGAAGCTGTTCATGGCTCTTGTCGAGATGTACAACCGTTGCAAGGGGACCTTTTTCACACCTGGAGGGGAAATAAGACTCGCTCTCCATGAGATGCATGAAGTCTCCAAGCTGCCCTGGGGAGATGAAGTTTTTGAGGCGTATACCCCTACCAATGAAGAATTTGAGGAATTGGAGCGGCAGTTTCCGGGTTTTGTAGCTGTTTGCCTTGAATTGCTATGTCATCATAGCACGTGCCAACAAATGTCGGAGAAGAAGAATGATAGCTCAGAAGGGAACCTTCCTCGCACCAAGACCTGGCTCAGCTACCTGTTTGAACTAGGTGCCTCAGGCCGGTTTTCCCTTCGGAGTCCTCGAACCCGGGAGGAGGTGTACAATCAGGTGTTGAATGCCAAGAGGGTTAAAACTACGGGTGATAGATTCGGGAGCCAATCTGACACCTTTAGTTACTTTTATCAAGATACCCAGAGGATGTCTGATAAGGCCTTCCTGGCGGAATTTCTGATGCTGTGGCTGCGGAATTGTGTAGTTTCGGGGGGGGGGGGGGGGTCTGGTGCTATTGAGAGAATCAGCCGTAACCTGATCCTTCCTACTGTGAAGCTAGTCTTTGGAGGCAGGCTAGCTCTACTCTCCGCCATGGTACGCAGCATTTATCGTGGCCTCCGTGCTTTCTCGTCCAAAGTCATTGCTCGCGATACGTTGAAGGATTTTGAACGAATCGAGCTGCCCTATCATTATTTGATGGGGTGACTGTTAATGCATTGCCCGTCTTTGATGAGGCCTGGCCCAGAGGGTGACGTGACCGCTGATGATGCTTCCTCTACCAGTACCGCCGTATGCCCTGGGAGTACACTACCATGCCAGCCTGTCGGATGGCGCTGGCGCGAGTAGACAGATATTCCTTCTTCGTGTCTGTTCCTCCTTTTACCGATGAAGAAGTAAGAGGCATACATCTTGACGGTACTGCGTCTCCCCATTTTTTGTCCGAGCTCCGCTGGTTGCAGAACATCCGTCCTGCACATCTGGTGTATCGTAATCGTAACTCCGTCTTTTTGGAGCCTTACTTACCCAGTCGATTCTCTCGACAATTTGGGTATAGTCAAATGTTCTTGGACAACCCAGCTCCTGTTTGGGTTTCGAGGGTAGCGTTCTAGACGGCATCTGGACTTGGCATTATTATAGTGCGGTTCATACCCGTGCCAGCTTCTCCGTACCCGATGCTAGAGAGTCGGGGCATATTTTGTACATGGCGGCCATGTACCATGTCATGGTAAATAAGTCCCCTAGTGATTTTGACCCAAGTACCAGCTTCATTACTGGTACTGGTTTGGAGGAGAAGCCAAAAGAGTCCCAGACGAGGACCAAGAAGGGGAATACAGTTGAAGTGTCTGACTCGGAGTCTATTAACGTGGACGAGGAGGATGACCCTGATAACCTGCTTCCTCCTGCAGGCAATTCGGTGGCAGATCTGCCCCCTGCTGTGCCTAGTCCTTCACGTAAACGAAGCAGGCATGAGTCCTCTGTCGTCGGCAGAACTCGCTCCCAAAACGGGCCGCGGTCAAGCCTCGCGGGCCGAGCACTAGGGAGAGAAGTGATGACGTCGAAGCCGTTTCAGAGGTGAATCGAGTTACGACCACCCTTTTTAGTTCTTCTTTTCTAAAATATAATCTGATCATCATTTTTTTATCTTTGTAGGCGTCAGGAGAAGTGAACTCTCCAGAACCGGCTATCGCCTCTGAGGTTGACCCTGTTATAGCCACCTTAATTGGTGCTATGACTGCCGAGCTTCCTTCCACCACGGTCGTCCGGCGACGGCTGAGATCCCTCATGCTGCTGACATCTCAACCAGGGATGATGTGGGCTTTACTGAACTAATCCCTGAGGTTGTTGAACCTCGGCCGGCTGATACCAACCCAGTTGTATCCACTTTCGGAGCGGCTGGGGCAGAGGAAGCAGCTGCAAGTGGCTCAGGTGTCGCCGTTGATGAGGATATGGCGACTGTGAGTGAGCCTCAGCCTCAGCGACCCTCCCCTGGTAAGCTATGTCATGTCTTGACTAGTGAGGAGGTTCATTTGCTCTATCTTCATATCCTTCGGGTTAAGTTGATCGATGGTTGTTCCGGACATTCAGGTCCTCCTCCTTCACAATCGACAACGGACATTCTCGCGGGAGAAGTTACCTGGGGGGATCTAGTGGAAGGAAGTACGCCTCTTCCTCCTCCAGCTCAGATCGAGGGACCTCTTGCCTCGTCGAGTTCAGGAGGACAAGTAGTGGGACTGCCGGGGTGGAGAGAAATGGTCCCTGCGCCCTCGGTTAACGTGGCTTTATCACCGGAGGTCGACCTTTCTGCACTGCCAAGTCTTCGAATCCTTCGGGCTGCGGAAGAGGAGATGACTGCTGTTCAGGCGTCTTATCGCTCGAAACTTGCATCCCTAGTGATAGGGGCATCAAGTTCTGGTACATCTTCTTCGCAACCATCTTCAACTCTCTCGGCTACTCTTCCTTTAACACCGTCCTCTTCGGAAGTTTTGGACGAATCGTCGAAGGACGTGATTAATAGTTTTTACCGCCATTTGAAACGAGGGGTCGAAGCTGCCCTGGAAAGAGGGACATCTTTTGTACTGGTTCGTCAATGTGCCCGCGGTCAAATTGAACTTCTCAGAACACTCCCTGGCGGGGCAGGGATGGTCGACCTCTTGGAGCCAAAATTGGTAGAAGCTGATAAGCTCGTGGCTCAACTTCAAGGGCTGCGGCAACTTGAAATGTCTTTGGCAATAGACCAGGAGCGCGCCTTCCTTACAACTGCCATGAAGAAGGTAAAGATGGTACTGAACACGTCCAAGCCTGCTCTAGTGAAGGACCTTCAAGATCTGTCTCTGAGGTATGATCAACTAAGCCGTAGAGGAGAGGACTGTTTAGCTCGGGAAGAGGCCGCATCTCGTATGATAGCCGATACCAACGAGCAGATCCTCCAACTTCAGATAAAGTTGGCTTCTTTAGAATCTGAGCTCCAGGTCACCCGAACCTCTGCTGCCCTGGAGTGTGCGCTGAAGAAATTTGAAGACCGTTGGCAGGCTCATGCGCATCTGGAGGATGCAGAAAAGTTGACTCAAGAGGCCGAGCGCCGGGCCACACTGAGGATTGAGCGGTCGACAACCAAGCTAAAGGACCGGCTCAGAGAACTGTGTATCGCCGAACCATAATCGGATTTTTCTCTCTTTTATTATTATGTCTCTCCATTTCTTTTTAAAACAGGGACATGGTCCCAGGAAAATGTAGCACTCTTGACTTTAACTGAATGAGTATGCTTACCTCATCCTTTATTTGTGGTATCTGTTGTGTTTGTACACTATCTTTGGTATTATGGTATTTGCCCTACTGGGGGACTTTCTGTGGACCTATTACCCTTGGCATACCTTAGTTTTAGGTATGGATAATAAGTTCGATAGAGAGACCCAACATATTTACTTGAACGTGGTAAACATGAGGTTTGATGATAGAACCTTCCTACTTAGAGGTACTGACGACATAGTAGGGTGGGCTCAATATAGATACCTAGAATAACTCCGTGGTAAGGTGGACATGGAAGTTCTTGGTATTGGGCGAAAGAATGCTATGGAACAACTGGGCTCCAGAGGCTTGTGATGGTGAGGAAAGAGGTGCATGTACCAGAGGACGTAGTACAGCATTTGTGGTCAGCTGCGGACATTTGTGGTCAACTGTGGACATTTGTGGGCTTATTACCCTTGGCGTACCCTGGTTTTGGGTACGGATAATAAATCGAGAGAAAACCAACATACTTACTCAGAGGTAATGAGGACGTGGTAAATATGGGGGTTTTACAACGGAGTCTTCCTGCTCAGAGGTAATGAGGACGTGGCAGGAGTAGACTCACCGAAGGATACATAGAACAACTCAGAGGTAATATGGACGTGGAAGTTCTACGTAAGAGGTGATTTGCTTGTGATGGAAGAGAAACAACTCTGAGGTGGCATTGACGTGGTTGTTTCGGGAATTTTGTGGACATGTTACCCTTTTTTATGCACTGAAAGCGCGGGTAACAGATTCTGAGGAAAATGCTTTTTTAGGGAGGAAGTTCAGAGGTATGATCATACATGACTTGCTGCCCGGAAGATGCGATATGAATTCATTTGGGATAACTAGAGTGTAAGTTCAGCGGTACTTAAGGGTACATAAACCCAACAATCCGGTTGATTCGGAGGGTGTCGTTTAGACATAATATTTCTTCAGGAACTTGTCGTTGATGGGCATCATGAGCAAGTCTCCGTTTTGCTTTGCGAGACGGTATGCACCATTGGAGAATACAGCCTTAATGATAAATGGGCCTTCCCACTTGGGCTAGAACTTGCCGGCGGTTTTATGAGTCATAACCATCGGCCTACGAACTGCCAAAACAAGATCGCCTACTTGGAATGTTCTCAGTTTGACCTTTTTGTTGAAGGCTGAAGAGATGCGTGCTTGATAAAGCTCGATTCGTTGTTGAGCTAGCAGACGCTTCTCATCTAAGGCCTCCAATTCTTGTATCCGACGACGGTAATTATCATTCGACGTTAGACCGTAAGTGAGGGCGACGCGGAGCGAGGGGATTTGAGTTTCCAATGGGAGAATTGCCTCACTTCCGTATACCAAAGAGAATGGTGTGTTCCCAGTGGCTGTCCGGGCTGTAGTACGGTACGCCCATAAGCATTCGCCAAGCTTTTCATTTCAATCGCGTTTGTTTGAGGACACGAAATTCTTGAGAAGCTTGATTATGGTTTTGTTGAAAACTTCAGCCAGACCATTAGCTGTCGGGTTGTATGGTGTTGAAGCAACATTCTGAATTCGATGTTTGTCGCAAAACCGATAGAAGGCATGGCTTGCAAACTGCGGACCATTGTCGTGGACGATCCTTCGAGGTAGTTCAAAGCGATAAATGACGTGATGCTTGGCGAAGTTGATCACGTTTGATGTCTTCACTTCTGCAAGCGGAACAGCTTCCGCCCATTTGGAGAAGTAGTCCGTAATTGCGAGTATAAAGCGGTGTCCTCTGGATGAAGGCGGGGGTGATTGGACCAATGATATCCATTCCCCACGCCTCAAATGGCCAGGATGCCACCGTCGGATGTAGGAATTCGGACGGTTGGTGTTTGAAATCCGCGTGGACCTGACAAGCTTTACATTTTCGTGCATAGTCTATTGCATCTGCTACCATCGTAGGCCAGTAATAGCCCATCCGGTGAAGGCGGTCTTGTAATTTCGGACCAGGTTGATGGGCCCCGCAAACGCCATCGTGAGCTTCGCTCACAGCTTCTTTGGCTTCCGTATTTGACAAACACCGGAGCAGTAATCCATCATAGGATCGCTGATACAACATATTTGTCTCTGTATTGTAGAAGAATCTGAGAGAACGTCTTCTAATAGAAGTGGCTTCTTTCGGATTTTTCGGCAAGATACCATAGACTACGAAGTCAATAAATGGAAGTCTACAGTCCTGTGTTTCGTCGATCGTCAGGGCAGAATAACTCACAGCAAATTGAACGTTGTTCTTAGGACAAACCAATTCATGGCCTATTACGTCAACCAAATGATGAGCATGATTTGTAACTGCCAGGAAAGCGGTAAGGCCTGCTAGGGCATCGGCTTCAATGTTCTGGAGTCTGGGAACATGTTCTATGAAGAACTCTTCCAAGGACGTAATGATGGCAATTGCTATTTGATGATAGGGGATCATGTCTTCATGGCGAACTTTATATGAACCCCGGATCTGATTAACGATTAACTGTGAATCGCCATATGCTTCCAGGTACTCTACCCCCATTTCTTTTGCAAGTCGGAGGCCGATAACCAAGGCGTTGTACTCGGCCACGTTGTTTGAACAAGGTTCCGTGAGGGAGTATGCTCGATTGATCACCAACCCAGAGGGAGAAATCAGTACCACTCCGACTCCAACGACGATATTGCCCTTAGGCCCGGTTCTTGAAGCACCGTCGAAGAACATTCGCCAGACGGTATCATGGGAAGCCATATTTGAATTGGCGACCTCGTTTGGAATCTCTTCATATATTCTAGTTGTCTTCGAACCTGGATGGGCAGCTAAAAAGTCTGCCAAAGTTTGACCTTTAACAGCCTTCTGCGGGACGAAGATCATGTCGTAGGGGGACAATAATATCGCCCAGGTAGCAAGACGAGAGCTGGGTGCACCTGGTTTGGTCATGAGGACCCTGAGGGGGTTGACTTGTCACGCCCCGCTCCCGCAAGAGCGATCGTCCTCGCTAAGGCGTGATGCCGCACGGGCCTAGGTTGCGCCCGTGTAAGGCTAATTCCAGAAACGGCCGATTTGAGCTAGGCCACAGAGTCGCACAGAGTGTCCCCATTTGCAGCAGAAAGTAAATGAACACAAGTTGAAATGAATTCAAACACTTTATTGATTTTCAAGAAGTTTACAAGCGGCGCTAGGCCGATATTACAAATCGCTCAAGCTCTCTCTCTCTGAAACATAAAAGGCGTGCCAAGTGGCCTACAAGATGGAATGATTCATGGCGATGTTCCGATACATTATGTCCTGTATAGGATGCTTCAGCTTCTTGCAACGTCCCAAGGCCCCGAAGTTGGCTTCGCGCCTTAACACGTTCGATGGAAGCTCCGCACCCGCCAGCGTCTCCTGCATCCTGCAAGCAGACTGTGGGGTTATCAGTACATTGTTATGCACTGGTGGGGAGGCTAGCTCGCCCACAATGCTATCATTACCAAGCACGTTCTATTTACTTTTGTGCACCGTCTATCATTCATTGTCTTTCTATCTTGCCTTAGGATCAGTTTCATGGCATATTTCATAGCCTATCTCGTGTTGCCGAATACAAGTGTCGCATGGAAATACATGCATGACTTACCCATACATACCGTCCGGCCTTCCCTGTCCAAAGTAAACCAAGTTAGTCAACAATTCAATATGAACTTTCAATGTCAAGTGCGTGTCCCTGCCTCGGGTTCTAGCACGTCGTAAGCACGTTATCTAACTCACTTGCATGAATTTCTCATTATCATTTGGTGTGTTACATTTCAAGCATATTCATAAGGCACTTCATTTAGTTAACTTAGACTACTTTGATTTCAATGCAAGGACTTGCACGTGGATTGCCACCAGCAAAGTCCACTTAATCTATATGCATCGGTCGCTGGCACCACAAGCCAATTTGGACATGTCTTCCCCTGTGGTAATTTCTCACCTATTATGGCGTGCGGCTTGGTACATCCTGATAGTCTTTTGAAATACCCGGCCTTACGTCCCCTGGTGGCCAAGCCCGCACTCAGTCCTGTACGTAAGCCATTTCCTTTGATTCCGTCCGGACCGGCAAGTCCTTCACATTTTGATCATGTCGCGGAATCCCTTTTTCTTCACGGCCACGGCATCGCCACCCCTCGCCCGTGCCGTTTGTCCACGACTATTTCGTATTAACTTGTCTTTTTAACTTAACGGCTGTCTCTGAGCCGTAGGCTAACCCTTAGCCTTAATGCGTTATCGACCAGGTTGGCGTCCGTGCAGCGCGGGTAGCGAGCCCCGTTGCACGTGTCCGTCATACCTGTCGCTAACCATTTCCATCCTTCTTATCTTTTATTCATTCTTTCTTTCACTTGTTCATTCATTCGTTGATTCATTCATTCACTTATTCGTTTACTCTTTCATTCATACATTACGCAACTCCTTGTGCGGGAGTCGCCTTGGCGACCCATCGGTCCCATAGCCTTTCAATGTTGCTATACTCTACTCGGAACGACTATATTGATAGTCTTCCCATTTCATTGTTGTAACCCATTCATTGTTTCATTGTTGAACGCAAGCTTGTGCCTTAGCACGAGCGTGTAGCGCGGTGCAAGAGTTCTCGTATTTTCCATGTTCTTTTCCATATTCTATACAAGCATACAAGATGGGATTATTCCCTTAGCTAGGTGCGTTGGGTCATTTATTAGCATGCGCGGTGTTATCGCCTAGCGACTTCAGTGATAGTGTCCGTATTGTTATGTGTCTAGGCTAAGCAAAGACGGGTTCATCGGAGCCAACCACCTTAGCGATGTTCGCGTCGGCCGAGCGATACTCCGAGCGCGCCTTTGAAAGTCTAAGTCTGTACTCATCTTGACGGGCCAATGTAAGCCTTGCATTGATTCTTCATCAGGTCGATGCCAACTCTTCGGGTCGACGGCTCGTTTGAGTCGTTGCACTTGCCGTTTGAATCGACGTTCCGCTAGGGCGGAGCGGGTCATTACATAATACACCACTCAAAACAAGTCTCGTCCTCGAGACTTCCTGAGTGCAGGTCATCCTACCATTCCTTAACTCGTGTCGTCGTGTTTCTTAGACGATTCCTATCGAACGACTCTATCGTTCTATGGCGCCGAACTATACTCGGTACCTTTCCAAGTTTCGTGTCACATACGTTTGGTCGATTTTATTGAATAACTTTTCATTCATTTTAGAGTTGATGGCACTTATTCAATTCAAGTGTTTCTTTGACTTGGTTGCTATTTCGACGTATCATGGGACTGAAACGGTCGCACGAGGTGCGTTGTATTTTATCAAACTCGAGAGTCGTAGGCTGAGGCAAACTCACTCATTCCTTCATGCGCATCTCAACACCCACTTGCAGCTGCATTCGAGTTCATCACATCACTGAGTTTGGATCGTGCATATATTCAAGACGTCCCCCGAATACGTACATTTCAACCAAGCTTAGCGATTAGCGAAGTCGGACAAGCTACTCGTGATAGTTTCGATTTACCGATCGTTCGCTAACTTCGATTTAAAACCGAACTCATGTGTATCTCACTATCGTTTATCTCGGTCCTCGAGATGATCCGGTTCGCTTCTCAAGCGTTCTTGTCTACGAAATCAATACGATTTCTTCTTAGCGGAGTCGACCAAGTCTAAGTAATTTTCGTCCGATTCAAGACCAAGTATTGCACCATCATCGAGTATTTCTTCCTATCAACGATTCAATTCGTTATCCCAACTTGCGCGTCATCCATTCCTATCATTCCCTTCGTTTGGGGCCAATCTCATCGTCGTTCACGCACACTCCCTGTTCCCCGTCCTACTCTAAGTCTTGCTGCTACAAGTCTATCGTCCGTCCGTATGATACTGTAAGGTCAATCGCACAAGTTCAATCACTCGGCATAGGGTCGTCCGCTTATCCGCTAGGTCAGCTCACAAGGTCATAGTTACAAGTCAAGTCCGTCGCTCATCGTGCAAGGTCGTTGCACGACGCTCGCCCCAAATCCTATGGTCAAACCATTTGTTTGCTTGTACGGGTGTTTCTACCCAAGCTCGCGTCACTCAGATTTCTAAACATCGAGCACGATCACCTATTCGCATCAATGCATTCGTTGTGCATATTCGAATCCATTCAAATCGCCAACTCTAACCAATTCGTGTATTCGATCACGAGGTCGTCTAGCTTTGACAATATGTTGCGTCCCAATCTCACGCAAGTCCGATTATCCACGGTGGTTCATGAATCACCATGCAACGCTCCCGCGGAATAATCATTCTCATCGGGGCGTAACTCTTGCTTGCGTCTAGACTAATTCGTTCTCGATACGCGGATTGGACCTACGCAATCCTCAATTTCAATCGTCAAGCACACAAATTCATTCCCGAGTCCACCTTCGCGTCAAACCACAAGTCGAAGCAATCAAATTGCCACGCCATCCAAGTTCAATCACTCCCGCCGTATGAATCACCATATCGGCGCTCACGCGGAGTGATCGTCCTAATCCGGCGCGACGCATGTGCGAGGCTGGAGTTGCGCTCGCATAAGACAAGAACGTCAACGTTGTGGTTGTCAACGAAGCAAATCCAAGCATTTCATTTTCTATCCAAGCCAAGATCGATAGTCCATTTATATTTCGTTCAACTAGAAAATCCTCGAGCCAAATCTATCTTTTCCTCGACACATTTTTAACATTTCAAGTATAGCGTCCAACGGAACAATGACATTTGCACGACCGTCATTCGTCGAGTCAGAGTGCCCCCGAGTTATCGTATATCGATCTTTGATACGCCTCAATACCATCGACGATATGCGTAACCTGACGATCTTCCTTTGCAACCAATTTCGAGTCGTGCGACTGATGCTATTGTCCGAGTTGGATAATCCACAATTTTCTCGATATTCAAGATCAAGTTCGATCGCTATTCCTCAAGCTCGTTTCAAGATCGTTGTTCAAAACTCAAGTCACATTTCATTTGAATCAATCCCAAATCGTACGCGCGATCCTCTAAGTTTCCTCGATCAAGACCATTCACTTTCATTCATCGTTCCGAATCGTTTTCTAACATGCGTTGCCCATTCACAAGTTGTCCGAACGACATCTCGTTCGGGACATTCGAAGTCACGATCAACTAAGCGTGACGCGTTCTAAGGCTTTGCGCGATCGCATCGCCTCGCCGACATACCCGTTCTATCCGTATATCTTGTAGTCTCGCTCGAACAATTTCTATAACGTCCATACACCACTCAGGGTTCGAGCCACTCGACTAGTCGTCGACACTCACTCTTATCCTTCTTCGAAGCTATCACATACACAACTCGGGTTCAAGCCATTCTATAATTCATCAAGAGACCATTCGATTTCCACTCGATATGTTCAATCGTGCGTTCGCCCGTTCCTCAAAATCTAAATCAATCTTTCGTGCACGCCTAAGCGTGAACTCGATAGCGTTCCTATCGATATACACTCTAAGTGTAGCTTCGTTCCCGACCGAGCGGTACTTGATATCGCTCGCAACTCGATTGCACCAAAAAGTCGAGGTGTGCGACACGCGGACTAAGTTGTGCCGCATAACCATCCCGTGTGGGCTATATTCAAGTTTACACGCTCACTTGCTAATGTCGACGTAGGACTATTTGGGCATGCACGCGACTTGCTAACTTAGCATGTGTTCTCTATCGAGTCATGTTTAACATCGTTCGGCACAAAGGCCTTTGCCTATCGATCCTGTTCAACTGAGTACTTGTACGAGCTTTTGAAAATATTAGACTTATTGTATGGAACATCCCAAGGCACAACGAGAGAGAGCGTACACTTCTTTTGTTTCCAACCGAGCTTTCAAAACTGAGAGAATCGAAATGAAGTCCAAGGACGTGAAGCCGTGCTCTGATACCAATCTGTCACGCCCCGCTCCCGCAAGAGCGATCGTCCTCGCTAAGGCGTGATGCCGCACGGGCCTAGGTTGCGCCCGTGCAAGGCTAATTCCAGAAACGACCGATTTGAGCTAGGCCACAGAGTCGCACAGAGTGTCCCCATTTGCAGCAGAAAGTAAATGAACACAAGTTGAAACGAATTCAAACACTTTATTGATTTTCAAGAAGTTTACAAGCGGCGCTAGGCCGATATTACAAATCGCTCAAGCTCTCTCTCTCTGAAACATAAAAGGCGTGCCAAGTGGCTTACAAGATGGAATGATTCATGGCGATGTTCCGATACATTATGTCCTGTATAGGATGCTTTAGCTTCTTGCAACGTCCCAAGGCCCCGAAGTTTGCTTCGCGCCTTAACACGTTCGATGGAAGCTCCGCACCCGCCAGCGTCTCCTGCATCCTGCAAGCAGACTGTGGGGTTATCAGTACATTGTTATGCACTGGTGGGGAGGCTAGCTCGCCCACAATGCTATCATTACCAAGCACGTTCTATTTACTTTTGTGCACCGTCTATCATTCATTGTCTTTCTATCTTGCCTTAGGATCAGTTTCATGGCATATTTCATAGCCTATCTCGTGTTGCCGAATACAAGTGTTGCATGGAAATACATGCATGACTTACCCATACTTACCGTCCGGCCTTCCCTGTCCAAAGTAAACCAAGTTAGTCAACAATTCAATATGAACTTTCAATGTCAATTGCGTGTCCCTGCCTCGGGTTCTAGCACGTCGTAAGCACGTTATCTAACTCACTTGCATGAATTTCTCATTATCATTTGGTGTGTTACATTTCAAGCATATTCATAAGACACTTCATTTAGTTAACTTAGACTACTTTGATTTCAATGCAAGAACTTGCACGTGGATTGCCACCAGCAAAGCCCACTTAATCTATATGCATCGGTCGCTGGCACCACAAGCCAATTTGGACATGTCTTCCCCTGTGGTAATTTCTCACCTATCATGGCGTGCGGCTTGGTACACCCTGATAGTCTTTTGAAATACCCGGCCTTACGTCCCCTGGTGGCCAAGCCCGCACTCAGGCCTGTACGTAAGCCATTTCCTTTGATTCCGTCCGGACCGGCAAGTCCTTCACACTTTGATCATGCCGCGGAATCCCTTTTTCTTCACGGCCACGGCATCGCCACCCCTCGCCCGTGCCGTTTGTCCACGACCATTTCGTATTAACTTGTCTTTTTAACTTAACGGCTGTCTCTGAGCCGTAGGCTAACCCTTAGCCTTAATGCGTTATCGACCAGGTTGGCGTCCGTGCAGCGCGGGTAGCGAGCCCCGTTGCACGTGCCCGTCATACCTGTCGCTAACCATTTCCATCCTTCTTATCTTTTATTCATTCTTTCTTTCACTTGTTCATTCATTCGTTGATTCATTCATTCACTTATTCGTTTACTCTTTCATTCATACATTACGCAACTCCTTGTGCAGGAGTCGCCTTGGCGACCCATCGGTCCCATAGCCTTTCAATGTTGCTATACTCTACTCGGAACGACTATATTGATAGTCTTCCCATTTCATTGTTGTAACCCATTCATTGTTTCATTGTTGAACGCAAGCTTGTGCCTAAGCACGAGCGTGGAGCGCGGTGCGAGAGTTCTCGTATTTTCCATGTTCTTTTCCATATTCTATACAAACATACAAGATGGGATTATTCCCTTAGCTAGGTGCGTTGGGTCATTTATTAGCATGCGCGGTGTTATCGCCTAGCGACTTCAGTGATAGTGTCCGTATTGTTATGTGTCTAGGCTAAGCAAAGACGGGTTCATCGGAGCCACCCACCTTAGCGATGTTCGCGTCGGCCGAGCGATACTCCGAGCGCGCCTTTGAAAGTCTAAGTCTGGACTCATCTTGACGGGCCAATGTAAGCCTTGCATCGATTCTTCATCAGGTCGATGCCAACTCTTCGGGTCGACGGCTCGTTTTAGTCGTTGCACTTGCCGTTTGAATCAGCGTTCCGCTAGGGCGGAGCGGGTCATTACATGACTCGTGATATAACATGGATGGTCTGTCCTGTAACATAGTGTCACGTCTTCTGAATGGCGAACACCAAAGCGAGGCACTCCTTCTCTACGGTGGTGTATCTATGCTCAGGCCCTATCATCATTCGGCTGAGGTAGTAGATAGCTTGTTCATGCCCCGCATCATTGTTTTGTGCTAGTAGAGTGCCGAGGGAATGCTCCATCGCTTGCACATAAAGCAAAAACGGCTTTCCAGCAACCGGGGCCACCAGGACTGGAGGTTTCGACAGATATTCTTTAATATTGTCAAAGGCACGTTGGCACTCTTCATCCCATACGAAGGTGACGCCTTTTTTCATGAGGTGTGTAAATGGTTGACATCGTCCGGAGAGGTTAGAGATAAACCTCCTGATATAAGCTAGCTGTAGTGCCCCGTCCCGCTCAGTCAATCGGAAGAATCGAAACTTCGACGGCGTTAAGACTTAGCCTTGCAACGGCTGCTCGAAGACATCGCTCGGTCGAGGCGACCGCTCGCTCAGGTGGGGTAGTTTCGGTGAACTTGCCTCATCGCCTTCACATAATAAATCGCATGTTTTCAACTTACACAAGTAGGCTTGATAATAAAAGAGACGAATCCACATAGCTAAAGGGAATAATCCCGACGGGTCGAATTGAGTTAGAATATGGAAAGGTCCAAAACGATCGTCTTAGAGTCGGTGCACGGCGTGCTTTGAAAATGACACTCAGTCTTTCGTCCCGTGGCTTGGGAGAAGGAAAAGTTGGTATTCGCCACAAGCTAAGAGTTAGCCAAATTCATAGGCGTCGTCCGCCCAAATGCTTCATAAAGCATGCACGGTCTCTTTGTCCAAGGCGTGGCATAGCCTCTGCTTGCCGACGGGTTAAGTTGTATTGCACGACTTGTGGCATAAGTCTAGGCACCTCAAATAACTTGGTTGTTTAAAGTCGAATGCGTGCACGGCACGTTCCCACGACGCAAGCCTTGACGCAGCCTTTGCTCGTCAAGTTGTTGCAAAGTAAGTTATGCAAGTTACGCCAAGCTATCAGGAGTAGTAGCTGGCACGGCCCTATGAGTTCTACGGCCGGGTATAACCACATAGTCTCACGATCGTAAGGCCTGTCATATAGAGTATGACTTGGGCGGTGGTGTCACATAGAGTTTCAAGTTGGTTTGAGACACGATGGCACGGATTTAGTGTTTTAAGGCACGGGCCACGGTTGAGTCATTGAGTTTGGAAAGTGTTTCGATAGTTGTTCTTGAGTGAGTGAAATGATAGGGCAAGAAAGAAAGAATGCTCGCGACTGGGTCGTCGAGGCAAGAAAGAAAGAATGCTCACGACTACGGGTCGTCGAGGCAATAAAGAAGAATGCTCGCGACTACGGGTCGTCGAGGCAAGGTCTCAGATGTGAGAAGTATTAAAATTAGCCCTGAAAGAGATGGTAACACTAGAAGTAGCTTTGACTGTGTGAGACGTCAGTTCGAGTCGAGTCGAGTCTTGCATGGTCATTGGACAATTTGTACAAGGTAAAATAAATCTGTTTCTCGAACGGCGACCCCGGCGGCCCAGGGGAACCGTTGCGATGGAGACATTCGTAGCTGTGCTGGATGACTGCACGGGTTAGGCGGGGACTTGCAGCGGAGCTAGCTACTCGCGCTGGCAAGGAGCGTCCGTCTAATCAAAAGCTCAAAAGGAGTCCATTATAGGGCTGGGCCTAGTAACTAGTTCATATAGATGAGTCGGCATGGGCGGCGATCCGCGTGTATGCCTTTGGATTGAGTCGAGTATTGAGTGTAGTATATCAAGGAAGTTGAGTTGAATGTGTGTGTACAGTTGGAACACAAAAATGTTGGGCCTAAGATTTGGCTGCAACGTAGGCAACGTGCTTCGGCACGAGATGTGGCGTCGAGTCTTGAGTTGTCGGCATATATGTTGCATAAGTTGGTTGAGTTTTTTGAGTTTAAGTCAGAAAACCGCCGCAAGGCAAAGTTGGTTGAGTGACACAAACATTCACAAGTCTTGATTGTGTCAGTTGGTGATCAAAGTAGCAAGGGCCGCGAGGCGGCGATATGGTTTAGTCACCCTGAGTTGCGAGGCACGGCACGATGGATTCCTAGCACGATCACATAAAAATGGAGCCTCTTCGCGTAGTTGCGTCTCTGATTAAGTGTCGTAAGGCAAACACGACTTGATAGGGTAACGTCGATGTTGCAAGCACGGGATGGTCTTGAGACACAAAATAGGCAAGGCGTCGGTCCTAAAATAATCCTAAGGCAAGACTAGAAAGACAATTGATAAGAAGTGACTATGTTGCACAAAGTAAATCAAACGTGTTGGGTTTGTATGGGTGGGCGAGGAGCTCATTCCACCAGTACATTTGAGTACTGACACCCACATAGTTTTCATGTGCAGGCACAGGTAGAAGCTCGTGGCGCGGAGCTCGCTTGGATGCGTCGAGGCACGGAGTTCCTTGGCGATTCGAAGCGTGCAGCTGCATGGAGTAAAGATTTATACGGGACATAATGTATGGACGTCGCCTTCCGAAGCTTCCGCTGGCTCAAGACTTGTAATTGAGAGATGAGAGAGAGCTGAGTGACTTGTAATGTGAGAAGAGTGAGCTTGAGAGACTTGTAATCTTGGCCTTGCGCCCATTGTAACCTTCGTTTCAATATCAATAAAAGAGTGGTTTTGAAATAACTTGTGTTTTGCTTCAAATTCCGCTGCTAATATTCAATGTCTCTGCATGAGACTTCTGTGCGACGACCCGTCGCAGCCGCTGAAATCGGCCGTTATGGAACCCGCCTTGCACGAGCGCAATCTAGGCTCGTGCGACATCACGCCTTAGCGAGGACGATCGCTCCTACGGGAGCGGGGCGTGACACTAGCCTCCCCTGAAGGCCTCTGAGCTCACGGAGATTTCTCGGAGGACCCATCTTCATGATTGCCTTTGTTTTCTCAGGGTCTATATGGATACCCTGGGAGGTAATGACAAAACCCAAGAATTTTTCGCTGGATACGCCCAAGAAGGATTAGGTGGGATTCATCTTTAAATTGTGTGCTCGCATCAGGTCGAATACTGTCCTCAGATCGTGCAGATGATCTTCCTTAGAGCGGCTTTTGACGGTGATGTCGTCGACGTAACATTCCACTGTCTTACGCAGGTGGTCTCTGAAGATGACACTCATGGCTCGTTGATATGTGGCGCCGACATTCTTTAAACCAAAGGGCATGACTGTGTAGCAGTATACGCCAATCGGCGTTCGAAATGGTGTATGCCTTTCATCGTCAGGAAATATCTTGATTTGGTTGTATCCTAAGAAGCCATCCATGAACGACATGCGCTCAAAGCCACATGTGTTGTTAATCATTATGTCCGTAATAGGAAGAGGGAACTCATCCTTAGGACATGCTTCGTTCAGATTCCGGAAGTCGATGCAAATTCGGATCTTCCCATTCTTTTTGAGGACCGGTACTATGTTGGCTACCCAGTCTGGATGTTGTTTCTCACGGATGAAGCCGCTGGCTATTAGTTTGTTGACCTCAACTTTGATAGAATTCATGATGTCCCGGCGGAACCATCGTTGTTGTTGCTTGACCGGCTTTGCGTCCGGACGAATGTTGAGCTTATGGAGTGCAACCTCGGGGTTTAGCCCTGGCATGTCTTCATAGCTCCAAGCGAACACGTCAATATACTTTCTGACGAGTTGCAATAGCGACTCCCGCTCTTCGTCCGTCAGACTTTTGCTAACGAAGAGTGGCTTTGAAGAGGATTCATCGCCGAGGTCAACTTGCATGACCTCATCTTCGGTAGGGGGATCTCTTTGTTCGAAACGCTTTTCCCATTGCGCATCTAGCTGTTGGACCCACGGCTATAACTCGAGAAGTTCGGATATGTCTTCGTCTTCTTCGTAGGCGTCAGCAAATGCCATATTGACAGACCAAGCTTGCCTGAGTACGTCCCCGATGCTGACATCTGAATCGGAAGTGGGTGATCCGGTCGAATGAGAATACCATTCGCATTCCTCATCCGAGCTCTCGGGAGTTGTTGCGGGTGTAACATAGCCTAGACCATGTCTGGTCTTGCTGTAATAATCCTATGGTTTTCCAGCCGGGACCTGCAATTGCACAGGTGATCGCCGGCCAGTGCCGTGGTTCAAGCCTGGTGTAGTCTTCATATCATACCCCTGTTTTTGCATAAGGTATTTGGATCGGGAGCTATACAGATAAAGCGGCAGTCTTTCGGTGCTGGGCTCGAGATCGACTTCTTCTGGCCTGAAGGACTGTTGATCATTCTTTCGGCCGAAGATGATTGGATGATCCTCTCCCGCGACTAGGAAGCAAGCGCCTTCCACGGGAGTAAGTTGGTTCGTGGTATAGACATTTGTCACTTGTGTGTGTAAGTTGATGCCCATACCGTGTTCCATAGCATATATTACACGGAGCTTGTTAAGCTCGAGGTAGTACGAAGATAACCCTTTATTAATAAAATAAGGTATCTTCTCTGGCGGTTTTACATCATCGGCAGAGGGAACATCAGTGTGCGCAGCCACATATTTGGCTAGCTCTAGCTCCTCTTCAGCCACCCCCTGCATTATTGAAGATTGGGAGGATGACCTGGGCAGCTTGATCATCAAGGGTTCCACTGGTAGTGCTGGACATGGGGTCGTTGGCTCACTAGCGGTCTTTGGCTTGGCTCACTAGCGGTCTTTGGCTCAATGCTGGGCTGTCGATTTATCCTGGGGAGACGAATGACCATCGGCTTAACAGAAGGATTTATCCCTTCTGATTGTTGTTGGCCGGCTCTTGGCAGTCTGATTGTCATTGGCTCCACAGTGGGTTTCGGCCCTTGGCTAGACCTTGGGAGTCGGATAACCATTTGCTCCTTTTGTGCAGTGAGCACCGGTAGACTGGTTACTTCTTTACGCAGAGTGGCTACAAGAGGTGCAGTTCTGCCTGGTTTGCGGGCCTGGAGATGGATCTTCAGAGGTTCTTCTGATCCCATTGTAGCCTCTGTTCGGTCTTGAGCATCCCCTTCAACCAGGTGCTTTTTCGATTTCTCGTACAAGCAGGCATCCGAATAGTAGGATTCAACCCCTTTGAAGGGATCGACGTCGGCGAATTCCGTTCTTACGAAGCCGTGTTTGTCGATATATTTGAAGCACTGGTGCAATGTGGAGGGCACGATCATATAATCGTGTATCCAAGGACGCCCAAGGAGAATGTTGTAGGACGTATCTGCGTTATGACGTTTTAAGTCACCTCCGACTGGAGGTCGCCAATTTGGCATTTCAGGCGAATCTTTCCAATAGGATAGCTTCTTCCTGAATTGAAACCGCTGATGGCGGTGTTGGTAGGTGTTAGCCAATGCATAGGGATGTGCAGGAGGTGAAGCAGGCTCTTCAGAATGATGCTTATTGAAGAACCGGGATCAATGTGCATCCGATCTACTTTGATGTCGCCGATGTATCCAGTGTAATATAGAGGGCGATCGTGCAGGTTGGTCTTGATGAGCATATCCTGCGGAGTGAACACGATGTTGGGCATTGCACCTGTACAATTATTGTCCTGGAAATCCGCTGGCGAGTCTCCCCTGTAAGCTTGACCTGAGCCAAATAAGCGTCAGCATTCTGGAGTGCTTCACTCAGTGCGACGCGAATATCCTTGGAGAGCCTCAAGAGCTCATATAATGACAATTTTGCTGGTGTGTTGGCCAATTGTGCCAGGATGTCAAAATTGTAAGGCCTCTCCAGCCCCTGAGGTGCGTCTTTACGGAGCGACTTGTCGAAGCGGGTCTCCTTTGGCTTAGGCTTGTCGGCCGGCGGAGGCTGAGAAGGTCCTGGGGCATCGGCAGTGGCCGGCTGACGATCTTCAGCCGAGTTACCCGGTATGGGTTGAGATTGTGCACCGGACCGGGTAACGACAGCTGTTGCTTCTTCGGCTTCGGCTGAGATTGTGTTGCAAGACTTAGCCTTCCCGCCCTTCTTCTTGCCGGTGGAGGATGATGCTGACTGAGTTACTTCAGGTACCGAAAAGGCCCTAGGCGGCCGGCCTAGGCGCTGGGCGGCCCTAGGCGGCCCTAGGCGGCCCTAGGCGAACCTAGTCGGGCCTAGGGTTAGGGTTAGGGTTAATTTTTTTTGAAATTTTCAAGAAAAAGAAAAAAAAAACATATTTGACAAAATTAAAAACTTACCTGCCGTCGCCGTCGTCGCCGTCGCCGCCGTCGTCGTCGCCGCCGCCGACTGCTGCTGTTGCTGCTGTTGTTGTTGTTGTTGCTGTTGCTTCTGCTGCTGCTGTCGTCGACGTCGTGGACGTCGTAGAAGAGGAGGAGGGAAGAGGGGAGCGGAGGGGAGGAGGAGTCGTAGGGGAGGAGGAGGGAAGAGGGGAGCGGAGGGGAGGAGGAGAGGGGAGGAGGAGGGGAGAGGGGAGCGGAGAGGGGAGGAGGAGGGGAGAGGGGAGCGGAGGGGAGGACTGGAGAGAGGGGAGCGGAGGGGAGGAGGAGGGAAGCGGAGGGAAGAGGGAGCGGAGGGGAGGAGAGAAGTCTGCTGACTCTCTCTCCTCTCCTCCCCCTTATATGTGCTTGAAAAAAAAAATTGAAGCAAACAAATATGGGATTCGAACCCATAAGCTCCTGAACCAAGAGAGGTCTTAAGCATTGCTACATTAGCCAAAAGAGCTCAATAGGCTTTGTGTCAATAGGTAACATATATATTATTTATATATAAACTCAAGGACAAATAATTAAAAAAAAAATTCAAATCGGCGCCTAGGCGCCGCCTAGGCGCCGTCTAGGCGCCCTAGGCGCTAGTCGGGCTCTCAACGCACCGACTCCGCCTAGCGAAATCTATAACATTGCCTAGGAGAAGGTGCTGTGCCGAATGTCACGATTTGAGAGAGTTTCGTTTGTCTCCCTCTTGACTGATCTCCTTGTTCGAAGAAGATTTGACGGTAGACTCCTTCAGAAGATTGTGATGCGCTTGACTGAGACGATGCGCCTGTCTGAGATATCTGAGTAATGCATCTAGTTGAGAGCAGGCCGTTACAACGTCTTCAATTGGCATCATGTTTTCGAGATACTATTGGAAAGGCGCAGTAGGTCGCAGTCGCTGGAACACAGACTGCCTTGATAGTGGAGCCACTGTCTTGTGGCAGCAGTAGTTGATGGCGGCTTGGGTGTAGTGATGTCCTGGAAAGAGCTCCTCACACATCAAGGTTGCTTCTCTCTCATTGCGTTTGTGAATGACCACCTCTCGCAGGTTGAGAGCAGATTGATCTACCTTTACATCCGTTTTGTGGGCCCGGGTATCCCGAGTGCCCGGGTGCGTAGGTATCATATTTGCTCCCTGATCTGAGGCTAGTAAAAGCACTTGTTCTCGATCGTTGTAGGAAGACTTTTGGGACCATCATATTTGCTCCTTGATCTGAGGCTAGTAAAACACTGCGCTCGATCGTTGTAGGGAGACTTTTGGGACCATCATATTTGTTCCCTGATCCGAGGCTAGTAAAGCATTGCGCTCGATCGTTGTAGGGAGACTTTTGGGACCATCATATTTGCTCCCTGATCCGAGGCTAGTAAAGCACTGCGCTCGATCGTTGTAGGGAGACTTCTGAGACCCCTCCTGTCCGTTAGCCCTGGGGGACTGGACGCGGGTGGTTCTGTATAACTTTCCATCAGGAGCCCGTTTAACAGTTAACGGTGCCCGCTGACGGTCAGCAGCTTGGACAGTTGACTAGGCTTGTTGAGCCCGCACTGCCCTAGACTTCTTCGACTTAGCACCCGAAGGTGCGTAGTAGGAAGAGTCCAAGTTGGAAGGAGGGAAGGGAAGTTGGTGCCCTTTTCAAAGGAGGGAAGGGGGCTCTATATATAGAATGGAGTGAGCCCTTTCTTCTTCTCCTTTCCGATGTGGGACTAAAAGCAATATTTTTCATGCTTCTACAGTATTAGTCTATCTTGACTATAGGTTTACACTAGTACACTTTGTGTGTATTGAATAGGACCACTTGAGGTTGTTCTCTTTGTACTGACTACATAAGAGAACAAACACATCTGTTATTATGGATGCTTGTGCTCTTAATCCGGATATAAAACATACATGTATATGCAGTGTGCATTACTTTGACTCATAAAAGAGTGAGATTCATTATGGGTCAACAACCTCTATAAATTGGGTAATAACATTGTATACATGATGAGCTGTTAATTATAAAAGGAATCCATGTCCCGATACGTCGGGTTGATGATGTCCCCTTAAGGAGCTCATAAGGATTGTCATGTAAACCCTGCAGGTAGATTATATCCGACATGACAAATAAAGTTGAGTGGTACTACTTAAGGATAAAAGATGTCGATCAATATAGTTGTCAGTAATTTAATCTGATCGACGAACATTCAATATCTTAACATGGGGAGCCAAACGAGCATATAATAGAAGGAGCCCACAATCATAATTTAGGATTAGGAAGGTAGTGCAACAATTGCTCATTAGTGGACCGAGCTATTGTTAATGGGCCTGGGTTGTGTGTTCAGGCTGAACACAGGACACCCAGATCCGTTAGTAGACCTAACCCTAATTTCTCCTCATGGTCTCTGCCGTAGCCTTATATATATCCTCTATTCTCTGGCCATCAGATGATTATTAGAAATAAGAAGCTTTCTTTAAATTCGTGATCCACGTAAGGAGAGAAAGAAGGGGCTGCCAAGGAGAAGAAAAGGTTGGGAGATCGTCGCCCACACAACGTCCAACCCGAGGAAGGAATACGTGCAGAAGATCTTGGGGTCGTGACTGCTTGAGATTACTAGGAACTGTTGTCTTCTTCCCGCCGCAGTTATAATTCGTGAACCCTAGTTTCCATCTATGAAGGGTTAGAACACGTTTATATCTGTTTAACTTTCTATCAATCAATACGCACACCAAACTAGGGTCCTGGGAATCCCTAGTTCCATCAATAGTGTCCTTTTTGTGGGCCTACGACTATGAAGATTAAAGAAAGAATCGTAAAAAGTGTCTCATATTTGTGCTCTCATCGCAACTCCAATGACTTGTAGCCTTTCGTTCCAAGGACTTCGGTGTATCATAATAATTCAGAAGGAAGGTTCAAATATGTCAAATGATGGAACGATCTTATAAATAATTAATATCAATAATTAACATGTACAAGTTACATGAAGTATACGCAATTAATACAGTCTGAAACAACTTCCAAATTCGCTGCTAGGGCATATATCAGTATCATTTTCACCATCAAAATACTCATATGTTGCCACCACATTAGAACCCCACACCCTTTGGAACCTTGGAACCTTAGCCGCCTTACCACAGAAAAAACTAATCTCGTATGTATGTGATTCATCTTCTCCCATATCTAAAACGAAACACTAAATCCATCAAAAAATGGAAAAGGGAAACAAAAATGAAATGGAAGAAGATCACTGATTAGAGCTAGGGCAACGAACTTCATATCTGATGGCCAGATTTGAAGTTCGTCGACTGAAGTTGTGGTCATTGTGAGTTGGTTGGCTGATGTAGGAGAGTTGGTGGCATCAATGGAAGTGACAGTGACAGTGACGTAGAAGCAACATCACTTGTAGAGTTGTAGGAGCAGGTGTGTGTAGAGGCAACATCACTTGTAGAGTTGTAGGAGCTGGTGTCTGTAGAGGCAACATTACTTGTAGAGTTGGTTGTTTGTCGATCTACCAGTGTCATCTCGGGATATTCTTTCTTCTGCCAGCATGTGGTCTCGAGACTCTTGACGTGGTTGGTGCGGTTGCTATTGGTACAATAGAGAGGTCTGCGTCCTTAGTGTGGAGGCCGTCTGCCACCACGTCCAAATAGATGATGTCTACACCTTTGCCATTGAGAGAGTAGAACAGAAGACGGAGCAAAGACAAGATTCAGGAGTTCCCCATGGAAGAAGTAGTACCCGGTAGAGGAATGCTAAAGGTTGTCTTAAAGATGCTATTGAGAAAGAGAGTACCACCCTGAGAAAGAGGAGAAGGAAGCGCACACCATCAAGGTGTGGTGGCAGCATGGCTAGGTAGAGAGTTCAAATCAATGCGCCCGTTGTTGTACCTAATTTGCAACATCAGGATACAATGGCTGGTGATGGTTCCATTCCTCGATAGACCACTTAACTTACCGGCCAAGTCATGGCCTCCATGGAGTTTGTTAGCAAGGTAATCAATTTACTCTCATTCATTAGCAAGGTAATCAATTTACTCATCGGCCAAGACATGGCCTCCAATAAATGCAGTATGCTTTATTCTCTGATGTATACAAAGCATGGTGATTGTTTCTTTCCTACTTTCCTGTAACTTGAAGAGGCATAGTCAGCAATAGGTTACCCATTATTCTCTGACATATACAAAGCATGGTGATCGTTTCTTTCCTACTTTCCTTTTAGTGGAATAGGCATAGTACGCAACAGGTTACCCAGGAGAAGCTCAAATACACAAACTTCTTTGCTGATTCCAATAGGTTACCCAGGAGATACGTTATTCTCTGACGTATACAAGCATGGTGATCGCTTCTTTCCTACTTCCCTTTAAGTGGAACAGGTATAGTTCACAATAGCTTACCCAAGAGAAGCTCAAATACACAAACTTCTTTGCTGATTGCTTGGTTATTTAATGTACTGAATCTCGAACTTTTTGAATCCTTGGGGGGTGAGGGTGGGTTATGTACTTCTTTGCAGACATTTGGACCCTGCTCACGACATCTAGTCAGTTGATTATAAATATATTTTCGAAATTTTCAACCTTGTAGTCTACCATAAAACTATGCTAATTGCACTTAACTTTAATATATATATAAAGAAGATTTTATTTTTTCTAGTTACAAAAACCTTGAAACCCAATACATCTTTCTAAATGGTTGAGTAAGAAAATTGCCAAATTACAATACTCTTAAATTGAATTTCTATTATCAATACACCCAATTACGGCAACCTAGGCACTAGGCTCCATGGTTAGGGCTCTGGGCCGCCTAGATGGGCCTAGGCCCCATGTTTTAGATTAGTGAACTTAGTGAAGAGTTCTAGTTTAATTTACCCTAGAAAGATTGGTAGTCATATATTATAGGGTAATTGAAGTTTTTAAGTATGTGAATTGTGCGCCTAAGAAATGTCATTTATAAGGAACAATTTTAAGGCTTGTTGAATCTCTAGGAACGTAGAAATCAAGCTTGCAAAGGGGATAACTCTCTAATGAGGAGCCTAAGAATGCACTAAAGGTAAATCTAAGGCTTAAAAGTATTTATTTTTGCAGGTGCAGGAAATTGAGAAATAGAATAATATTTATTCATGGCAGGAAAGAAGGATGGAGAGACTTATATAATGCTAGTGTGCATCAAATGAGAATCTGAAGGAAATCTAAGAATTATGACTCAGCATCCATGAAAATATGGAAAGCACATGAAGAAGTAAATATACAAAAAGTTGATGGTAGTTGAAGTTATAGGATATTGAAGTTAAATAATAGGTGTTTTGATTAGAAAGTTTTGGGTCATTGAAGTTATATATACTCTAAGAAAAGTAAATAGGGAAAATTGTAGAGCATGATATCCCAATTTGAGGTTTTAGAATTCTGAGGCTATGGTCTAATTTTTGTAATTGATTGAACCAAATTACGAACATAGGAAAGCACTATGATACCTATTTCTGAAAATAAGTGCAAAAAGTTGTTAGAACTATCAAAGAATCATGTTGAGGTACAATATTAGACTTTGCAAAGAGTCACGAAGCTAAGAATGAAAATATTGGCTTCCTTGTTAACTTCATTTTATGAAAGAAACTTCTGCCATAAAAATCTTTTGCTTGCTAGAGATGACTGATCTACATACAAGATTTAATCATTTGAGTATGATTTGAAGATAATAAATTTTCTTTAATACAAATTCCATGTGAAGGATCACCACCCTACCTTTTACTTTGTCATGGACGGATTTACTAAGCAGTTAGGACTAGATTCCATGAAAGTGTTGCTTGTTAGTAATATTTTTGTATGTTGATAAGCAAAATTTAGCCTGTGCAAATTAGATAATGTCCAAAACTACCGGCATTGGCTGATATCAATATGTTGGTCCAGAACTTCTGGTATCTGTTTATACTGACTGACGCTGACGCTGACGCTGACGCTGACGCTGACATGGAGCTCTCTTTCACAATCAAGCCAACAAAGAAAAACGAAAAAAAAAGAAGTTAAGAAAAAATTCTGGAGCCTTTTCAAGGAAGATTATATAGATAAAGAAGCTTATTTTATTTTAGATCATAAAAATAGAGAAAGGGTAGTTTCTGATGTACAAATATGGAAAAGTTAGAATGAAGAGCATCTGAAATTAGTAGGATCACGATGGAATAATTAAGAGTAATCTTACCAGAACAGTAAAAATAAAAGTAGAGGTGCATATCATATTAATGGCTAAGAGATAACTAACAGTGGTCGTTTTTGTTAAGAGGATCAATCATTAAGCATGATGGGCCTAGTGTTGAAGATGTTGTTCATAGAATTAAGGCAAAGGATGGTTTAAGTGACTTGTGCTAATGAAGTTCTAGGTCATCGCGGAAGGCCCTTGGATTAAGAAGTTTCTAGGATGGCTATAGCACCGCCATGCTTTATGGGTCCAAGTATACTATATCTGAAATAACATGTCTGGAAGTGTGACTTTGTTGTGGTGTAATAGGTGGATGTGGGATAAATGAAAAGGGAATCAAGTTAGTACTGTAGCTCTACAATTATGTTGCATGGATATAGTTTGGAGAACTGTATTCCTGCCCCTATCCGTATCTAACATGGATATGACACGTCACTCATGTCAACATGGCTCGTTATGTCTAGCTCCGAAGAGACTCAAAATATGGTTGAAAGCGATTTTGTATGGTTGTAATCATGCCAATCATTAGCATTTATTAGTGTCGAATCATTTTTACAACTTTCTGCAACGTAGTTATTAAATAAATATTCACTGTTAAGGTATAATGTCTAAAATATGTATGTATATATGTTTTAGTGTGTATGTATAACCGTATCCACACCGTACCTGTATCCTTATTTTTTTTAAATGCCTTATTCGGAATCTGTATCAATTCCGTATCCGTGTCCGTTTCTATGCAACCTTGATCAGATATTCATGTTATTATTTATGTGAATATCAACTTGCTTTTAGTTAGCATTAACCCATTGACATTTCCTTTTTAAGATTTAAGATGGATGAGTTTATCCTTTAAAATAATGTTTGTGAATTGTATTTAACCTTTAATAAATTTTCTTTATCATGCCATTTTTTTCCATCACTATTCCTCATTTGTCTAATGTATTTTTTTAACCTTAATCAGGTTACATAGAGGTAAAACTTGAGATGTTATTGTGTGTTCTTCAGATGTATTGATCATCTTTGAAGTTTCACTACATGGTGATAAGTAAATTTGCATCTTTGAAACATCATGCAGATGTTCAAAAGGAGTAAAGCTAGGGCTAACAAAACCTATGGTAGGAGATGCAGACAAGACGAATATGGAAACCTTTAGATTTTGTTGAATTCAGTGTCCTCTTGATACTGCAGTTCAGTATAGTAGTATTATGCTCATTTTTCTTTGATTAAGAGATGCTCCTGAATCATTATGCTTGCTTCGTATATTGTTCTTTGCCTTTATGTGCACGTGCTACAATTGCTGGTTGGCAGCTGATTCTGATTCTTGGGTTACTTCTATTCAATGTGTAATAGTGAAATCTAAAAGTGGAAATCGTAACCCCTTTATACCATTGTTCTAAATAATTGCTCCTTGCACATTTTAGGTTTTCATGTAGATGACTCAGAAGTTACTTTAAATGTTTGCTTGGGCAAGCAGTTTTGTGGCGGTGAATTATATTTTCGAGGAATTCGTTGTGACAAGCATGTTAACTCAGAATCTCAGCCTGAGGTACGGTCATCTCTTATTCGTGACGTCTATGTGATTACATACTCATCTTGCATGCCCAGCTTGAAATATTTGTAATACTCAATCCATAATCTTTTTGGAGGCCACATAATTTGCTGATCAAAGAAAGTTTATTTTGGGTTAACTTTTGTTACAATGCTAAGAGTTTTAACAATTTTATATTAATAAAATGAAAGCCATAAAGTAAGTTTAGTGTGTTCAGGAGCAGTGGCTGATTTGCACTTTGTGACTGATCACCTCAGACGTGAAATGAAGGATGCATATACTGAGAAAATTGATTTTCTGTATAGTTTGGTGTTTATGTTTATGAAGGTTTTATGTGAATTTTTAATTCACCTAACTGTAATCTACTGAAGAATACAAGCCAAATAATCACATTAAAGTATATGTTGGGTAACTTAACTATTATAGAACTATAGTCGTAAACTGAATCTTTCACTGCTGGAAGATGGTCAATAAAAAGTTGAATACATTCAGTCACGGTCTGCTTGACATCATCATGTTGGTAAGTTTTACTCACCAGTATCATGCTCTTCATCCATGCTCAACATTTCAGTGTATGGCATAAAGAAGCAGCAGAGAGAAAATTATATATCAGAGAGAATTAGAAAAATATGAAATGAAGCTAGTTTATTTTAGGAACACCCTAAGGTTTTAGAAGAAATTAGATAACCCCATAATGTTGTTTTGTTCACTTAACCGTCTTATTAACCTTCCATATAAAGATGTATAAAATCGTTAAAGATCCAAAAAATAATAATAGAGGGATAGAAAAGAGAACCTACCTTGCGCGGCCCCTCTGCTGCAGATATTAGGTGAGGGAAAAATTTAATCGACTTTACAAGAAAAACCGGATTGGTTTCCATATCTGAGGTCCAGGATTGGATAATTTGGATGTCTCCTGTTTTCAGTGAAGAAGACTTGGAAGATAAGGTTAAGGCTATTGTTAGTGCCACCACCAACTAGTCCCTTAAACTCGGGTTTAGGGGATTTTTGCCGTAACCCAGGTGTCACCATATTCTCTGGCATGAAGGTACCAACAAATTTCAACCAAGGTTGTGAAAAACGCTAGGCGCTAGTCGGACGGGCACCTTCCGCCTAGCGCCTAGCCCGTCTAGGCGGGTGCCTAGGCGGCCGCCTAGATCTAGGCGGTTCAAAAAAATAAAAATAATCCAAACAAATCTACTAAATATTGCAGAAAAAATCCATAAAATCCCAAAACATGCATAGTCGGGCGTCGGGGGACTAGGCGGGCACCTAAGCGGACATCAGACGGGCACCCGACGCCTAGCGCCGCCTAGGCGGCCGCCTTTTAGAACAGAGATTTCAACAAGTACAACTACATTGGTGATCCCAGCCATCACCTGACAACTTTTTAGTGATTATCGTTTAATTGGCTATTGAAGACCTCTTATTCAGGAAGTAATCCTACTCGAATCACCGCAATTAAGTGAAAAGAACTAACTTGTCCATTAATAGATCTGTACTTATTCAAGTAACCAGGATGCTTTTTTCATTCTCCATGTGAAATCAGCGCCTGCCTGACCCCTAGAGAGAATGGTATTGTTCTTGATTGGTTGTATGAGAATTTGTGTTTGAAAATAATTATCAACCTTTTCGGTATGAAGCTTCTATATAAAATGGTACTTTAGGAGTCCTTGCTTACCAGCTTCAGTGCAAAACAATCCGAATTAGGCTCGGTCAACCGACTTATCCATATGGTAGATCTTCCAATTGAGAAGATCCATTGCCTACGACGAAAAAAAAGTCTATTTTCTTTAATTAGTAAGTTAAACCTGTTGTAATTCATCATCATGGTGACTCTTCACCTTTGTAACTCCCAAGTGACTTCATCGTCATGGTGACTCTTCACCTTTGTAACTCCCAAGTGACTTTTCACTTTGTAACTCCCAACCTCTCTCTTCCTATATAAAGAGAGGTTGGGATGGCTTGTAAAAAGATATTGACATATATTGATATAAAGAGAGGTTGAGCTAATTGTCCACAACACGTTATCAGCACTTTGCTCGTGCAACGCCGGAGACCCGACGTACCGCTCGTCTCGACGTCCGCCGACCGTTGCCCTGCGCACACCCCGTCGCTCGTCGTCGATCTCGCGTATCCGAAATAGTTTTCTCACTTTCTTCCAGCATAAGGTAAGAAAGGTAAATTATTTTTGTTAATATACTATTAGACCTCTTACCATTAGTGATGCAAACATTGTTATTAGTTCAGGCTACATGTTGTTATATATTCAATCAACAAACTTTCTGACAACCAGAACCATATGTGTGCACGTGGATTATTTTGTCTAAAACATTGTTTATATAACTTATTCTATAACTTGTTCTTTGTACAGTGTTTAAATGAAGTATAGATGAAAACATTGTTTGTATTCCATCAAAATTGCATATCTTTGATCCATGTATCATTCATCCTTATATAATATGCAAAAACCGTAGGTAGTCACATCAAGTATAACGTTTACATTTATATGATCTCATCTTTAAACAAACTTTGTGGTATTTCTGCATATGAGACAGCCACACAATATTTTGTTAAAATTTTTTTTTATACTTTGGCGTGTTTATCAAATAGTTCGAATTATTGTTTTCAATCTTGATAACAGTGCCATCTGCTTATATGTCAAACATCTATGTTATGAAATGTCAACTTTTGTACGCATAATTTCATACTTTGAAGAATTGTTGATAATAGTAAATTTTTACTACTGCAAAGATATGTAAAATTGATAATAGACTGATATCACATATGGTTTAATAATAGAAAATTTGAAGAATTGTCTTAAGTGCCTATGACCCATCTCTTTGTAGGCTCTGTTTCTTAAGTGTTTGATAATAGTAATCTATTCTACAGTATCCTTGTTTTTAGTACTCTAGTTATTTTATTATTAGTAAAAAAAAAAAAAAACAATTGTTAGTTAATTTCTGATGAAATAAATTTTTGATAGAAAATTTTCATGTTGAAAAAGAGAAATTTTATATGCTAACATTTTTTGGTAATGATGGATTTGGAGAGCCCCGACGAGCACCTCAGTGCCATCTGTGCCCTGCCGAGCACCTCAGTAGCATTTTTTTTATGTTACTCAGTGAATTATTGTAACAGATGGATAGTAAAAAAAGAAATTGTATTTTTTTCTCGCTATTTTTTTTGGCGTCGCTTCATTAGATGTCGAAAAAATAGTTGATATTTTTTTTGGTGCCGCTTGCTTAGGCACCAATTCTTTTGTATGCTGTTGCTTGCTTATGTTGTACGTTTTTTTTAGCGTAATGGCTTAAAAATTGAAAATTTGGTTTTGGCTATATAAACAAATTCTGGCACCGCCAAATTTGGGCCTCCCAAAATTAACTTTTTTGGCTAATAATTTTTCAAAGGCAACGCTCATTTTGAGCGCGCACTAAATTGTCACCTATTTTGCACAATTCGCAAATAGCGTGAATTTCTTGAAAAATCTTATTTATTCTTACATTTGACAAAAAATTTTATGAAGTCTCTCCGAATAGGCTCATCTACTTGGGTATGATGTCAGAAAGAACTTGGGGCTTGGTTCTTAAGAGATCCCCGGTGACCCTCCTCCCCCATTTTCCCGCCTGGTCATATTCACGTAGAGCTACTGAAAGGGGTTGACCGAATATTATTTTTTGCTCAAATTGTATTTATAATTATGCATTTTTTGCAAGAAACTTATTGACCTCTCTATATCGGCCCGTCGTTTTATATGTTGACTGATCAAGATTTTTTTCTCCTGTTGTAGAAAAATGTCGATCAAGATTGATTTTCCAATCCTTGAAGCCTCTGGCAAGAACTACTTGGACTGGACGCAAGACATCCAGAACCATCTAGATGCGCAGGGCCTCTTGGACGTCATCTATAACGAGGAAGAGCGTGAAGTGGAAGTCACTCGCTCAATGAACGCCAAAGCGATGATTCTATTCCGCAGGCATTTATCTGACGCCATGAAGGCGGAGTTCATTGAAATCTCCTCGCCGAAGACGCTATGGGACTCTCTGAAAGAGCGCTTCGACCACCAGAAGACCATATGGCTACCTGAAGCACGCCATGACTGGTTGAACCTGCGCTTTCAAGACTTCAAAAGTGTAACTGATTACAACAATGAAGTCTGCAGGATTCGATCACTTCTCCAATACTGCGGTGAGATATTAACCGACAGTGATCTATTGGAGAAAACATACACCACATTTCCTTCCACTGACAACTTGCTCCAGAAGCAATACCGTCAGTCTAAGTTCACCAAGTTTCTCGAGCTCATCACCCAGCTTTTACTAGACGAGAAGAACAGTCTCATTTTAATGAGAAACAACAATTCTCGTCCTGCTGGAACAAAGGCAATTCCAATGCCTGATGCAAACGCTCTCCGTGGACCAAATCCACGGTGGAAACGAGACAAGGGCCAGTCGTCCCAGCCAAGGAACAGAGGCGAGTTTAAGTCTCGCCACCCAAAGCGAGGTTCTAACAAGAACCAAGGACCTTTGACTCCTAGGCAGTCTCATGGTAAGAACCAACGGGCCAGTCGTCCCAAAGCGAGAGTGGAAGGCCAAGCGCCTACTCTCTGCTATAAATGTGGTGCTTATGGTCATATGCAACGGACTTGCAGGGCGACCCCCCAAGAAGTTAATAACTATCACAAGGGGCGCCGGGCCGAAGCAAATCTGGTCAACGAATGCGAAAATCTAAATCTTGAGACCCCCGATTTTGTAGCAGAAATGGAAGAATAAATCTTCATTTTCTATCTATGTTTGATTTAAGTCATGAAACTTTTGGTGGTTTGTATTTTCTGTTTTCTCGATAAAATTAAAGTTCTATTTCGAGCACTTTCCTCAAACGTGTGACAAACTTTAATTTTTTTTACTTATAGGCATGGACCACGGGGCAGTGGATTGTCTGGTTGATAGTGGAACAACTCATACTATCTTGAGAGATAAATCATACTTTATCTCCTATACGCCTAAAGTAACCTCAGTGACAACCATTTCGGGACCCTCAACCCTTGTTCAAGGTTTTGGCAAAGCCCGTTTTTCGTTGTCCAATGGTACTCCCGTTGAAGTATCAGAGGCCTTATATTCTCCAAGGTCCAGTCGTACCTTATTGAGTTTTAAGGATATTCGAGAAAACGGATTTCATGTCGAAACTGCTCGAGAACATGGCTTCGAGTATCTTTTCATTACCTCCACTCAGTACGGCCAAAAGCGTATCTTGGAGAAGTTGAAATGTCTTTCAAGTGGTTTGTATCTCACTACGATACAACACATCGAGAGTAATCTCATCATTCGCCGAGCGCCAGTTGATGAGAGGACTTTTATGCTATGGCATGACCGGCTGGGTCATCCGGGTCAAAATACGATGCTTCGCACTATGAATGCATCACATGGGCATCCTCTTGGAGGAAAGAATTTCGTTATAAATCCGAAAAGCCTATGCCAAGCTTGCTCGATTGGGAAGACGAATCTCAAGCCACTCCATGTGAAACCTACGAGATTGGTTTCACAATTCCTTGAGAGAATTCATGGAGATATTTGTGGACCAATCCAACCAACATGCGGACCATTTAAATACTTCATGGTTTTGGTTGATGCATCGACTAGATGGTCACACGTAGTGTTGTTGTCCACCCGAAATGCAGCGTTTCCTAAACTCCTCGCCCAGATCATTAAGTTAAGGGCTCACCATCCGGATTATCCGATAAAGTCTATTAGACTTGATAATGCCGCTGAGTTTACATCGAAGACTTTCGATGACTATTGTATGACTTTGGGAATAAATCTTGAACATCCTGTTGCGTATGTTCATACCCAAAATGGCCTAGCGGAAGCTTTTATAAAGCGACTGCAAGTGATAGCGAGGACCTTGGTTATGCGCACCAAACTCCCACTATCTGCATGGGGCTATGCAATTTTGCACGCTGCAAATTTGGTCCGTCTGAGGCCCATGGCCACCCAACCACTTTCAGCGTACCAGCTGGTTACTGGATGTGAGCCTGATATCTCATATTTACGCGTGTTTGGGTGCCTAGTCAATGTTCCAATTGAGCCGATAAGGCGTTCAAAATTGGACCTCAGAAGCGACGGGGAATATATGTCGGTTATAACTCCCCGTCCATCATTCGCTATTTAGAGCCCTTGACTGGCGATCTCTTTACCGCGAGACACGCGGATTGTGACTTTGATGAGGCAATCTTTCCGTCGTTAGGGGAAGAAATGCACGCTAACGTTGATGAGGAACGACGTGAATTAGCGTGGCATGTGCCCGCTTTTGCTCATCATGATCCCCCCTCTGCACATAGTGATAAGAAAGTGCAGAGGATTCTAGGTCTGCAAGATATTACAAATCAAATGCCAGATGCATTTAGCGACCTAGCAAAAGTCACGAGATCAATTATACCTGCTGCAAATGTGCCTGCAAGGATAGACGTCCCTGAGAGACGCCATGTTCCTGTGAAACATGTTGCTCCGGTCGAACCCACCGAGCAAAGGACGCTGCCATCGGCCGTCCAGTCCGCCGCTATTCCCAAGAAGAAGGGAAGACCGGTTGGTTCCAAAGATATTCTGCCCCGGAAGCGGAGAAATCTTGTTAAAAGCGTTTTGCCACATGAGATCATTAAGGATCACGGCGATGTATTAGAAGAGCGCGTTCCAGATGAAACGCCTATTCCTAATCATGCCGATAACCTCGAAATATCCGTCGAGTATGCTAGCTTAGACGATATTTTGAAGCGAAACGAAACTGTCATCGATGATGTGTTCATATACTCAGTGGCCACTGACATTATGAACAATGATGACATGAAACCTCGTAGTGTTGCCGAGTGTCAACGACGAACGGACTGGTCACAATGGAAACAAGCAATCCAGGCTGAACTAGACTCCTTAGCGAAAAGAAGTGTGTTTGGACCCGTTGCTCCAACACCACCCAATGTTAAACCAGTTGGTCACAAATGGGTTTTCCTAAGGAAGCGTAATGAGAGAAATGAGATTGTGCGATACAAGGCTCGCCTTGTGGCGCAAGGCTTCTCACAACGCCCTGGAATTGATTACGAGGAGACGTATTCTCCCGTAATGGACATCATAACGTTCCGCTACTTAATCAGTTTAGTAGTTTCCGAAAAACTGAATATGCAGCTCATGGATGTGGTCACAGCCTATCTCTACGGGGACCTAGACACAGAGATATATATGAAAGTCCCTGAAGGACTAAAGATGCCTGAATCAAGTAGTTCCCGACCATGGAACGCGTTCTCGATTAGACTGAGACGTTCGCTATATGGATTGAAACAATCCGGACGAATGTGGTATAACCGCCTAAGCGAATACTTGATTGGTTTGGGATACGTTAATAACGAACTTTGCCCATGCGTGTTCATAAAGAAATCCACTTCAGGATACGCAATCATCGCGGTCTATGTAGATGACATGAATCTCATAGGAACCGAAAAAGACTTGTCAGAAACTGCTGATATCCTGAAGAGGGAATTCGAGATGAAGGATCTTGGGAAGACACGGTTTTGCCTCGGCCTGCAGATCGAGCACCGTAAAGATGGAATTCTTGTCCATCAAGCGAACTACACCCAAAAGGTGTTGAGACGCTTTAGTCATTTTGACGTTAAGCCGTCCGCTACTCCCATGGTCGTCCGCTCTCTAGACATTACTAAGGACCCATTTCGTCCAAAGGACGACGACGAAGAGATAATTGAGTCCTGAGTGCTCTTATCTAGGTGCAATAGGCGCTTTATTGTACTTGGCCCAATGTACTAGACCGGACATCTCGTTTGCTGTGAATTGTCTAGCTCGACACAGCACCGCGCCAATACGCCGCCATTGGAATGGCATAAAAGACATTTTCCGCTACCTTAAGGGTACTACGGACTTGGGCTTGTTCTATCCCTACGCGGTTTTGAGTGAGTCCAACGCTCTTGGCACTCGAAGCAACGCGACCCTTGTTGGCTACGCCGATGCGGGATACTTATCTGATCCGCACAAGGGGCGTTCCCAATCTGGTTATGTCTTTACCATTGGGAACACGGCGATTTTTTGGAGGTCTCGCAAACAGACCTTAGTGGCTACTTCAACGAACCACTCTGAGCTACTCGTGCTTGATGAGGCGACTAGAGAGTGTGTATGGCTTCGAGCTGTTATTGGCCATATTCGAAGTACATGTGATCTTCCATATGACCCAGATGAAACTGTTGTCATCTATGAGGACAATACCGCTGTTATTGATCAAGCGAAACATGGTTACATCAAAGGGGATGCTACCAAGCACATATCGTCCAAGTTGTTCTTTACACATGAACAACAAGCACTTCAAAAGATTGAAGTGCAACACATTGGATCGGAGAATAACCGTGCAGACTTGTTCACCAAGTCACTGCCAAAATACTCGTTCCAGAAACATGTCAGAGCGATTGGACTTAGGAAGCTTTCAGAGCTAGCCTAAGTGAAACATGTTTCCCGCACCCTGTTGTGTGCATGTGAGGGGGAGCGCCCCAACGAGCGCCCCCAAATGCCCTGTTGTGCGTATATCCCGCGCCCTGTCGAGTGCGAGTGAAAAGGGGAGCATCCTGATGTATGCTTGTGTACTCTTTTTCCCTTAGACCAAGTTTTTTCCCATTGGGTTTTCCTTGGCAAGGTTTTTAACGAGACACATTTCAAATCTCTTATTCACTAAGGACTATTGTGATCAGGGGGAGTATCCAGTGTATACCTCTAAACCATCGTGTACTCTTTTGTCCTTCGATCAGCGGTTTTTCCCACTGGGTTTTCCCTGACAAGGTTTTGACGAGGCACCTTTGCAATGGTTAAGTTTACCCCATCACACTGACCTGTGTGTACTCTTTTGTCCTTCGACCAAAGTTTTTTTCCCACTGGGTTTTCTTTGGCAAGGTTTTAACGAGGCACAAGTAGGTGATCATTTTTGAATCTGCAAGCTACAGACCGACAAAGAAGCTCAGAGGTGTTTACAAGCAGAGTTTGTGAAGAGCCAAGGGGGAGTGTTGTAATTCATCATCATGGTGACTCTTCACCTTTGTAACTCCCAAGTGACTTCATCATCATGGTGACTCTTCACCTTTGTAACTCCCAAGTGACTTTTCACTTTGTAACTCCCAACCTCTCTCTTCCTATATAAAGAGAGGTTGGGATGGCTTGTAAAAAGATATTGACATATATTGATATAAAGAGAGGTTGAGCTAATTGTCCACAACAAAACCAATGATTTGTTATTATAGCATATAACAACATTTTCTTGATCTCTAACTAGCACAACTACTTTTCTTTCCCTCTCTTCACTCACCTTTGCTTTTTTCAACTTGTCTAAATCTTGAAACAGCCAAATAGGATTAACCAATCTCTTATTTTTCTGTAGTGGTCTGTAGTGGAAGACCGAACCAAGTGAGTTTCCTAACTGTGGGCAGGTATTGGGATTAAGAATGCCAAATGTTTCTTATCATTCTCGGCTACCATTTACAGGGCCAAACCGAAATCATTCATACTCTTGGCTTTCGTGAGGTTGATGATCTCCTTCCCTTTTGCTCTGCCTACTCTAAGTTCATGCGGTTCCGGGAGGGTGGACAATAGCTACCACGAGCCTTTTGTCACACATATATATCAAGAAGCAAGTGTAGTTCATTGGTTCCAATGAATGCTCCTCTCTCTCAACAAAGATCGTGTGAGTGCAATTATTCTTCGGATGCTTCACCATTAAAACCCTCAATTTGGAAACTTCTGACTTTTCGGTCGGGGATGAGCCTCATTTCTTAATGAGCTTCAAACTCTTTATATTATAAGTTAGAAAATAAATGCCCAAGATACAAAGCCCGTTAAAAGAAGGATAAGGACTATGTTTGCGAAATGTACGTAGGACGAGTTTCTTCCTCGTACAGCTCGGGCTAAAAGACCGGGAGAAGTTGAGGAGAGATGAGGAGACTCAACTCCTGCATTCATAGAATCTACCTGGAGAATGATCTAGAAGTCGTCTAGATGCACCGCCATTAGGTGGGTTTCTATCTCGTTATTCTAGAATAATCTATGTCTATGACTCGATCAGTTTTTATGCTATTACTTGTGCTATTGAGTTGATTCTTCTCCAAGCATGAACCACCGATTCATAAATCTTATTAACCAGAGAATTTAGTGGGTGGAGAAATTGAGAAGCATGTTGGTTGGTAGTGTTAAAACAAGATGGATTGAAGTGAAATTCTTTTGGAGTACAATATGATTGCATTATATCCTTTAAGGTCAAACAACTTTATAAAACAACTACTACCAGACATGCTTTACTGATTAGACTGAACATTTGCATAAAATGAGCATAGCTAATGAGAATGCTAATATAGATGGGCGGCAATATGTTGAAAATTTAAATTATAGGATAAAACATGAGTGCATCCTTAGGAAGTTGTACGTGGCGCCAATTGAGGATAATATCAGAGAATATTGTCTTAGGTGGTTGAACATATGCAACCATGTGCAACTAGACAAGAATGCACTGGCTAAGAGCAATAGGATATTAGTTAAATGAGCTGCTAGAATTAGGGTAGGCCTCATAGAACACAACCCTGTAAAAGTTGGATGGAAGAAGCTGATTCAAGTAGCTCACACCAAAAGTTCGGTACCAGTTGATCGTGATCAAGTTTAATCGGCTGTAAGGCTTATATCTCATTCAGGTTTGTTGGCATATTAGGAGTATATCACTGTCTATATGTAGGGTATTCATATTGACAACCCTAAATATACCCTACATAAGTGTGTCTTGACGAAACTAATTTGAATGTAACAATATACTAAATGTAAACATATTTAAGCAAATAATTCCAAACATCTATATTTACACATCAAGGTAATGAAGTAATGAAAGCTACCTATTGTCCCCATGACTCTCACGCTTGACACTCCCTTTTGGTGTCTTCAAAGTTCAAAGATGGAGGATTTAAAGAGGAAGAAAAAGACTTAAAGAAAAGCTTACAAGGGAAAAGTTAATGGTGTCAAAGAAAAAGCCTGTATGGTCATCAATTCTGATTATGGGACATTCGATGATATCAGTGATGGAAGGTTCAATTTTATTGATGATGTAAGATTTCAAGGGTGGCTAAGAATAAAGAGAAACGCGAGCAGAATATGACTATGGAAGATTTGAGGTGACTAAGAATAAAGAGAAAGAAATGGAGCATCAACTCTCTGTGATTAAAATAAAATAAAAACCTGATTGTTCTAATGTATGTCGTGGCCCTCCAATTTTTTATCAGTGTCGCCATTGCTACTAGTATACGAGCATTTCGAAAGGAGACAAATGAGAGGAGAAAGTGGAAGGTTAAACTCTCTAGTGGGTTAATAAGTTATGCTGTAAGAACGGAGTGGGTGCTGCACTATTGTTTCTTCAAAGTTCAAAGTTCAAACACATTACTCATTAACTCAGCCAAAAGCCAAATTGTAAGATGTAATAATTCGATTACTTTATTGATATGAGGGATTACATATATATAGTAGAGGAATAGCTTTCTTACTATTCTCTACCCGATGTGGGACTAAACAATAATACTCAACTAAACAATAATATTCAGCATCCTCCCTCAAGCTGGAGCATAGATGTCAATCATGTCCAACTTGTTACATAGAAAATGAACTCGAGGACCCAAAAGAGACTTTATCAATATATTAGCTATCTGATCCCTAGTTCCTACATGGTAAAATGTGATATCCTCTTCTGATATTCATCACGAACAAAGTGGATTTCAATCTCAATGTATTTCGTCCGTTCATAGAATACATGATTGGTAACAATATAGATAGCATACTGATTATCACACCACATATTTGCTGCTTTCAATCCTACTTCTTCTCCTAGCTCTTGTAGAAGATGCTGGCAGATATAACACTTCTGCGGTACCATGAGCAATGGCTCGATATTCTGCTTCCGAACTTGATCGTGAGACTATGCTCTGCTGCTTGCTCTTCCAGGATACCAAGTTTTCACCAATGAATAATGAGTATCCGGATGTAGATCGTCTAAAACACTCAAGATGAGTATGTCCTTAATTCTTCATCCGAATTTCTTTCACCGGATGTTGGGATAGATAGCGCAGGATTTTGAGAATTGTCTGCCAATGTGGAACTCGTGGAGAAGCCATAAATCTACTTGCGACATACGACAAAGAAAATATCTAGGCAGGTCATGATTGCCAAGTAGTTGAGTTTTTCAACCACTCAACGATACTGATCCGGATTAGTCATCAGTATTCCCTCATCAGGTACTAACTTTACTCCTGGATCCATGTGTGAAGTTGCTCCCTTAGCTTGCATCATTCCTGTTTCAGTTAGAATGTCAAGCACATATTTACGCTGAGATATTACAATGTCTCGCTTTTTTCTTGTGACTTTAATGTGCAAGATGTACTTTAACAATTTTATATCCTTGGTCTGAAATTGGTCACCCAGAAACTTCTTCAGCCCTGCAATACCCTGACTGTTGTCTCCTGTAATCAGTCATCAAGATAGACACCCAGTAGTATTCTTCCAGTTGACGTCTGTCGGTAAAATATCGAATGGTCCTTCGATTGACACATGCCAAAATGGATAACAACATGTGTAAATTGAACAAATCAAGCACGAGGTGATTGTTTGAGATCGTAGAGGGTCTTCCGCAGATGACACACTTTATCCTCCCTTGCAATAAACCCAAGAGGTTGCACCACATATATTTCCTCTGCAAGGTCCCCATGAAGAAATGTATTCTTCACATCCAACTGAAGTAGGGCCGGTCATAGCGGACAACTATGGCTAGCAGTATTCTAAAAGGCGGATTTAGGCGACGCCTAGGCGTTGGGCGGCCAGTTGTCGCCTAAAATTCGGCCAGAATCGGCAGGTAGGCGGTCGTGCCAAAAAAGCGGCTTTAGGCGCCCCCCTAGGCGGCTCGAGGCGCTGGGGCGACCACCTAGGCGTAGTCGCTCGGAGAAAGAGGCGGCCGCCTAGGTCAGTTTTTAATTTTTTTTAGAGATTCAGTAGAAAAGAAGAAAAGAAGAAGAAGAAGAATAAGAAGAAGCACAACAAAGAAGAAGACACACAGAAAAGAAGAAGACGCAGCAGCAACATCATCCAGCCGCCTAGGTTAGTCTTCTTCTCTTCTCTTCTTCTTTTTCTTCTCAGTCTTCTTTTTCTTCTTTGTCTTTTTCTTTTTCTTCTCAGTCTTCTTTTTCTTCTTCTCAGTCTTCTTTTTCTTCTTTCTTGTCTTCTTTTTACCCGCAATTTTTTTCTTTTCTTTTTCTTCTTCTTCACTCTTCTTTTTCTTTTTAAAGCTGCTTAGCAGCTGATGAGTGCTGCAGCTGCTGCTGACTAATAAAAGTCACGAGAAAGAGATTTTTTTGATATGAAACATTAAATATTGACAATGAATACAGTAAAAAAATATATAATCTATACACACATTGAAAGGAATGAACATTAAAATATGGTGCATTTGTTGACCACACATTGAACATAGTGAAGAAAAATTATGGTGCACAATGACACAGTTTTTTTTATTGTGTTTGAACTTGTAGTCTTGTACTATGAATTTGACTATGTTTAGTTATTATGAGAGACATTGAATTTGGGGTATATTTTTTATTTAAGCATATTTTTAATTTTATAGATTTTTTTTTGTATGTGGCGACTGTCTAATATTAGAAGGCCGCCTAGGTACCGTCTAGGTGCTAGGCGGTAGGTGGCCGCCCGCCTGACGCCTAGCGCCTTTTACAACCTTGATGGCTAGAAGCACTCGCACAAAAGTCATCCTGGCAACTGGGGAGAATGTTTTAAAATAATCCTTGTACGTCTGAGAATATCCTTCTGCCCCAAGGCTAGGTTTTAGATGATCATGAGTGCCATTCATTTTCACCTTGATTGTGAACACCCATTTGCATCCTACCGCCTTCTTACCAGTAGGTAAATCTATCAGGTCTACATATGATTTTTTCGGAGTGCTCGTATTTCCTCTTCCATAGCAGCACGCCAACCAGGATGTTTGAGTCCCTCCTTCGTAGAGTTGGGGATCTGAATTCCATCAATAGTAGCCACCAAGGATTGAGTGTGACTCGTGAGACCTTTGTAGTTGTCGACGTACAAAGGATGGTCACAACATGTACAACGGGGGCGAGTCGATATATCAGGAGGTAGTAGAGCAGTAGAGTTGGAGGACTCCGATGATGACACATGCTCTATAGCTGTGGGCACTTTTGATGATGCTTGTTTTAGCGGAGCTGGTGTTTGCAGATCATTGGACGATAAGACTGGCTCGGTAGGGGAGGGTACCTGTACTGGGGACTCCTGTAGTTGAATATGGTACAATAGGAAGATCTCTTCTGGATAAACTGTTGGAGCAAAATGTTTATGTGGAGGAGGTGGTGGAAATTCGAACTCAACAAAGATAACATCCTGAGACACAAAATACCTCTTCAATGTTGGAAAAGAAAGCAACGATATACTTTCTGATCCTTAGGATGCCTAAGGAAAATACATTTGATTGCCTTCGGGTCTAATTTAGAAAGGGTAGGTTGAGTGTCCCGAACATAACACAAGCACCCAAAAACTTTGAGTCGCAAGGGAAATGACATTCAAGTAGGATATAACCGAGAAAAAGGAGTGATTCCATGGAATACACGAAACAACATACGATTAATCAGATAACAAGCCGTATGGACCGCATCCGACCAAAATTTCTTGGGAGTACGTGCATGAAACATAAGAGCACGTATTATTTCCAAAAGTGGCAATTTTTTCGTTCGGCCACATCATTCTGTTGTGGTATGTAAGGACATCGAGTTTGGTAAATGATGCCATGTCTAGCCAGATGATAATTGAATTCACGAGACATACTCACGTCCATTATCACTCCGAAAACACTTAATAGAAGCCCCAAATTGGGTTTGATTTCCACATAAAAATTGCACCAAATATCAAGTAATTCGGAGCGATTTTTCATCAAGTAGACATAGGTGACTCGTGAATAATCATCGATAAAAGACATAAAATATCTAAACCCCATAACTGATATAACATGACATGGACCCCATATATCAGAGTGGATTAATTTAAATGTGGCTGAAACAGATTTATCCTAACTCACCCGGATAAGATGCATGATGAAGTTTTGCCAAACTACAAGACTCGCAATGAAAAGGGACGCGAAGATCTAGAGATAGGATATAATTTTTGGAGAGCTTGGATAGAAGGATGACGAAGCCGACAATGCAACCCAAAAGGATCTTGGCACATACAGGCACAAGCAATAGATGAATTCAACTCAACCAGGTATAAGCCTCCAGCCACATGTCTCCTACCAATAGTCTTTTCCGTCTTCAGATCCTGAAAAACAGAACCATCAAAAAAGAACGTTACTTAGTAGTGCAAATCTCGAGTTGTCCAACTAATGGATAATTAGTTGAACGGGTTGCCTGGTGTATGTAAAACTGAAGTGAGTGGCAGGGCGGGAGAAAGAAATACATTCCCTCTTCCTCGAACTTTCAGAAAATTGCCATTCATAATAGTAATATCTGTCATACGACCCACAAATTCATATTTATGCAACATACCGACATCACATGTCATGTGATCAGACACACCCAAGGTAGTCAAAGACGCAAGGTGCACTCGAGACGCAAATGGTCCATATCGCTTGAGGCGCATTTAAGGCGCACGCTAGAGCAAAACGAGGCACAAAAATAACAAATAATAAAAATATAAATAAATAAATAAATAAATAAATAAATAAATAAATTAGTAATGTAAGAAATAAAACCAAATAACATATTAAAACTAACAAAAATATGTCAAAAACTAGCATAGCAGTAATAGCAGTAGCAATTGATGAACTAACAAGAGTTTGTATTCTCCTTACCATATTTTTAGTAAATTTTTGTTTTTCTAGTTCAACTGTAACAAACTTTGGCAACCGTGGAAAGGGCTCTCTCCTTTCTACCTATAATGATGTAAGGGTTATTTCTATGCCTCATTTTTTTTTGTATATATTAAAAAATCATAAGGCGTGTCTTTTCTTGGTTGCGTCTTGCTAGCTGCGTTCGAAGAAATGCGCCTCGCCTAGTGAGGAGCGAGGCGCAACTACTACACCTTTCTACGAGGCGTGCCTTTGACTACTATAGACGCACTCGAGTCGATAACTTACTGTTTCGACTTTACCACACATGTCACTGAATATCTAGTTGTAGATCCAGATGTAGAAGTTTCATTATGGCGCTGATTTTGGAATTTAGCGAATTCTGTATAGGTATCTGTTGTCATGTACACAGATAGCCTGACATTGTCGGGAACATCTGTTGCATCGTTGGCGGTAGGTGCTTTAGCACACAGCCACTGAAAGTGCCCTTGTTGACCACCAAGTCCGCGGCCGTCCTCCATCACGACCATCGTCGTCTCGATCATCGTTTTGGCCTGCATGCCAGCAACACGTCTACTACCACGACCACCACAAAATCCATCCCGAGCAGCACCTATTGCAGATCGATCAGCAGGTGCATCACTCGTATCAGTCCCAACGACTGACTTTTGCTGTCCGCAGGACACGAAAGTGGGCTTCCATCAAAGATGGAACCTCGGCCCAGCAATAATCTGAGATCTTACAGAGTCTGCATCAGGACGAAGTGAGGCAAGATATGCCATGACATGGAGTTGCTGTCATTGTGTCATTGCCTCATTGATATCCGTTGTCAAGGGTAGCATGCGATCCACCACATCAGTTAGTGCCTTAAAGGCACGGAAGTGATCCTTATGGAATTTGTCTCCCGATTAGCTCGGTAGATGCCAACGGCCGAGTTATAGATACGAGACAGATCACGTTTTCTATCAAATGCTGTTATAAGAACCTCTTATAACTCCTTCACCAGTCCTTGTTCTGAACCATGTCCTCAACCGATGGTTCCATCGAATTTATCAACTGTGTAAACAGTCGACTATCATCAGTCTTCCACTGCTAAAATGTGGGATCAGTCTCCTTCGGAGGGTTGTCAGTCAGATGCTTAGAAAGTCGCATTCGACGAAGCATCTTTTCAACCTTCTTGCGTTATGTAGAGTAGCTGTCCGTACCATGCAGTCTCTGATCGACCAGTCGAATAAAAGATACCGTTGTACCAGTGATCGACATTCCCACCTTTGTGTTCCTGATACTGGTGCTACTGCTATTCGCCGCAGTGTTCGACATCTTTAGGTTTTTTGATTTAACTATCGAAGATCGTTCCGACCGATATTTACATCAACCTCGCCAGATCTGGCGTACACGATGTTGGCAGAGATACGAATGTGGATCACACAAGTCAGGACATGGATTCACACAACCAATGTTGCTCTTTGTTGGATCCTGAGGTGGATACCAGATTAGGAATAAATATTCATGCAAATTGGCAAGTTTGCTCCCTGATATCTCGTGACGTCGTTGTCGAGATTCCGAGGTTCACGCAAACAATCATTATTTACCCATTGAATCTCTCAACTTCGATTTTTTTTGGGGAAAGCTACGCTTAGGACATTTGTTGGGGGGTGGGGGGTGAGGGCTGCTGCTCTCGGGGTTGGGTGGAGGGAGAGATTTTTTTATATATATAGGTATGGCTCCGATACCATGTAAGATGGAATAATTGGATTGCTTTATTGATATGAGGGGTTACATATATATAGTAGAGGAATAGCCTTCTTACTATTCTCTACCCGATGTGGGACTAAACAATTATACTCAACTAAACAATAATACTCAACAGAAATAAACCCAATATTTACCATATTGCTTGGTTTTATGCATATATGATATCGGCCGATAGGGCGATGATGAGCCTGGACTGTGCGATGCGTGGCATCAACATCATCGTAGGACTGACGAAAAATGGTCACGATCTGAGCTGGCGTGGGATAGAATGGGGCGCCCGTGCATGAAAACTCAACGGCTAGGGCGCCGCGCGGGCGGTCGAGGACTGACACCATTCATGGGTATAAACGACGGCCGACCACGCGACCCGTCGTGCGGCGCTGTATGGGTGTCGAGAAGACGTCGTAAGGACGTCGTGCGCATAGAACGGGTGGCTGGACGGCATCGGTTGTCGTAGGCGTCGAGAAGACGTAGGGGGCGCCTTTGGCGTCGTGGGCAAAGCGAGGCGTTGAGTTGTCGGCGTCGAAAGACGTCGGCCGTCCTGTGAGGCTCTGGAGCGTGCGGATTGCGCGAGGCGTGCGTGTGGGGCGATGATGAAAAAGCCAGTGCGGACAAGATCCGCACGATGAGTCCGAAACGACATGACGATCGGCTAAAAATCGTGTGTGGGGAGACACGATTTAACTGAGTCCGCACGTGCTGGAAAAATAAAATAAAAATAAAGATGTCGGCCGATATATCAAGTTCAAATTTGACCCTGATTAATCCCAGATATTGCTTAAAAATAGTATAAGCAATCCCATATCTATATCATATTTAAGGTGGTTGAATTTTATATGTTTGATATGACCAATATTTTAAACTATGATAATTATAGAAAGATTGACAAGAATGTTGATTATAGAATTAAATCAGAATGGTTCAAATGTTCTTTAGGTTTCCTACGTGGATACCCTTGAAGTTGAAAGGATAATTCTAGTAGATCTTTATAAGACCACCATGTTTTGTGTATTAGAATGTTGGATATTTAAGAAATTGGTAGAATAATATAAATATATAGCCCTCAATTCTTGATAAAACTCTTGAGTTAGAGTTTTGGTCAGTGGGATTGACTTTAACATTGTATCAAAGCAACCTAGGTTTGAATTATAGTTCGCAAAAGATGGATTTTGGCTTGCCCCGATCCAATATTGATCGCTACCATTACTAACCAATATTGACGTTGGAGGTCTCTTTCCCAAGCAATTCGACAGGGAAAAACTGAAGGTTAGTATCAACATAATAATATAGTTGTGTCGAAGACTGAGAGTGTATCGATATACTTATTGATAAACTATAACCATTACCATTTGTCGAAGTTTTATATCTATATATTCTGAAGATTCATCCATATTAATATTATTTAGTTCAAAATTATTTATTATGGTTGCACTATGTTTAAAGGAAAATAAATGAACAATATTATCTACTGCAAGATAATATTATTCTAATTAAAACTAACGGGAAACAACATATAATATATAAATTATGTCTAGATTTTGATACAATTTGGAACAACCGAAACTGCTGAAACTACCGATACCGATACTCATAGAAAGGTCCGACTTTGATACTGATGTTTCAAAACTTGGTTGGAATTTTCTTTTGCTGCACATTTTGAGCGCATTATAATTCTACCACTACGTAAATCTAGCTCTCGGACCATGGAGTCAACCTTCAACCTACGGGAATATGTTAGAATAATATAAATATTAACTCTCAATCCTTGCGAAGCCTCTAGAGTTTCGGTGCACTCAACAGTGGTAGTGACTATACAATGTCACCAAAACAACCCATGTTTGAATATTCTCTAGCGCAAATTTTAAGAAGATTAAAAAAAATGCCGCTATGTGAATCCAACTGACATGGCCATAAAAGTCCGGCCTCGGCCTTCGGGGAGCATGTTAGAATAATATAAATGTCTCTTAACCTTACCTAAAGCTCGAGAGTTTTGGTGCATCAATAGTAACTTTAGCAGACACTATTGTAATGCCCCTCATCGGCACGGTACATTACGTTGAGTCAATTGGTTCGAAGAAGTATAATTCGATTCGAGAAAATATTAAATCGATTTGAAGAAGTATTAATTTGAGTTGGTTTCATGTGCTTGCTTACGCAGAGTTTTCTAAGGTCGATAATATGCTATATTGTAACGAAGTCCATCGCGATCAGAGTATCGCATTGCAACGAGCCAAGGCATGGGCATGATAGGTCGGATCGGTCGGTTAGTTCGAAGGAGCACGAAGTGCTCGTATGGTTGTGCTAGATGACGTGATCGTGTAACAAAGTTAAGGAGTCGAGCTATGTCGGCTCGACGAGCGATAGACAAAATAGTAAATGTAGACGGACTCTGACCCTTCTTTCCTATACCGTCATGCCTTAATAAAATGTACCTTGTATGCTTGTAACTTCATACAAGTCCACGTGCGTGGTCGGATAAATAGAAGTCGTAGTGTATGTTGAACCCTAAGATATAACATTGAAACATTGATCATAGAACATTGATGATAGAACATTGAATAACTATAGCGGAACGTGCATCAAGTGCATAAGTCGTATGAGGACATCGAATAACTGTATCGAGGTCTGTATCAAGTGCACGACTCATAGAATATTGAACACTAAGTCGTAGAACATCGAATAACTCTATCGAGACGTGCATCAAGTGCACGACTCATAGAATATTGAACACTAAGTCCTAGAACATCGAAGGACTATATCGAGACGTACATCGAGTGCACGAATCGGAGAACATTGAACACTAAGTCGTAGAACATTGAAGCTTATATCGAGGCGTGCATCGGATGCACGAATCGGAGAACGATGAACACCAAGTCTTAGAACATCGAAGGTATGCTTCATCATCGAAGCAAGCAGTTGTGGCACAAATGCTACGGAATTGCTGATATGCAAATAGTAGGCTTTGTCAGCGAAGTAAACATTTATGGTTCGAAATCATGAGACTGTTGGAAGGGGTATGGTGGCCACGATTCTATCGGATGTGGCATGGTGCCTCGGAATGTTCGGGACCTACGAGTCGCCATTCGAAACATTGAGTTGAGCATAAGTGCCTCTGAATATTGAGTGTAAATATGGAATACGAGTTGACGTGTGATTTCTGTTTTTCTGATTTAATGTCATGCATTTGTATTTATAATGCATACGTATTTATACTTTTCTTAACTGTTTATGCATATTGCATGGTCATGGACAACTTGTGCATAGTGTATTGTTTTTCTTGAGACTGTGTTGCCGAGGCACCGGGACTGCTCAGCCTAGGGGGAATTCATCGTGCTCGGCACAAGGCATTGCAGGAGCTACAGTTCGGAACGTAACCCGTACTGATAGGGCGTGTCGCAATGGCATTGAGAGTCCTTCATGGTGTAGATATCACCGATGTCCTTCGTATAGATAGGCGTTGGAAGGCAAACTTATGTCTGGTACAGTGACACAAATCTTGACACAATTTACATTACAAATGTTACCTTAACATGACAGGGAAGGATGATAAGTATTCACCTTGCATCAGTATAAGAGTGAGTGCATCGGGTTGGTAAGAAGTTGCTGCAAAGCGACGCGTTTTGATATGTTTCCTGTTTGCTTCTACTATTAAGTATAACATGTTTACCATGCGTACATGCTTTTTTGCTTTAACAATATACCATAAAACTCTTCCTAAGGAAAAATAGAAAGATCACCTATGTTAAACTGCATGCTTCATATAATTACTTAGTGTCGCTTTAGACGAGTGGGTTTTCCTGCTCACCTGTGCAGGATGTGTACTGATACCCGACCCTCCAGGTACAGAGATTTGCTCGACCGTGTCGAGGCGTTGGAGCTCGGATTTTCAACATGAAGATGTTCGACGAGGATTTTCTTGCTTGGATATAGAAGACATGATGTATGGAACGACGAGATCCTTTGTGAGCTAGAGAGTTCATGAGTTTTGTAAGCCAATTTAGCATATTCATTGTGGCTATTGAGAGCCTTCGTAATCTGCTTCATTATTAATAAAGAGATTTGTTTCATATATTCTGCTGCAACTTCCATATGACTCTGTTTCTTCCGCTACGATTGTTGTAGTTTCGAGTTAACCAACATCTTTTTATTATCTTGCCTTGTACAATCCAGACTCGTATGACATTACGCCCCAACAAGGAGGATTGATTTTGCAGAAATCGATGCGAGGACGAACGATTCTGTGGAGTTGGGGCATGACAAACGGTATCAAAGTTTTCGGTTCAATTTTGTCGTACATTTTGTTTCGTTTCAGTTCCAAGTTGCTTTTCGCGATCGTTTGACTCTCGACTCTTGACCCTTGACTCTACTCGATGCTAAACTAGATGTTACATACAATAAGTCTATATAATGTTGTGTATTTTGCTTCATGTATTTCTTAGAATTTTCGATGATGCCGAGTAACATTGTGAGATATTTGTTGCATCAATGCAACAAGTCGATAAGTAGGATGATACGTGGGTATGCGAATGGATAGCGAATGCGTTGAACGGATTCAAGTAATGGCTTGGAATATATGAAAATGAAATGTTACACGATGTACCCCGTCCCTACATCGTGCCCCGTACTCCGTCCACGGGGTGCGCGAGAAAGGAACACTGTCGCTATCGATTCGGTCGGGACCGATAGGTCGGGATCGATCGAGTCGATCGAACGGGAACGGTTGAATTAAGATCCATTCCTCGTTATGGAATGTCTTCTTCGGAACCAAGTCCCATATTCAGCGGGCTGCGCCTCAAGGATTGACTCTGCGGCTGAGTCGGGAGAGACCTCCCGTTGCTCTGCTTTTCACGTCGCTTGCGTTGGTTTTGGCTTTGTTTTCTGAATGCGTTTTCGTGAATGTTTTCGATGGTTTTCATGGCTTGCATTTCGAACTCGCATTTTCTATCGAACTTCTTGAATAATGCAGTGTTCTAATCGGTTGCTTGTGCGATTTCAGGTAATCGCGTAGGCGACGTCTAGCGCGACCAACAAGTTCTCTCGCCAGAAGTAAACTCAAGGTGAGTGGCTGACCCTTCTCTTCTCGACCCCTTCCTAGGTAAATCGATAATGTTGTGCGAATGAAAGGATAAATGCAAGGGCACAAACACGGAAAAAGGATTGAGTTTTCAAAGAGAATGTAGGCTGTCTTAATAACTAAAAAGGAAAATATGTCTTCACACGGTTATGGACAACTTGTCAACAAGGCGATAGTTTCCTCGAGCGGCAACCCGAGGCCACGGGAACGTTTCGACCTAGGAGGAAACAGGGTATAGTCGTGCATAAGGTTTCAGCACAGGTTAAGCGGGGACTTGCAACGGAGCTAGCTACTTGCGTTGAAAGGATCTCGATTAACAAAGCTATACGTCCAGGATGGCTTGTGATGCCAGTGACCAATCACACGTACATTTTGCACTTGATATGAAAAATGTTAACAATTGACAGGGAAGAACATGGTAAGTTTCATAAGGCGCGGCGCGGTCCGCCGCGGGTAAGTTTCGACGTAAATTTCATTGCTTGTCATATGCTTGTTGAAATCCATTAGGATGGTTAGAAACATTCATACATTAAGTCATATAAACTCTTCAACCAAATGAGAGCTTGGAACTTAAATAGCCACGCACCAGTACAAAGTGTAATGTACTGATCCTCGCTCTCCACGCAGGTACCCCAAACTACGAAGGGCGTGCCGTTTAAAATCTCAAGGCGGCGTGGACACTTTTGAAGCCTCGTCCGCTGTGAAGGTTTGTTTCTGGATTCCTTTGAAGAAGACCCCGCACTCAGTCCAAAAGAAGATGATGACTCGACTCGCCTCGATAGCAGGTGGAAAGTGTTATGTTTTGCTTGTAAAAAGGGATGTAATGTATGAAACGACTATCTCATCGGCGTTCATTTTGTAAGTCGAGTCATGTTGTAGCCCGTGCGGCAATAAATGTAATGAAGTCAATGTAAATGAAGTTTTATTATCAATGAAAAGTCTACTTCTATTTCAAATGTGTCAATCAATTTCTCTGCGTACTCTAACTTGATGTTGTGTTTCGGATAGCCTTATGAATGTGCCTTGTGCGATCGCAATTTAGGTTCGCACGGCATCACGCCCGGGGGACGACTATCGATTCTACGGAATCGGGGCGTGACATAATGGTATCAGAGCACGGCTTTACATCCTTTGGCCTCGCGTCTAGATTTCCAAACCTTTGACCTCGCATCGATGAGATAAGTTGTTCCATACAATGAATCCGTAATAATTTGTGACTGATGCGTTTGCCTTCGTATCGCAGAAGTGACGGAACCTACGGCCGAGCGAGAGCAGAGCGCTTCTAGCGGCTCTAGTAGTTCGCATCGTTCGCGGGGCGGACCTTCTAACGATACCATCGAAAGGATGCTGCGCATGGTGGAGGCGCAGCGGAACCAGTCCGAGAACCGACATCAACAGACGGAGGAACGACAGGCCCAGTTCGAAGCTCGCTTCGACGCATACGCGAAACTTCAACAGAAGCAGCTGATACCCTGCAGCAGATCGTCCAAACAATGGCGGCCAACAGAAATTCTGCGACTGCGCCTACCGTCACCGCACCTACTGCCACCGTGCCGACGATCCAACCCATCGAAGTCGACAGGGAGGAGCCCGAGCGTCAACCAGCGACACTGAAAAAGTACAACTTTGAAGTGTCAGAATTCAAGAAGGCGTGCCGCACCTCCTTCAGCGGCATCGAGGGTCCCTCCATGGCAATCGATTGGTTGGAAGAGCTGGAAGATCACTTCGAGCTGCTCGGCATTGAAGAATCCAAGCAAGTCGCCTGCGCACAACTTCAGCTACGGTTGAATGCGCACGACTGGTGGGCCATGCATAAGCGAGCGATTCGACGCGACAACAACTCAGCGCCGATCTCTTGGGCCACGTTCCAAAGCTTTTGAAGTCGAGTACCTTCCGTCAGCCGTTTGTCAAGCGAAGGAGAATGAATTCATGCAGTTGAGGCAGGGAAACCGGACAGTAGAACAGTACGCCGCAGAATTCAACAAGTTGTCCAAGTTTGCTAGTGCGTTTCTGCCTACAGAGGAGTGCCGCGTGCGACGGTTCGAAGTGGGTCTGCGACACTCAATCGGTGCGCATGTCGGGGTCCCGGAGTACAAGACCGTGGGCGAGGCTCTGAATCACGCTCTCCGCCTTGAGAGACTGCATCCTTCCAGTGCTGACGACGTTGTGCGCCACTCCAATCACAAACGTCCTAGCTATACGGGAGGCGACAATCACGCATCAAAGCGTCCGAACCACGGCGGTTACCGGAGACATAACCTATCATCGCGATGTGCCAAGTACGGTTCCCTTGGGCATGAGGCGAGTAAGTGCTTTGTCCACGATGGGGGATGCTTCTTCTGCGGACAGAAGGGTCACTATAAACAAGATTGCCCCCAGAAATGGAGTCGTAACGCCCCGCCACAACAACACCGTCAAGAGAATCGAGGACAGGCGCCCCGACCTCCTCAGCCCACTCAATCCAACAACCAAGACCGACGCCCTAATGCACAGGGGCGTGTCTTTGCTCTGACTCGAGACGAGGCGTTCGCTGTCACGCCCCGCTCCCGCAGGAGCGATCGTCCTCGCTAAGGCGTGATGCCGCACGGGCCTAGGTTGCGCCCGTGCAAGGCTAAGTCCAGAAACGGCCGATTGAGCTAGGCCACAGAGTCGCACAGAGTGTCCCCATTTGCAGCGGAAAGTAAATGAACACAAATTGAAGCGAATTCAACTCTTTATTGATATTCAAGAAGTTTACAAGCGGCGCTAGGCCAAGTTTACAAGTCTCTCAAGCTCTCTCTCTTCTTTGAAACATAAAAGGCGTGCCAAGTGGCTTACAAGATGGAATGATTCATGGCGATGTTCCAATATATTATGTCCTGTATATGGTGCTCCAGCTTCTTGCAACGCTCCAAGGCTCCAGAGATAGCTCCGCGCCTTAGCACGTTCGAGGAAAGCTCCGCACCCGCCGACGTTTCCTGCTTCCTGTAAGCAGACTGTGGGGTTATCAGTACATTGTTATGCACTGGTGGGGTGGCTAGCTCGCCCACAATGCTATCATTACCAAACACGTTCTATTTACTTTTGTGCACCGTCTATCATTCATTGTCTTTCTAATCTTGCCTTAGGATCATTTACATGGCATATTTCATAGCCTATCTCGTGTTGTCGAATATAAGTGTCGCATGGAAATATATGCATAACTTACCCATACTTACCGTCCGGCCTTCCCTGTCCAAGGTAAACCAAATTAGTTAACAATTCATATGAAACAACTTAATGTAGTTCGCATAACATTCAGTGTTCAAGGGCGTGTCCCTGCCTCAGGTTCTAGCGCGTCGTAGGCGTGTTTTCTAACTCGTTTGCTCGAAGTACTCTCGATCATTTTGTATGTTATATTCAAGCCTATTCAGAAGGTGCTTTGCTCAGTTAACTTAGACTACTTTGATTTCAATGCAAGGACTTGCACGTGGATTGCCACAAGCAAAGCCCACTTAAATCTATATGCACCGGTCGCTGGCATGTCAGCCATTTTGGACATTTTCCCCTGTAGTATTCTCATCTATCAAGCGTGATGGCTGGTACACCTTGATAGACTATTGAATAACCGGCCCTACGTTTGGTTATGTGACCAAGCCCGCACACCTGTCCGCCCGTAGGCCATGATTCCGCCTAGGCTGGCCACGAAATCGTCGTTCGCTGTCCTTGGAATCCCTTTTCACTCGTGCATGAGCCGTCCACGACCATTTCGTATTTTATTATCATTTTAACTTAACGGCTGTCTCCGAGCCGTAGGCTAACCCTTAGCCACAATGCGTTATCGACCAGGTTGGCGTCCGTGCAGCGCGGGTAGCGAGCCCCGTTGTACGTGTCCGTCATACCTGTCGCTAACCATCCCTTTTCTTCCTTGTCTTTTATTCATTCTTTCTTTTCTTTCTTTCACTTGTCCGTTTGTTCATCGATTCATTCACGTATTCATTCTTTCATTCGTTGATTCATTTATTCACATATTTGTTCATTCATTCATTCATACATTTTGCAACTCCACGTGCGGGAGTCGCCTTGGTGACCCATCGGTCCCATAGTCTTTCAATGTTGCTAACTCTACTCGGAACGACTATGTCGATAGTCTTCCCGTTTCATTGTTGTAACCCATTCATTGATTGATTGTTGAACGCATAGGGAACTTGAACGTAAGCTTGTGCCTTAGCACGAGCGTGGAGCACGGTGGCGAGAGTTCTCGTATTTTCCATGTTCCTTTCCATATTCTATACAAGCATACAAGATGGGATTAATCCCTTAGCTAGGTGCGTTGGGTCATTTATTAGCATGCGCGGTGTTATCGCTTAGCGATTTCAGTGATAGTGTCCGTATTATTAAGTGTCTAGGCTAAGCAAAGACGGGTTCATCGGAGCCACCCACCTTAGCGATGTTCGCATCGGCCGAGCGATACTCCGAGCGCGCCTTTGAAAGTCTAAGTCTGGATTCATCTTGACGGGCCAATGTAAGCCTTGCATCGATTCTTCATCAGGTCGATGCCAACTCTTCGGGTCGACGGCTCGTTTGAGTCGTTGCACTTGTCGTTTGAATCGGCGTTCCGCTAGGGCGGAGCGGATCACTACATAATACACCACTCAAAACAAGTCTCGTCCTCGAGACTTCCTGAGTGCAGGTCATCCTACCATTCCTTAACTCGCGTCGTCGTGTTTCTTAGGCAATCCCTATCGAACGGCCTTACCGTTCGATGGTCATCGAACTATACTCGATACCTTTCCAAGTTCCGCGTCGCATACGTTTGGTCGATTTTATTGAATGGCATTTCATTTATTTCAGAGTTGATGGTTCTTATTCAATTGTCGCGTTTCTTCGACTTGGTTGCTATTTCGACGTATCATGGGACTGAAACGGTCGCACGAGGTGCGTTGAAATTCGTCAAATGCGAGTGTCGTAGGCTGAGGCAAACTCACTTTCGTTTATGCGCATCGCAACACCCACTTGCAGCTGCATTCGAGTTCATCATATCGCTGAGTTTGGATCGTGCACGTATCCAAGGCGTCCCTCGAATTCGTATATTTCAACCAAGCTTAGCGACTAGCGAAGTCGGACAAGCTACTCGTGATATTTTTGATTTGCCGATCGCTTTGCTAACTTCGATTTAAAATCGAACTCATGTGTGTATCACATATCGTTTATCTCGGTTCTCGAGATGATTCGATTCGCTTCTCAAGCGTTATTGTCCACGAAATCAGTATGATTTCTTCTTAGCGGGGTCGACCAAGCCTAAGTAATTTCCGTCCGATTCAAAACCAAGTATTGCACCGTAATCAAGTATTTCTTCCTATCAACGATTCAATTCGTTATCCCAACTTTTACTTGCGCATCATTGTAGGAGCGTAAAAAGTGCTTCAAAGAAAGAGTCATCTCATTCATAAATGATCTACTTTACGCCTAGCAGAACGGGTAATCTCTTTACGCCCAAGACTAGGCTAATCAATTTACGCCTAAGAAGGCTGATCATTTTTACGCTTGGGTCTACACCTATGATTTTACGCCAAGGACAGAGTAGCCTCTTTTACGCTGGACGAAGCTGTCAAATCTTGCATTTAATGCAAACTCTGACATGAAGATATTAATGATGGCATATATCACAAAGGGATTTGTCTTTACACAGAGACCAATGTTGTCGTTTAGTGTGTGGATTGAGCTACTTTACGCTCACACTACGGCTTCTTTTACGCACGAAGATTATATGAGCCTTTACGCTCAACAGTCGACGTGTGCGTAAAGTCTATTTGAGCTGCTTTTACGCTCAAGGTTATTAATAACCACTTTACGCGGAAAGTCTATGTCAAGGCTATTTTACGCCAAATCTACTGCTTTACGCTCAGAGTACATTGGGCTATTTTTACGCCCTATTCTCCTCCACCAGTTTGGAATGTGGTTTGCTTACGTGGCTTTCATGCCACTCTTTTCGAAGAACGTGTGTACATGCATCCTATCCTTACTGAAGTGATGGAACACACGTCAACATATGCAGAGGATGGCTTCGATCATGGGTGGCAGTTGTTAGCGTAAAGATGGAACTTTTGCTGAGTTTTTACGCACAAGAGCCCAAGTCTATAAATAGACTTATTTTTCTTATAAGGCGGACAGAAAGACAGAGACGGACAGAGAGACATGAGAGAATACAGAGATCAGAATCTCGAGATTTTGATTCTCCAGAGCATTCTTCTTCAACTTTTCTTTCATAACAGAGTGAAGCAAAGCAGGAAAGCATTCGGCCTCGCCATCAGTGCCCAAGTGCGTCGATACCTTTCTGGTGACTTAGTTCTTCCAAGTTGTTCTACTTCAAGCAGTGATCTTCATCATCATCGTATAGTCCAAGGAACAAAGTGATCATTTACAGATCAGACTTCCATAGCAATACTTCCCAGAATCAAATTTGTACTTCTTGTACTTTTTCTCGTTTTATTTTCAAAATCCAACTTTTGTTTGGCAATTTTGTTAAGTGAAACAAAATGGCGACTCTGCTGGGGACTACCTTCTCCTCTGACGAGGAGGCGATTGCTCAATATGATGATGTTTCGGTCGGTTCGACCAAGAAGACTCTGGTTGTACACTTCGACCAGACTGCCTATGAAGAAATGCTCCGAACTGGGGGTGGTTCTCGCCACTCCAATGTTCAAAAGTCTCGCAAAGCATGAAAAGTTTGGATTCCCAAATCCAAAGTGGTTTCTGATCTCTCTGTTGCTTCTGATGACAAAGGAATTCTTCCCACTCCTGTCGTAATGGGGCTCCCGTTCGTAATGAGGCAGTCCTTACTTCAGAGTTGCACTCAAAGTGTGACGATTTATCTCCCGTTTGTAACGGTGAAGATAATCAGGTTTCACGCCCACTGCGTAAGAACCAAGTTTTACGCTATGTGGGTAAGAACCAAATTTTACGCTCAGTACATAAGAATGAATCTCCCATTCGTAATGGGGCAGACTCTAAAGTTTATGCTTCTGAGTGTAAGAATCAGTCTCCCGTCGGTGACGTGGTAGGCTCAAATAAATTACGCTCCTCGCGTAAAGCAAAATCTCCCGTCTGTGACGTGGTAGATAATCAATTTTTACGCTCCACGCGTAAAGGTAAGTCTCCTGTCTTTGACAGTGTAGATAAAATTCATAACGATATTTGCACATCTAATGTGAATGTACCTAAACGTGTGCAGCGTAAAAATGTCGTTGGTAAAGCTTCTGTCCTACACCAACAACCTTCTTATACTGCTTTACATAAAGTACCAAACTTACAAATTACACGCCAAGAAAATGGAGTCCTTCGTGCTAAATCTCAAGATTTACGCACACAACTCCAAACGCGTAAAAATGTACAGTTTGGTTCTGCGAATGCAGCCAGTAATCTTCTTTATACACAAGGGACTAAATGTTTTTCTACCCCAAATGTAATAAAGAAGAATACTCCATCTGTTCCTTCTGATTTACGTGAATTGCTAATGCAAAAACGTAAGAACAAACAATCCCCGGTAATATTCTCCCAAGAAAAACATCATTGTGAATATCACCAGGTTGTGATCAACTGTTGTTGTTCGGCTTCAAAACGGTCAGTTTTTGATCGTTTAAGTTTTAACTCGCCTCAACATCAAGCTGAAGACCAAGAACATGAGCTGTCATATGTGTCAGTTAACATGGCATCTCATACTAACAGAGGACGACATCCAAGACGGAATATGTCCCAAACCCCAGGTCAACAACAGTTCAACAGGCTTCTTGATTCCTTTGAAGGAGTATATCAGAATACTCGATCAAGAAGACAAAGACAATTGCAGACTTCTGATTCAGAAGCTGGGGGTACTCAATCTTTTGAGTCTGATACCGATAGTGTGGATTCATACTTCTATACAAATCCCTCTGTATCTTCAAGAGAGGTTGAATCCTACGCTGTTGGAGATGAACCAGAGACGTCATCTGCTAATACGGAACAACGTCTCACTGCCGTGGAGCAATCATTGAAAGACATGCTTAACATGATACAAAGCATATAATTTTGAATCAGCAAACTGCTCAACCTACAGTAATAACTCCGGTACCAGTAGCAGCACAAACTCAAGATAGTCAAGGGGCTGAAATACCTTTGAATATTCAAGAGCCTGCTGTTAATCAAAATTCTGCATCTCCAGATCCCATCATTCCAGAAGATGTACCACCTCCAGTGGGGGTTACGGTACATCCAACGACTATTCAATCAAATGTGCTTCCTCAAACCAGCGAAGCCATTCAAGCAGTGCGTGAACTCAAAGCACAGTTTGAAGTTTTGAGGCACAAAGATCAGCTCCAGAGGTTAGGGATTAAGCAACATTATCCTCCTCATTGGAATGATGTACCCTTTCCACCGAAGTTCAAGCCGCAATCCATGGTTTTATTCGATGGAAAAGCATCTCCCAGTCAATATATCAATTACTTTGATATTATGACTGTACACTTGCAGAAAAATGATGCTCTTCTCACTCGAGTGTTCATCGGGTGCCTGACGGGTTCAGCTTACGACTGGTATCGTAGCTTACCCGATAACTCTATTTCGTCTTTTGACGAATTCAAGGCAATGTTTCTCTCCCGCTTCTATGAAGGAGGTATGGACATGAACATGTCCTCCTTGATAGAAATCAAACAAAAGGAGAAAGAAGATACTCGGACGTTCATTGAACGTTTCCGACAGGCTACTCTAAAGATGCCTCCTGGTATGCCAGATTCAGCGTTGATTGATACATGCAAGATGAATCTGCGACCATCCATTGCTGTCTTCACAGGTTCCCAATTCACAGATTGGGCTTCGTTTATCATAGCACCAGTTTCTGCCGAGACCAATGGTAGGTTGGCTCGTGAACACGGGATGATTTTCGCTTCAGAAGATAAAGGGAAGAAAAGTAATCCTGGTAATAATCCTGGCAATCGTAATGTGAAAGGAAAAGATACTCTTATGGTCAATCTTTCCAAGAACAAAACGACGCCAAATAATCAGGAATCTTCCAGGCCAAAGGAAGAATACTCTTTTGACGAAAGTGATATCCCAGGGATATTTCAATGTCTGGTGAAAAGTGGTAAACTTCAGATTCCAGAGCCAAAAATGCCTAATGAGGTGAATCTGACTGACAATCCCAAATATTGTATCTATCATAGATACATTAATCATCCTACCAGTGCTTGCTATGTCTTGAAAAAGAAGATCCAAGAGCTGATAAATGGTGGCGCTATCGCTTTAACCAATGATGACCATACGGTTACGACCAATATGGTTTCTCTTCAGTTCGGGGATTTTCCTCCACAACAAGTCCCAGATGGAATTATCCCAATTCCGAAGGCGACGATGAAGATCGTAAATATCCCGCCTGCCAGGGAAGAAAATACGGGATTGGTGCCGCTCACATTGAAGAATGGTGAAATCATGTGGGTACATCCTGACTTAGTACCTGAGTTGGAAAATGAAGGTAAAACTTTAAAATCCAAGAAAGGTAAGAAAGTCAAAACTTGCAACATAATTTCTCATGTTATTCCAGATCCTGATGACTTGGATCATCTATGGGATGACCTTCCTCTAGAAGATAGACTGAAAGGACTAAACATCTGTCCTCCAAGTCTAGCTCCTCCTACCAAGCTCAAGCTTACTCATCAGCAGTGGCTAGCCATGAATAGTGTTCCTTTATACCGGGCACAACAAGTTTTTTTTGCTTATGAAAAAGCTCCAACAGGGATTTCTCCTCGTATCCCGAATCCTTCTCCTCCCTTAACTACAGAGACGTCTATGCTTCATTCTCCTGTAATTTCAGAGGTTTCTTCCTTTTCCTGTGCTGAAACACCTGTCCAAAGCTCACTGCCTATCCACTTGTATAGTCAGCAATCTGTCCTTCTCATGAGGAAGATGGGTTATGACTTTCAAAAGGCAGAAGGTTTGAATTATGATAAAGGAATACGTCTTCCTTTACAAATTCAAAATCAGAATTCCACTGCTGGATTGGGTTCTGAAGTTCCTCGTAACAACCCTCACAAGAAGAAGGCTAAGGGAAGAAAGACTAAATCCTGTAATATAGTACTTTCTTCTCCTAAGTCTGAAGAAGAAACTTTTGCTGGTACAAGATCTGGGAAAGAGTACCACAAAGATTATGAGGGATCCTCCAAAGAAGCAGAAGATGTAGTGGAAACTCTACCAGTTCAACCTTCTCTTGTTCCTGTTAAACCGTCTGTGGTTGAAAAGGGAAAACAGAAGGCAGTACGCTTTGATACCCCATTGAAGTCTGCTTCCAATCAGGGGGTGGTGATGAAGCCTTACAAGTTTGATATTCTAGCTCAGTTAGCCAATACTCCGGCTAGACTATCTATATTTGAACTGCTTTGCCTTTCCAGAGAAAGCAGAGAGACTTTGAGTGAAGCTTTACTTCAAGCAGATTCATGCTTGGCTCAACTCAAGACTCCTGATAATATACCAGTGTCATGTCCGCAATGTCATAGTGTGATGGAAGCAATTCCCAACATCACCTTTACACAAGAGGATATGCTATTGAAACACAACAAGCATGATAGGCCTCTGTGCTACACTGGATATATCGGATCCACTGAAATTGACAGGATTTACATTGATCCTGGGTCTTCAATTAGTATAATTCTTCAGAGTATGCTAAGACCCCTGAGGATTCCTACTAGTGAGCTGACTTACACTAGTACTACGATAGTTGGTTTTAACTCTGGCAAGAGCAAACCACTGGGGAAGATTCGTCTGCAGATTCAGATTGGTGATCTTCGAACTATGGTAACTTTCTATGTTATCAACTCGGACGTATCCTACAATATTCTTCTTGGAAGACTGTGGATTCATGAGCACAATATTGTGCCTTCAACTCTTCACCAATGTTTCAAATATGTGGACTCCCAAGGAGTTGTGAAAACTGAGTTTGCTGATATTAATCCGTTCAAGGGTGTCGAAGCCTACTTCTCTGATTCAAGGCTTTATAAACAAGAGCATGTGAAAGATATATCAGACATGGCTGAAGATCAATCATTATCTGAGGATCAGTCTATTAATGAAGATCCGCCAGAGGAGCAACCTTTGAAGATCATAGTCAAGGGACGAATCCAATCCCAACCTGTCAATGATCAACCTTTGATAATCAAGGTTAAAGGAAGAACTCAAACTTCATCTAAGGGATCAATAAATATTCCTGCTAAGAGCCAAGTTCAACCTGTTATGATCAAGGTTAAAGGGCGTACTTCTTGTACGAATGATCCAGAATCACCATTGATTGTCAATCTTGGCAAATCTACGCAGAAGACGGATGATGGTCCACTGTTGATTAATCCGAAGCGTAGCAATCAGATTGTAAATGATGTAAATATTGATCATTCTGTACTTTTTGAAGATTTCCTGTTCGAGTATATGGCTGTCAAGTTTATTGAGAGAATGACGTTATCTTCTGATAATCAAAGTCATCAATATAAAGACAACATAGAACCGGAAGAAACTTTATACATTGATCATAAGGAGAATTCTTTTCCTCCTCATGTCGATGTCGGACCTTATGCTCAAAAGTTCTTGACATCTTCTCCCTATCTGCTTCCTGTAGCCGCTTCATCACAAGCTTGCGTAAACTTCAGACGTCACGAAGAATCCTATTTCGTGGTCCCATCTGATAAGAAAAACAAGCGTCAAATTGTGTTTGGCCTGGCTAGAAATATCCCTGTTACTCAGACAGATAATCTGAAGGATAAAGATAAAGGAAGAATCCGAATTGACAAATACAGTCAGCAATCTATCAAGATCATCCAGAACATGGGGTATGATTTGAAGACTATGCAAGGTCTTAATCAAGGCAAGGGTAGACGACTACCATTATGCAGTGATCCGTTTTACCAAAAGATTCGTCATGGGTTGGGATATGATCCGTCCCACATGTTTAATGACGATATACAAGAAGAATTCTCTTCTAGCTCTTCGCAATCATCAGATTCGGAAGAAATTCTATTCATCGAATCCGATATGTCTCGTTCCTCATATTGTGAATCTGGGCAAATATTCTCAGTCAATATGGTTCAATCCGATGATGAATCAGAGCCATTTGAGAATGATCCTTGGGCTCAACGGATGGATACTCAATGGGAACTTCGTTTTGAACAACGACAGCCACCTACAGAAGATGAGGTTATCCAGATTGATGTTGGAGATGGAGTTACGTCCAAACCAATATTCATCAGTAAGAATCTTTCTGAAGATGAAAAGGAAGAGCTGATAAAACTTATCAAAGATTACATTGACATCTTTGCATGGAGTTATGAGGATATGCCAGGGCTAGATCCTAAAGTTGCTACTCATAAACTCAACATTTTGCCTAATGTCAAGCCTGTAAAACAACAGCAACGACGCTTTAGACCAGATATGATGGATGCAATTGAAGCAGAAGTCAAAAAGCTGATTACATGTGGCTTTGTTCGTGAAGAACAACACCCAGATTGGGTGGCCAATATTGTTCCTGTTATGAAGAAGAACGGAAAAGTCCGAGTTTGTATAGATTATCGAGATCTTAATACGGCTTGTCCAAAGGACGAATTTCCACTTCCCATTATTGATGTCATGATAGACAATACATGCGGTTTTGAACGTATGTCTTTCATGGACGGATTCTCAGGATACAATCAGATCAAGATGCATCCAGAAGATGAGAAGCATACATCTTTTCGAACACCCCTTGGGGTTTATTGCTATACGGTTATGCCGTTTGGTCTTAAAAACGTCGGTGCCACATATCAACGGGCTATGAGCAATATCTTTCAAGAACATCTACGAAAAATAGTTGAATGCTACGTAGATGACATTGCTGTTAAAAGTCGGTCAAAGAATGATCACATTCAGGACTTGAAGACAGTATTTGAATTGATGCGCCAACATCAATTGAAAATGAACCCTACTAAGTCTTTCTTAGGGGTTTCTAGTGGCAAGTTTCTAGGATTTGTCATTACCTCTCAAGGTATCCATGTTGATCCTGATAAGGTTAAAGCAATTCTTGAAATGCGTCCTCCTCGTAATCTGAAAGAACTCCGTGGCTTTCAGGGCCGTATCGCTTATATCAGAAGATTTATATCTAATCTTTCTGGGAGATGTCAACCTTTCTCCCGTCTATTAAAGAAAGGGGTATCTTTCGTCTGGGATGAAGCGTGTCAAAAAGCCTTCAATGACATTAAGCAATATCTTACAAACCCGCATGTTCTGGTACCTCCGGTGATAGGAAGACCATTTTTGCTATATGTTCGAGCCTTGGATCATTCACTTGGCGCTCTTCTGACACAGAAAGTGATATGGGTCATGAACAAGCAATATATTATCTGAGCAGAATGATGGTCGGAGCTGAACACAGATATACTCCTGTGGAAAAGGAATGTCTAGCTTTGGTTTTTGCCGTCCAAAAGACAAGGCATTATGTCACTGGACAGACTATTTATGTCATTTCCAGAATAAATCCCATTCGGGTATTAATGAAAAAACCGAGCATTCTTAATTCCAGGTTAGCTACCTGGGCGATGTTGCTCACTCCTTATGACATGATTTATGTGCCTCAAAAATCAGTGAAGGGCCAAGCGTTAGCTGATTTCTTAGCTGCTCATCCTATACCTGAAACTTCGAAATTATATGAAGACATTCCAGACGAAGTAGTGGATTGTAACATGACTTTGAAGAATGATATATGGCAATTATATTTTGATGGAGCATCACGAGTGGGACCTAAAGGCAATATTGTCTCTGGGGTAGGAATTGTCTTGGTTTCTCCTGACAAAATGGTCATATACCGTGCCTATTCTCTTAATGAGCCATGCTCTTACAATGTAGCAGAATATAATGCTCTATTGATTGGTCTCCAAGTAGCAAAACAATTGGATATTGAATTCTTAGAGGCTTATAGAGATTCTCAATTGATCGTTAATCAAGTTAGAGGGACTTATGAAGTCAGAAATCCTGATCTCATCCCCTATCATCAGGTGGTAGTCAAGTTCGTCCTATCATTCAAAGGATTCTTCATTGAATTTGTACCACGTTCTCAGAATGTGGAGGCTGATGCTCTTGCCAGTTTAGCTGCAGACTTGGCTGTCCCAATCCGAAGGCAAAATATAATTACTTTGTTGGACCGAGACTTGTTCTGTGTGAAGAGTAATCTGCATATTGAACAAAGTTATGTTACAGAGGCAAGTTCCCAGCAGAAAGATTGGAGAACTCCATTCATTGATTATGTAGTTCATGGGATTTTGCCTGAAGATCCTAAAGAAGCTGCATCAATTAAGAGACGATCATTTCGATTCTATTATGATTGGTCTTTACATATGCTATATCGCCGTTCATATGGCGGACTCTTGCTGCGCTGTCTCTCAGAAAGTGAAGCCAAACAAACACTGCGTGAGGCTCATGATGGTGTCTGTGGTGCTCATCAACCGGGTCCAAAGTTACAAGATCGCATTCGAAGAATGGGGTATTATTGGCCCTCTATGATAGCAGATGTTGTAGACTATGCCAGAAGATGTAAAGCATGTCAGATTCATGCTGATTTTATTCATCAGCCGTCTGAATTTCTACACCCTACAGCAGCCCTCCTGGCCTTTCGAAGCTTGGGGTATGGACATCATTGGTCCTATTAACCCTCCTTCTGTCAAAGGACATCGGTTTATACTAGCTATAACCGATTACTTTTCGAAGTGGGCAGAAGCAGTTTTCCTTGCTGAAGTGAAAACATCTAATGTAATCAGCTTCATTAAACATCATGTCATTTATCGCTTCGGGATTCCTCGACGAATAATTCATGACAATGGACCACAATTTGCCAGTCAGGCATTTTATCGGTTCTGTGACAAAAATCGAATTCAAAATCTGGCTTCTACGGCTTATAATCCAGCTGCTAATGGTTTAGCTGAAGCCTTCAACAAAACGATCATCAAACTTCTCAAAAAGTTTGTCTCTTCTAATAAAAGAGATTGGAATGAGAAGCTTGGAGAATGTTTATGGGCATATCGAACAACGGTCCGGACTCCTACTGGTTTTACACCATTTTCACTGGTTTATGGTTGTGAAGCTGTCCTCCCATTGGAAATCCAGATCCCTTCTCTTCGAATTGCTATTGCTAATGAGCTAACTACAGAAAATAATGATCGCTTACGACTCCAAGAACTTGAAGGATTGGACGAGAAGCGTCTTCAAGCACAACAGCATATTGAGTTATATCAAGCCTGTATATCTCGAACTTTTAATCGTAAAGTCAAGGAGAGGGTATTTAAAGTTGGCGAGCTTGTATTAGCTGTTCGGAGACCAATGGTGATGACTCACAAAAGCAAAGGGAAATTCCTAGCAAAATGGGAAGGCCCGTATGTAATTGAGTCCGTGTTCTCCAATGGTGCCTATCGGTTGTCAAAACCCAATGGAGATCTACTCATGCTGCCGATCAATGGCAAATTTCTTAAGAAATACTATGTATAAAAAGAGAAGACAGAACAAAAATAAAACTTTTATTATTTTTGTTCAAGATAAAAGATTAAGGACGAGGGCCACTCCCTTCCTTATTGAATACATAGTCAGCCAATGCATAGAAGGCATCGTTTCCTGAACCCATAAAAATTTTACAGACGGTCATCCTCAATGCTTCTTCTTCAGGAGTTTTTCCTGGCTCTACTAAGAAAGTAGAGATGTCTTGGGGTGGCTTGGGCGTAGAAGAACTGTTGTCTACTTCGGTCGGACCCGTCACTATTGGCTCAGCAGGGCATGTCTCAATGACGTCCTCAATGTTCCTGAAGACTTCATTCTTTTGCTGTACATCCTCGGAAGACATTTCCAATAGAGGAGTAGAAATAAGAATGAAATGATTACAGAGAATTCTCACCTATTTATAGAGGAGGATTACTAATGAACTGGTCTCTGAAATTGAAAACGACTTTTCATTTCCGAAAAGACTCGTTCATTCATGTTACCAGGTTCATCCATTTAATTATGGAATTGAATCGTCCTTTCTGTTCCCAAGAAATACGTTGATTCGTCCACCGTTTTGACGTATATGCTCACAACATCTGTCTTCTTATTCCCCAGCTACCAAGGTTTGGTTAAGCTGACTTCTTGTCTCAATTGATTAAAAAGTGGGATTCGTTATTTATCATGTTTTCATAACCTCTGGATAAATGCTAAATCTACCTACTTATCTATCATCTTCCATTTTGACCTCTGCATAGAAATTAATCTAATTTTCTTTTGAGTTCTCACACACTGTCATGTCCATATTACCTCTGATAGTATTGTGCACTCTAAATCAGAAAAGAAGGTTTCATTATCTATCATGTCCATATTACATCCTTATAGATACAAATCATTGAGCATAAAAGAATTATCATTTCCACTCTCATATCATCATAAAAGTCTATTACACTTCTTAGACTTTCTTACAAATCATAATGGAAATCTATTACATCTTGGATTTTCATTCTATACACACAACGATAACCTAATGGAGATCTATTTCTTCTTTGGATCTTCTTTGTCGGATTCGTTGTTGGTGTCAATTCCTTGCTGTCTGAGCCTCAGTGGCGACCAGAACAGTAGGAATCAAACTCTGGTCTTCTCTCTCAGACGAGAGGAGAACCCCAGGGTATGGCAGCCCGAAGGCGTGTTGCTGCCATTACAACTGGTGGATTAGGGGCGGCCTTCCAGAGGAGATAGGAATGCATCCAGCATTGGAATACGATTCCTAGTTCTGCCGCGAAAGGAACTCTACTACCCGATTTCTCGGGGTAGAGTTGACTCCACCATCCAACTCTCCGTGTATAAAGGCTCTTCCTACCAACAGAGGAAGACCCTTCTATCTCACGAAGAGTTTTGAGTTGTCTGATTTGCGCGTCAAAAGCGCATGAGCTCCCTGATGTTGATGTCAGAAGAACGCTCCTCACAACGTCAAAATCGCCAATGCCGGTTCTGGAAAAGCTGCTCAGCCAAACTTCTGCAGAAAAAACAACAAAGAAGAAGTGTTTTAAACATAAGTATCATCAGATGCGTATTGAACGCTAACTAAAAACAGATGACAAGGCTTTTACGCCGGCGCTTCACAAAGGCTTTTACGCCAGTGATATGACAAGGCTTTTACGCCATTGCTTCAGCAAGGCTTTTACGCCGGTGCTTCACAAATGCTTTTACGCCAGTGATATGACAAGGCTTTTATGCCAGTGGTTCAGTAAGGCTTTTACGCCAATACTTCAGCAAGGCTTTTACGCCAGTGCTTCAGCAAGGCTTTTACGCCAGTGATTCAGCAAGGCTTTTTATGCCAGTGCTTCAGCAAGGCTTTTACGCCGGTGATTCAGCAAGGCTTTTACGCCAGTGATTAAAACAAGGCTTTTACGCCAGTGATTCAGTTAGGCTTTTACGCCAATGCTTCAGCAAGTTTTTACGCTCGTGAATAGATGTTTTCAACAAAAAAAATTCGAAGACAGATATTTGCTCACAATCGGACTTACCATTTAAGTTGAATGGTTTGGCTATAATAGTGGTTGAATCCACGTTTGAAGACTGGACGTACAAAAGAATACTGTGGGAAAGCTTCACCATCCTCATTTGTTGGAGAACAACATCACAGAAAGTTATCTTCAGAGGAATGAATACGAGAATATATGAAACATTCTCGGCTATTTATAAAGGCTGAAGAACTGTTGGGATGAGTCTATTTCGGGGGAAGATCCTATTTGAAGGCTCTCGTAACCACAAGACAAATGCCACGTGTTGGTTTGTTTCTTGGGAATTAACAACCACAGAAGCAGTCAAAAGAAGTGCATAAACAAGTACGCGTCAATAGATGAGGTTAACAGCAAAATTTTATTTATAAAGGGGGAAGTGGACCCCTATAGATAAAAGATTCGCAATACATAAAAAACGTCATTTTTTCTCTCCTTCGTTGGGCTGACGAAGGGAGATACCTAGTTCATGCATATTGTGAATCCCGGAGCGGCGCATCAGATTAAGAAACGCTTCGGCATCTCCTGGCCCTTCGTACGCAGTTGGGGGACCACCATCAACGCGACTAAAGACTGCGGGAGTCACTCCAAAACACTCTAAAAGGTTGCACGCTCGCTCGAAATCAAGCCTGGAGCTCGAAGCCTCTTTGTTGGTAATCTCGTTCTTCGGCGCCATGACAAAACAAGGATGAATGTCAAGAATAAAGAATTTGTCCTTATTTATACAAACCAAAGCAACTCTTTACATTCCTCGTTGGAAACTGCTTACTCGGGAAGATGAAGAGACATTCAAAAGTTTCGAGAAAGAAATTTATTGTGACGGTTAAGTATTGACCAACATTAATTTTCTTTTGAAAAGTACGCCGACTGTTGGATATCTCCGCTTTTACGCAGATGACGGTTGCGTATCCCAAATTTTACGCTGACTGATCAAATCTCAACTTTTACGCTTCTGTTCAAAGTGTTTCAAATTTTGGAGATATTTGAAAACTTTGAAGGGGGTCTTGTAGGAGCGTAAAAAGTGCTTCAAAGAAAGAGTCATCTCATTCATAAATGATCTACTTTACGCCTAGCAGAACGGGTAATCTCTTTACGCCCAAGACTAGGCTAATCAATTTACGCCTAAGAAGGCTGATCATTTTTACGCTTGGGTCTACACCTATGAGTTTACGCCAAGGACAGAGCAGCCTCTTTTACGCTGGACAAAGCTGTCAAATCTTGCATTTAATGCAAACTCTGACGTGAAGATATTAATGATGGCATATATCACAAAGGGATTTGTCTTTACACAGAGACCAATGTTGTCGTTTAGTGTGTGGATTGAGCTACTTTACGCTCACACTACGGCTTCTTTTACGCACGAAGATTATATGAGCCTTTACGCTCAACAGTCGACGTGTGCGTAAAGTCTATTTGAGCTGCTTTTACGCTCAAGGTTATTAATAACCACTTTACGCGGAAAGTCTATGTCAAGGCTATTTTACGCCAAATCCACTGCTTTACGCTCAGAGTACATTGGGCTATTTTTACGCCCTATTCTCCTCCACCAGTTTGGAACGTGGTTTGCTTACGTGGCTTTCATGCCACTCTTTTCGAAGAACGTGTGTACATGCATCCTATCCTTACTGAAGTGATGGGACACACGTCAACATATGCAGAGGATGGCTTCGATCATGGGTGGCAGTTGTTAGCGTAAAGATGAAACTTTTGCTGAGTTTTTACGCACAAGAGCCCAAGTCTATAAATAGACTTATTTTTCTTATAAGGCGGACAGAAAGACAGAGACGGACAGAGAGACATGAGAGAATACAGAGATCAGAACTTCGAGATTTTGATTCTCCAGAGAATTCTTCTTCAACTTTTCTTTCAGAACAGAGTGAAGCAAAGCAGGAAAGCATTCGGCCTCGCCATCAGTGCCCAAGTGCGTCGATACCTTTCTGGTGACTTAGTTCTTCCAAGTTGTTCTACTTCAAGCAGTGATCTTCATCATCATCGTATGGTCCAAGGAACAAAATGATCATTTACAGATCAGACTTCCATAGCAATACTTCCCAGAATCAAATTTGTACTTCTTGTACTTTTTCTCGTTTTATTTTCAAAATCCAACTTTTGTTTGGCAATTTTGTTAAGTGAAACAATCATCCATCCCTATCATTCCCTTCGTTTGGGGCCAATCTTGTCGTCGTTCACGCACACTCCCAGTTCCCCGTCCTACTCTAAGTCTTGTTTCCCAAAGTCGTCCGTCCAGACGATACTGTGAATGCCATCGCACAAGTTCAATCACTCGGCATAGGGTCGTCCGCCTATCCGCTAGGTCAGCTCACAAGGTCATAGTTACACGTCAAGTCCATTGCTCATCGTGCAAGGTCGTTGCACGACGCTCGCCCCAAATCCTATGGTCAAACCATTTGTTCGCTTGTACGGGAGTTTCTACCCAAGTTTGTTTCACTTAAATTTCTAAACATCAAGCAGTGTTCCTCCTATTCGCATCAACACATTCTTCGCTCCATGTCTGAGCTCATTTAGGAAAGTCATCCTACGATAGGTTGTCCTCAATCAAATCCTTGACATGTCAATCTCGTGCGTCCGCACTAGCAATTACCATAGTCTATCTCTTCAAGTATGTTTGATATAATTCACCTATCCATCCTATCCAATTCACGTAGTCGATCACAAGGTCGTCTAGCCTTGCAATATGTCGCGCCCCGATCTCACGCAAGTCTGATTATCCACGGCGGACATGAATCACCATATCAACATTTCCGCAGAATAATCGTCCTCATCGAGACGTAACTCTTGCGTTGCGCCTAGACTTGCTCATTTTCGATACGTGGATTGGGTCTACTCAATCCTCAAGTTTTCTCATTCTTCAATCGCAAGTCCTAACAATCCTCGAATCCACCTTCGCTTCAAACCACAAGTCGAAGCAATCAAAATTGCCATGCCATGATATTTTGAGTTCGACCATTCCCGCTGGACATGAATCACCATGCCAACGCTCACGGGGAACGATCGTCCCAAATCCGACGTGACGCATGTGCGAGGCTGGAGTTGCGCTCGCACAAGACAAGATCGTTGTCGTTGTGGTTATCACCGAACAATCAAGTCACTTTCCTTCCTCATTCCCAACATTCATTTCTATCCAAATTCTCCAACATAGTATCCTTTAAAACAATAACTTCTAACACGATCATTATTCATCGAATCAGAGTACCCCCGAGTTATCGTACATCGATCTTTGATACGCCTCAATACCATCGATGATGTACATAACCTGACGATCTTCCTTTTTAACGAATTCCGAGTCGTGCAACTTAATTTCCTCAATTCACATTGTCGCGTGCTAACTTTTTATCGAGCAACATCAATTCCAATTCCTTAGTCATTTTCGTATATTCAAATCAACGTTTCATATGCACGCCATCTTCCGACCGTGTTATTCCCGATCTCGTCCATGAGTAATTCACCTTAACTCAAGTTTCAATCCATTCAACTAAATTCAAAATCGCATGCACGATCTTCTATGTTTCCTCGACCAAGACCTCCATTCGTTTCATGGTTCGCACTACGCATTCTTAATTTGTCCGAACGATATCTCGTTTGAGACTCTCGAAGTCGAAACCAACTAAGCGTCACTCATTCTAAGGCTTTGCGCGATATCATCGCTTGCCGACATACTCGTTCTATTCGTAAATCCTTTAGTCTCGCTCGAACAATTTCTATAACGTCCATACACCACTCAGGGTTCGAGCCACTCGATTGGTCGTCAACGCTCACTCTTATTCTTCTTCGAAGCTATCACATACACCACTCGGAGCCAAGTCATTCTACAAATCCTCGAAAGGTTATTCGACTCCCGATCGACATGTCCAATTGCGCGTTCGCTCATTCCTCAAAATCTAAGAACCATTTCCCCGTGTTCGCTTTAGCGTCGGTCAAGTAGCGTCTCTATCAACATATATTCTAAGTCTCCCTTATTCTCGTCCGAGCGATAGTCGATCTCGCTTGCAACTCGTTTGTACCGAAAGGTCTAGGTACGCGATACTCCGCACAACTTAGCCAAAAGGCTGCGTGCATAACCATCCCGTTCGAACTATACTTCGGTCTCGCGTACTCGTTTGCTATTGTCAGCGTAAGGTTATTCAAGCATGTCTTGCGGTTGCAACTCTTAGCATCGGTTCCTTCCAACTCAAGTATGTCGTGGTTCGGCACAAAGGCCTTCGCCTATCGATTCCGTTCAACCGAGTACTTATACGAGCTTTTGAAAATATTAGACTTATTGTATGGAACATCCCAAAGCACAACGAGAGAGAGCGTACACTTCTTTTGTTTACAACCGAGCTTTCAAAACTGGGAAAATCGAAATGAAGTCCAAGGACGTGAAGCCGTGCTCTGATACCAATCTGTCACGCCCCGCTCCCGCAGGAGCGATCGTCCTCGCTAAGGCGTGATGCCGCACGGGCCTAGGTTGCGCCCGTGCAAGGCTAAGTCCAGAAACGGCCGATTGAGCTAGGCCACAGAGTCGCACAGAGTGTCCCCATTTGCAGCGGAAAGTAAATGAACACAAATTGAAGCGAATTCAACTCTTTATTGATATTCAAGAAGTTTACAAGCGGCGCTAGGCCAAGTTTACAAGTCTCTCAAGCTCTCTCTTCTCTGAAACATAAAAGGCGTGCCAAGTGGCTTACAAGATGGAATGATTCATGGCGATGTTCCAATACATTATGTCCTGTATATGGTGCTCCAGCTCCTTGCAACGCTCCAAGGCTCCAGAGATAGCTCCGCGCCTTAGCACGTTCGAGGAAAGCTCCGCACCCGCCGACGTTTCATGCTTCCTGTAAGCAGACTGTGGGGTTATCAGTACATTGTTATGCACTGGTGGGGAGGCTAGCTCGCCCACAATGCTATCATTACCAAACACGTTCTATTTACTTTTGTGCACCGTCTATCATTCATTGTCTTTCTAATCTTGCCTTAGGATCATTTACATGGCATATTTCATAGCCTATCTCGTGTTGTCGAATATAAGTGTCGCATGGAAATACATGCATAACTTACCCATACTTACCGTCCGGCCTTCCCTGTCCAAGGTAAACCAAATTAGTCAACAATTCATATGAAACAACTTAATGTAGTTCGCATAACATTCAGTGTTCAAGGGCGTGTCCCTGCCTCAGGTTCTAGCGCGTCGTAGGCGTGTTTTCTAACTCGTTTGCTCGAAGTACTCTCGATCATTTTGTATGTTATATTCAAGCCTATTCAGAAGGTGCTTTGCTCAGTTAACTTAGAATACTTTGATTTCAATGCAAGGACTTGCACGTGGATTACCACAAGCAAAGCCCACTTAAATCTATATGCACCGGTCGTTGGCATGTCAGCCATTTTGGACATTTTCCCCTGTGGTATTCTCATCTATCAAGCGTGATGGCTGGTACACCTTGATAGACTATTGAATAACCGGCCCTACGTTTGGTTATGTGCCCAAGCCCGCACACCTGTCCGCCCGTAGGCCACGATTCCGCCTAGGCCGGCCACGAAATCGTCGTTCGCTGCCCTTGGAATCCCTTCTCACTCGTGCACGAGCCGTCCACGACCATTTCGTATTTTATTATCATTTTAACTTAACGGCTGTCTCCGAGCCGTAGGCTAACCCTTAGCCACAATGCGTTATCGACCAGGTTGGCGTCCGTGCAGCGCGGGTAGCGAGCCCCGTTGTACGTGCCCGTCATACCTGTCGCTAACCATCCCTTTTCTTCCTTGTCTTTTATTCATTCTTTCTTTTCTTTCTTCCACTTGTCCGTTTGTTCATCGATTCATTCACGTATTCATTCTTTCATTCGTTGATTCATTTATTCACATATTTGTTCATTCATTCATTCATACATTTTGCAACTCCACGTGCGGGAGTCGCCTTGGCGACCCATCGGTCCCATAGTCTTTCAATGTTGCTAACTCTACTCGGAACGACTATGTCGATAGTCTTCCCGTTTCATTGTTGTAACCCATTCATTGGTTGATTGTTGAACGCATAGGAAACTTGAACGTAAGCTTGTACCTTAGCACGAGCGTGGAGCGCGGTGGCGAGAGTTCTCGTATTTTCCATGTTCCTTTCCATATTCTATACAAGCATACAAGATGGGATTAATCCCTTAGCTAGGTGCGTTGGGTCATTTATTAGCATGCGCGGTGTTATCGCCTAGCGATTTCAGTGATAGTGTCCGTATTATTAAGTGTCTAGGCTAAGCAAAGACGGGTTCATCGGAGCCACCCACCTTAGCGATGTTCGCATCGGCCGAGCGATACTCCGAGCGCGCCTTTGAAAGTCTAAGTCTGGATTCATCTTGACGGGCCAATGTAAGCCTTGCATCGATTTTTTATCAGGTCGATGCCAACTCTTCGGGTCGATGGCTCGTTTGAGTCGTTGCACTTGTCGTTTGAATCGGCGTTCCGCTAGGGCGGAGCGGATCACTGCATTCGCTTCCGACACTATCGTGACAGGTATATTGAGTTTCAATAATGTACCTGCTCGTGTGTTATTTGATTCAGGCGCTTCGCATACTTTCATATCGGCGGAATTCGCCGCAAAGCACAAATTTCTTGTAATGTTGTTAGACCTTGATCTTAGCGTAAGTATGCCTTCGGGCGTGCCACTACTCACAAACTTAGCCTGCGGGGGAGGAACCATATGTATTGGGGGTCAAAAGATCGGTCTTGATGCGATAGTTCTAGACATGAAGGACTTCGATATCATATTGGGCATGGATTGGCTCGGTCCTTGCAACGCAAACATCGACTGCGCAGGAAAGAAGGTCACCTTCCGCATACCTGGAGTGTCCGAATTCTGCTATTCGTGTGGTGAAGCATCGCCGACCTGCATGGTGATCTCGACAATCTTGGCTCGGAAGCTGCTGCATTCCGGATGCGAAGGCTACTTGGCGTCCGTTCGTGACATGAAACAGGATGGTGCAAACGCGGGTGAGACCGACGTTGTGGCAGAATTCTCCGACGTGTTCCCGGACGAGCTATCCTGCATGCCGCCCGATCGAGAAATAGAGTTCACCATCGACACATTCCCCGACACCCGGCCGATCTCGAAAGCTCCGTACAGAATGGCCCCTGCAGAACTGAAGGAACTAAAGGCACAACTACAAGAATTACTCGACCGAGGGTTTATCCGTCCGAGTGTCTCGCCGTGGGGTGCGTCCGTGCTATTTGTGCAACGGTATTTTCGAAGATTGATCTGCGATCGGATTATCACCAACTTAAGGTCAAGCAAGATGACGTGCCGAAGTCTGCCTTTCGCACTCGTTATGGCCACTACGAGTTCTTGGTAGTGCCGTTCGGTCTGACAAACGCCCCTGCCGTCTTCATGGATCTAATGAATCGGGTGTTCCGTCCGTTCGTTGACAAATTCGTAGTAGTCTTCATCGACGACATCCTCGTCTACTCGAAGGATCGAGCGCAACATGCAGAGCATCTGCGGACGGTACTCAAACCCTTTGAGAGAATCAGTTGTTTGCGAAGATGAGCAAGTGCGAATTCTGGCTGAACAGCGTCTCATTCCTTGGGCACATCATCTCCGCCGCGGGCATCGCAGTCGATCCAAAGAAAGTTGAGGCAGTCGTTGATTGGAGACGGCCCGCATCAGTTAGCGAAATTCGAAGCTTCCTAGGCTTGGCGGGATACTACCGACGCTTCGTGAAGGACTTCGCGAAGATTGCATCGTCGTTGACTCGCCTCACCCAGAAAGGAGTCGCATTCAAGTGGTCAGACGACTGTGAAGCTTCCTTCGAGGAGCTCAAACAACGGCTCGTTTCGGCCCCGATACTTGCTCTACCTGAAGGGACGGAGGGATTTTAAATCTTCAGCGATGCTTCTGGCCAGGGCTTGGGGTGTGTGCTCATGCAGCGGAATAAGGTGATATCTTTTGCTTCCCTGCAGTTGAAGCCGCACGAGAAGAAGTACCCCACGCACGACCTAGAATTAGCGGCGATTGTGTTTGCGTTAAAGCTGTGGCGTCACTATCTCTATGGCGTGGCGTGCAGGATTTATACGGACCACAAAAGCCTCAAGTATCTCTTCACCCAGAAAGAATTGAATTTGCGGCAGAGGCGATGACTCGAGCTGATCAAAGACTATGACTTGTCAATCGACTACACGCCGGACAAGGAAAATGTGGTAGCGGATGCGCTGAGCCGGAAGTACTTAGCTTCGTTATGCATCAACGACCGACTGCTGCGTGACTTGGAAGGAATGGGCATTGAACTCCGAGTTCGTTTCAGAGACGTGAAACTGGCACAACTGCGGGTGGAACCGAGCCTACTGGAGAGGATCAAGTCTGCACAGAAGGACGACCCATACCTGGAGAAGATGCGGAAGCTGATATCGACAGGAAAAGCGTCCGACTTTGCAGAAGACGAGTCGGAAGTGATGCGAGTGAAGGGACGGCTATGCGTTCCGGACGATGCAGAACTTAGAAAGGAGATAATGTCGGAGGCGCATTATGCAAAATATTCTTTGCATCATGGTAGCACCAAGATGTATAAGGACCTCCGCGTTGTCTTTTGGTGGCACGGCATGAAGAGGGACGTAGCGCTCTTTGTGTCAAAATGTATAGCCTGTCAGCAAGTCAAAGCCGAGCACCAGCGACCGGGCGGGGAGATGCAGAACCTTGCCATTCCAGAGTGGAAATGGGATCACATCACTATGGTCTTCGTTGTTGGCTTGCCGAGGACGCCGCGGGGAAACGACGCCGTCTGGGTCATCGTCGATCGACTAACCAAGTCAGCGCACTTTATCGCCATCAAAGTTACTTGGAGCGTCGACCGCCTTGCTCAGATATACCTTGATGAAATAGTTCGGCTGCACGGGGTCCCAGTTTCTATCGTCTCTGATCGGGATGGACGGTTCGTAGCGCGCTTCTGGAGTAGTCTACATTCAGCCTTTGGGACCAAGTTGAAGTTTAGCTCAGCTTATCATCCTCAGATTGACGGCCAAACAGAGCGGGTGAACCAAATTCTCGAAGACATGTTACGACTCTGTGCGATCGACTTGAAGTCAAGTTGGGACGTCCATCTACCGCTGGCCGAGTTTGCATACAATAACAGCTATCAGTCCAGCATCCAAATGACGCCGTATGAAGCCTTGTACGGTCGGAAGTGCAGATCGCCCATTTGCTGGGATGAAGTCGGGGAACGGCAGATACTTGGTCCGGAGCTGGTGGAGCAGACCATGCAGAAGGTCAAGTTAATACGGGAGAGATTGAAGATAGCACAAAGCCGGCAGAAGAGCTATGCCGACACGCACCGACGCCCCCTCGAGTTCTCGGAAGGCGACCATGTATTCTTGAAAGTCATGCCCATGCGGAGAGTTTCCAGGTTCGGTGCGAAGGTGAAATTGAGCCCAAGATTTGTTGGCCCGTTCGAAATATTGAAGCGAGTTGCCCCGGTAGCTTACCAAATCGCCTTGCCGCCTGCGTTGTCAGATGTACATGACGTCTTCCACGTATCACAATTGCGGAAGTACGTGCATGATCCAAGCCATGTGGTGGATTTGGGTAAGCTGGACCTGAAGGCGGACTTATCATATGTCGAAGAGCCGGTGCAAATCTTGGGGCGCAAGGATAAACTTCTCCGCAACCGTGCTATTCCTCTCGTCCACGTCCTCTGGAGGAACCATTCGGTCGAAGAGTCGACGTGGGAGCTTGAGTCAGAAATGAAGGAAAAGTTTCCTTCATTGTTCTCGTAGAGGTAGGTTCTATTTTAAGTTTCGAGGACGAAACTTTTTCTTAGTTGGTTATGGTGTAGTGCCCCGTCCCTACATCGTGCCCCGTACTCCGTCCACGGGGTGCGCGAGAAAGGAACACTGTCGCTATCGATTCGGTCGGGACCGATAGGTCGGGATCGATCGAGTCGATCGAACGGGAACGGTTGAATTAAGATCCATTCCTCGTTATGGAATGTCTTCTTCGGAACCAAGTCCCATATTCAGCGGGCTGCGCCTCAAGGATTGACTCTGCGGCTGAGTCGGGAGAGACCTCCCGTTGCTCTGCTTTTTACGCCGCTTGCGTTGGTTTTGGCATTGTTTTCTGAATGCGTTTTCGTGAATATTTTCGATGGTTTTCATGGCTTGCATTTCGAACTCGCATTTTCTATCGAACTTCTTGAATAATGCAGTGTTCTAATCGGTTGCTTGTGCGATTTCAGGTAATCGCGTAGGCGACGTCTAGCGCGACCAACAAGTTCTCTCGCCAGAAGTAAACTCAAGGTGAGTGGCTGACCCTTCTCTTGTCAACCCCCTTCCTAGGTAAATCGATAATGTTGTGCGAATGAAAGGATAAATGCAAGGGCACGAACACGGGAAAAGGATTGAGTTTTCAAATAGAATGTAGGCTATGTCTTAATAACTAAAAAGGAAAATATATCTTCACACGGTTATGGACAACTTGTCGACAAGGTGATAGTTTCCTCGAGCGGCAACCCGAGGCCACGGGACCGTTTCGGCCTAGGAGGAAACAGGGTATAGTCGTGCATAAGGTTTCAGCACAGGTTAAGCGGGGACTTGCAACGGAGCTAGCTACTTGCGTTGAAAGGATCTCGATTAACAAAGCTATACGTCCAGGATGGCTTGTGATGCCAGTGACCAATCATACGTACATTTTGCACTTGATATGAAAAATATTAACAATTGACAGGGAAGAACATGGTAAGTTTCATAAGGCGCGGCGCGGTCCGCCGCGGGTAAGTTTCGACGTAAATTTCATTGCTTGTCATATGCTTGTTGAAATCCATTAGGATGGTTAGAAACATTCATACATTAAGTCATATAAACTCTTCAACCAAATGAGAGCTTGGAACTTAAATAGCCACGCACCAGTACAAAGTGTAATGTACTGATCCTCGCTCTCCACGCAGGTACCCCAAACTACGAAGGGCGTGCCGTTTAAAATCTCAAGGCGGCGTGGACACTTTGGAAGCCTCGTCCGCTGTAAAGGCTTGTTTCTGGATTTCTTTTGAAGAAGACCCCGCACTCGGTCCAAAAGAAGATGACGACTCGACTCGCCTCGATAGCAGGTGGAAAGTGTTATGTTTTGCTTGTAAAAAGGGATGTAATGTATGGAACGACTATCTCATCGGCATTCGTTTTGTAAGTCGAGTCCTGTTGTAGCCCGTACGGCAATGAATGTAATGAAGTCAATGTAAATGAAGTTTATTATCAATGAAAAGTCTACTTCTATTTCAAATGTGTCAATCAATTTCTCTACGTACTCTAACTTGATGTTGTGTTTCGGATAGCCTTATGAATGTGCCTTGTGCGATCGCAATTTAGGTTCGCACGGCATCACGCCCGGGGGACGACTATCGATTCTACGGAATCGGGGCGTGACATGAGATGTAGCGAATATGATCGAGAAATCGTAAGTCAATAGAATGAGTCGGTTTGGTTACGTGTCGGACTTGAGTAAGCGAATGTTACGTTTGTGATTGGTAGGATCACCGCGGGATGGTTAGTTTGGAATTGATGTCGAATTAATACGGAGTATGATGCGAGAAGTGACTCGATTTCTGAGTGGTATTATATCATACCACTTAGCGATAGGTATGTCAAAATATTTGTATCGATAGCGGTAGATTTGTCCGTGAAGGACGGGTAGTGCCGAGACTCGGTTGAAAATTTATATGACGGTATTTTGATACAAGTGTTTTTCGATGAATTTGGATAGAACGATCAGGCACAAACTCGTATTGAATAGATGACACGTCGAAACGAGAATTCGGAAAGTATAAGTTGGACGAATGACTAAAACTAGCGAAATGATTATACGTCTAGGAAATGGTTGGATCGGTTGAATAGAAAATTTGAATGTTATAATCTAGTTGCACGATTTGGGAGTTCGATGGAATGTTGGTTGATGCAATTGATCGTGCGTAAGGAAATTGTTTGTTGCGTAGATGGAAACTCGATTGAGTATGAAGGAGCAGTTTGATTGGGTCACGTATAACTTAGAGAATATGATCGTATTACTTGAGGATTCGATGTTGGACAAGTCGTAACTCGGTTACGTGATCAAGGACAAGGTATAGTGGGATGCGGCCAATTGTGAAACGATGTAACGTGTATAGAAAAGTTCATTATGCGTCTACATGTTTTGGAGACTCTGAGGAAGGATAAGCTATATGGTAAGCTGTCCAAGTGTGAATTTTTCTTCGATAAATTAGATTTTCTTAGACATGTTGTCACATGAGAAGGGGTATCTGTGGACCCCATGAAGATAGCAGCAGTGGAATTTTGGACGACCCCTAGCTCGATTGCGGAGATTAGAAGTTTCTTGGGCTTAGCAGGATATTACAGTAAGTTCGTGAAGGACTTCGCAAGGATTGCTGAGCCTATGACGAAGCTCACCAGGAAGAACGAAGAGTTTGTTTGGACCGAAACATGCCAGGCGTCATTTGAGGAACTGAAGAGAAGGTTGACAACAGCACCTATATTGACGCTACCATCCGGATCAGGTGGTTTCTCTATCTACAGCGACGCTTCAGGCAAAGGATTGGGCTGTGTGCTACAACAACATGGGAAGGTAATTGCCTACGCTTTCCGGCAATTACTGAATCATGAGAAGAACTACCCGAGGCATGACTTGCAGCTATCATCAGTCATCTTCGCCCTGAAGCTTTGGATGCATTATCTTTATGACGAGAAGGTAGACATATACATAGACCACAAAAGTCTCAAGTATGTCTTCACTCAGAAGGAGCTCAACATGCGCCAGAGGCGGTAGTTGGAGCTTATGAAGGACTTTGATATCAATCTGCAATACCATCCGGGTAAGGCTAATGTCGTTGCTGATGCGCTTAGCAGGTACCCGATGGCTATATTTTTAACGAAGAACCACCATCTGCTAGAAGACATGGAGAACTCGGGTTGGAGATTGTGCTACCAGAAGAAATCATGAAGAAGCTGGGGAAAGAAGCAATTGTACTAGGTGTGGACTCGCCCATGATGCAACTACAAGTGCAATCTAGTCTAATCAGCAGAGTCAAGGAGACTCAGTTCCAGGATGAGATACTGTGCAAGTTGAGAGATCGAGTATTAGCTGGAACGCTTGAAGGATTTTCCATAGCTGGTGATGGAGCTTTGAGGCATGACACGAGGCTTTGCGTGCCTACTGGCGAGCTGAGGAACGAGCTGATGAAGAAGGCACATCAGTTGCAGCATTCTATACATCCAGGAGCGAACAAGATATACAAGGACATGAGGACACATGTATGGTGGCTTGGAATGAAGCGAGACGTGACGGAATTCGTCTCCAGATGCTTGATCTGCCAGCAGGTGAAGGCAGATCGTCAGAGACCAGCAGGTTTGTTGCAACCGTTTCCCATTCCGGAGTGGAAATGGGAACATATTACCATGAATTTTGTAACAGGGCTACCCAGATCCCAAGGAGGGAAGGATGTTATCTGGGTAATTGTGGACAGACTAACCAAGTCTGCACATTTTATTCATTTCAAGGTTGGTTTATCCACTGAAAGGCTAGCAGCTCTCTATATGCGGAACATATACCGGCTTCATGGAGTTCCAGTCAGTATTGTATTCGACAGGGATACCCGGTTCACCTCGTATTACTGGAGGACTATTCAGACGCTTGAGGATATGTTGAGATCGTGCGTCCTACAGTTTGGAGGATCTTGGGAAGATCACCTACACCTGGTAGAATTTTCCTACAACAATAGCTACCAGGCCAGCATTCAGATAACACCGCTTGAGGCGCTATATGGACGTCGTTGTCACACTCCTTTAGCAAGGGACGATTCAGACGCTAGAGATGGTTACAGATGCAGCGATGGTTACAGATGCAGCGGAGAAGATGATCAGGGAGACGCTAAGAATTGCGTAAGACCGCCAAACAGCAGGCGTCGAATCTTGGAGTTTGAGGCCGGAGATTAGGTTCTTGTCAGAATTTCACCCACCAGAGGCACGATCAGATTCGGCCAAGCTGGGAAGCTGAGTCCTCGCTATATTGGTCCGTTTGAGGTAGTGAGCAGGATCGAAGAAGTAGCATACAAAGTGGATCTACCTCCCAGTCTCGAAGGCGTGTACAACGTCTTTCACGTATCGCAGCTGAGACGTTACGTACCGGACTCGAGCTACGTGGTGGATCATTTAGAACTGGAAGTTGGACCTAGCCTCACCGTGCCAGAGCAACCAGTGGAAATCATAGATCGCATGGAGAAGAGATTGAGGCGCGCAGTGATCCCACTAATCAAGATAGCTTGGCGTCACCACTCCCCAAGCGAGGCTACCTGGGAGCGAGATGACGAGATGAGGGAGAAGTATCCTCAACTTTTCTAGGTATGTTTTATCCCCTCTTTTTCATTATTGGTTGAAATTTCGAGAACAAAATTTTCTAAGGAGAGAATGTTGTAAAGCCCATGATTTGTAAATAATTATATGCTTGCTTTATTTCTATTTTGTGAGCCCAGATGCCTAACCCGCAACTTAAGCCCGAACCTAAGCCCATACCCAAACCCATTCAAACCCACGTTCCCCTCTCCACCTGGTCCCACACGCACACCGCCCCAACCGGATCTGGAGATCCTACGGAGAGTTTTACTCTCAGAAAGGTCTCCTTCTCCACTGAAGTTTCCCATTCTCCACTTTTCCTTTCTCTTCCACAGCTCCCTCTCCGCTCCACCAAATCCCGATCCGCGACCACCGCTGCCCCCGTCATTTCTAGATCCCTCAACCCGTCGTTCCGCGCCGTCGACCCGAGCCACCGCGGCGCCCCGAGCGGCCGGCAAAACCCTGCGCCCGACAACAGCCCCGTCGGCGCCCCCCAGCGCCCGACAGCAGCCCCCCGCTCCCCCCAGCGCCCGACAGCAGCCCCGGTACGTCCCCGGGCCCGATAGCGCCCCGTCAGTGCGTCCCGCGAGCTCGCGACCCCGTGTCCCCGCATCCCGCGCAACCCGCATCCTTGTCCGGTTTCCCGTCGGCTTTTCGACGTTTCATTCCGAATCCGAGGTCTCCCCTCGGTGCTCCTTCGTGCAAATTTTCGGTATATTTCTGCCAGAGAGAGTTTCTGTTCCAGAAAACCAATATCTGCCCGACCAGGTTGACAGAAATAAACACTGTCAACATGGGATAATTAGTTTTGTTTGTTATTAGCTAATTGTTTCCTTAGTAGGTAGTTTATTGGTTTAAATATAGAGTATAGGTTAGCATTAAGTTATAGTTATAAAATAGTTGTGTTATTATGAGCATTAGGGAATTATCCTTGTAGTTTATTGTCAGATCAATTATAGGTCATAAGTTTGGTCTTATTAAATAATTATATTGGTTATTATGACAAGTAAAGTATTTGGTTATACGACAAAAATTGTAAACTTTCGGCTTATTAAGAAAAATATAGAAAAATGAGTTTAAAATGTTATACTAGCGAAAATAATTAGTTTTATAAATAAAAGATTATAATTTCTCTTAATGATAAAAATGTTTATTATAGAATTATTTTTGGATTAGAAAGCGTCTTTATTAATAATAATCGGAAAATGATTTCTAATTAATTAAAAATATTAAAAACATTAGTTTTGGAGAAAAATTATAATTTGATAAAATACTATTTTTGTTAAGGCAGTTAAAATAATTATTTCCTTATTTTGGTAATAATAGTCAAAAAATGGTTTTTAATAAAAATTGTATTTTGGTAATTACATAAAATACTAATTTCTATAATACGATTAAATAACTATTTTCTTATCCTTAATTATTACGGTAAAAATAAATATTTTTTTACTAAACGATTATTTTGTCACGTAGTATTAGTTTATAAAACCTATTCTTAAAATATAAATATTTTCTACGTTTCTAAACAAATTAGGTTGTCTCAAACTGATCAAACTTAGCTCTTAATTAACTAGTTAGCGTTGTCCTTAAGGATTAGAGTGTAGTTATTCTAGCTACTAAATCTGGTGTTGCGATTATGTAGATTCGGATCCCTAAACTCTAGCAGTTGCCTTCTAGCTGTTGCTTTCTACGCCGAGGATACAACCAAGGCAAGTTTCATATCTTTCATGTCTGCGTTTTATTTAATATTAAATGTACTGTATCAGTAGAATCATATATTGTAGTGACACTGATTCACAGTGGATCCCTCTCGGACTCCACATCGACGGATGGATTGATTGATTGCCTTATTGGCTTATTGACTTATTGACTTGGAAATTGATTGAGGGAGTGGTATAACGTCTGTGACCAAAGTCATTGTTTACCGATTGCCTCTCTCGTGCTAACCCCTACCGCACATGTGGTTGAGCCGTACCGTATACTATCGTTTTGGCCAGAATGCTAGTATACATATTGCCTCTAACTAGTCGGTCTCAGATCCTGTTATATACTCAAAGAACTATTGTAGAATTGCATCATTGTAGTTCCTGAGATATTGCCTGTTGTCTTCTATTATTATTTGTAAAAAATATATACTGCTTTTAAACTGTCTTACATTTCATTTATTTATTATTTAGAATGTTAGATGTGGAAATATGTTCTTACTCCCTCCTGACTGGAGATCCAACATTTTTAGGTGACTGCGACGACGAGGATCACGCCTATAGCTCTTTTTACAGACTTGGTTCGAACCCTGGCGAGGTAGCTGAACCAGATCAGGGCGCCTTTTGTTACAAATAAAACCATGTAATAAATGAATGTTTGTTGTTTGTATTTATTTCATTCCAGACTAGTTTTCAGGTTAATAAAATGTTGTTTTTCCGCTTTAGATTTTTGTCTGCTTGTGTTCACTGCTTGATACAGCTTACTGCTGCCGTCTCACAACGGTGCAGGCTGGGCATCAAAAATAAATCATTCATTTATTACATGGTTTTATTTGTAACAAAAGGCGCCCTGATCTGGTTTAGCTACCTCGTCAGGGTTCGGACCAGGTCCATAAAAAGAGCTATAGGCGTGATCCTCGTCGTCGCAGTCACCTAAAAAATGTTGGGTCTCCAGTCAAGAGGGAGCAAGAACATATTTCCACATCTAATATTCTAAATAATAAATAAATGAAATGCAAGACAGTTTGAAAGCAGTATATATTTTTGATAAATAATAATAGAAGACAACATGCAATATCTCAGGAACTACAATGATGCAATTCTACAATAGTGCTTTGAGTGTATAACATGATCTGTGACCGGCTGGATAAAGGATATATGTATACTAGCATTCTGGCCAAAACGATAGTATACGGTACGGCTCAACCCCCTGTGTGGTAAGGGTTAGCGTGAGAGAGGCAATATTCGTTAAACAATGGCTTTGGTCACAGATGTTATACTACCCCCCAATCAATCCCCGAGTCAATGAGTCAATAAGGCAATCAATCAATCCATCCATCGATGTGGAGTCCGAGAGGGATCCACTGTGAATCAGTGTCACTACAATATATGATTCTACTGATGCAGTACATTTAGTATTAAATAAAACGCAGACATGAAAGATATGAAACTTGTCTTGGGTGTATCCTCGGCGTGGAAAGCAATAGCTAGAAGGTAACGGCTAGGGTATAGGGATCCGAACCTACATAATCATAACATCAGATTAGCAGCTAGAATAACTACACTCTAACTTGAGGGCAATGCTAATGCGCTAAGTCTGGTCGGTTGAAACAACCTAATTTGTTTCGAAACGTAAAAAATATTTATATTTTAAGAATAGATTTTATAAATTAATACTACGTGACAAAATAATCGTTTAGTAAAAATACATGTTTTTACCGTAATAATTAAGGATAAGAAAATAGCTATTTAATCGTATTATAGAAATTAATATTTTATGTACTTATCAAAATACGCGAAAATACAATTTTTACTAAAAACCATTTTTGCCTATTATTACCAAAATAAGGAAATAATTATTTTAACTGCCTTAACAAAAATAGTATTTTATCAAATTATGATTTTTCTCCAAACTAATATTTTTAATATTTTTAATTAATTAGAAATCATTTTTCGATTATTATTAATAAAGACGCTTTCTAATCCAAAAATATTTTTATAATAAACATTTATCATTAAGAGAAATTATAATCTTTTATTTATAAAACTAATTATTTTTGCTAGTAAAACATTTTAAACTCATTTTTCTATATTTTTCTTAATAAGCCGAAAGTTTACTATTTTTGTCGTATAACCAAATTACTTTATTTGTCATAATAACCAATATAATTATTTAATAAGACCAAACTTATGACCTATAATTGATCTGACAATAAACTATAAGGATAATTTCCTAATGCTCATAATAACACAACTATTTTATAACTATAACTTAATGCTAACCTATACTCTATATTTAAACCAATAAACTACCTACTAAGGCAACAATTAGCTAATAACAAATAAAACTAATTATTGCAAGTTGACAGTGTTTATTTCTGTCAACCTGGTCGGGAAGATGTTGGTTTTCTGGAACAAAAACTCTCTCTGACAGAAACATACCGAAAATTTGCACGAAGGAGCACCGAGGGGAGGCCTCGGACTCGGAACGAAACGTCGGAAAGCCGACGGAAAATCGGACGAGGACGCGGGGTGCATGGGACGCACGAACACGGGGGTCGCGAGCGCACGGGGACGCGCTGCCGGGCGCTATCGGGCACGGGGACGCGCTGGGGCTGCTGTCGGGCGCGGGGGGAGCCGGCGGGGCTGCTGTCGGGTGCGGGGTTCTGTCGGCCGCTCGTGGCACCGGGGTGGCTCGCGTCGACGACGGAGAACGACGGGGTGAGGGATCTAGAAATGACAGGGGCGGCGAGGTGAGCGCGGCGGTGGTCGCGGATCGGGATTTGGTAGAACGGTGAGGGAGTTGTGGAAGAGAAAGGGAAAGTGGAGAATGGAAAACTTCTGTGGAGAATGAGACCTTTCTGAGAGTTAAAATCTCCGTGGGATCTCCAGATCCGGTTGGGAGGGTGTGCGCACGGGACCAGGGGGAGAGGGGATCGTGGGTTTGAATGAGTTTGGGTATGGGCTTGAGTTTGGACTTAAGTTGCGGGTTAGGCATCTGGGCTCACAAAAATAGAAATAAAGCAAGCATATAATTATTTACAAATCATGTGCTTTGCAATAATGGATGTGATGCGAGTCAAGTTGATGTTAAATGTAGATTCAAAGTTGACCCTCACGCTTTCGAAATGGACATAGTGTATCAAAAGGGATGCACGGGAAAAACTTAAGTCTGATATGATGATACAAAACGGAGCAAGTCCATGATATCGAAAATTTTATAAGTAGCAGTACGAGAAGTCGAATTGGTTAATCAGAAATTTCTGATGGATTCAGGGCAAGACTATAAAGTCATTGAGGATGGTTTTGCTGCATATAGTATCTCGGATATTGACCGTGGGTAGATAGACTCGGACCCTAGCCGAGTAGATGTTTCTTGTTTAGTGGAATTGTCGTCGGTAATGCATGAGTTATTCAGATGGCAATGACACATCAGTTGCGTAGGTAGGATATTTTTTGATTGAAAGTGTATACTTGGATTGGGTAAAGTTTCATAAATTCGTCAGGTTTTGATTTGGCTCCGAGATAGGATATAGCATGGTTCGTAGTAATTGTCTATCGTTGATGATCTACAATTATCGAGCGTAGCTTCGAGACAACTGACCCTAGAAGACTTGACCGCCAAATCAAAGTGAATGTTGGAGACCACAATGATGTCGCATAAGGAATTGCGTTGAGGACAAATATGATGTCGTGCATGTTGAGGATATGTCTAGGCGATTGAATATTAGTTTCGGGATTTGATGGAATGGCCTTCGACTGAAAATAATATAGTTTGGATTTTGATAGTTGATTGAATGAGTACTTGAATGATTTTGTTGATCGATGATCTGAGTAGATATTGACGTCCGAACATAACAATGCGGATAGATAATTGCGAGAATTGTGCTATGAGCGGGAATGAGGGATAAGGAAATGAACCTTGGATTTTGTATTCTTAGATTTTGATTCAAGAAACAGTTGAGATTACGTGTGTTGAAATAATGATCAAAGTTAGCGAGACAGACAAGTTAGGATTGGTTTGGAATTTGATTGGTGATTCCATGCTCGATAGAGGCTCGAACATAAGACGTGTCGTAAGAAACTTTTGTGTCGGAGAGACTGGTGCCTTTGAGCATTGTCGATTCATGTTGACCTCTTTTGTAGGAAGAATTTAAGCACGATGTCTGTATAAGTCGCCTAGCGAGGGGTAGTCGCAGATGTTGATGTGTTGGCAGTTCAACGAATATTGTTCATATCAAAATAGTTGTGTATGAGGCTTTAGAAATAGTTGGGCATATACTTTGATATGCAAGAGGTGGATAACATTTGGATGATGTGGCAGTGCAGAGATTCGTTGCGATCGGATGCGCAAGGACTTGATGCAACACGTTTGTTAGATGGTTAGTGTGAAGCATATGAAATCGGAAATACAATTATGAATAAGTTGTGTGTCGAGATTTTTGGTGCATAGTCACGTCCTCTAGAATAGTGCATATGCGAAAGAGTTATGGGAATAGATGCTGGGATCGTATCAGTCGAGACTATAGAAATGACTAGTATTCGAGGATTGAAGTTGCACCTGTTAGCTTTTTTCGAATTCTCTTATCACTGGCTTCGCTAAAATGCATATATTTCTGGGAAGCCTAAAATATGTGTACGATCCAAACTAAGTGGTATGCTGAATTCAAATGAAACTGCAGGAATGATTGTGATGTGTTTTGCACGAATGTTGGAAGCATGACAGTGATGGTAAATCAGAATCAATGATGAGTAAGTTGCACGAAACAAAATCTTGAAACGATCGAGAGAAACGCGTTGATTGGATATTGTCTTCGGTTCGAGGACGAACATTTTTTCTGAGTGGTATATTATGTAATGTCCCGTATCGGCATGATGCATTACGCTGAGTCAGTTGATTCGAAGAAGTATAAGTTCGATTCGAGATAATATTAAATCGATTTGAAGAAGTATTAATTTGAGTTGGTTTAATGTGCATGCTTACGCAGAGTTTTCTGAGGTAGATAATTTGTCATATTGCAACGGATTCCGCTGCAATCAAAGTATTGCTTCGTAACGGGCTAAGACATGGGTATTGTTAAGTATATATATATATTAGTCATATTAGTATTTGTGGGCTTTAGTCCCATATTGCACAGAACAGTAGTGAGAGGGGTTAGCCCCTCCTATATATATGTAGCTCTCCTTCATTACTAAAATTATTCCATTATTGTACTCTACATGGTATCAGAACCAACGAACATAAATTGTATTTTTAAATGTAATTTAACCACAATTCCAACTTTGGGTCAACCCATTAAACAATAAAAATAGTCCAACCGAACAAACCGAATAACCAAAATAAACCAAAATCGATTACCGTTTCGGTTTCGGTTATATGGCTAATTTCGGTTCGACATATTGGGTTTTGACTATTTTCGTTCGGTTGAAACCGAATATACCGAATTCTCACCCCTTTGGATTTGTGGCAAGTTGGAGGCGACACAATTGAGAATAGCATGAGAAAATTGTCTACTAGCTAAGACCAATAAATGGACCCGTTAGGAGGAAGGTTTGAACTATTGGCCGATACTAATATGTATCGACCGATCCGGATTGGCGTTGCTATAAAGCAATCCACCGAGCTAAAATATTTGATATTTTATGAGAGAATAAATTTGGCTGACTATTTAAGGTATTAGTCTTATTTAGTAGGTAGATACCGACTGATGTAGGACCAAAACCGACGTAAAAGATTAAAAGTAATATTTGAAACAAATATTTAAAATAACTTCAACTAGCACCAGCTTGCTAATGTTGGCGGCGTCATCGTCGAAGATGGTTTCGACGTCGGCTTCGATGTTGGCCTTGGCATTGAAATTAACATGGCATTGTTGTGGTCTTTGATGACGGCGCTAGTGTTTTTATGAGAGATGGAGGTACGAGAGGAAAGAGATGGGATGAAAGGAAAAGTGAGATATAGAGAGGGGAATTGAGAAAGAGGAAAGGCAATTATGTATTTGCTTTGGTCTTTTAGAATGGGATTAGGGTTTTAGAATAGGATTATGGTTAGATACTTAGATATATTGATTGGGTTGTAAGCACGTTGTGTTTAAATGTGTTGATTTTTAAATAAAAACTTCGCAAATTTTGGGTTAACTTAAAGGCCATATGTTGTGGGCTTAAATATCTTGGATTGAATTAGAAGCCATATGTTGTTCTTAATATGGCTATTGCAAGTCATGCGCTCATTTAAATTTTTTGGGATAAATTAGAACCCAACCCATTTAAAAGTTTGTCAGTAGATATACAACAAATCCAAATTCTTTTAAACATAGTCTAACAGGACCCATTTAAAAAATGGATTTTATCTAGGACACACCTACCAGTCAGTAAATAAATCTTTTAAAAAACACTATACAACAAAGAAAATTATTTATAATCATATAACATGTGTAAACTATATATCTTTCCCTTATTTATATAGTAGATATTTTACATCTATAGAAAATTGTTTAGTAGAAATTAAACCAAAGAGCATGTTATATGATTTTAAATGACATGAAATTACATAAAAGAAATAATACAAAAGTTAATACATAAATTGAATCAAATTATTTTTTGGATTACTAATTTTTTTGAAGGTTTTGAGAATAATGTACTTTAGCCTAAATTTTTATTCCGGGTGAGCAAATCAGCAATATAGAGTATTAATCCACTTGAAATTAATGTGAAACAACATAAATATATAAAATTATGCCTATATGTTCCATTTTTCTATTTATTTTTTAATAAAACTTTTATATGTTTTCCTTCCGAAACTAATTCTCCGATCGATATTGCTAAAACCGCCAATAACGATACCTCATAAGAATGGTCTAATACCGATTCCAAACCCGATAATTCAAATCTTGGTTGGGTTGGATTTGTTAAAGTGAGGGATATGGTAGAAAAATGGGTATAGTATAGTATTTCCAATGTGAGAGGTGATGGTCCGTAGCAAAGCAGAATTGGAGAAAAGTATTCAAATATTTGACCAGGATGGTTTAGGATAAAATTGCTTGGTTTCCTATGATATTTCTACATGCATAATTTTGCAAAATCTATCTTCCAAGTTCTTATAAAAATGGATAAAATACAATATTCTTTATAAAACTCATGTTCTACTTTTCATGTACTGTATTTCTTTTTAACTGATCTCCCAAGAATCAAACCAACTTCGCAGAGAGACCAAATTGCTTGTAGGTTGTTTTATCCTGTTCTTAAAACTCTAGGAAACTAAAAATATCTTAATGTTGGACAATCCATGATTTAATTATAAATGTTATTATATTATAAGAAACATTATAAGTAACCCCATTTTTTTTTTTTTTTTTTTGTAGTTTAGAATATTTCTTTCTATTTGTAATTTTCATAAATAGCCTCATTACCCACTGGAGAAAGTATTGTTTCTTTAACAGGGAAATGCAATACTTTTTTTTTCTCATTTTTTGGGAAGCTGACATGTAAGAAACTTATTTAAGTATAGCTCATGCACGGTCTCCTCCATCCCTCCCTGTAATTTAATGGGTTGTTATTATAGTAGGTTCTTCAAATTTGATGTGCTTGGCTATATGCTTCATAGCTCCTATGCCACATAATATTGTGTGAACTGTGTGTTTCACAATAAAGTCTTTATTTTTTCACTTATTATATTTGATAATATAAATAACTTATTTTTAGTCTACTGATTTCTAAATCTAAGAGTATTTATACTTCAAAATGGAGCTTCCTGGTCAAGTTTTTATACTTCCATTCGACGCTAAATTGTCATGTTGGTCTTGCTTTCTTGGTTCATAGGAAATCTTAGAGTATTCTCATGTACCTGGTCAAGCTGTGGTTCATCGTGGTCGTCATCGTCACGGTGCTCGACCCACAACATCAGGACATAGGATCAATTTGCTCTTGTGGTGCAGAAGGTATTCTTTGACAAAATGTGCATGTCTTTGCGTATCACATGTTTTGCTTTCGGTGATATCTTGTAAGTAATTTGATTCGTGCTAATCCAGCTATTTATTGATTTGAGCTACAGTCACTAGTATATCAGAGAGGCTATTATCTGTTACTTGTGACTGCTTATGCCACGTGTGTTGCTCCTATGTGTAAAGCTTTTATTATGCGTGGCTGGGAAACATGTAATACAGGAGAATATTTTTGAGCTACAGTCACTTGTATCTCAGCCAGTAAGAGGCCACTATCTGTTACTTGCTGACTACTTGTAAAGCTTTTATTATGCGTGGGTGCTGTTAAGTATATTAATATTATTAGTATTAGTGGGTTTTAGTCCCACATTGCCTAGAACAAAAGAGAGAGGGGTTAGCCTCTCCTATATATATGTAGCTCTACTTCATTAATAAAATTATCCCGTTATTCTACTCTACATGGTATCAAAGCCAGTTCCCCGATCCGATGGTCCGGAGACACTGATCAAGTCTGTGCCGACGTCACCCGCACAAACATCGCAAATGATGCCCACAGAGTCATCCTCCTCTGGCTCTACTGATTTGCCTCCGCCTATTCCACCAGCAGTTCCGTCTGTTCCGTCAGCAGCTTCGTCTATTCCGCCAGCAACTTGCCCTCGTAGTGTATGTCTTGATCATCCCTCGTAGTGTATGTTGACAACGACAAAGGACTTGCCAGTCACACTGAGTCTCTGGTGGCTACTATTGATGGAATTTAGATTCCCAAAAACGCTGAGGAGGGTCCTAAACATCCCAATAGGCATGCTGCTATGAACGAGGAGATGAAAGCTCTCCGGAAAAATCATACTTGGGACTTGATCGATTTACCTCCCGGTAAACAGGTAGTAGGTTGCAAATGGGTGTTCACGATCATGGTGAAACCAGATTGGCTCTTTTGATCGCCTAAAAGCTCGTCTGGTGGCCAAAAGATATTCTCAGACCTATGGTGAGGATTATTCTGAGACCTTCTCTCCAGTTGCCAGAATGATGTATTTTCGTTTACCTTTGGCCTTGGCTGTTTGCTATGACTGGCCATTGCTTCAGCTGGATATCAAGAATGCTTTCCCCCATGGGGATCTTGATGAAGAAGTATATGTGATGCAACCTCCCGGGTTTGTTGCAAGGGAGGATAAAGTGTGTCATCTGCAGAAGGTCCTCTATGGTCTAAAACAATCATCTCGTACTTGGTTTGGTCGATTTACACATGTTACTCAGTTTGGCATGTGTCAATCAAAAAAGGTTCATTTAGTATTCTACCGACAGACATCAGCTGGAAGGATACTACTGGGTGTCTATGTTGATGATATTGTAATCATGAAAGACGACAACCAGAGTATTGCAGGCCTCAAAAAGTTTCTGGGAGAACAATTTCAATCCATGGATATGGGATAATTGAACTATTTTTTGGACATTGAGGTCACACGAGGTAAGCGGGACATTGTAATGTCTCAAAGGAAGTATGTATTTGACATACTGAATGATGCAAGCTAAGGGAGCAACCTCATCTATGGATCTAAGTTACTTCTCGACGAGAGGGTCCTGATGACTAATCCAGATCAGTATCGATGAGTAGTTGAAAAACTCAACTACTTGGTAGTCATAACTCGTCCGGACATCTTTTTTGCAGTTAGTGTTGCTAGTAGATTTATGGCTTCTTCAAGAGTTCCACATTGGTAGATAGTTCTCAGAATCCTGTGTTATCTAGTCAAGAATCCAGAAAAAAAAATTCGGATGGAGAATCATGGACACACTCGTGTTGAGTATTTTACTGATGCTGACTGGGGTACAAGTTTGACAGATAGACGATCTACATCTGGCTACTCTGTATTTATTGGCAGAAACTTGGTGCCTTGGAAAAGCAAGAAAAATAATGTGATAGCACGATCAAGTTCAGAAGCTGAGTATCGAGCCATTACTCATGGCACAACATAGGTGTTATATATGAAGCATCTTCTACAAGAGTTGGGAGAAGAAGTAGGATCGAACACAGCAGATATGTGGTGTGATAATCAGTCCGCTATCCATATTGCTACTAATCCTGTATTTCATGAAAGGACGAAGCATATCGAAATAGACATCCATTTCGTCCGTGATGAGTATACAAATGGGATGATAAAATTTTACCATGTGAGGATCGGTGATCAGATAGCCGATATCTTCACGAAGCCTCTTTTAGGTCATCGGGTTCAATTTCTATGTAACAAACTATGGTCCAGCTTGAGGAGGATGTTAAGTATATTAATATTATTAGTATTAGTGGGCTTTAGTCCCACATTGCCTAGAACAAAAGAGAGAGGGGTTAGCCTCTCCTATATATATGTAGCTCTACTTCATTAATAAAATTCTCCCATTATTCTACTCTACAGGTGCAAAGCTTGACCTTGTCCCGAATGAAATTGCAGTCAATCTTAATATTCCTGGTGCGCTCATGCAAGACTTACTATCATTAACATGAATAGCGCCTTTGTTTTTGCTGTAGATAAAAGCTGGAGAAGTGAGCGACAACACCAAGATTGGACAGGCTTTTCAGTCATGTTAGCTCGAAAACCACTTGTGGCATTGACTCAACTTTAGCTGAGGAACGAGTCATAATTGTCTGTTTCTTACTTTTCCAAGTGACTAGGTTGTCGTCAAAGAAGGTACAATACCTGCTAGTTGATAGACGATTATCAATAGACCCTACATAGTCGGCACCAATATATGCCATACGAGAGAGCTAAGAAGATGGACGGTATGCAAATCCTCGGCCGAGGAAATTCTTGAAATATCGGAGGATATGCTAAACGTCATGAAGATGAGATTCGTAGTGCCTGCATATACTCGCCGACAGAACTAACAACAAAGGAGGTATCATGGGCGAGTGACTGTCAGGTAGATAAGTTTCAGATTGATCATCAAGGCGATACATATTTGGATTAGGAAGAAGAGTCTTAGAAGAGGAGCTAAAGTATAAAGAGCTTCAAATTGTTCTCCATTGGAGTATCAATAGGTTTAAAGCCCAAGAATCCGTAATCGTCCATAGATCCAAGCAATATTTTGCTGAGTCATAAGAAGAGGATCACTCTTGCGAGCAACCTCAATGTCCAAGAAATGGCGCAAGGGTACAAGATCTTTGGTATAAAAGTGAGCAGAGAGAAGTGCCTTGACCTTGGAATCATCTCTAGTAAAGATAATATCGGCCACATAGATGATGAGAACCATCATGCCCTCAGTCCGACGATAAATGAAAATAAAGGAGTCAACGACACCCCAAGAAAAGCCAATATTTTGTGGGAATTAATGAAAAGACTTGTGATATACTGTGAGAGACTACCCCACACTGTCATAGCTAGGGTTTGTTACATATAGACTGTCTTGGTCAAGTTGCCATTAAGAAAGACGTTCCTGACATCTAGTTGTTATGACAACCATCAATGATGCACATTTAGCGAATAAAACCCGAATAATAGTGAGCTTGGCGACCGACAATAATGTCTAAATAGTCAATAGCATATTGCCATATACCACTGGTAACACGAACAATAAGACGAGCCTTTAATCTTTCAGCAAAGCCATTAGGATTTATATTTGACCCATCGAAAGCCAACCCGAGATGTCCACGTGGTAAGGAAAAGTGGCATTAGACCACAAAACCTGCATCTCCTTATCCATAGTGGCTCACCAATCGAGATGTTGAAGGCCTTATTCACAGAGGTAGGAGGAGAAATAATGAAAAGAGAGTTTGGAGACAGGAGTAAGCCGATGGTACGAAAAGTAGTTGACAATTGGATGAGTATTGCATGTGTGAGATTTCTTTTGCAGCGTAATAAGTATATCACCGGGATAAAGGGTAGGCGTAGAACGAGAGATATGAGGCTATACTGCCATACGAGTGCTGTAGTATTCTGGTGGGCTTATTGCTTTGGCAATATGGCACAAGAGATAAAATAGGCCTTTGAGTCTCTGAAGGAGGAACAAATTGAGTTGCAATAAGGGGGACAAGTGGAGGCTGACCCGGAAATACAAGTGGCTGAGGAGGCTCAAATGCTCGAGTAGAAGGTGGTGCCAAAAAATAAGGCCTGCTGCTCAAGAAAGGTTACATTGACATATCCTCTTCTGATCAAAGGGAGAGTAGCAGACATCTCCTTTCTGATTCCAAGAATTTGTAATAAAATATATATTTAGATACTTTGTAGAGAGTTTATTAATGGATTATGGACATAAAGGTGGAACTAAAGACTTTCGGAACCACCAAGAACAGGTCTTTAGAATGAAAGAGAATATAGAAGGGAGACCAATGAATGAGTACATCATAAGGCATGTGATTAATCATATGACATGCCATAAGCAAACCCAAGTTCCAGTAATGACGATGAACATTCATCTAGATAAATAAGGAGCGGGCCAACTCAAATGCGAATTCTTGCATTCGAAAACACCATTCTGATTAGTATATAATCACATGACGTTTTGTGAATAATACCACCAGTGACACAAAGATTACGAAAATTTCAACTTAGATGGTCACGAGAATTGTGGATCAAATTGTTCGAAAAAATTCGAGAGAATTTCGATCATTCGAGAGAAATCATCAATAAAGTAGCAAAATAAAGTAGTATAAACTCTACAATTTGAGGGAAAAAAGATACTTGAATGTACCATAGAGAAGAAAGCCCCTGCTTTCATTAATAACAGAAAAGGAGGATCGATGATGCTTGTCCATAATACATAGTTTATATGTGAAACCCGATAGATAATTTCATAAGCATCTCTTTAAGAGTGGAGAGTAGTGGATGACTGAGATGACGATGCCAATCAATAGTCGAGACAAAGATGAGGACAAAAGGTTGAACATCCAATCTATATAACCCATTAGCTCATGGCCTTCAACATGTACAACCTAAGTGTGAAAATCTTTAACCACAAGAGATGAAAAGGTGACAAAGAGATAAGATTAACATGGAAGCAGGGAACTACCACTACTGAGCGGAGATGGAGATTTGATTGGCTCGATAGGGTTCCAGAGCCAATTGTTGTTACATCTCTTCATTAGCTACTGTAATGTATTTTGAGCTGTTATCTGATTGGTGGCATAAGTTAGAGGTAGTGTAGTCAAATGCGCACCTCGCAGCAAGGTACACCCTTTGCTTCTTGCACCTCACTAGGCAAGGCTCCTTTCTCCAGACGCGCCTTGGAGCAAGGCGCCAACAAGAAAAGGCACGCCTAGCACGCCTTATATATTTTCTTTATTTTGTTTCTATGGGCTCACCCGACAAAAATGATAGCGATGAGAGCGTGGTGATGATGGCTATAATGATTTGATGGAGTTTGATGAAGATGATGATTGTTCTATTAGTTCTGCTTTTATTTTACAATTTGTGTTCCTTTTATTTTTTACTGTGTTAGAGAACACAAATTCTTATTAGTTTTGTTGACAGATGCTGCTATGTGAATTAACTTGGTTATGTTTTAACATGTTTTTGTTGGTTTTCATATGTTTGGTTTTATTTCTTACATTATATATATTTTTTGGAAATAGGATAAATTTTATTCCAAAATCAGCTCAAACAATCATACAATCATACAATCAGGAGTGGTCGTCCACCCTTCAGGTTTCCATAGCAGTTACATCGAATTCTATATTATGTAGAATTTCTATAGTAGGGGTGGTTAGCCCCTCAAAAATGCGTCGGTTTTGTTCCCTCCAGACATGCCAGACAGAAGCTGCGAGCCGTGCTCTGGCCAAACCTGCCCTCTCCTTCTGCGATCTCGGATCGAGTGATGATATCTCCAATCTCCCGGCCTGTATCACATCCTCCCAGCGCTCTGCGGCTTTGCTCAGTCCAGATAGACCATGACACCTCACACTCAAAGAACAAGTGTCGCATAGACTCGTTGTCCACATCACAGAGCACACACTTCAGGTTGGGCACCTGGATCCCAAATGAGATGAGTCTGTCCCTCGTCAGCAGTCGACTAAGAAGCAACCGGTAGACACACAGCTGCATCTTACGAGCCAGACCCTTGCACCAAATGAATTCATAGTCTGCGCTCTGAGGGAAAGTGCGTCGCACAAGGTTGTAGCAGCTATGGAACTGAAACTCCCCAGTGCCTCCAGTAACCCCCGGCGGATTCCAGGTCCAACAATCTGCTGGCTGTGTCGGGTCTATCTCCATCTCACGAATGACATCTCCAAGCTCCGCCATATGTCGATAAACCTCCGGTCTCCACTCTCCATTTCTGATAATATGCTGGTAGGTCAAACCTCTGCCAGCCTCTCTGTGGGTCCGGTCGTCCAGGATCTCAATCAGAGATTGGCTCTCTAACCATGGATCCCGCCAGAGGTCAGTCCCAGCTCCATCACTCATAGTCCTCCGGATGGCTGATTTGAGTACAGCTCTGTGACGTAGAAACTGCTTGAAAGTGACAGAATAATTGTTGTTGAGGGAGCAGGTCCAGAAGTTGCCCCCTTCATATACCGACTGTACATCCAATCAGCCCATAATGACAACACCCTTGATGAACCTCCAGGCCAGCTTCACAGCAGAGGCCTCCCTAACAGACAGCATGGGTCGAAGCCCTACTCCACCCTCCTCCCGAGGTCGGCAGAGCTGCTCCCAAGATATCGCATGCATGCCCTCCCTCCAGATGAAGTTGGCACAAATGTTCTACACCTTCCGGATGGTGGCGACAGGAACTAGAATAGACTGGAGCCAGAAGAGTGCCAGTGCCGAGATGACCGATCTAACTAGCTCAATGCGTCCTCCAAACGACAGGCCAGTAACCTGCCATCCTTCAACTCTCCTCTGAGCATACTCCACCAGACTGTGACAGTCAAGGTCCAGAGCATAATTAACTGTCAAAGGTACTCCTAGATATTTCACCGGGAGATTGCTTCTCTCAACTCCCAAAGCTTCCACTCGTTCCTCCTTCAGAGAGCATAGGGAGCTGAAGTAGACACGACTCTTCTCTCGGTTCATTTGGAGTCCAGTAAGAGCCGACATTTCTCCCATAATCTCATAGATCGTGGTCATTCCTCCCATGGAGGGGTAGAGGATGTCACGTGATGCCGCACGAGCCTAGATTGCGCTCGTGCAAGGCAGGTTCCATAACGGCCGATTACAGCGGCTGCGACAGGGTCGTCGTACAGAAATCCGAAGCAGAGACATTGAATAACAGCAGTGGAAATTTAGAATAAAACACAAGTCATTTAAAAGATGCATTTTATTGATATTAAAACAAGGACTACAATAGGGTGCAAGGCCAAGATTACAATCACTCAAACTCACTCTTCTCACATTACAAGTCACTCAGCTCTCTCTCATCTCTCAATACATGTCTCGAGCCAGCGGATGCTTCAGATAGGCGACGTATATACATTATGTCCCGTATAAGTCCAGACTCTACGCAGTCGCACGCCTCGAGTCGCCAAGGAACTTCGTGCCTCGACGCATCCAAGCGAGCTCCGCGGGCTTCTACCTGTTCCTGCACATAAATACTGTGTGGGTGTCAGTACTCAACTGTACTGGTGGAATGAGCTCCTCGCCCACCCATACAAAACCAACACGTTCATTTACTTTGTGCAACAAAATTCCTTTACGGTTGTCTTTCTACTTTTGCCTTAGGATCAGTTTTAGGACCTAGACGCCTTGGCCTATTTTGTGTCTCTAGACCATCTCGTGCTTGCGACAACAACGTCAACTCATATTTTGCCTCTAGACCCTTCTCGTACCGACAACGTTAACCTATCAAGTCGTGCTTGCCTTTCGGCCCATAATCAGAGACGCAACTACTCGATAAGACTTCATTTTCATGTGACCGTGTACAAGTCTTTATTAAGGCCGTGCCTCGCAACTCAGTGAGACTTAACCATATCGTCGCTTCGCGGCCCTTGCTACTTTGATCAGCAACTGACCCAATCGAGACTTGTGAATTTAGTGTCACTTAACCAACTTTGTCTTGCGGCGATTCCTGACTTAAACCCGAGACGACTCAAATCCAACTTGTGCAACTGTATGCCAACAACTTAAGACTCGACGCCACATCTCGTGCCGAAGCACGTCGCCTATGTTGAAGCCAAATCTTTGGCCCAAACATTGTGTTCTAACTGTACACACATTCAACGAGACTCAATCCAAAGGCACACACGCGGATTGCCGCTCTTGTTGACACATCTATATGAGGTCACTAGCATAACAAGCTATTCTGGCCGTATAGTTTTGTTAATCGGGGTCCTTTCAACGCGCGTAGCGAGCCCCGTGGAAAGTCTCTGCACCTGTGCTAGAACCTTGTGCACGACTATACCATGTTTCCTCCAACGCCGGGTCAGTGCCGTTAGGGGTGAGCATTATTCGGTTTTGCACCGAAAATCGAACCGATCCGAATAAGAGATTCGGTTCGGTTTAAAAAAATCGGTTCGGTTTCGGTTTTGAAAATACTAAATTTTCTTATTCGGTTTTGGGTTTCGGTTTCGGTCCAAAACCGAAAACCGAAAAAGAAAAATTAGTTACTATATATGTATGTATATACTTTATATACACACACATGTATTAATATATATTGGTATATACCGAATATACATATGTATATACTATAGGTATATACTAAATAAATTTAGGTATATTTAGTTACTATATATATTAACAAAAAAAAGTGCAAATAAATCGAAAAATTGAATAAACCGAATAAACCGAAAACCGAACCGATTTAATTCGGTTCGGTTTGATTCGGTTATGGATCAATTCGGTTCGGGTTCGGTTTTGCTTATTCGGTTTTCGGTCCAATTCGGTTTTCGATTATTCGGTTCGGTTTGAACCGAATAAACCGAATGCTCACCCCTAGGTGCCGTGGCCTCGGATAGCCGCTCGAGGAAACTTCTTACTTGTCGACAAGTTGTCCATGACCATGCAAGACTCAACTCGAACTGATGTCTCACACAGTCATTCTTCTTCCAATGTTACCATCCCTTCAGGACCAAGCTCAAGGCTTCTAACATTTGAGATTCCTCGACGACCCACGTTCGCGAGCCTTCTCCCTTGTTGCTCTATTCTTATTACTCAACTCAGGAATGCCTATCGAAAGCTCTTTTTCCAAACTCACTTTATATCAACCGTGACTCGTGTCTTAAACACTAAGTCCGTGACATCGTGCCTTAGCCAACTGTGTTCTACGCGACACTACCACCCAAGTTATACTTCATACGATGGGCCTTGGAATCGTAGGACCAAGTATTTTGACAACCGCAGAAAACATGGAACAGTGCTTAGAACTCCCTCAATCGCCTAGCATACTTAGCCAAACTCAATCGAGCCTACAACTTAACCCGTAGGACGAGCAAAGGCTATGCCAAGCCTTGCATCGTAGAACCGTGCATGCTTTATCAAGCATTTATGCGTGCGACGCCTATGACTTGGGCTAATTCCAACTTGGTGACAACTTAAACCAGCTTTCTTCTCCCAAGCCACGGGACGAAGGGACGAGTGTTATTTTGAAAGACCTCGTGTAAGGATTCTAAGTCGACCGTGGGATCTTGTTCCTTTACTAACTCAATTGACCCGACTTAGGATTATTCCCTTAGCTATGTGGATTCGTCTCTTTTATTATCAAGCCTACTTGTGCATTTGAAAATATGCGATTTGTTATGTATAGGCCAAGATGAGGCAAGTTCACCGAAACTATCCCACCTGAGCGAGGGGTCGCCTCGACCGACGATGTCTCCGAGCAAGCCATTGCAAGGCTAAGTCCGAACGCCGTCGACGTTTCGATTCCTTCGATTGACTGAGAGGGACGGGGCACTACATCATATATCACTTAGAAAAAGTTTCGTACTCAAAACTAACTGAGTACTTACTCATCGATTTATCATTCGAAAGTTCAACGACTCTCGCGTACATTTCTCCTATGCATTTCTCAAATCCGAGCCGCGCACGTGCTACCCACAATCGTTTTTTCAAAACTCACGATCTCAAAATCCTCGACACTTTCCCGTTCCTCAAGTCTCACTTGAATTCAACATATCACTTAGTTGGATCGTGCACATATTTTAGGCGTCCCCAAAAATACATGTATTTCAGCCAAGCATTGTGATAGAGAATCCGCTATCACCACTCGAGTCGGATCGTGCACATATTCGGACGTCCCTGATATACGTACATGTCAACCGAGCCTCATGAGTAGTGCCTCCACAATTCCTATCGCTCCGCACCGGGACTTCTACCTAACCACTAGGCTATGTCTTTAGGCTAAAGTCATCCGTAAATTTTGGAATCATAGTTCCCAAACAACAATATCAACACTGACCCCATCCTAAGGTCAAACCAAGTTGATAGTACGGGATTTTCTACCCAAGCTCGCATCACTCCGATTTCTAAACATCGAGCATCGATTTCCTACACGCATCCCAACCTTCGTCGTACGGGGTTTGAGTCATTCAGCAAAGCCATCCTACGATAACTCACGTTTCAATCAATCCTCGACATCTTAATATCGCTCGTCCATCAAGCCATTTCGCATAGTCTATTTCTGCAAATCCGTTCGATATAGTCCACCTATCGATTCTTCCCAAGTCAAGTCTGCTACGACATAATTTGTCGCTAAACCATAATTCTCATTCCTTATTTCCTAAGTCGTTCATCACAATTCACGTAATCGATCGCAAGGTCGTGTTGAATTAACAATATGCTACGCCCCGATCTCACGCGAGTCCGATTATCCACGGTAGGCATGAAATCACCGTGCAACGCTCCCACAGAATAATCATCCTCATCGGGACGTAACTCTTGTTTTGTGTCTCGACTAATCGTTCTCGATACGCAGATTGGACTTATTCAATCCTCAAGTTTACTCAATTATCAATCGCAAGTCCAAACATCCTCGAATTTTTCTTCGCATCAAACCAACAAGTCGAGACAATCAAAGTTGCCGCGTCCTGATTTTCCGAGTTCGATCATTCCCGCGACATGAATCACCATGTCAGCGCTCACACGGAACGATCGCCCTAAATCCGACGCAATGCATGTGCGAGGCTAGAGTTGCGCTCGCGCAAGACAAGAATGTCGACGCTGTGGTTATCCGCGTAACCATCAAGACACTTCTGTTTTCATCCACATTTATTTCAATCAAAATCCTAAATATAGCATCCGTCATAACAATAGCACTTGCACGATCGTCATTCCTCGAATTAGAGTGCCCCCGAGTTATCGCATATCGATCTTTGATACGCCTCAATACCATTGATGATATGCGTAACCTGACGATCTTTCTTTGCAACGAATTTCGAGCCGTGCAAATGATGATATCGTCCGACTGGATAATTTTCTCGACATTCAAATTCAAGTTCGATCATTATCCCTCGAATCATTCACAACATCAAATTCCTCAAACCCAAGTTCGTGTATTGTTCATCCGTCTATCTTAAGTCATCGAGCAACATTTTTCTTCAAATCACATCATTTCTTGCTAACTCAAATCATCTTACAGCATCCATCCCGATTTCTTAAAGTTATTCTTAAATATTTGAATCATTTCCATGCATGCTATCATCTGATCGTGCTAACTTTTCGTATACGATTCTTATCGATTTCCTCGATCGAGTCATCCATTCGCACACCTCAACTTTTTTTTCGATTCAGTTTCACCTACTCAATCATTTTTGCGTTTCATACTCGCGCAATCCTCAAATCGCGTGCACGTTCCGTGCGTGTCAATTCTAGGTTATTCGAATCAACTCGTCAAATCTCAAGACTACAACTTATTCAACGATACTCAATCTAATGCTTTGCATACACGCGACGCTTGCTGATAGACTCATTGACACCCCATATCCTTAATCGAACGATCGACATCCCGGCTATCGCACACACCAATCAGGGATGACGTCATTCAACAAATCCTCAACTTATAATTCGATTCACAATCTATTTCCTCGAATTTCCGTCCGAACGATTCCTTAAACTTCAAGCACACTCATCTATATCGCACCGACGTTATCGTCGCTCGATAGTACCCCTATCGATAGTCATCCCACTTACTCAATCGATTCCAACTCATTGTCATCCGAGACGGATCGAATCTCGCACTCGACTCTTCTAATGTTGATGCAACTTTGGTGTATATGTCCAGCCCGACTTAGCCAACCGTGCTTCACGTGAACCATCTTTTTGTTTTTGTCAAAAACTGTTTTCCTACGTTTTGCAAATTATATAGACTTATTGTATAGACATCCCGTGGGACATTTGAGAGAGCGCACCAACGATATCAATTTGCGAAAGCAACATTCAGAGTTCGCGGAAACATCGGAGTTAAAAAATTCAATTAAAAGTCCAAGGACGTAAAGCCGTGCTCTGATACCATTATGTCACGTCCCGCTCCTGTAGGAGCTATCGTCCTCGCTAAGACGTGATGCCGCACGAGCTTAGATTGCGCTCGTGCAAGGCGGATTCCATAACGACCGATTACGGCAGCTGTGACGGGGTCGTCGCACAGAAGCCCGAAGCAGAGAAATTGAATAACAGCAGTGAAAATTTAGAACAAAACACAAGTCATTCAAAAGATGCATTTTATTGATATTGAAGCAAGGATTACAATAGGGCGCAAGGCCAAGATTACAATCACTCAGGCTCACTTTTCTCACATTACAAGTCACTCAGCTCTCTCTCATCTCTCAATACATGTCTTGAGCCAGCGGATGCTTCAGATAGGCGACGTCCATATATTATGTCCCGTATAAGTCCAGACTCCACGCAGCCACACGCCTCGAATTGCTAAGGAACTTCGTGCCTCGACGCATCCAAGCAAGCTCCGCGCCACGAGCTTCTACCTGTTCCTGCACATAAACACTGTGTGGGTGTCAGTACTTAACAGTACTGGTGGAATGAGCTCCTCGCCTACCCATACAAAACCAAAACGTTCATTTACTTTGTGCAACAAAATCCCTTTACGGTTGTCTTTCTACTCTTGCCTTAGGATCAGTTTTAGGACCTAGACGTCTTGGCCTGTTTTGTGTCTCTAGACCATCTCGTGTTTGCGACAACAACGTCAACTCATACTTTGCCTTTAGACTCTTCTCGTACTGACAACGTTAACCTATCAAGTCGTGCTTGCCTTTCGGCCCATAATCAGAGACGCAACTACACGATATGAATTTCCATGTGACCGTGCTACAAGTCCTTATTAAGGTCGTGCCTCGCAACTCAGTGAGACTTAACCATATCGCCGCCTCGCGGCCCTTGCTACTTTAATCACCAACTGACCCAATCGAGACTTGTGAACTTAGTGTCACTTAACCAACTTTGCCTTGTGGCGATTCCTGACTTAAACCCGAGACGACTCAAATCCAACTTGTGCAACTCTATGCCAACAACTTAAGACTCGACGCCACATCTCGTGCCGAAGCATGTCGCCTATGTTGAAGCCAAATCTTAGGTCGAAACATTGTGTTCTAACTGTACACACATTCAACTCGACTCAATCCAAAGGCACACGTGAACTGTCGCCCTTGCCGACACATCTATATGAGGTCACTAGCAGATCAAGCTATCCTGGACATATAGTTTTGTTAATCGGGGTCCTTTCAACGCGAGTAGCGAGCCTCGTGGAAAGTCTCTGTTTAACCTGTGCTGAAACCTTATGCACGACTATACCCTGTTTCCACCTATGCCGAGTCGGTGCCGTGGCCTCGGATAGCCGCTCGAGGAAACTTCTTACTTGCCGACAAGTTGTCCATGACCATGCAAGACTCGACTCGAACTGACGTCTCACACAGTCATTCTTCTTCCAATGTTACCATCCCTTCAGGACCAAGCTCAAGGCTTCTAACATTTGAGATCCCTCGACGACCCATGGTCGCGAGCCTTCTCCTTTGTTGCTCTATTCTTATTACTCAACTCAGGAATGCCTATCGAAAGCCCTTTTTCCAAACTCACTTTAAATCAACCGTGGCTCGTGCTTTAAACACTAAGTCCGTGACATCGTGCCTTAGCCAATTGTGTTCTACGCGACACTACCACCCAAGTCATACTTCATACGATGGGCCTTGGAATCGTGGGACCAAGTATTTTGACAACCGTAGAAAACATGGGACAGTGCTTAGAACTCCCTCAATCGCCTAGCATACTTAGCCTAATTCAATCGAGCCTACAACTTAACCCGTGTGACGAGCAAAGGCTATGCCAAGCCTTGCATCGTGGAACCGTGCATGCTTTATCAAGCATTTATGCGTGCGACGCCTATGACTTAGGCTAATTCCAACTTAGTGACAACTTAAACCAGCTTTCTTCTCTCAAGCCACGGGACGGAGGGACGAGTGTTATTTTGAAAGCCCTCGTTCAACGATTCTAAGCTGACCGTGGGACTTGTTCCTTTTCTAACTCAATTGACCCGACTTGGGATTATTCCCTTAGCTATGTGAATTCGTCTCTTTTATTATCAAGTCTACTTGTGCATTTAAAAACATGTGATTTATTATGTGAAGGCTAAGATGAGGCAAGTTCACCGAAACTATCCCACCTGAGCGAGGGGTCGCCTCGACCGAGCGATATCTCCGAGCAAGCCGTTGCAAGGCTAAGTTCGAACACCGTCGGCGTTTCGATTCTTCCGATTGATTGAGCGGGACGGGGCACTATAGAGGAAAACTAGGAGGTCATCAGCATAGATGAGATGAGTAACAGGAGGCTCAATCCTCCTAAACAGCGGGACCAGCCTCCCACTATGAACTGGTTTATCCACCAGACATGTGAAGTACTTCATGACGAGTGTGAACAAGTAAGGAGACAGGGGGTCGCCTTGTCGGAGTCCTCGGTTGCTGCGGAAGAACCCATACGAAGTACCCTGGATGAGTATAGAGAAGGTAGGGGTCGAGATGCACTCCCTAATCCTCGCAACCCATCGCTCGTCGAAACCCATGGCTAGCATCAGGTGGCACAGGAAGTCCCTATTGATCATGTCATAGGCCTTCCTCAAGTCCAGCTTCACACACGCCTTCTCCCCTCCTGGTTTATTGAACCATCTCACCATCTCATGTGCCAGAAGACTATGCTCAGCAATTGATCTCCCATTTATGATGGCCGCCTGGTTCGGAGAGACCAAGTCCTGCATAATCCCCTCCATGCGTCGGCACATAAGGTGCGTAATTATTTTGTAAAGATAATTACAGCACGCTATAGGCCGAAAGTCCGCCAGCGAGATCGCTCCTTCCTTTTTCGGCACGAGGGTCAGGAAGGTATGATTAAGCTCCTTCAGCAACTTCCCCTCAGAGAAGAACTCTTGGACCGCCTCTAGCACCGGTACCTTCAGGGCATCCCAGTGGCGTTTGTAGAGATCACTACTGAAACCATCCGGCCCCGGAGCCTTGTTGGGATCCGCCTTCTTGATGATAGCCTCCACCTCCTCCGTAGTGACCGACGCGAGTAACTGGCTATTCCCATTGGACGTCACCAGCTTCTTTGTAATAATATCCGGAAACACAGAGAGATAGTCAGTCTGAAAGTATAGCTCTGAGTAATACCTGACAGCCTCCCCTTGGATCTTCGACGGTTCTCTAACCAGTTTACCCTCACCATCAAGTAGATGAGAGAGACTATTTCTATGTTGTCTGGTCCGGATCACTTCATTGAAGAACTTGGAGTATCTGTCCCCTTCCCCTTCCTTGAGCCAGGAACATTTAGCGCGCTGGGCCGCACTAATCTCCTTCTGCAGTCGGAGGATGTTGACCTCCCCAATCAACTCCTTCTCCCGTGCTGCTAAGGACTCAACCAGTATATCAGTTTGCATGGAGTTCTGGATGTCCCTGAATTTTGCCTTCTTGTCATCCAGGGAGGGCTTGGGCATTATTTTCACCCAACACCGGATAGCCTTCTTTGTGCGCTTGAGGATGTAGACCATACGGAACTGAGCTGTGCCCCCTTGCTGGCTAAGCAGACCCTCTCCTACCGTCTCGACATAACCTCCAGGGAGAAACCAGCTGTTGTTGTACCGGAAAGGCCGCGACTTCCAGGTAGGCCGTTCTGTGAAGCCGACCCTAATAGGGGAATGATTACTCGTCCCAGCAGCCAGACCTCTGCCACAGAATTTAGAAAGCACCGGTACCACTCCCCATTTTTCAGAGCTCTGTCCAGCTGACAAGCCACTCTGTTGGCAACAGCTTTGTTATGCCAAGTCCAGATGTGCCCCGTTTGTTTCAAGCCCTGAAGGCCCATCTGAAGAAGACACCTCTGGAAATCGTACAGGATCGGATCTGGAACAGGTCTGCCTCCCACCTTCTCCTTTCGGTGAAGAAGAGTGTTGAAGTCACCCATCAGGAGCAGCGGAAGATGTAATGAGTCAGCAGTTGCAGCCACTTTAGCGATATCCTGCCAAAGACCCACCCGACGCCGTCTGTCATTATGGCCATAGATCGCCCCTAGCAAGAACCTGAAACCATCTTTATTGGAAAGGGAGATTGCTTTCAGCTGCTCCGTCATCAAGACCATAACCCCGGCCAAGCTGTTGCTATTGCATCTGACCCAGATCCTAGCCATGTCATACAACGCCAAATTATGATGTTGGGACCAATGGGGGGAGTCCGTCGGGATAATGTCTTCTCTCCTTTAATCTTAGTCTCCAGCAGTACAGAGATGTCGCACTTCTCTCTGCGTAGGACCTCACATGTCTCTCTCCATCTCCCTAAGGAGCATGCACCCCTGACGTTCCAGGAGATTACCGCCATTAATTATTAAGATGATGGTTTCCCTGAACACCTTCTGGACCAGTACTCGAGGATGGTACCATGTCCGTCAACACCATGTCCTCCTCCACCCCAGACGGGATGGGATGCTGGTTCGCCGTTTTGGAGATCATCAGGGCCCAAGCCGGGTTGTCCACACAAAGCGGCTCACCGTGGCTAGGTGACCGGCCTAACCCCCGGGGGTGTCCGCCGCGTAGGGGCCAGCATGTCTCTTCCTGCTATACACTCTCTCCTCGGAAGTACCTCCATCTCCTCTATGCTCTCGTCCCGATGCCGACATGCCTCTGGTAACTATACTCCTCTGAGCGGTGAAAGTGATCATAGTCCCACTGGGGTATACCAGCTGAGGCGGGACAGTCACCATAGCCCCACTGGTGGTCGCTGTCTGAGGTGAGATAGTCAGACTCAGCCCACTTGCATCCTCTATTATTCGGTCCCCCTCCTGCAGGACCCCCTCGGCGCTCACGTCCCCACTAGTAGTCTCCGTCACCCTGGATGTTCCAAGTTCCTCAGCTGGCCCTGGTGGGGTCACCGTCTTCTGTCCTCCGGAAGCGTAAGCGCTAACGAGGTGCCCAAAACAGGCACAATGTGAACAGGTAGGTGGAACCCATTCATACTCAACTTTCTGGGTTGTAACCTCTCCAGAAGGGACTTCATACTCCAACAAGCTCGGGAGCTCTCCACCGGCCCTGATCTCCACGAACATCCAAGCATACATCAGTCTCGACCGAAATGTTGTAGCATCGTCAGCCTTAATCGGTTTGTCCACCAAGCTGGCAAGCCTCATGAGCAAAGGGATACTCCAATACCTGACCGGGAACTCCGGAAAGCGGATCCAAACAGGGATAGCATTAAGGACTTCCTTCTCACACCGCAACTCCGGAGTCCACTCCTTCAGAATGATTAGCCTGCCATCAAATGTCTAAGGCCCTCCCTGGATAATCCTGGTGACGTCTTCCGCCAGTCCGAACTTCACATAGTAGCCATTTTCTCTCGCAAATATCTCCATACTTTTTTTAGACTACCAAACACGTGCCGCATACGTCCAGATCTGCCCATAGAAGGGCTTGTTCCCCAGCACGTACAAGACCAGTGTGTTCTCCCAGAAAGTTGTCACCTTCGCAATCTCCTCCGCAGGGAACGATGCTCGAAAGCCACTCTCTACCTTCTTTGGTGGCACGTACTCCATGGATGCTGGACATTTGGGTCCCACTGGCTTACATATGTCAGCCCAGGACTTACCCACAGGACGGAGAAACGTTCCTGAGACCTTAGGGCGGCACCGGGTGGGGAGGACCCTACTCCTTGACCCCCTAAGTCAACAGCTTTCCCTTTTCCTTTGTCCGTCACCGACGCCTTGGGACGCCACCTAACCGTTTTTCCACCAGCACTATTCCCCGTCCGGGACGAGACCCCACGGCCTTGTGACGACTTTCGCAACCCTGTACCATCGTCCGTTCTCCTGTCAGAGGTGTAGCGCGCCTTTAGGTGGGTCTGCGCACCACCCTCCTTGCCCCAGTCTTTCCTCTATGACGTCTCGTAACCGTCGTCCAGCCACCGTTTTCCATCTGTCCACCCTGAGATCCAGGCATAGATCCAGTTTGGAACTCCGGAGTTTCCGTCAATTCTGGAACCCATCGATTCGCCCCGACCGCTGTCGACCCACTCCTGCTACCTCCAGCGCCGGCACAGCCACCACCGCTTCCCGTGTCGGCGATGCCACCGTCCCCACCTGCGCTGGCGCTGGCCCACCGCCACCTGCGGCACAACCTTCTCCAGCGCCAATACCAGCGCCCGCGCCACCAGATCCGCCTCCTGTGTCGCCGTCGGCGGGGCCGCCCGTGCCAGATGCGCCGATGTCCCAAGTTAGGGACCCCTTAGGGTTTACCGATCGGGCGCTCTCCAGATCGCCTCTCTGCATCCTTTTATATATATATATATATATATATATATATATATATATATATATATATATATATGTGTGTGTGTGTGTGTGTGTGTGTGTGTGTGTGTATGTACTTTTGCGTCTCGTTTCACTTAGACACGCCTTAAGCGTCCCTTGCACCTCGGACAATATGGACCCTTTGCATCTTGAGTGCGTCTTGCACCTTTGACTACCTTGGTTAGAGGGGAAAACATGTCCTGAGTTGCTGAGTTGCTTTGGGCCAAACAACAATCGGCCATGAGAGGGAAGTCGAAATAGCGTATGCAACAACCATAAACGATAATTGACCAACACGACCAACTTCTCTAGGATAAACTCTAGAAGGCCAACCCATGATGCCACCGGAAGGAGATAAGTGAAATTGGACTCTAGGGAAAAGAAGAGATGCCAAGAATGCTAGTTGCTACACGTATTATACTATACTACTAAAGCTATATTAAAATGGAGAAGATGAGGAGTTAACTCTAGGCGACGAGAGAGTAGTTGCCCTGAGTCGAGAACTGAGAGAAGGGTCCAATGAACAATTAACCCAATAGTGGCGAAGGCTAGAAGGACAATGCAAAGTGAGCTAAACGCCAAGTGAGTCGACATCCAAGTCGGGAAGGCCGATCGATCCCTTGAGGTGACAAAGAAGCTAAACACAAATAGGTGACCGTCATCATCGAATAAACTATTGTAGGATGGACTAGGAGGAGATAACAGTCTATTGGGTTTAGGAGTAAGAGGTTAGAGCTAGTGAGCTAGCGGGTCGGGTGTGGTGTGGATCTGGGCAGGTACGGATCTGTGAAGAAGGCAAAACTTTCCCTTTTTTAGTTTGGAGGAAGGATGTATTAAATGGTGGTACGTGGAGGGTTTGAGAGGAATGGAATGAACAAGGAAATTAGGCTAGGCCCTATGTTGCATGGACCCTGACATGTACTTACAATACATATCCATATTCGCAGTGTGCGTGCCAGTTTTCAATGAAAATATGAGGACACATAAAATGAGTGTCTGACACGTGTCCGAAGAGTATCCGAGAGTGTCGACATCTGACAGTCCGTACTACATAGGCTAGGTCTAGAACTCTATTTGGAATGGGAACGATACGAGGGACAGAAAGGTCTGTGACTGGAACTAGGTGAGGTGACACGTTTAAGGAGAGCACAAAGTAGAAATGGGATGTTGTAGTGAGTGATGAGAATTGAGTGGATACAGGATCTAAGATGAATGCTGGATCCGTGTTGGATCTAAGGTATGTGATCTATGTTGGATCAGAGATAGGAAGAAGACGGAGGTTACAACAATGTCTGCTTGATCTGGATAAGTGATGGGAAGCAATAGTTTAGTAGCGATGCAAGGGAATGGGGAGATTTGGAGTCTGGTCGGGTGTAAAGGCGTATGGGAATGGCATGGAATCTTATCTGGACAAAGGACCTAGTTCGAGGATCAGGAAAATGTTGGGGAAGATGACTGGAGTGGTCATAATTCGATGATGGGGATGGTGGCGTAGGGAAGAGTTAGGTTAGGTTATGGTGTTGGATTGGGATGATGATTCTAGGGTTTCACGAATGGAGGCTAGGGTTTTGGAAAAGGTAAAAGAGTTAATTGGAAAGTGCTCTTGCTATGATACCATGTTCAGAAGTTAGCTCAACCATAATGGACTTCATTTAGGAAAAGGGTGTATATATAATTATATAGGAGAGAGTATGCCTCTCTATACGTTCTAGGTGTTTCCTAATATGGGACTAAACTAAGAGTAATAAACTCATGATGGTAAAGCCAAAATACCTAAAGAAAGGGCTATCTGTTATATGATGAAATTCCGGTTTTGTTGCACAAAAAAATAAGTGTAAGATCTGGTGTTATGTTCCTGATGGCTTTGAGATAAAATTTCAGTTTTTGCTGATTAAGGCTGACTTTAGGATTGCTTATCATGGCTGCTTTTGGTTATTGTTTCAGAAAAAAGTCTCGAAAGCTGTCTTGTAATAATAACTTGTCAATTTTATTTTTTGAAAAGGTAGTTTAATATTGGGACAGCTTTGCAGGCAGGTGGGAGGCCAGCTGCTTTCAATGTCTGTTTGGAAAATTTTCTTATATAGTATTCTAAATAGTAAATAGGGAAGTCTTGATGGAAACACTAGTTTTTGTTATCTCGTTACTCCGTAACATATTATGGAATGGGACACCTTGTCTGAGTATCTCTTTGGTAGTTTAGAATCAAAGTAGCAAGTTTTGACACTTTCCATAGAAGCACATCCCAGAAACCTACCATCTTGTTTAAACTTTCAGGGTGCGCTTGGGAACAGAGTGAAGGATGACGATGAGCTGCAGAATAACAACAAAGGAAACATGAACTCTTTGTTCACACTCTCCTCGGATCGGATGGATCCGACCTTGTTAACAACTCAAGAAAATGAAGCATCAGCATAACACGAGCAAGTTCTTATCTCCGATTGCGGATCGCAATGTCACTTCACATTCTCCTAAATTAGGTGATCGCAATCTGTTCACACCCGAACTTCAGTTCTCTGGGTATTTTTCCCTCCTTTCTCTACTAGAAGAAAGAAGCTAAATAGAAGGAGTTACTATGGGCCTAATGTCCTTGTGGGCTTAATAGAAAGAGAGATTTATTTCCTTTTGTGTCAGGGAGAAAGATTGAGTTGTGGAGAGATCCATCCCGTTTGTGTAAGGATTTTATTTCTTACATATTTCATTCTCTTTCTCCCCTTCTATATATATGCTTTCTCCAACCCAAGAGAAGGTGAGTTGTAAGATTTACCAACTTAGAACAACGTAAGCCATAAGCTTTACCAACTCCCCTTAGAGACACAGCTATCCATTTCCATGGACTTTCTTTGAAGTTCAAAGGATAGTAAGCCCACAAGTCTATCCACTGTGGGCCTTAAGCCCACAAGGACAGAAATCTCTCTTGGCCAATTGGGAGACACTAAGCTCGTTATGTCATCAATTAACCTCTATTTAGGTATATATTTGTAATTTCTTAAAAATAAAAATAAGTCCCTAATAGACACTTTGAAAGCACTAAGATCTGTTGGGTTCTGACTCGTATTCTCGTCGGATTGAGCTGCTGACACGAAGATCGAACTAATTCAATCACTGCCAAGGAATTTCTTCTCATATTTACTAAATAATTTTGGTTCCTCCTGCAAGTCAAGAGTGACACCTAGCACTATGTCATGACTGCCAAACTGACTCGAAGGTAGAAGCCCATTTAAAAGAATCAGTGTTGCAGTTATTTCTGGGACCACTTCCTCTTGTCCCTCAACATCTTGTATTAACATTGTATTGAGTATAGTTCATCTTAAAATTGGAATTATTAATTATTAATCCTATTCATATGGAGCCATTTAGTTAGAAGAGGATTCAAACAACTGACCCCCAAAATTTGGGATAAATGCCTTGTTGTTTTGTTGTTTTTGGAACCATTTAGTTATTACTTGATGAACTTAAAAAATGGCTTTCTAATCTATCATATTGTCTCAACGAGTACTTTAAGTCAGATGTCCGTGACAAGTGGTATCAGAGCTGCACCACTTACCGATCTGTTGCAGAAGGATCGGGCATGGAGTTGGACGTCCAAGTGCGAGAAGGCATTTGACGCGCTCAAGACTGCCATGACAGAGGAACCGGTCTTATCATTTCTGGATTACTCCAAGGCGTTCGAGGTGCACACTGACGCATCCGACTTCGCCATCGGTAGGATGTTGGTGCAAGAGGGGCATCCCATCGCGTTTGTGAGCCGCAAGTTGAATGACACAGTCAGATTGTTTGGTGAAACAACTAGAAGATATTTGACTCCCTTCACTAAAGTAACATGTCCTATTCTACATCTTATTTGTCTCCATACACGGACCACTACCCAATTTCCACTTGCCTTTATTCCACATAACTTGCCTAGTTAAGAGGAATCAAAGGAAGGACAAAATAAACATGTTGGTAGTGCCCTTCTAGGAAACTATTACATACTGCAACTATAGAATACCTACTTGACGATTAAATTAGAGTACTGTGTAGGATTCTATGCTTAGTTTGTTCAGTCATCTATTCTCGAATATATACCTAACAATTTGATGCAACATCTCTTATTACATAGCTTATGATAGGTGCTATTGTTAACTTGTTACTAGTTTTACCAGAGATTTCCTACGCTCAATTGGATACTGCTATAACTAGAAACATTTTGGCTGCCAATATAAATGTGAGTCCAAAAATGATGTTAGTTCGACTATATCACAGTTAGGCAAGAGTCATGATTAAATGATAAATGTCATGAAGATGTACTAAACTCCACTAATATTATGAGCCAAAAGTCTATAAACATGATTCATATTTATTCAAACGGGGTTGGTCTGTGGGCCTCTATTCTCCATTAACACAACATTTGAAGAAGAAAAGGGATATGTGGAGTCAAGCCTCTATACTCCACTAGACATACCAAGCTTTTAAAGTTTGCTTGTCGTTGCCATTTCTCACCCCGGCAAGGCATGCCTTCTTTTCACCTACTCACATCGGAATTGATTTGATTCCTGCAAACTCAATAGAAGCTACATTTACATGAGATTAAATCATCATAATTGGATTGAGGATAAGGATCATCTCTCTTGGACAGATCTGTTCAAGTTGGAAAGGCTGATAAGTTACATTCCTCTTTCCGTGTTTATGAAGGCTGGTAAGTTATATTCTTCTTTCCGTGTTTATGAAGGCTGATAAGCTACATTCGTCTTTTTGTGTTATGAAGGTTGATAAGCTAAATTCCTCTTTCCGTCTATATGAATTGTGTGCATGTCATTCTCCATAATATGGATGTAGAAAAAAAAAGGAACTTCATGCAAGAAATTTGTTGCATTTGGGAGCATTTTGGAGTATGGGTAAACTTCAATTTCTATCTACAAAATAAAGTCCAAAAGTGGAGTTAGCAAAACTCTACTCCGATAATATTTTTCATCCTCAACTCCAAAATGTTCTCTCCTCTCTTCTTCTATGATGATACCCTTCTATCGACTTTTCCTCTCTCTCTCTCTCTCTCTCTCTCTCTCTCTCTCTCTCTCTCTACAAAAATTCGCAAATCCTGCTTCTCTTGGATAACATCTCCTCTTTCTAATCATGCAGATTGGCAATATAATTCTTGATGACAGTGTGTAGGACTTTGGGATTAGATACAAAATGTGGAATTCGAGGTCAATATGAAATTGTGGACGGAAAATTAGAATTGGACGGAAAATTAGAATTTTTTGGGTTATGATTATGAAATATTGAGAATGATTCTATTCTATTGATAATATGACATTATTTTTTTGTGCGATATTTAACATAGATCTACTAGGTTCAACAGGTGTATACCATGTTTTTTCTTGCAATAAACCTTGAAATCATGCGTCTAGAATGCCCTAATTTCATAACTCAAAACAAGATACTCCAAAATAAACTCCTGAACAAAATGTTCAAAATTTAACTCTTAAACTTTTGTTAACATAAATGGAGTTTGATAACATGAAGCCCTAGTTTCAAAACTCTTGACTACAAACTAATTTATAATACATTGTCCTATCTATGCCTATACCCTTTTCAGTATTAGTTGGACATTGCTAAAGAGTGTCAACATGTTGACAAGACCCAAAGAACACTAGACCTATAACATTAAATCTAAATATAGTGTGGAAGCTTTATTTTAACAATGATAATCAATAACCTCAATAGAAAAATCCTAAATAGTTGTGTTATGTGAAAGAATCGAAAGCTGACTTGATCTCTTTAAAGAATTCAAATAAGAGCACACCAATAATAAATTGCAATGCAGATGACATAATATAGTGAAGAAGAATAACTAAGAAATATATTAGGATTTTTCTTTCTAAAATGCACAAATCTTTACTTTTTTCAAATTAATTCTCCTGAAGTATGTAGTTCACATAGGGTATGTTGTAGACAAGTACAAATAAAAAAGGTTATCTAACATTTAATTTAAACTAACTTTCAAAAATTGGCCTTATCGTATTGTTTTTTGCATGTTTGATCCGATACTATCCTTTTTTGCATGTTTCATTGGAGACTCTCCTTCACCGATACTGGGCAATAGCAAAATTATCTCTTTCCCGGTCAGATCAACATCAACATCATCAAGAATAAAAACAACAACAGGAAAGCCTTTATCCTAAATTTTTGTGGTCAGACTATTTGAATCCCTTTCTTGGATGCATCTCTTTTAAGGGCTACACATTTTATAAAACTAACAAAAACTATATCCATCTTTAAAACTTTAATCAATGCTAATTTAGGGCATGTCTCTAGTCCTAGTGGAGCAGCTACCTTGTCTTTCCATATGGGAGTATCTGATCATCTCCTTCTCAAAGTATCTATTGGTCGACGGTGCACATGTCCAAACCACCAAAGGCAATTGTTCTATCATCTTCTCCTTAATTGGCACCTACCTCCAAATTCCCACATACCTGAGGTGATTTCAACCAAATTCCCCTCAAGTAGAATGAAAGAAAAGGGTACATGTAGTTCTTGGGGTAATTATCTGGAAACTCCTCCAAGGTTTTCATGTTAATCAAGATACGAATATTGTTTTTTTTATCAATTAACATTCTTTTATAAGAAATAGTTTACCCTACTTCTTTGCCGTCCTTTTCCTTCGTTGCTCCTGGTGCCACAACCTTCTTCTTCCCACCTCTTCTTTCCCTTCTTCCTAGATCACATCACTTCCCCTCTTCCGGTTTATTTCAGTCTTTCTTTCTCCTTCCTCCACCATCTCCATCCTCTCTGTCTAGAAAGGTAGCTTGTCGGTGACTCAGGTAGTCTTTTTCAGCTACCCTAATCACCAACGTCTTTTTCCAGACCCAACCAATCTAGGGGCTTGTTGTTTCCTTCACTAGCCTGCTCCAAAGGCCAATGAGCCACTAGTTGGAACAGAAGAAGGAGATGATGGAGGAACGAATATAAAATGGAGGCAAGGAAACGATGAAGGGAAGGTGGAGGAAGGAGAAGAGAATAGGGTTGCAACATAGGGAGCGATGGAGATTTGGGTTTAATTTTTTTATTTTTATATACATTTTATTTGTTAGAATTACTACATCTTAGGGTAATTTGGTATAATTATGTTTTTATATGGGACGTTGACAAAATGGGATTGCAACCGATCTAGGGGCTTGTTGTTTCCTTCACTAGCCTGCTCCAAAGGCCAATGAGCCACTAGTTGGAACAGAGGAAGGAGATGATGGAGGAACGAATATAAAATGGAGGCAAGGAAGCGATGAAGGGAAGGTGGAGGAAGGAGAAGAGAATAGGGTTGCAACATAGGGAGAGATGGAGATTTGGGTTTAATTTTTGTATTTTTACATACATTTTATTTGTTAGAATTACTACATCTTAGGGTAATTTGGTATAATTATGTTTTTATATGGGACGTTGACAAAATGGGATAATTGACGAAACAAAACTGATAGGCAGTGGTATACGAAATCTGATTCGTGATATTACCCCGATTCTTGTGCTATATAGCATAGAAGGCTTATGTAATAATAATAATACGATATATTTTTTATATAAATATTTAGTTTGAAAAGCATACCGGTTATGTCACGACCCGCTCTCGGATAACCGAGTACGAGTTCGTGATGCAGGTTCAGTCTATGCCGCAGTGTCGGCGGTAGCACATTGTTTATAAGTTAAGCAATCGACTCAATCAGAAAACTATAAAAGAATAGCATAAGAGAAACAAATTTATAAGTAGGAAACAAAGATTAACATGAATACAAGAGTTTGATCCACAAATTATTACAACGCAAGCAAGAGTTTTCCGGAAACAAATCCGGTAGCGACTAATGGAAATCAAATTAGGAAATGAAATAACTAGAAAATGAACTAAGATAGGAAGCTAGTCATATTCCTTCTGGGATGGCCTCGGTATCTACGATAGTGTCCAGAATAAAGTCTCCTATGGCCTCGTCTGTAGCCCATAAAAAGTAGGACACAAATCCTCTTCGTCGTCTAATATGACGATGGATACAGTCAGGATTGGAGCAAGAATAATTTACACATATGTTAGCCATAACCAAATATCAACTATGAATACATGTGATGATCATGAAACTAAGGCATGGAAGAATATAAGAATATGACAAGTAACTAGCTAAAAAATAATGACAAGTAACTAGCTAAGAAATAATGACAAATAAATGACAAGTAAATGGCTAATCATGACTAGAACATAGCTAAGCATGGCATGATATAATAAATCTTAAAGACATTTATTCTAAGTGTTTGAAATGTCGTGTTCTATATGTGGGCAAACTAAGGCATGGAAGAATAGAAGAATATGACAAGTAAATAAGAAATAATGACAAGTAACTAGCTAAAAAATAATGACAAGTAACTAGCTAAGAAATAATGACAAGTAAATGGCTAAAAAAATGATAAGTAAATGGCTAATCATGACTAGAACATAGCTAAGCATGACATGATATAATAAATCTTAAAGACATTTATTCTAAGTGTTTGAAATGCCATGTTCTATATGTGGGCGATTAGGGGTAAGATTCGACACGACGCACGTGTGATGTGCGCCTGCTATTAGGCACGCAAGACCATGGGATAGTTCGGGGTAGCCCACATGTCTACTAGGGTATTTTTCCGCCCGACTAGTACTCACAAAATCGAGTCACGACACGAAAATAGTCACAAAGTCACAGGCCATAAAATATGATCAAAGAGTACTGTGTAAGCTAATCATATCACCAAAACATGCTATGCTAACCACACAAGTATTTATAGAAGATATCAAGAAATGAACAACATAAGTGTAAACTACTTGTTTTGGTTGGTTGTAGTCGACGTGAACGACATGAATGTGTCTACACAAAATAGATAAAAAAGCTATAGTCATAATTTGGTCCCAAAAGATAATATCGCATTGTCGAGATCCATAACGTTCCTGTTAAGTGTTGTATTAGAACTATTAGTTAGTGGGCTTTAGTCCCACATTGCTTAGAACAATAGGAGAAGGGGCTAGTCTCTCCTATATATATGTGTCTCCCAATATCAATAAAATTAATCCATTATCATTCTCTACATGGTATCAAAGCCATAACCCATCCACCCCTTGGACACAACACGTGCTCTTTTGTTTCAAGTACGTACTCCCAAGTGATTTTAGTCGGATGCGGTTCTTACCGCTTGTTACCTTATTAACCGTATTCCATCGTCAGTTTTCAATGGTAGTACTCCCTTTTTTAGGCGCTTTTCCGGACGAGAGCCATTTCGTGCCTCTCCGAATCTTTGGTTGCTTATGCTATGTTCGAGATACCCGGCCGACTCTTTCAAAATTAGATCCTAAGGCAGTACAATATATTTTTCTTGGGTATCCTAAAGATCAGAAAGGGTATCGGTGTTTTTTCCGTCTTGAAGATATATTTTTTTCACTCGGAATGATACATTTGTTGAAACCGAATTTTCTCCATTTCCACAAACAAAGGGTCCGGTTCCCTAAGATTATCCAGAAGAGAATTTTTTGATATTTTCTGATCAATTACAACGGCCCCCCTTAAGGGTGCCCTCCCTTACCGAACAAGTCAACCGGTCTGATGGTCCACATGCACCAATTCAGTCAGCGCCAACGTCACCAGTACAAACATCGCCACCGATGCCTACAGAGTCATCCTTCTCTAGCTCTACTGATTCGCCACCGCCTATTCCACCAGCAGCTCCGCCTATTCCACTAGCAGACCCCCTTCTCCACCAGTAGTTCGTCCTCGTCGTGCATGTCATGATCATTCCATGTATGTTGACATCCATAAAGGACTTACAAGTCACACTCAGTCTCTGCTGGCTACTAATGATGGGATTCAGATTCCCAAAAACGCTGAGAAGGGTCTCAAACATCCCGGTTGGCCTGCTGCTATGAACAAGGAGATGAAAGCTCTCCGGAAGAATTATACTTGGGACTTAGTCGACTTACCTACTGGTAAACAGGCAGTAGGTTGAAAATGGATGTTCACGATCAAGGTAAAACCGGATGGCACTCTTGATCGACTAAAGGCTCGTCTAGTAGCCAAAGGATATTATCAGACATATGGTGAGGATTACTTCGAGACCTTCTCTACTGTTGCCAAAATGTCATCTGTCCGTGTCCTAATGGCCTTGGCTGTTCGCTATAATTGGCCGTTGCTTCTGCTGGATATCAAGAATACTTTCCTCCATGGGGATCTTGATGTAGAGGTATATGTATTGCAACCTTCCCAGTTCTGTTGCAAGGGAGGGTAAAGTGTGTCATTTGCGAAAGGCCCTCTATGGTCTGAAACAATCACCTCGTACGTGATTTGGTCGATTTACACATGTTACTCTGTTTGGCATGTGTCAATCAAAGAAGGACCATTCAATATTCTATCGACAGATATCTGCTGGAAGGATACTATTTTGTATCTATGTTGATGATATTATAATCATGGGAGACGACAGTCAGGGTATTACAGGCCTCAAGAAGTTTCTGGGAGAACAATTTTAAACCAAGGATGTGGGATCCTTGACTATTTCTTGGACATTGAGGTCACACGAAGTAAGCGGGACATTGTAATGTCTCAGAGAAAGTATGCGCTGGACATACTAAATGATGCAGGCATGATGCAAACAAAGGGGGCAACCTCACCTATGGATCCAGGGGCAAAGTTACTTCCAGACGAATGGGTCCTGATGACCAATCCAGATCAGTATCGTCGAGTAGTTGGAGAACTCAACTATTTGGCGGTCATGACTCGTCTGAACATTTTTTTTGCAATGAATGTTGTAAGTAGATTTATGGTTTCTCCAAGAGTTCTACACTGGCAAACAGTTCTCAAAATCTTGTGTTATCTAGTCAAGAATCTAGAAAAATAAATTCGGATGGAGAATCATGGACACTCGTATTGAGTGTTTTAATGATGCTGTCTGGGGAGCAAGCCTAACAGATAGACGATCTACATCTGGTTACTCAGTATTTATTGGCGGGAATCTAGTATCATGGAAGAGCAAGAAACAAAGTGTGATGGCACGCTCAAGCTCAGAAGCAGCATATCGAGCCAATGCTCATGGCACATCAGAGGTATTATATATGAAGCATCTTTTACAAGAACTGGAAGAAGATGCAGGATCTCAAGCGGCAGGTCTATGGTGTGACAACCAATCTGCTATCGATATTGCCACCAATCCCGTATTTCATGAAAAAACGAAGCATGTTGAAATTTTTAGCCACTTTGTTCGTGATGAGTATACAAAGGGAGTGATAAAATTTTAACATATAAGGATCAACAACCAGATAGCTGATATCTTTACAAAGTCTCTTTTGGGTCCTCGGGTTCAATATCTATGTAACAAACTGGGCATGATTGATATCTATTCTCCAGCTTGAGGGAGGGTGTTAAGTGTTATATTTGAACTATTAGTTAGTGGCCTTTAGTTCCACATTGCTTAGAACAATACGAGAAGGGACTAGCCTCCCCCTATATATGTGTCTCTCAATATCAATAAAATTAATCCATTATCATTCTCTACGGTTCCAATAATTCCATAATATAACAAGGCCATAGTTGTCGAATTTGGTTCGTAGATCGAGATCGAGATCTAGATCAAGATCAATATAGAAGTCCGCATTCGCGAAGAACAGGGCCGGTCGTGAGATTTAGTAGGCCCAAGACGGAAAAAAAATTGTGCCCTTTTTTCACAAACGTCACTTTTTTTCATGAATAAATTTTATTAATAACAATAGAAATCCAAAAAGGTACATGAAAATATTAAAAAAACTAGTCCGATCATGACATATTCACATATATAATTAATACAACGATAAAAAAGTTAAACTAGTTTCTTCACATTTTTCAGTAGATCTTCTAGTAAATATTCATCGGACTTAGGCCTCCTCCAGTGACCTACACAACAAAACAAACAAATCAACAAAATTCTCATTTAAAATGATTTCTTCTTGCATTTTTAGAGGCAAAATCATTAGTTGTTTGATCAACCACGATATTTCTCAAGATATCTTTTTCAGTACTTAAAATTGGTAATTCATTTAATCTCTCTTGAGTCATGGTAGTCTGCAGATAAGATTTTATCAATTTTAACTTTGAAAAACTTCTTTCTGCGGATGCCACAGTAACAAGTATAGTTAATAAAATTCTATATGCGACAAGAATATTAGGAAACATTTCCATTTTTTTTGCAAACTCCATAATTTTAATAGAATTCCATGGCTTATGTAATTCATATGCTTCACAGGATAGCATCTATTGCAATATTTGTAACTCAGAAAGTAAGTACTTTGCATCAATGTCAGACACATTACCATGTTTCAAAGCCAATTCATGGTTCAAACAAGAACTCATTTCATCATATCCAATAAAACTAGCTTAGATGCATCAAATAAAAAGCCAAAAATACATTCAAAACTTTTCATTTGTTCAAATCTACTATTTAATTGAGAAAGGGCCATATCAACTAAAACAAGAAAATAATCAGTTCTAAAGGTTTCTTGAGCATATTGTTGTTCGCTTTCCGTATTTGGAATTTCATCAAAATGTTTCTTTCTAGAAACTCTACGTTTAATTGGAAAACCGGGTTCAATTTCCATTAAAGATGCAATTTCTTTAGCGTCAATGATGGCAGAAGTGAACCCACTTTTTCTATATTTTTTAAACCATGAAATCAGCCCTTTCAAGATTTTGACAGCAACATCAATTAGCATATTTTCAGATTGCAAGGTTTTGCTAATTAAATTTATCTTGTACAAAATTTCATGCCAAATAACCAAACTTAGAATAAAGTCAAAACTTGAAAACTCACCTGATAACTTTCCAGCTGCCCAACTTTGGAATCATCAGCAACTTCTATTAATTTTTTTAAAGCTAGTTTTATTTGAGGAGCTTGAGTTTTTATTACCTTAACACTTTCAATGTGACTTTTCCAGCGTGTGGCAGACAATGATTTCAAAGTTAAGTGATCAACATATTCAAGGAGCAGATTCCATCTCTTTGTTGAATTAGAAAACACATTAGAAATGGTTTGACAAGCTCCAAAAACAGATTTTCCTTTTAAACAAGAATTGGCCATATCACAAAGTACTAAATTCAAACAATGACAACCGCATGGCATATAAAAAGCTCTAGGATTTATGTCCAACAACCTTTTTTGAACACCTTGGTGTTTTTCTTTCATGTTAGACCCATTATCATAACCTTGCCCTATCACATTATCAAAATCAAGATCAAAAGAGTATAGAGCATATTGTAATTCATTAAAAAGCCTCAATCTAGAAGTATCTTGCACATTTAGATATTCTAAGAAATATTCTTCTATTTTTATTGGAGGTACTATTCACATCTACACATCTTAAAGCAAAGTCATTTGTTCTTGGTGACTTGCATCAGGAGTGCAATCAAGAATCACAGAAAAATACCTTGCTTCTTTTATCTCTTGAATGATTACACTCTTAACACTTGATGCCAATGTAGCTATTAGCTCATTTTGAATTGTATTACTAAGATATTGATAATGGACACTTTTATCTTGAATGAGTCGAAAATGTTCCATCATTATCGGATCACACTCTGCTATTGTTTCAAGAAAACCTAAGAATTTTTCATTACATACTGTAGAGATTTTAAGTGATTATTATTGGAATAGAGACTACATATATATAGGAGAGGCTAGCCTCCTCTCCTATCATTCTAGGTAATGTGGGACTAAAGTCCAATAACACTTAACACATATATCAATACTCCCCCTCAAGATGGACGAAAGATATTCACTAAACCCATCTTGTCACATCCTCTCATCATGCTGATAGAACTAAGCCCCTTTGTCAGTCCGTCTGCTATCTGATCTTTGGTTGGAACGTAGTCCAGCTCTAGTACTCCTTTCTCCAGCTTTTCTTTGATGAAGAATCTGTCCATCTCGATATGCTTGGTCCTGTCATGCTGCACTGGATTGTTGGCAATACTAATAGCTGACTGGTTGTCACACCATAGCTTCATCTTGGCTCCCTGGTCCAGCTTTAGCTCCGTCAGCATATTCTTCAACCACAATAGTTCTGTGACTCCCAAGGCCATAGCTCTATACTCTGCTTCAGCTGTTGATCTGGCCACCACTGACTGCTTTTTACTCCTCCACGGGACCAAGTTGCCTCCTACAAATATGCAGTAGCCCGATGTGATCTTCTATCGTCAGCACAGCTAGCCCAGTCAGAATCACAATAGCCCTCGATGCTTACATGATTATTTCTTCTGAAGATCAGTCCCTTCCCGGGGGCTCTCTTCAAGTACCTTAGAATCTGGTATACTGCGTCCATATGACCCTTCCGGGGGTCATGCATGTAGCGGCTCACTACACTGACCGCAAAGCTGATATCATGTCGAGTGTGGCTCAAGTAGATCAACTTGTCCACCAATCTCTGATATCTATCCCGGTCAACTGGTTCTCCAGCTTCAGCATCCAGTTTGAACTTCTGGTCTATCGGTGTCGTAGCTGGTTTGCATCCCATCATCCCCGTTTCTGTAAGCAGGTCCAGTGCGTACTTCCTTTGAGAAAGAACGATTCCCTCATTATCTCAAGCAATCTCAATCCCAAGGAAGTATCGAAGAGGACCAAGATCCTTCACCTCGAACTCCTTGCCAAGCTTTCCTTTGAGTTGGACGATCTCCTGCTCATCATCGTCTGTGATAATCATATCATCTACATATACCGCAAGCATGGTGATGTGGCCTCCACTTCGTCTGAAGAAGACAGTGTGATCAGCATTGATCTGCTAATATCTCATCCCTATCATTGCTATCCTGAACCTGTCAAACCATGCTCGAGGAGACTGCTTCAGCCCATAGAGGGACTTCTTCAGTCTGCAGACCTTGCCTTCTGTCTGTTTGGTGCCGAATTCTGGTGGTATCTCCATGTACACCTCCTCCACTAGATCCCCATGAAGAAATGCATTCTTCACATCCAGTTGGTGTAGCTTCCACCCTCCATTGGCTGCCAGGGAGATCAAGGTCCTGACAGTGCTCATCTTCGTCACTAGTGCAAAGGTTTCGTCATAGTCGATGCCGTACGTCTGACTGTATCCTTTTGCCACCAGTCGAGCTTTATAGCGCTCAACCTGTCCATCTGGGTTCTATTTCACAGTAAAAAACCCATTTGCATCCGACTGCTCTTTTCCCTTCTGGCAGTCTCACCAGCTCCCAAGTGTGGTTCTTCTCAAGAGCTCCCAACTCCTCATACATTGTCGCTTTCCACTTTGGATCGTTCTTGGCAACCTGCCAATTGTTAGGTACAGTAATACTATCCAAAGATGCTATAAATGCTCCATGAGAAGAAGAGATATGATCATAAGAAACAAACTTAGCAAGGTCCCAACTATATCTGTCCGGAGGATTTTTCGCATTAGTGCGAGTAGTCCTTCGTGTAGATAGTGGTATGGGAGAAGTAGGAGGAATGATATCACCTGAGGAGGGTGGTGGTGCAGATGAGGAGGATGGTGGTGTCTCAGGAGTTGGGACAGACGCATGCAAGGGACTTAGCACTGGCACTGTAGGTACTGGTCCCGCAGTTTGCTTCTCTCTCCTGCTGTAGGTAAGTGACTCCCCCTGAGCCGTAGGCCTGATACTTCTTATCTCCTCCCCCTGTTCTGCTTCACCTTCATGTTTCTCCTCAACCGTACCTCTATGCCATACTTCTAGATCGGTTACCACCAAGTTCTCCATCTCTCCCTCTCGCCTTATACTGGTAGTATTAGGCGTGTTGTGCGAAGTTCCCTCCTGGCGGTAATATGGCTCATGCTCTCGGAAGTAGACATCCATACTAACGATCTTCTTCTTCTCTACTGGAACTCCAGCACACATATCCCTTCTGAGTCGCTGAGTAGCCCACGAAGATGCACTTGACTGCTCTGGGGTCAAGTTTTCCAACTGATGGTCTGTTGTCTTTCACAAAGCACACACACCCGAATACCTTTAGTGGGAGTATCCCACTATTATTGCCTTGTAATACTATGCATGGGGACTTCCATCCCAGGACTTTTGAAGGCATCCTGTTGATAAGTTGAGCTGTTGTCAATACTGCATGTCCCCATAGATTTTGTGGGACATTCATGTCGATCATCATACTTCTTGCGGTCTCTAGAAGGTGTCGATTCTTCCTTTTTGCTATTCCATTTTGTGCTGGTGTGTATGCACAGCTGGTCTGGTGCTGTATTCCATGTGCTGATAGGTACTCTGCAAGTGTCATATTGGTGTACTCCTTTCCATTGTCAGACCTCATTACCTTCACTACTGCATTGTACTGAGTCTGGACATGTTTATGGAAGTCCCGAAAGCAAGCAAATACTTCACTTTTATTTTTTATTAAATACAGCCAGGAGACACGAGATGCACAATCAATAAATGAGACAAAGTACTTATATCCATTCATAGTGTTAGTAGCACATGGACCCCAAACATCAAAATGTACTACCTCAAAAACAAGAGAACTCTTATGACCAGTACCAACATATGAGCTTCTAGTAAGTTTTCCTAACTCGCATGCATCACATACTAATTTCTGTTTATTTGATTTTACATACATCTCTGGATACAACTTACTTAGAGTATCAAAAGAAGAATGTCCCATCCTCCTATGATGAAGTATCAAAGTATCTTCAGTCCTCTGCTGCAGTTCTTCCATTCCAGCCTTCTCTGCCATAGATATCAATGCTGAGTCCAGTCCTTCCCGATCTAGGTACCACAGTCCCTTATGCCAGGTGCCAGTCCCAAGTCTTCGTCCCGTCCCTTTCTCCTGGAAGATCACCTTAGGAATATCAAAAGAAACAGTACATTTTAGTTGGAGAATTATGGAACTAATAGACAAGAGACTGACTGAAAATGATGGAGCATGTAACACATTGGATAATCTTACTGAACCTGTACAATTAACAGTACCCTTACCGACCACCGGTTGGAAAGTGCCATCTGCAGTCTGAATGGTGTCTGCTGGTGCTAGGTGAGTGTATGAAGAAAACTCACTAGCGTTTCCGGTCACATGTCGAGATGCTCCTGAGTCGATAATCCAGTCTGACGTTTTAAGGGAAGACATAGATGCAAGAGCGAGTGACTCGTCAGTACCTTCTGATGGGTGAGCATACATAGCGGCGTTGCCTCCGAAGAATGGGGTGGATGTCTCTTCTGCTTCGCTCCTCTTGTCTCCTTCGGTCGACGCTCTCTGCTTTCTCTCCAGCAGGTCCAACAGTGCCTGATCCTCCTCAGTAAAGGTGCCACTAGCTCCTCCATTCCCTTCTGCCACCAGCAAGTTTGCCCGATAGCCTCCTCGGCCGCCTTGTCGGCCTCCTCGACCACGTCCACGTCCAATATATCCTCGTCCTCGTCCACCACCTGAGTCTCCCTCCTTAGGTGGTTTGGTACAAGCATATCGATGATGGCCCATCTCCCCGCAGTTGTAGCACTGCCGATTGTGTTGCCAGAGCTCTCCCTTGGATCCTGTGTCGTCCGAGCTAGCAGCTGCTAGTGCTGACTTTGCTTCGGGGGGACCACCTGTCCCTGTCTGTAATCTGATCCGCGTCTCCTCCTGGATCATGACTGAGATAGCCTCCTCGAGAATAGGGATCTCTGGTTGGGCGAGGAGTAAGGCTGTACTCTGTGCAAATGCTACAGTCAGCCCTTTGAGAAATTTCATCGTCCTCTCCTGCAGACACACATGTCTCTCCTTGCACTTCGGGTCCTCGCAGCTTGCCCGTTTCGAGGAGTGATCATAATCCAGCCAGAGACGCTCCAACTCCGTAGCATACTCCTGCACCGTCTTCTCCCCTTGTACGGTGTCATCGATCTCCCCTTTTATCTGGAAGATCCGTAGGTTGTTTTCCACGCCATCATAGGTTCTCCTCAACTTCTCCCATACGTCTTTCACCATCTCAATGCCATCTACTGTGGAAGCAATAGACTGGACTAAGGAATTGAGAAGCCAGATGTAAATCACCATATGAGTGGATTTCCACTCGTCGCATCCTATTGAGCCCTCTTTCGGCTCTGTTTTCTCGCCCGTCAAAAATTCCTCCAGGTTCTTTCCTGCAAGGGTTCTTCTCACCCGCTGTGACCAACTCAGATAGGTGGCTGGTCCATCCAACTTCAGATCGATGGAGGGTAGTTCCAACTTTGGCGGCGCACGTGTCGTGCTATCACCAGCCGACACCTTTATCAACTTCATCAACGTCGCCACATCGTCAACATCCAGCTTCTTGAGAATCGTCTCCATCGATGCTTCTTCTCGATCACGTCACACTTGCTCCACGACTCACGCTTGTCCTCGTCGTCCTCTCCTAAATTCGAATATGTCTGGTTTCATCGGATCTGGGCATCATCGGCATCTCCTTGAGAATCTCATATCAGATAAATCTTCAAGAACGATTTTAGGCTTCCCTACACTGTAGGTGCCACAGATGAAATAAATCTCAAGTTTAGGCTTACCTACACCGTAGGTGCCACATATGAGATAAATCTCAAGTTTAGGCTTACCTACACAGTAGGAGCCCTAAAAGTGGTGTGCACGGAGGCACCCACGGCAGCAGCAGCGGCAGTAGCAGCGGCACAGCCGCAACGGCAGCGGCTCAGCGGCGGCTGCAGCGGCAGCGGCGCAGCAGTGGCAGCGGCACAGCCGCAGCGGCTCAGTAGCGGCTGCAGCAGCGGCTGCAGTGGCAGCGGGAGCAGCGGCACAATAGCTGCAGCGGCAGCGGGGGGGGGGGGGAAGGGAGGGCGAGGTTAGGGGTAGGGTTTGTGTGGAAAGGGTGGCTCTGACGGTATTCTAAGCAAGTTTAGGCTCTGATACCATGTAGAGATTTTAAGTGATTATTATTGGAATAGAGACTACATATATATAAGAGAGGCTAGCCTCCTCTCCTATCATTCTAGGCAATGTGGGACTAAAGTCCAATAACACTTAACACATATATCAACACATACATCATATATTTTTTCATTTGTTCCACCAAAGGACAAATTATTCATAGCAAGTCTTTTCACAACAACAATTAACCTTACCATTACTTTCCAATGATCAGTATCTTTTTTTATTTGTTCTTGTAATTCTCTATCAATCGTTTGATTTCTATTCAATCTAATTTGTAGTTCAGCCAAAGCTTTAAGGTTAATGAGATGCTCACGACTGTTTTCATGTTCTTTAAGTTTGTTGCCTAGATGTTTCCAATCACAAATACCTTCATCTTCTAAATGACTTCTAATGTGAATTCTCCTTACCACTTTACAATAGAAACAAAATACTCTATTAAGCTCTTTTGAATAAACCAACCATTTTCTATCATAAACTTCTCCCACACCCTTGGATAAAAAATGTTCAAAGACATTGTAGCTTCATTATTTTCAGTTTGCACATTCTCGGAAACATTGTTAGGTTCTTCACTATATATTTGCTCAGTTTCATTCCCACTTGGATTTGGAACATCTAAGTTTACCTCACTCTCATTTTGTACAAATTCATCAGCATGAATTTGCTGTTCAGATTCACTAACCAATTCTTTAACAAGATTTTCAGAAGAACCATTTATTTTTTTTCATATATTTAACTAGAGAATTTCTTTGGCTTTTAGTAACCTCTTTTATCATTGCACTATAAACTTTAGTAATGAAAGATAAAACTTGGAATGTCAGCTTTGCACTTTAGCAGTCACCCCTGGAACGTGAACCTAGCAATCAACCTGAATTTTTTACCAAGCCTATAAATTAAAAAAAAGTTAACACAAAATTTATTATAAATCTTCACAAATCAAAATATAAATTGCATAATATAAATAGCAGAAATTTAATTTTGCTAAAATCTAAAATTTTGCTACCTATATAAATATTAAAAAAAAACCTACAAGATACACCACAATGACACTACAAGAACAATTTACTAACTGTCATGGAGTGGAGATAATAATTGTTAAAGACCCAAAATGCCTATGGTACTTTAAGAACAATTTACTAACTGCATGGTCCATGGAGTGGAGATATAACATATTAAAAAACCTGCTTGCTAACTGTCTATAGTACTTTAAGATAATAATTTACTAATTTTAATAGGTTAAAATAGAAACTTACTGATCATGGAGATGATGGAATGGAGACTTCATTGTTAAAGACCCAAACTCCTCGTATCTCACAAAAGACTCACTCGATCAACAACAAAAAAAAAATTGAGAAAGCTTATAACTTCCCAATGAAACCAAACCAGCATTGATAGATAAGCTAACAAAATCCTCTGAAGCTAGAAATAACTTCCCAAAAAACCTGAAGAAAACTAATAACTCGATTACACCTTCATTACACCTTCAAACCAGTGATACCTTACTGTGCTCTGAAGATAGGAAATTATATATATATATGCCATTTAATTTGAAGGTTAGATGTTGATCAAGTAAATATTCGCAGACCATTTGCTGGGAATCCAATCTCTATTATGAACCCAATCTCTATGACATTTCATCAAACAGATGGAGTACGAAGAAGTAGATAAAGAAAGAACATTGAGTATGAAGTTTTCCAACCCCAACGATCGCCAGTCCTGTCCAGCGCCTCCTCTCCTCGGATTTCCTTTGTCTTGATTCTTGAATATATAAGAGAACATAGAAGAATCTCTCACTAACTAATGTCTTTATATATATATATATATATATATATATATATATATATATATATATATATAAATATATATATATATATATATATATATATGGGAACATGAGAAGAAAAGTTATATATATATATATATATATGAGAACATGAGAAGAAAAGTTGGAAAATGAAATGTCATTTTTCTTCTCTTTAGAAATCTCGTCCCCGTCGATTCTTCTCCCTCTTGTGGCTGCTACGTCAGTGCATTGAAACCCGAACGGCTGGAAGTTAGACCATATGTCCATATTTAATGCTCTGGCCTCTGGAAACTGGATATTAAAAACAGGAAACAACAATATTTGGGCCGGGCTATGAGCTTGTGGCCTAACACAGAGAAAATACAGGTAAATATGGTGCCCTCCCTTCCTTTGGGGCCCTGGGCTGTGGCCCAGGTGGCCTTGCGCCAAGGCCGGGCCTGGCAAAGAATAGAGAACGGTTTTGATTAGTCATAATCAAAAAATGAATAATCTAGCTTAAAAGCAATTTTGAGTAAGAAATAAACTTGAAGCCAAATTTATATACTTATTAGAAAGTATTTATAACTATTTAGAATCCATTAATATTATTTAGTCAAAATGATATTTAGAAATTAGTAGGAATTATATAAAAATCCTAAAATATTATTTAGGGCCGAAAGCCCAATGATTAACAATTTATGATGTAGGACCCAAGGCCTAAGCCAAACTAACTAAATAAAATCCAAAATGATATGTAGGGCTCAAGGCCCAGTTGGTCCAAAATATTATGCAAAATGTAGGGCCAAAGCCTAATTCAAATATTAATTTCATATTAAATCCTAAATTTTACATTGTCCAAATAGGGTAGTCCTTTTTATTTGGGTCTCGTCCTAAGTCACCATCCCTCCACCAATGCAAGTTATTTTTCCTCCACTATTCTAAACAATCGCCAAGCCATCCCTCGACCACTCTAAGCTATTTACCCTTATTTATTCTAAACCAGTATAAAGACATCCATCCACTACTCTCTAGACCATAAACAACTAATCCTCACTCTCCTTCTCTTCCTTCCTTGTATATTACATGCTACTTGCATATGCGAGAAACGAGTATCAAACAGACAGAAAAGGGAAAGAAGTAATCAAAAAAAGTCTAAATAAATCTTTTAACTAAACAAAATATTCTCGTTCTTAATGGGTTATGTTAACGAGGGGGACTCATAACTTAATTGTTAATGATTTGAGGGACTTTTAAGCAAATAACAAGGATTAGGAGACCTTTTAAAATGTGGTAGATTTAAGAGACTTATATGCATAACCCAAAATGGTAATCTCTTTCAAAGAATTTTTCTTCTCTTTAGGTAAAAATTTGAACAAATGGATTCAGATATTTGTGGAATGTGATTTTGCTTCCCTTGCTTCTCTGGATCACCGCATTGTGATCGTGTTTATAGAATTATTTGAAGAAACAGACACTTAAGCTTTTAATGTTTCCTACACGTGTTCATCTAAGTGCAGGTCTTTCGAACATGTATCCAATTGTTTTTCCAGTCTCTTAAACTTTTGTTGTTGTTATCCTTGTAATTAAGGAATTTCCCATATATGTTGAGCAAGTGTCCTGATCGGCTCGGAACTATGTTGTAAGGGATAAATGCCGTATCTGTGCGTACTGGAATTCTGTGTCTTTTTAAACACTACCATATCTGTGTTAGATATCCACTTCCTCGGGCTTGCTTCCTTTTAGACATGGTCATAGAAAGTAAACATGAAGAATAACCTTTCTTGGAAACAGGTTTGACCTGACGCTTGTATGAAATTCGGCTGCTGATAGGAAAATTATTCGCTAGATTGTGCATGAGTCCCATACACAAGCATCCTGCCTGCCTCTATTCATTTTGCTTCAGTTATCAGTTGTGCATTCTGCGAGTCCAGTCCCTTCCAGCTCTAATTTGGTATCAGTTGTGTGATAACTTGTTATGGAGTTTGAAAGTCTTGAAACTATACGGATCAAGATTTATTTTGCAGTTCAGTATTTCGAGAGATGAAGAAGTATCAAAAGGATTTTTCTAGCTGGTGTGGTGAGTGCCAACGTGAAAAGAAGGAAAGGCAGATACAGTGTGTTGCTGCCACCAAGCTGGTAGGATTGTCATCCTTGTTTCATTACTATAATCTAGACAACTAGCAATTCTTAGAAAGATTGACAGGTTTTCTTATGTTTAATTTTGGTTTTTCTTTTCAACAGGCTTTCCTTAGGAGTGAAGGAGCTATTATATAAAATTGATTCTCTTTTATGACGTAGGCTGGATGTTTTGTAAAGTAGGATGAGGATCTCATCTGGTCTGATAGATTGTTCTTTTGAGAGAACTGATAGATTGTTAATATGCTTTGAACAATCTCTACTTTGATAGGTGATTGTAACTTAATGTTCTAATATATGTTAACTGGGTAATTTGAATTCCTAACTTCTTGATTTCACTTCCTGTAATTTGACTTTTATTTATTTTTATGCGTGGGAGAATGATGGAAACCCCTGTTTCACTGGGTTAATCCCCCTAATGCATTAATTCCTCTTGGTTTGTTTCTCAGAGAGTACTGATCAAGGATCTTTGTTGTGATAAAAGCTTATATGCTGATTTCTGAATAAAGGCATACTCTTCCGAGGGCTAACTTTTAGCTAAGGGGATTTCTTGGCAGGTGCCAGATTTATGAGCAGCAAAAGCATCTGGGCTTGCCATATGAAACTTTTTCTTACATTCAGCTGTTTTTAGGGACCCGCACTATGTAACATTATGAAGCCACATCTGTGTTTGTTTCTCAACCCAAGTCGGCCCTTTTTTTATGTACCCTCCAAGTACTTACAAAACTTTAGTAATTACCCTCCGATGTAACAAATGTACCCAAGGCTTTTGGGTGGGTGTTGATTTTTTTTGTATACCTATTTTTTTGTACTTTCAGTTTTTATGGTAAGTTTACATCTACTCGTGTCTGGTGTAAGTTCGGGTGTTTTTATTAGATATCTAGTACTTTATGTGTCTAGTTCTTCACGTCTGTTGTAATTCCTCAATCTGTTCCGTCGAATGCTCTGACTTGATTGTCAAACACTCAGCAATTGCTATTTTCGAACTGTTTAGTTCTCAACATGGCATTTGTTGTTTCATTCTTGCTTTTGTTGCTTTGTTCCTCAATTCATAGCGATCTTCGCAGGTCCTGGTCAACCTTGACTATCACCACTACGATCCTCCTCCTTATACCACGTTGGAGTGGGTGGGGTTCCCAACCTATATGGAGAATATTCTAGAGTGCGACGAACGTCATTCGTGAGTTGAAGCTCGGAAAGTGCATCGATCGTCGTATAGTGGAACATATATGGTAAGCAAATTTATTATTGGTTTTCCGTTTTTGACTGATGATATACTTATGATTAAATCTTTCATATATTGATTTTCCATATAATTGGACTTCAAATTTATGGCAAACCAATTATGATTAGATTTTTTTTATTAAATATATGATTGATATATATTGGAATTTTTACACATATTCAATATTTCAATATATGGTAACCTTAATTCATGAAAGATTTTATAAAAAGGTTGATGCATGCAAGTTGATAAATACTAAAGAAAAAGGTGGCAATAGTGATTTTGAAACAATGGGAGGAGAAAAGAGAGATCTATGACGTTTTCGAAGATGATTGTTTCGGGTAATTCTATTTCTTGTTATGTTCGTTCTTCTTGTGTCCGTGATTGTTTCTCCATTCCAAGGAGTTTTGGTGATCTTTGTTGGATCACTGAGGAGCTTGTAGAGGGTGTAATATTATATTCCATTAGTGGAGGCTTTTCAGGTTTGGACTTCGATCGTTCCGTTGTTTTTTTCGCAAGAATTTTTCATGTCAAAATTTTTTCGTGTGTGCAATTTTGTTCTGTGATTTTTGTGTTTGATTTTGTGCATTGTTATTGTTCGATTTTCTCTCAGGCTTCTTGGTTTAGGGGAGCGCCTTTTGCTTTTCGTTCCCAACACGTGGTATCCGAGTATTGATTTTGTTTCGACTGATACCAACACCTGGTATTAGGGTTATTGGTTGGTGTCAGGTTGATAATCAAAAGTTGAAGAGATGGACGCGAAGTTGTTGCGCATGGTAAATCTAAACGGTACCAACGACCAATACTGGAGGAGTAAGATGAAAGATTTGTTATTTGTCAAGAAGCTGCATCTTCTGGTATTTACTTCTGATAGTCCAGTTTATAAATCCGAAGAGGATTGAAACTTCGAGCACATACTGGTGTGTGGGTACATCAAGTAGTTCATTGACGAGAACATGTACAATCACGTTGCTAGTATAGAGCATGCGAGTACACTGTGGGATAAGCTGGAATCTTTTATACGAAGATGACCGGAGTGAACAAGTTGTTTCTGATCCGAAAAATGATGAGTCTGCGGTACAGAGATGGTGCGTCTATCACGGATCACTTGAGTGAGTTCCAAGGCGTGATTGACCAGCTATCTTCGATGAGAGTAAAGTTTGACGACAAGGTATAGGGACTGACTACTGCATACATTGCCAGACTCTTGGGAAACCGTACGACTGTCTATGATCGATTATGCTCCATAAGGTATGGTCAATCTGGAGTTCGCCAAGAGCGGGGTACTGAATGAAGAGATGCAGATACGTTCTCAGGGCACTTCATCCACATCCTATCCAAAGGCGCTTGTTTGAGCCAGTCGCAGAAAGAGTAAAAGCAAGGGTTCGGGCGGTGGCAAAGACAAGAGCAAGGAAAATTCCAAGGGTTGGACTCTGGGTGCAACCACTGTGACAAGAAGGGCCACATTAAGCGAAACTATCTCGCTTGGAAGAGAGAGAAGAAGCGCGACAAGAGGAAGCAAAGTGAGAATACTACAACGGCTGTCTCGACACATTGACACGACGTGATCATTGTAGGTGATGAGGTAGTCATGTCCCTTGCTTGCGATGACAATTCTTGGCTGGTTGACTTAGGGGCTTCAACGCACGTGTCTCACAAAAAGACACTATTTTCCACTTACACAACATAAGACTGTGGAGTGTTGAAGATGGGCAATGAAGATATGTCAAAAGTTATTGCTATTGGAGATATGCATATGAGAACGAAAGCGGGTGCATTTCTTGTTCTCAAAGATGTCCGTCATGTCCCGGATATCCGTTTCAACCTGATGTCGGTTGGAAGGTTGGATGAGGAGAGATTCTTCAATCTCTTCGGGAACGGTCAGTGGTAGCTTTCCAAGGTTCTATGGTGATTGTCAGAGGAAGCAAAAAGCCCGGTCTCTATTGTATGGAGGGGAATGCACAGGGGCACAGGAGGTGAACGTAGTTAGTGATGTGTCGACCGAATTGTGGCACAGACGGATCAACCATATCAGCGGAAGGGGATGAGCTACTTGGTGAACAGGAAGGTGATTTTGGGGCTCAAGTCTACAAAGTTGGAGAGATGCATGCACGCACTATTTGGCGGGGAAGCAAAGTAGGGGTTCTTTTTTAAAGTCACCCAAGTTCAAGGAAACATACATTGGTTAAATTGATTCACTCGGATATCTGCGGTCCTATGAAAGTAAAATCTATTGGTGGTGCTTCTTATTTTGTGACTTTTATTGATGATTGTTCTAGGAAATTTTGGGTATATGCTTTAAAGACCAAGGATCAAGTGATGCCCATTTTCAAAGTTTTAGATATTTGTTGAAAGGGGACGGGCAAGAAGTTGTTGTGTTCGTTCCAAAAATGGCAGAAATATATCGATCCCTTTGATGTGTATTGCAGAGAGCAAGAGACTCGACACCAAAAGCCTCCTCCAAAGACACATTAGCTCAGTGGTGTAGTGGAGTGTATGGACAAGACAGTGATTGGAGTGAGGCTCTCAACACTGTTTCTTATATTATTAATTTCTTTTCTAGTGTTCCTTTGTAGGGTGATGTGCCTAACAAGGTATGGTATGACAAAGAGCCATCATACAATCACCTAGGAGCGTTTGGTTACAAGGCATTCGTGCATGTACCGAAGGACGAGATATCCAAACTTGAGCCGAAGATGAGACGGTGCATCTTTGTCTTCTATGGTCGGAATGAGTTTTCTATAGACTCTATGACCTATTGGGAAGAAAGCTCTACTGTCACGCCCCAGAACCAGAATACTGGAGAGCGGGGGAGTGACTCAGCCAGCTACGTATTACGGGTAGAAGAATACCGTATAATACGATCAATGCTGTCTAACCAGACGAGGGGGTGTACTACATAAAAGTCTTACTATGGTCATTACACATCTATTGTCTCAATCATTCAAACAAGAAACAGAAATATAGAACATGTAAGGTAAAGCAGTAAGGCGTCCCAAACGCTCAGTCAAAATGTTCTTGAGATCTGGCTTTACAAAATACAGCCAGATGATGTAGTAAGTATACACAATTGTTATCAGCTGCAGTCTGACTTAATTACAATTATGCAAAAGTAAGTACAAGACAATCCGACTAACATGTCGGTGCCAAACGGCAAGGTATAAAGTAGATAACAAAACGAGTGGTGAAGTTAAGGAACCCACTCGAGGCCTCCTGCGATCATTCCTCTAGTATTGACCATCTTGGAGGTAGAGGTAAGCTGAGTCCTCGGAAACCGGCTCTAAATCTGGCCATGCAAAACCAGAGAGGTTAGACCTCTAATAGCAAGTACCGCAAGGAAGCACGATATGAGACATTAAACCAGTAAATAAGAGAATATAATAATAGACCTCTGCTTGCTACTGGGATTCACATAACATCACGACACTTCGAACCAACCTCCCAACCAAACAAGGACAGAAGTTGGCCCGTCATGTCCTGATGCTCTGATCATCTCAGTTAGGTAACAGAGTAGGTACAGTACACAAACAAATCAACTTAAACGGCCATCCAACTCCTACGGCTTACTATTGTGAGTCCCAAGTTACCCTGGAATTATGCAATAAAGATTTCTCAGTTCTTACTATGGACAAGCAAGGCTAGTCGATCCAATCAATCAATTGCGCCAATCATGAATTAGACGAGTCCCTGCAGGACGCCCGTCATCAATATACAATATACAATAAATAGTATAATCAGATACCGCTCCATGCCCGTGTGGCAGGTTTGCAGTATCTGTGGGGACCAGCCGGCCTGTCGGGCACTACTAGTCCCAAGAGGGCTGCCATGTAAGAACTCGGGAATCCATTCTCTCCATGTAATCATTATTTTTATTTAACTTAATAGTTTCTACGTTGAGTGAAATCCCATGCCGTGGATCATGGTCATTCAGAATGAGTACTTTCGTACGGGGTACGATATGCACAACTCTACAACGATGCCCGTGCGGTTAGGTTGTAGGTCTTACATAGCGTAATGCAACAATCCAAACTAACCACGGAACAATCATGCCTTGACCATAAAGTACACATGCTTCTTTTATAGTAAAATAAATAAATAAATAAATTGAAGTCTGCATGTATGCATGTATGTCAATATTCGGGATTGGCCAATCGATTATAGTAGTTCATACTTAATATGAACGTGTCTCATTCATTCATTTCAATAAGACGACTAGCCAGTCTCTTAGTTCCATCTAGGAACGCATGATCAATAATAAATCAAGATAACAACCAATGTTAATTAATGCCAAATTCGGAAAATAAACATTGGGAAATAAATAATGTTTGGGAAATAAAGAATCTCATGCGCTGTGGGAAAGGTTGGGAAATAAATAAATCTCATGCACTGTAGGAAATGATTGGGGAATAAATAAATCTCATGCACTGTGGGAAATGTTTGGGAAATAAAGAATCTCATGCGCTGTGGGAAAGGTTGGAAAATAAATAATATCATGCGCCTGAGGGAAATGATTGGGAAATAATTAAACTCATGCGCTGTGGGAATGCGGCTGTGAGAAATAAATATCATGCGCTGTGGAATAAGATTGGAAAACAAATAATCCATGCGCCTGAGGAATGAGATTGGGAAATAAATGATCTCATACGCCTGAGGAATGAGATTGGGAAATAAATAATCTCATGCGCCCGAGGAATAAGATTGGAGAATAAATAATCCATGCGCCTGAGGAATGAGATTGGGAAACAAATAATCTCATGCGTCTGAGGAATGCGGCTGTGGGAAATAAATATCATGCGCTGTGGAATGAGATTGGAAAATAAATAATCCATGCGCCTGAGGAATGAGATTGGGAAATAAATAATCTCATGCGCCTGAGATTGGGAAATAAATAATCCATGCGCCTGAGGAATGAGATTGGGAAATAAATAATCTCATGCGCCTGAGGAATGAGATTGGGAAATAAATAATCCATGCGCCTGAGGAATGAGATTGGGAAATAAATAATCTCATGCGCCTGAGGAATGAGATTGGGAAATAAATAATCCATGCGCCTGAGGAATGAAGATTTGATGCGCTGTGGGAATAAAGATTTCCATGCGCTGAGGAATGAAGATTTGATGCGCTGTGGGAATAAAGATTTCCATGCGCTGAGGAATGAAGATTTGATGCGCTGTGACTGTCCTTCTTCTCCGAATTTTCTGAGAACAGAACCATGGGAACCATGGAAGCCATTGCTTCCAAGCTTCATAAATCCTTCATCCCAAGTCCAAATATGGACTTCCATAGGTCAAAATTGGGTAGAACGAAATTCTCTACAACATGGAACCATCAAAACTTGAAGATAACAAAGTTTACTAGATCAAAACCTAAGAAATCCGAAAATGTAACAAACTTAGATCTACAACAAATAAGCCATGGAAATTGAAAATGCTAAGTACTAAAGTGACTTAAAATCAAATAGGGAGGATGATGGAACAATAATAATGGGGATCCATCAAGAAGCAAGTTGGCACTTGCCTATCTCTTCTAGGTTGGTGGGAGAGTTATGAGGAAGAAGAAGAGTAATGGTGAAGTAATGAGGAGAGAGAAAGGAGATGGGCTTTAAATGGAAGGAGTGGTGGTAGGTGGGGGTTTATTTCGGTTCATGATGAACCAACATAATTAAACCAATCTGAGCCGAACCCATAGCAAAGCTAAAGCAGAGTATAAAAGCAGAAAGTAAAGTGCAGAAATGAAATTGCAGGAAATTAATTAACATGAAATTAAAGGAATTTAAATACAGAGCAATACATGATAAATATTAAATGAATACATTCCAGCAGTACATGTATTTAGAATACGTATTCTGGGAACGGGAAGTGACATCTCTACCCTCCTTAGAAAAAATTCCGTCCTCGGAATTTCAGATCCAAGCATAATAGAAATATCGAAGCTAAACTAATCTAAGTATAAACAATTGAGTAAGCAATCATTCTACAATGATAATAACAAGTAACATATCTATGTTGAACATTCTACGATACCAAGCAATTCTACTCGTAAGGTGGCAAGCATGAGGTGTTAAGACAATCAAGGTATACAGAAAGAGATATACCTTGTGAGTCAAACAGGTGCAGATACCGTGATCGGATATCATCCTCACGTTCCCACGTTGACTCTCCTAAAGAGTGATGACCCCAAGCAACCCGGACAAGGTTAATTGTTCGGTTCTTGAGTACCTTCTCTCTTCGGTCCAAAATAGACACAGGCTGTTCCTCGTAAGACAGGTTGGTACCAACAACCAGCTCAGAATGATCAAGGATATGGCTTGGGTCTGATACATACCTTCGCAACTGAGATACATGAAATACGTCATGCACCTCTCGTAACGAAGGTGGAAGGAATAAACGATAAGCAACATCGCCTATCCTCTCAAGAATAACAAATGGGCCCACGTACCGCGGACTCAACTTCCCGCGAACGCCAAACCTAATGACCCCACGGGTAGGTGAGATCCTCAAGAACACGTGGTCCCCAACAGAAAACTCTAGCGGCCTACGATGCTGGTCCGCCCAATGACGATGCCGATCCTGTGCAACTCGAAGTCGCTCTCTAATTCCTTTGACCAATTCAACTGTCTGAACAATCATTTCCGGGCCTAACATCTTTCTCTCCCCGATATCATCCCATGCTAGTGGCGACCTACACTTCTTACCATATAGTGCTTCAAATGGCGCCATCTGGATACTGGCTTGATAACTGTTGTTGTATGAGAACTCGACCAAGTGCAGGTGGCTCTCCCAAGATCCTCCAAAATCTAGGGTGCAAGCTCGTAACATGTCTTCTAAAGTCTGAATCGTTCTTTCTGATTGCCCGTCCGTCTGTGGATGGTAAGCCGTGCTAAATCTTAACTTGGTACCCAAGCTATGATGTAAGCTCTTCCAAAAATGTGATGTAAAACGGGTATCTCTGTCTGACACAATACTGACTGGGACCCCATGCTGCCTGACTATCTGCTGCATATACAATTCTGCCAACTTCTCCGTAGATTGACCTACTCTAAAAGGAAAAAAATGTGCCACCTTCGTAAGCCGATCTACGATTACCCAAATAGCATCCTTACCACTTGGTGATCTCGGTAAACCGGTCACAAAGTCCATTGTGATATGCTCCCACTTCCATTCCGGGATAGGAAGCGGTTGCAATAATCCAGCTGGCCTCTGCTGTTCTGCCTTCACTTGCTGACATACCAAGCAACGGAAAACGAACCTAGCTATCTCCCTCTTCATCCCGTTCCACCAGAAGTGCTGCTTGATATCTTGGTACATCTTGGTCCCTCCAGGGTGAATAGAATACTGAGAACTGTGAGCTTCTGCCATAACCTCCTGTCTGATATCTCCACTAGGCACACATAGACGTGACCCAAACCTAAGTGTACCATCTTCATGAATTCTCATCTCCTTCCTGAGTCCTGACTCACATTCTGCCCTAAGCTTCTGAATCCTTGGGTCTTGTGCCTGAGCTGCCTTGATCCTATCTACCAAGTTGGATTGAACTTGTAGACTCGCCAGAACTCCTACATCACTAGGAAGTACAACCTCGATGCCCATTTCCTGAAGGTCTTCTAAGATATGCCTCTGTGTTGTTAACATAAATGCGCCGCCTCTCCTGCTGAGGGCGTCTGCTACCACATTAGCCTTGCCTGGATGATACTGAAGCTCCACGTCATAGTCCTTGATCAACTCTAACCATCTCCTCTGCCTCATGTTTAGTTCCTTCTGAGTAAAGATGTACTTCAGACTTTTATGGTCCGTGTACATATCCACTCGATCACCATATAAGTAATGCCTCCATAGCTTCAAAGCAAATACTACTGCCGCCAACTCCAAATCATGAGTTGGATAATTCTTCTCGTGGTCCCGAAGCTGCCTAGATGCATACGCTATCACCTTCCCATGTTGCATAAGGACACATCCAAGTCCTTTACCTGATGCATCACAATAAACGGTAAAACCTCCGGGTCCAACTGGCAATGTAAGAATGGGCGCTGATATCAACTTCTGCTTCAGATTCTCAAATGATGTCTGGCATTCTGCCGACCAGACGAATGGTACATCCTTCCGTGTCAAGCGGGTCATGGGTGCTGAAAGCCTTGCAAAGTCTGACACGAACCTTCTGTAATAACCTGCCAATCCCAAGAAACTCCGTACATCAGCTACGGTCTTGGGTACTGGCCAACTCTCTACTGCTTCTACCTTCTTGGGATCTACTGCTACTCCAACTCCTGATATGATATGACCCAAAAATGAAATGTGATTCGTCCAGAACTCACACTTGCTGAGCTTGGCATACAACTGGTTCTCTCTCAGAACCTGTAACACTTTCCTGAGGTGGTCTTCATGCTCCTCTTCACTAGCAGAGTATACGAGAATGTCGTCAAGAAACACAACGACAAACTGATCTAAGTATGGCATAAAGATGCGGTTCATCAAATCCATAAATATTGCTGGAGCATTGGTCAAACCAAACGGCATTACTAAGAATTCATAATGCCCATACTTCGACCTAAATGCTGTCTTGGGAATGTCCTCCTTCCGAACCCTCACTTGATGATACCCTGAACGAAGATCTATCTTGGAGAAAACTCTAGCTTTGCTCAACTGATCAAACAAGTCGTCGATCCTGGGTAGTGGGTACTTGTTCTTTACTGTCGCCGCGTTAAGCTTCCTGTAATCGATGCACAATCTGGATGACCCATCCTTCTTTCCCACAAGTACCACTGGTGCTGCCCATGGTGATATGCTAGCTTGGATGAACTTCTTCTCCCAGTTCCTCTATCAGATCTGTAAACTCGATCTGATATCGGTTTAGTTCCAGGTGCCAATTCTATGCTGAACTCAATATCTCTAACTGGTGGCAGACCTGGAAGTTCTCCAGGAAATACGTCTAGAAATTCTTCAACTACCTTCGGAATCTGAACTTCTTCCATTGCCGTTACTACTCCCGGCTCTTGCTGAGTTGCCTCTGATCTGACTAAGGTGAATCTTTTCATGCCTGGAATATCAAAAGATACACTCCCTCTACGACAATCTATCGTCGCATGACTGTCTTTCAGCCAGTCCATGCCTAAAATAACGTCAAAATTTTCAACAGGAAATTCTATCAACCGGGCGGGTAAGGAATGCCCGCAAACTACAACGCTACATGCTAGAATAACTCGACTAACTCCTACGAGCCCATTACCAGTGAGTATATTCAACCTCCCTGGCAATGCCTCGAACTCCATTCCTAGCCGTGTCGCAAATCGTGCAGATATAAATGAATGGGATGCTCCCGAATCAAATAATGCTACTGCGGGATATGAGGCGACGAGAATGTTACCTGCCACAACATCTCCCGATGCCAATGCCTCTTCCAAGGACAAAGTGAATGCTTGCCCTCGACCTCCTTGTCGATTTCCATGCTGCGGCCTAGCCTGATGCTGTTGCTGGCCCCTTCCTTGATGATGCTGGGGTGGTCTATGCTGGTGTTGCTGCATCGGCGGTCCCTGCTGCCGAAACATCTGAGCCTGCGGTACTAATGGACGCTGTGCCAACGGCCTTACTGCCACTGCTGGTCCTCGATACTGGCCTGCCCCTGGTGCTGGCAGAGCAGAAAACTGTTGCACTGGTCCTCCTGACCTCGAATTCATAGGACATGTGGTAACCCGATGATCTGGATTTCCACATATCAGACACAGTCCATTCAATGTCCGACACACATCTCTAGTATGTCCCATCTTCCCACAATAAGTGCAGCCCGCCGGGGGTTGCTGGTTCTTCCTCTGTTGCTGTTGCTGTTGCCTGGGTGGTGGTGCTGGTCCTCGTATCGCCACATCGTGGATACGAATGCCAGTGGATGGTGCTGTTGCTCGGGGCGCCGCTCCCCCTCCTCCTTCAATCTGACTATGGGATCTCTTCTGACCCCCAGTCCTCACCGCAAGCCTCTGAATAGTGATCTCATGCCTTCGAGTTGCCGTTAATACTTCGTCAAAAGTCTGGTAATTGTGCCCCTCTATCAATTGCAAGAGTTCAAGGTGAAACCCTTGCTGGAACCTCATAGCTCTCTGGCTCTCTGTTGCTACCATCTCTGGGGCGAACCTACTCAATCTGCAGAACTCCGCTGCATAAGCATCCACAGTCTTGTCGGCCTGCCTGAGGTTGATAAACTTCTGTTGTAGCTCAAACTGCGCCACAACCCCATAGTACTTGGTCTTGAATCTTGCTGTAAAATCGTCCTAAGCCACAGGACGCCTGATGCCCACTTCCTCTGATTCCCACCAATCACGTGCGAGATCCTGAAGTAACAACTTTACTAGATCCACACGTTCTTCTGCCGGCACCTTCGCTGCTGTCAGAATAGCCTCCATATCCTTAAGCCATGCATCTGCTGAGATGGCATCCTCCGTGCCTTCAAAACGACGGGGGTTGTACTTGCAAAACCTGGCTGATGCTCCTGAATCAGTCCTCACTCCTCTTTCCAATGCCGTCTGCAATCCTTGGTTAAGCAACACATTCTGCTCTTGTAGCTGAGTGTGCATGCGCTGCTGGACCAACATCTGATGTTGCTGAGTAGCCATCATTCCTCTCATGATCTCCAGAAGGGCTGGTGTGTCCACTTGGGTAGGTGGAACTGTTGGTGGTGGTGGAACATCCGGATACTGCGATCCAGCTGCTGCTTCCACTATCACTTCTTCCTGGGCAGCCTCCTGAGGCGAGACTGGCCCTTGTTGCTGACCAACAGGGTCAGGTTGTCCATGTTGCTCCTGCTGTTGTCCAGCTCTGACCGATGCGGACGAAGTGCCCCTAAGAAAAGGGACAAGAGAACAATCAAACAACCGGACATGAAGGATCAATGAAGTCAAAGGATACCGGAATGTCAAGCAAGGGTTGAGAATAATGAATCATGAGATCAAGGGGGAACACGTGTGATTGAGACATCCTATAAATCAAAACACCCCACAAGTCTGAAATTAGACCTGCATGGGCCACCACTAAAACCTTGTCACGCCCCAGAACCAGAATACTGGAGAGCGGGGGAGTGACTCAGCCAGCTACGTATTACGGGTAGAAGAATACCGTATAATACGATCAATGCTGTCTAACCAGACGAGGGGGTGCATACTACATAAAAGTCTTACTATGGTCATTACACATCTATTGTCTCAATCATTCAAACAAGAAACAGAAATATAGAACATGTAAGGTAAAGCAGTAAGGCGTCCCAAACGCTCAGTAAAAATGTTCTTGAGATATGGCTTTACAAAATACAGCCAGATGATGTAGTAAGTATACACAATTGTTATCAGCTGCAGTCTGACTTAATTACAATTATGCAAAAGTAAGTACAAGACAATCCGACTAACATGTCGGTGCCAAACGGCAAGGTATAAAGTAGATAACAAAACGAGTGGTGAAGTTAAGGAACCCACTCGAGGCCTCCTGCGATCATTCCTCTAGTATTGACCATCTTGGAGGTAGAGGTAAGCTGAGTCCTCGGGAACCGGCTCTAAATCTGGCCATGCAAAACCAGAGAGGTTAGACCTCTAATAGCAAGTACCGCAAGGAAGCACGATATGAGACATTAAACCAGTAAATAAGAGAATATAATAATAGACCTCTGCTTGCTACTGGGATTCACATAACATCACGACACTTCGAACCAACCTCCCAACCAAACAAGGACAGAAGTTGGCCCGTCATGTCCTGATGCTCTGATCATCTCAGTTAGGTAACAGAGTAGGTACAGTACACAAACAAATCAACTTAAACGGCCATCCAACTCCTACGGCTTACTATTGTGAGTCCCAAGTTACCCTGGAATTATGCAATAAAGATTTCTCAGTTCTTACTATGGACAAGCAAGGCTAGTCGATCCAATCAATCAATTGCGCCAATCATGAATTAGACGAGTCCCTGCAGGACGCCCGTCATCAATATACAATATACAATAAATAGTATAATCAGATACCGCTCCATGCCCGTGTGGCAGGTTTGCAGTATCTGTGGGGACCAGCCGGCCTGTCGGGCACTACTAGTCCCAAGAGGGCTGCCATGTAAGAACTCGGGAATCCATTCTCTCCATGCAATCATTATTTTTATTTAACTTAATAGTTTCTACGTTGAGTGAAATCCCATGCCGTGGATCATGGTCATTCGGAATGAGTACTTTCGTACGGGGTACGATATGCACAACTCTACAACGATGTCCGTGCGGTTAGGTTGTAGGTCTTACATAGCGTAATGCAACAATCCAAACTAACCACGGAACAATCATGCCTTGACCATAAAGTACACATGCTTCTTTTATAGTAAAATAAATAAATAAATAAATTGAAGTCTGCATGTATGCCTGTATGTCAATATTCGGGATTGGCCAATCGATTATAGTAGTTCATACTTAATATGAACGTGTCTCATTCATTCATTTCAATAAGACGACTAGCCAGTCTCTTAGTTCCATCTAGGAACGCATGATCAATAATAAATCAAGATAACAACCAATGTTAATTAATGCCAAATTCAGAAAATAAACATTGGGAAATAAATAATGTTTGGGAAATAAAGAATCTCATGCGCTGTGGGAAAGGTTGGAAAATAAATAAATCTCATGCACTGTGGGAAATGATTGGGGAATAAATAAATCTCATGCACTGTGGGGAATGTTTGGGAAATAAAGAATCTCATGCGCTGTGGGAAAGGTTGGGAAATAAATAATATCATGCGCCTGAGGGAAATGATTGGGAAATAATTAAACTCATGCGCTGTGGGAATGCGGCTGTGAGAAATAAATATCATGCGCTGTGGAATAAGATTGGAAAACAAATAATCCATGCGCCTGAGGAATGAGATTGGGAAATAAATGATCTCATGCGCCTGAGGAATGAGATTGGGAAATAAATGATCTCATGCGCCTGAGGAATGAGATTGGAAAATAAATAATCTCATGCGCCCGAGGAATAAGATTGGAGAATAAATAATCCATGCGCCTGAGGAATGAGATTGGGAAACAAATAATCTCATGCGTCTGAGGAATGCGGCTGTGGGAAATAAATATCATGCGCTGTGGAATGAGATTGGGAAATAAATAATCCATGCGCCTGAGGAATGAGATTGGGAAATAAATAATTCATGCGCCTGAGGAATGAGATTGGAAAATAAATAATCTCATGCGCCTGAGGAATGAGATTGGAAAATAAATAATCTCATGCGCCTAAGGAATGAGATTGGGAAATAAATAATCCATGCGCCTGAGGAATGAGATTGGAAAATAAATAATCCATGCGCCTGAGGAATGAAGATTTGATGCGCTGTGGGAATAAAGATTTCCATGCGCTGAGGAATGAAGATTTGATGCGCTGTGGGAATAAAGATTTCCATGCGCTGAGGAATGAAGATTTGATGCGCTGTGGGAATAAAGATTTCCATGCGCTGAGGAATGAAGATTTGATGCGCTGTGACTGTCCTTCTTCTCCGAATTTTCTGAGAACAGAACCATGGGAACCATGGAAGCCATTGCTTCCAAGCTTCATAAATCCTTCATCCCAAGTCCAAATATGGACTTCCATAGGTCAAAATTGGGTAGAACGAAATTCTCTACAACATGGAACCATCAAAACTTGAAGATAACAAAGTTTACTAGATCAAAACCTAAGAAATCCGAAAATATAACAAACTTAGATCTACAACAAATAAGCCATGGAAATTGAAAATGCTAAGTACTAAAGAGACTTAAAATCAAATAGGGAGGATGATGGAACAATAATAATGGGGATCCATCAAGAAGCAAGTTGGCACTTGCCTATCTCTTCTAGGTTGGTGGGAGAGTTATGAGGAAGAAGAAGAGTAATGGTGAAGTAATGAAGAGAGAGAAAGGAGATGGGCTTTAAATGGAAGGGGTGGCGGTAGGTGGGGGTTTATTTCGGTTCATGATGAACCAACATAATTAAACCAATCTGAGCCGAACCCATAGCAAAGCTAAAGCAGAGTATAAAAGCAGAAAGTAAAGTGCAGAAATGAAATTGCAGGAAATTAATTAACATGAAATTAAAGGAATTTAAATACAGAGCAATACATGATAAATATTAAATGAATACATTCCAGCAGTACATGTATTTAGAATACGTATTCTGGGAACGGGAAGTGACATCTACAGAAGCAGAGACATGGTGTTCGTGGAGAATCAGACCATGACCAACACTTAGGATTCCGAGATGCCTTTCGAGTGATGGATGTGAAGACGACGTTCCTCAATGATGATTAGAGGAGTAGTTGTACATAGAGCAGCCAGAGGAATTCTGTGAGAAGGACAAGTCACACTTGGTCTGTCGGTTGAAGAAGAGTCTGTACGATTTGAAGCAAGCTTCGAGGCAGTTGTACAGGAAGTTCGAATCGTTTATGGGGGAGCATGGTTATGCACGGACGGCGTCAGACTATTTTGTGTTTTTGAGATGCTTTGTCGATGATGATTTTATTATACTTTTACTCAATGTTGATGATATGGTATTGGTAGGTTAAAATGCCACTAGAATAGCGGAGTTGAAGCGCCAAATGGGCATGACCTTCTCTATTAAGGATTTGGGTGCAGTGAAGACTATTCTTGGGATGGAGATTAGCCGCGAGAGAGAGAGAGAGAGAGTCCAAGCTGCTACACTTGTCTCAAAAGATGTACATTCACCGGATACTTTAGCATTTTGGGATGAACATGTAAGCAACCCCTTTGCGGCTTACTTTAAGTTCAATGTGGAGCAGGTCCATCTACTGAGGACGAGAAGGAAGATATGGAGCGGGTTCCATATGTTTCAGCTGTGGGGAGTCTTATGTATGCTATTGTTTGTACGAGGCCAGCCAGCTCACGCAGTTGGCACGGTAGCAAGTATCTTTCAAATCTTGAAAGGATATATTAGAGTGCGATTAAGTGGAGTCTATGTACCTTCAGGGCTCTGTTGATTGGAGACTTCCATTTGGTAGTGACGAGCCGAAGCTGGTTAGGTATACTGACGCTGAGATGGTCAGAGACAGAGACACGAGGAGATCGACCTTGGACTATGCGATGTTTGCTCGTAGAGTGATATCGTGGCAGTCGCGATTGCAGAAGTGTGTTGCCTTGTCGAAGATAGAGGCAAAGTACATCATGGTGATGAAGGTTTGCAAGGAGCTGCTGTGGATGGAGAAGCTGTTGCAAGAAATTAGGTTAAAACAAAAATACTTTTGCTTTGCGTTATTGTAACCCCTATTTTCCTTAATAAATAAAGCTCCTAGTTTCCCTAATATCTTTTTAGAAAATTTTATAATATTTTTACAATTATATATTTGATTGATATTTTATTTGTTGCGGAATAGCAAAATTTCTAATTAGGCAACGACATAATTGTAAATATTAGGAAAATGGCCCTTTTATTAGTAATTATTTATGGTGTCATGGTTAACCATTAGAAATTGGTGGGAAGGTTCTAGAATTGGCTAATCATGGACTAATTATTTAAGTCATGATTAATTATTTACCTAGAATGTTCCTTCCAACTAACCTAACCACTTTTCTAACTAACTCCACCCTCCTTGTAACCACCCTAACTAACTTATAACCACTTTCTTACAAACTTCTAACAACCCCAACTAACTCCCTAACAACCTTTCCTAAAGCAGTCACCACTAAAAATATGTCACGACCCGCTCCCGAATAATCGGATACGAGTCGGACACGCCCAGCCTTCGTCGATGGACACGGCGAAGTAAGCTGTACAATACTAAGGAAAACTCCAAGTCACAATATAATGTAAACAAACACAGCTTTTATAACGTTCCCAAGAAGATCACTATATCCATCAAGTCTTTTAAATACAAAATCAGCCGGAGACAAATCCGGTCAAACGAAATAAATATACAATAATGAATATCCAAGATACAATCTCCAGAAAAAAAATAAAGTAAAATGAAAGCTGCAATATCCTGATGCAATCACAAGCTCCATGTAATCTCCCACTCACCTGCAACGTATCCTGTCAGAAAAAGAGCAAAGTACAACCCTGACCAGACAATATACAATGTAATCTGTAGTACAAAATACAAGGTGAAACCAGAATACCAGAATAACAAAACAGGAAATGAACTACTGTACCAGAAATAAAATATGAAACTGCAGGCAATGGACGACAATCAATATGCTAGACAATGAACACGGCTATCAATGTACAAGGCAATGAATCACGACAATCAATATGCAAGTGTGATAATTTGAAATATTAAACTAATGTGTGACCGGCTTAGGAGCAATCAATCAATGAGTCAATGAGTCAATCAATTCTACAAGGTACGGCTTCATCGTACGTGAAGTGTACGATTAGGCTATCCACAATCCTATGTTGGGTGTGGTCACACAAAAGCTAATATTTCCCCCAATTCCCGCAATAAACAATGACTCACAAGCAATGAACAAGGTACAAGGCAATCGTGTGTATCTCGTGTCCGATATGAGAACATGGCACATGAATGTAAGACAGAAAACAAGGTACAAGTCGAGTCAGTGTACTTGTCTCGGTTTGGTTGCATGAGAGTAGTACTGCATGGTTGTAAATCACCTGGTAGTTGGTACAATTTTATTAGGGTTTAAACAACTAATATTGCTAACAAGTTATCCATAAACTAGCTAAAGAAAAATATACTAGCTAACCATTATTTTTAGAAAATATATATAGCCTCGAAGAAATAATTACTAGTAAAAACTTTAAATTAATAAAACATTTGCTAGTAAAAATAATTATAACTATATAACTTTTAGAAACATTATTGATATACTAAAATAATTTAGCAAGAAAATACTAGAACATTACACCTACCCATAATTAGATTTAGATTCATTGAGCAGGATAATAGCTTTTTGTCATAAAACAAAATGTTTTTGAAAGGAAACAAATGTTTTCGTAATTTCTATTTTTATCTCAAAACTCTATAAATGCAGGGGTGATCTCTCTGTTCTTTACATCCCAATCATCCCAGCGAAGACCTGCCAGAAAATCTGCTGACCTCTCTTCTTCTCCTCCTTTCTCATTCCCAACGACTCTATTCCTCCTTCCTTCTCCTCCTTCCTCTGTGGACCGAGCACCACAGCCACTCCATTCTTTCAAGAGCTCAAGGAATCGACAACCATGGTGACAATGGCGATGGCATAGGTTTGCAACAGCTAGACAACTCCTCCTGCCAGTCGACAATTTCTCGGTGGAACATCGACAAATAACAAGGCGAAGCGTAGCAGATCGACAAATAACAACAGCTAGATTTGGATGTTGAAGTCTGAATTTGAATTTAGTTTAGGTCATAATAAGTTTTGGGGTGTTGGTTTAAGTCCAGCCAGCCACTGTACCCTAATTTGGGCTTCTGCACTTAATTCATTAGTTCCTAGACTTAGTAACCAAATAGGTGACTCTGGGCCTAGTTAGTGGCCCGAGTCCATTGCATTGAAAGGGCCAGCTTTAAGGCTGAACCATTTGGACTGGACTCATGGACTGGGCCCTGAGTCATTAAATATTTTGGGGATGGCTAAGCCTTGGGTTGAATAAGTGGGCTGGTCCAATTTCATTAGTTAATTGTTTACGATTTTGGTTTAAAATGATTATAGGGATTCTTGATTTAGGATTTCTTTGGAAGATTAGTTGGATTATTTTGGGCTAATGCTTGTTAATGGTAGGTTAGTAGTAATTCTTTTTGACTATTTAGTTGTAGTTAATTTATTTGAAAGGATTTCGTTAGTACTAGAATTTAGAATTAGAACTTAGAGATATTATTCTTAGAATATTTATGTTTTGACCGCTAGCGAGGACTATGCTTTGATTCACTATCCATTTCCAAGCAAGTACACTACACTTGAATTTCTACTTTATAATCCTATTCTGCATTGCATTCATATTGGACACTTGGTTATCACATAGTCATTGCATGTACTTATTGTTCTTATTGTCTATTACTTGATCGTTGTTCGGGTTGGGAAAATAAATAATTTGCATGTGATCAATCCTCGTAGCGTAATATTGTTGATTGTTTAACCACACATCGAGCAAGTGTGTTTAAGCCGTACTACATTCTATTATACTATTGTACTCTCCAGCAGATCACATGTAGATTATTATTTCAATCGCTATTGCATTTGATCGTCTTTCCATTGTTTTCAGCTATAGTGTCATTATTCATTTACAGGTTAGTTTCTGGTATTGTTGCATTATAGTTTATTTAGTATTTATTCATATCGTAGGGTTGTACTTTGCTCCTTTCCTTGGATTTATTGCAGGTGAGTTTGATGCCGACCTTTGTACTAGCTACTATGATTCCATAGAGGACATGAACGGGAACGACCTAGCCCAGGTGGTGGAGCCAGTAGTTGACCAGGAGATTTAAATTGTTGTAGTACTTACTAATAGTGATATATATATGTTGTTTGATGTTGTATCGTGTAGTTGGATGACTGTATAATAATAGCTTAGGAGCCACTTTATCTTTTATCGGATTTGTCTTCGGATATCTATTGTAAAAGTGTACTCCTAAAGCATAGTGGAACTCTGTGATGAATGTGATGATTGTAAGCGAAGATGCTGTGATAAGAGATTCATCTCGTAATGTTGATGACTACTGAGGACTAGACAGCTAACTACTGTTGTTAACGACAGCGTAGGTTGGGCTCGTATTGTCACGACCCACACCTAGTATAGGGGCACGAGTGTGTGACAACGCCCCGCCTACGCCGTAGCATCGGTGGTAGAATGCTGTCTAGGTCACTATCTAACAATCTCACACAATGATATAATGTACTTGTCATAGATCTCAACTCCAAATGGAGGACAAGTACAAAGGTATTGTAAATACTCAATCACAATCTAAAGCACAATAAGATATCAAAAAAGTCTGATAACTACAAAATTCAAAACAACAACAACTCTAATACAATATCAAAATCCAAGTCTCAAATACAGTAACAAAATCTTCATTATATTTACATGTCAAGAGTTCTAACAGTGAATCTAACACAAACCAAAACTAGAACTAAGTCTCTCGGTAATCACTCCTGAGAATCAGGACCCATGGTCGCCATCCCTTCATCGGATTCGTAGTAAGTGGTATACAGATCCCCTGAGCAATCATCTGAAAAATATATCCAGTCAGGATAGAATGAGCACATCTCCTCTAGCAGTTCTAAATAAATGACAAAGACTATAAAAACAATTATAGCAAGTAATACTTGATGAACATGGAAAGAGAGACAAGAAATAGAATAGGACAACAGTTGACTAAAGTATAAGGAAAGTAAATACGGGGAATCAGAAGATCATGGCAAGTAAGACTGTAAATGAAGACGACTAAACTAGAGCAGGTGTGATGCGGCTCAAGACAGTATAATGTGAGTCAAATGTTATTCCAGTAGAAGACGCTAACCAGTGTGTTTGAAATACCGCTTTCGACATGTAAACGGCTAGGGGTAAATACGGCACATCGCACGCTTAGCAAGCATGCGATGGCTATCTTTTCATATTAGACCAGTAGTGAATACGGTACGTCGCACGTTTGGCCTAGCGGTGACGACTATCTTTCCAGATTAGACTAGTAGGGGTGGTTCCAGTATGATTGGGAATGTTTACATGTCTACTCGAGTATTTTTCAGCTCCGACAAGTACAAGTGAATCCATATTCCGACACATATATCAAGTATAAGTCTAGCCAGAAAGTAAATGGTGCCAGTTGGTGTTTTCAGTAGGTGGTTCCAGTGGATGATTTCAAAAATAGAGGCCAGACAAGTAAAATATGTGTGTCGCATGTAATGGATCCAGAAATACCAATCCGTGTTGTGTCAGAGATTAAATAATCTATACTAGAAGTTGAATCATAATGATCATCAAATAAATGAAAACTATCAGAGCATGTACTCGCCTGCGGTCCTGAGTAGTAAATATGGATCGATACCTAAAGTGGAGTCACACAAACTTATATATGAGATGTACAAAGTTACATGGTATTCAATAGTAAACAATATGTTTGAATGCACTAATTACATGCTTCTAGACTTTTTCTAGGTTATGGGAGTCAACTAGGTCGATGCTAGTCAATCTAGGTCAATTTGGTCAATACCTTGCTAGACGAGGTCGATCCTAGTTTTTGGAACCATCACTTGTTATACCAAGGTACCTAGCCTATACTAGGCTAATACCCTATATATCCACTTATCTAATATACCTATAGGCTTATGTAGCCTTATCCTAGCTAATATTTCTTCAACCTATTTATTACCTAGACATCCATCATATAGGCAACCCTCTACATTACCTTTACCTACAATGCCTATTTTCCCTATAACAATAGATATATTACCTAAACTCACATATCCTGTACACAGATCATTACCTAAACTTGACACTACCACTAACACTCAAAGCACCCCTTTATTGCTACTGTCACTACTACTAATCTGTCCCAGGCACTCAGGTGCCAATGTGGGCCATCCCAGGCCTCGCCAAGGCTCCCTGTCCTCCCTACAGGAGGCAGGAACCACCCTGTCCTGCCTCCATTGCCTGGGCACACTGTCCTTTCACTCAAATCTTGCAGGCAAGTCCTTCACTGCACTCCCCTAACACTGGACACATAACTCAAAACTGACCCACATTCAAATGAAATTTCCTGTGTATCCCTTCCCTCTAAGTACCTATACCTGGATCCTTCCCTACACTTGTTACACAGGTCCATGGCTGCCACTGCTAAGGCCCCTATTTGTAATGACTGATACATTGATCAAGGGACTAATACTCAAACTAACACTTGAACTTTAGAATGAAGGACTGAACCTTAAGTTGAATGTGGACAGTACAATATGGACTGAACATTCCTCTAGAACAGGGGACTGATACTACAATACAGTATGGACTGATGACATGTGGATTGCTCTGCATACAACCAAGGCTGAGCTCAAATGACCGAACATTAGAATGAGAAGGATTTGACAGAACATATGGTAGATGGGACTGAAATAGGATGTAAGTAGAATAGGAATACTCACTGGCATGGCAGGTAATCTTTTCCCACACAAGCCTCTGATTGGTACTAAGAAAGTACTAATATGATACTTACCTAGGTACAAGACTCGAACAAAAAGAAACATGGCAGTTAACATTAAGCCATGTCCTGCTGAGGACTGAACAGGATATCTGAACCTAACAAGAATGGACTGAACACATATATAATTGATGACTAAAAAATCAAAGGACTGAAATAAAGTTAAGCGTGGATTGAACATTTGTGCCTAAGCAGTTAGTACAGGAAGATACGATGTTAGTCAACTGTAATTATGCCCAACATGATTAAGCAGTTACGCTAATGATAATTCTAATCAAGGCTTTGTCTATAAAATTTGTTGGAAGGAAAATGCTAGTGTTGTGCTTCCAATATCAAAGTCACGGTAGAGGGTATCAATGATACAGATAGGAGTGGACGTTACAAACCACTCTTTTATTAGTTCAATTGGAACCAATCTATCTCAATCATTGGCAAATTCTTAGAGAGGCTTGCCTATACACTTTAGGAATTTTGATCTCGAAATTAAAACTAAGACACAATTCTATGATAGAACGGAATTTGAAGAATCATGGTTGCGATCTTTTATCAAGGTTATCTAAACGCACGCGCAAGGGATATAAAATGTAATACGAAGATCATATCGCAACTTCCAAACAGATGGAAGAACGGTTATGAATGGAATCCAAGTTTGGCATCCCATTCTATAATATAGAATACACTAAGTTCAAGGTTCTACCCACTAACATAAATTTGGTTAGTCGTGGAGAGCACAATAATAGGACTTCTAAGAAGATCAAATTTCAAGGAGATGCATGAGAATATGAGGTACTTCTGATCATAATCACGGACTCTAAAGGAAGCCTAGGTATTACTTATTTAACATTGCTCATACATTGATAATGTTTCATTAAGGCAGTAGGAGAGGTCTTGGTCGAGCATGAACGGGAACAAATTAGTACCGAAGGATTCCATTCATCGCATAACAAAGGTTACTGAGAGATACGGTTAAGGAATTTATGGAAGGAGCATTCGTAGACCAAGAGATGGGGACTACATAATAGGTGTAGGGAGCCCTTCCATAAGTTTGGTTTTATAGCCCAAATATGGCGATATGCCTGGATGGGTTTAACTGTGGTTTAAAGGGTTTCCTAATTGGACATCAATCTATGATTGAAGGAATCTTAGGTTTTAATCTATATTGGCTGGACAAGATCCATAAAATCAATCTGAACCATTCCTATTAGGTTAGGGTAACCTAGAGTAGGTTCCAACTCAAGTGGTTGGACTAATGGCCAGTCGGGTTGGTTAACTAGGTTCCTTAAGCCCAAAAATGCGTCTTTTGTGCCTTTTGCATTTAAGTAGCACATAGGGACTCCATTGAGTGGCACACTAGTGACATGTGCGTAGTGGGCTTTGAGTAGATCACAACCATATATTGAGTTGAAGGATTTGAGTTGAGGTTGGATCATATCTAATTGAAGTCGGAAAGTACATCGGTATTACGGTAAGGGTTATAGTTAGCCTTTTTGACCTGAAAGTCCCATCATAAAAATAGAGTACAAGGAGACGTGTTTGAGTGGGACATAATAAGCCTAAATGAAGACGGACTCGTCTAGGTCTTACATATAAAATTTGTTGGAAGGTAATAGCTAGTATTGTGCTCCGAATATTGATGTCATGGTAGGGGACATCAAATGATCTAAATAGAAAGTGGGTGTTCATAAGACTCGGATTTATCATCCTAGTGGGAACCAAATTATCCTAATCAATTGGTAATCCTAGTAATTTCTAGAATTTAGAGGGGCTTACAACCTATATACTTCAAAATTCCTTTCTCGAAATTAGACTAAGACACGGCTCCATGATTAATAAAGTTAGAAAAATTCAAGTCGTGATGCCATACCTCTAATTTTGATTATAGAAGAATACTACACGACATAATAACAAAATTGTGATACGGTAGATATAAATCAAGTTTGAAGATAGTTCTCTGATTTTGAATAGATGGAAAACGATTGTGTATATATAGCTTTCATGGCCATAGTAGTACCGCGAACTAAGGGGAACGTCATGTGTCTATCTTTCCTCAAATACGAGCATTTATTTTTTTCGAAAAAAGTAAAGGCGAAAACAATAAAGAGTTCAAGGGAGAAGGAATCGAATGCGAATACAGGATTCCAAAGCGATTGAATTATTCAACAGAGTTGTCAAAGCAGTTGCGGATGAGATCCTAGAGGGCAAGTATATTTGTCAACTATATCTCAATCCATGTAATAATCATATGAGGAACGAACCAAGTGCATTAAGGTTGATCAGACCATAATACATCGATTCTAATTAGACAATATGTTAGTGGGCGTCCCCAATAAACATATGTCCTGAACAAGCTCGATAAAAGAGTAAGCTTCCAAAACTAGGCTATAATAGTAGCATTGGTCAATGTAGTCCAAGAATATAAGTACACAAGAAAATGATGAACGAAAATATATATAGTTCAAGTTTCTTAAGAATCTAAGTCTTGTCCGGTGTTCGAGCCTATACAATCGTCATACTATCTTCTTGTCTAAGACCTTGGTTAAGGTCAAAGGGAATGTTAGGCTGTGAGGTATTACCCAACTTATAAGAGTTCAACTAATAGTATGATTGAACAACGGAACTATACCTAGTATGAGTCATCTTCCTAACCTCCGTTAAGCACGAAAGAAGGATAAGGTTCATGGTAGAAAATTAATCAAGCAAAAGAAAATTAAGGTAGTTAAACGAGAGTTTGAAACTGGAATCAAGGGAGGAGATCAAGAATGTGGATGAGATTCTAGACTCTAATCCAATATGCATGCCGGTTAGGTACAGTAGCGTAACCGAAAGGGCAAACTCGATCTGCATAGACCGCCACAAAAACATGTAATATCCTAGACCCAAAATACGTAGGACTAGTTACATAGACATGTCAGCCGTATAATAAATATACGTAAGCTATAAAATGCAGTAAAACCATGACAACTAATCTCATCCACAAAATAAAGAATAACATATTATAAAATCAACTTATGAATTTATCAATTGTACAAGTCGTTGGGCAGAGACAAATCCACTACTAACCAATTTAAATGAGAAGTAATACATAACAAGAAAGAATTTGTAAAAAGTAGCAAAGGACGATCCAAAAGCAATCATCCTCGATAGAAAAGGAAAGACCATGATCTTGGCTAGAACATGCAAAAAGTTATAAAAGTACACACCTGGAGAAATCATCAGGTCCTCAGAAGGACGTAACAAGATACAAGAAACAACATGCCATATAAACTGTAAAATAAAATAAGCTGCATGCAAAGGGTGCCTAATCATTCTACTGTGACTATACAGTTAAGAACAAACCTTCGACGCATGGGCACTCTGGCTATAAATGGGATCTAGCATAATTCCTGCTTGAGAATCAGGGGTCTAAGCGCATAACATTTCGCAGAACGACAGTGGCAAACCTGAGAGGGTCATCTCACTCGTATCTCCAGCGGAGCTTCCGGGTTAAAAAAAAGAAAAGTATAATAATGGCCCATACGATAAGGAAATGTTCTCCCCACCCGATGCACCTATCTAAGTCGCATCCACGACCATGTACCTCTACTAACTGCCAAGTCTCCTAATATGCCTCTATTAGCAGTTAGACCTAACGCATGCGTACGGGTGATCAGCCAACACACAAGTACCTCTATATGCTACTCATATCTCACACATATCTCGTGGCACAGTCATGACAAAGTTTATGATAATACACTAACAAATGGTAGTCTCTTAACTCTAGGTCCATATGCAAATTTAAAGGCAAGAAGAATATGACTAGTACTTGTATCATAATAACTAAAAGCACGGTAAGTAAATCATGAACTGTAACAAGGATGCAACCTAAAGAACTGGAAATAAATAGGCAGTGATATGCAATAACAAAACAATAAAGATACAGACTAAATATAAGCAGTAAATATGGCAAGGTATCTTGCCTAAGGTAGTGTGCAGAAAAGGGCAATGTCCAATAACTCGAACCGTCAAAATAATGAACCAATGAAAGCCAACTTCTGCAAAGTCCTCGGATGCTGAAACAGACATCACCAACATATTTGGCATCCCAAAAGTCAAATTCTGGACACATGGGCAAAATCATAATTTTGGGTCAAAACGATTTCTACTGTTCGACCCGCTTTGTAACGAAAAGCGTACCATTACCTACGATATCTAAAGTCATCAAACTATATGTCTATGAGTTTGGTTTGATGATATGAATCCAATCGCCAAAGTTGGATTTTGGTGGGCTGTGCACAAATTCGCCCATTAGATCGGGTCGCGGGCTCGCCAAAATAGCGTTCCGGTTGACCTTCTCAGAATCGGACCAAACTTGGCTCATAGGACCAAAAAATGACACGAGTCCAGTGGCACAAGTTTCGTCTTGTGATGACGAACGTGCACGAAGTAATTGGCAAAATTGAAAAATTATCGATACAGAGAAATTCGACGGATACGTCTTGAATTCGTCACGCACACGTAACCAATTCGAGTTCCGTCAAATCCCGCGCGTTCACGAAGTCCATACACACCTTTTATGTTACTGGTTCGCGTTTAAATCATCCAGTTTGTCGGGACGAACTTCGTATCAAGGTTTTTCTACGTTTTAAAAACAGATTTTTCTCCAATTTGGAACATTCTTGGACTACATTGACCAATGCTACTATTATAGCCTAGTTTTGGAAGCTTACTCTTTTATCGAGCTTGTTCAGGACATATGTTTATTGGGGACGCCCACTAACATATTGTCTAATTAGAATCGATGTATTATGGTCTGATCAACCTTAATGCACTTGGTTCGTTCCTCATATGATTATTACATGGATTGAGATATAGTTGACAAATATACTTGCCCTCTAGGATCTCATCCGCAACTGCTTTGACAACTCTGTTGAATAATTCAATCGCTTTGGAATCCTGTATTCGCATTCGATTCCTTCTCCCTTGAACTCTTTATTGTTTTCGCCTTTACTTTTTTCGAAAAAAATAAATGCTCGTATTTGAGGAAAGATAGACACATGACGTTCCCCTTAGTTCGCGGTACTACTATGGCCATGAAAGCTATATATACACAATCGTTTTCCATCTATTCAAAATCAGAGAACTATCTTCAAACTTGATTTATATCTACCATATCACAATTTTGTTATTATGTCGTGTAGTATTCTTCTATAATCAAAATTAGAGGTATGGCATCACGACTTGAATTTTTCTAACTTTATTAATCATGGAGCCGTGTCTTAGTCTAATTTCGAGAAAGGAATTTTGAAGTATATAGGTTGTAAGCCCCTCTAAATTCTAGAAATTACTAGGATTACCAATTGATTAGGATAATTTGGTTCCCACTAGGATGATAAATCCGAGTCTTATGAACACCCACTTTCTATTTAGATCATTTGATGTCCCCTACCATGACATCAATATTCGGAGCACAATACTAGCTATTACCTTCCAACAAATTTTATATGTAAGACCTAGACGAGTCCGTCTTCATTTAGGCTTATTATGTCCCACTCAAACACGTCTCCTTGTACTCTATTTTTATGATGGGACTTTCAGGTCAAAAAGGCTAACTATAACCCTTACCGTAATACCGATGTACTTTCCGACTTCAATTAGATATGATCCAACCTCAACTCAAATCCTTCAACTCAATATATGGTTGTGATCTACTCAAAGCCCACTACGCACATGTCACTAGTGTGCCACTCAATGGAGTCCCTATGTGCTACTTAAATGCAAAAGGCACAAAAGACGCATTTTTGGGCTTAAGGAACCTAGTTAACCAACCCGACTGGCCATTAGTCCAACCACTTGAGTTGGAACCTACTCTAGGTTACCCTAACCTAATAGGAATGGTTCAGATTGATTTTATGGATCTTGTCCAGCCAATATAGATTAAAACCTAAGATTCCTTCAATCATAGATTGATGTCCAATTAGGAAACCCTTTAAACCACAGTTAAACCCATCCAGGCATATCGCCATATTTGGGCTATAAAACCAAACTTATGGAAGGGCTCCCTACACCTATTATGTAGTCCCCATCTTTTGGTCTACGAATGCTCCTTCCATAAATTCCTTAACCGTATCTCTCAGTAACCTTTGTTATGCGATGAATGGAATCCTTCGGTACTAATTTGTTCCCGTTCATGCTCGACCAAGACCTCTCCTACTGCCTTAATGAAACATTATCAATGTATGAGCAATGTTAAATAAGTAATACCTAGGCTTCCTTTAGAGTCCGTGATTATGATCAGAAGTACCTCATATTCTCATGCATCTCCTTGAAATTTGATCTTCTTAGAAGTCCTATTATTGTGCTCTCCACGACTAACCAAATTTATGTTAGTGGGTAGAACCTTGAACTTAGTGTATTCTATATTATAGAATGGGATGCCAAACTTGGATTCCATTCATAGCCGTTCTTCCATCTGTTTGGAAGTTGCGATATGATCTTCGTATTACATTTTATATCCCTTGCGCGTGCGTTTAGATAACCTTGATAAAAGATCGCAACCATGATTCTTCAAATTCTGTTCTATCATAGAATCGTGTCTTAGTTTTAATTTCGAGATCAAAATTCCTAAAGTGTATAGGCAAGCCTCTCTAAGAATTTGCCAATGATTGAGATAGATTGGTTCCAATTGAACTAATAAAAGAGTGGTTTGTAACGTCCACTCCTATCTGTATCATTGATACCCTCTACCGTGACTTTGATATTGGAAGCACAACACTAGCATTTTCCTTCCAACAAATTTTACACTCATGAACTAGACCAGTCAAGCTACATACATACATGTCCCACACAAACGTACCTTCTTGTGCTCTATTTCAATTACACCACATGTTTGACACATTTTCCCTTAGAACAAACCATAGAGGACCACTTTCGTTCCATTTTGATTTAACCATGCAATATCGACCCATTCCCTCGAACAAACTGAATACCCGTGATCCATGCAAGACACGTCACATCTAATCAAGCACAAGTCTCTTACACAACACCCAAACACCGATCCCGCAAACTCTATTCATTATGACATTCCATACCCTTACCTAATCAAAAGCTATAGCAAGGTTCTGCACTAATATAGACTCTCATCTCTTAGTTACCGATGTTAGACGAAGACTGAAATTTCCTTTGAACCTACATGTTCTAGTTATATTCGAACAAGAGATTCCTACAATCTTATTGAAAGCATGACCGATAGGAATGATGCTAGAGTGTAATAATCCTCTATAGAAGTTATTGACCAAGAATTCCATGACAATATCTAGTCTCACCTAGAATCTGACACCGCGGTCGAAAGTATCCAATATTCTCGTGCCTCTTCCTAGAAATTTTCCTTCTCAGAAGCCTTGTAACTTCGATTCTCACGGTTAGCCAAATTCTATAAGTTGGGTAGAGTCTTGATTAAAGAATAACTCATCTTGTAGAATATGATGACAATTTGGATTCCGTGATAAGCATCTCCTCCATCGTTTCGAAAACCGTGTTACGATTTGATGTAACTGCCCCTCCCTTTATATTTAATCTCGTTATTATTTGATATTAAGAATTGTTTTAATTTCGAGGACGAAATTTGTATAAGTTGGGTAGGATGTAAACCCCCCTATTTTCATTATTCATATTTTGATTTTGATTTAATATTATTAGTATTTATTTTTCACTAATTACAGTAACTTGATATAATGTATTAGCATTTTTAAATTTAAAATAAATATTAAATATAGCTATATTTTCCACACGTTACGTAAAATAGAAAATTTTACAAGAAATCAATTTTTGGATATTTATAGATTTTATTTTAGATTGTTAAGAATTTTTATTGGAATTATATATTTAAATTATTATTAAATTTAATATGTAGCAATACATTGTACATGGCTTGACAAATGAGAGTTTTTTTCATCAACAATGTTTATATTATCATAGAATTAATTTGCAGATTTTAAAAAAAAATTATAAATTTTTTGAGTCATACATGTATATACATTAAGATACATGTATATAGATATATACAGATTTTTATATATAGATATATGAAGAAAAAAGAGAGGGAGTTACTGTTCCCTTGCAGGAACAGTACTTGTGCAAGGTCGCGACGCCCCCCCCCCCCCACCTTTTATTCACCCGACCCCTCTCTCCCTCTCTCTCTATATATATATACATGCGACCCCCCTCCAAAGAAAACGAACCACCCCTTGGCGAACCCGACCCCCTTGCGCGCGCGCACCGCCGTGGTGGCCACCGGCGCGACAAGGCATGATAGTCGCGCGGGCAACCGCAACAACAACATTAGCAACAACAGCAGTTGTATTAACAGTAGCAGCGGCGAGACTTTAAAAACGTCTCCCTCCACGCTCGCTCTTTTCATGAACCGTCTTTGCAGGTATGTTCCAACCTAACCCCCTGAACAATAGAAACTATCCCAACATACCATGTTTGCGGTCAATTTGCGACCAAGTTATCGTGAATCTTTGAAAATCGCTTGAACAAATTTGTAGACAACCTAACCGAGATCAAAGCCCTATTTTTAGTTTTAATTTTAGATGTCTATATTCTGTTTAAAATTAGTTCCAAATTGGAGAAAAATCTGTTTTTAAAATGTAGAAAAATTTCGATACGGAGTCCGTCCCGACAAACTGGATGACTCGGTCGTGAACCAATCATATCGAAAGGTGCGTATGAACTACGTGCACAAGTGTGATTTGACGGAACTCGAATTGGTTGCGTGTGCGCGACGAATTCGAGACGTATCTGTCGAATTTTTCTGTATCGGTAATTTTCTAATTTTGCCAATTACTTCGTGCATGTTCGTCATCTTGAGATAAAACTTGTGCCACTGGACTCGTGTCATTTTTCTGGTCCAGTGAGCCAAGTTTGGTCAGATTCTGAGAAGGTCGACCGAAATACTATTTTGGTGGGTCCGCGACTCGATCTAACAGTTGAATTTGTGCACGCCCCAGCGGAATTCAACTTTGGACATACGGTTGGATTCGTATTATCAAACCATAATCGTAGACATATAGTTTGATGAATTTAGACACCGTAGATACTGCCACGCTTTTCGGTGCAAAGCGGGTCCAACGACGGACATCGTTTTGATCCAAAATTATGATTTTGCCCATGTGTCCAGAATTGGACTTTTGGGTAGGCATTTTTAGATATTTCTTTTATCCCAAAAATGTTGGCGATGTCTGTTTCAGCATCCGAGGACGTTTACGGAAGTTGGCTTTCATTGGTTCATTATTGTGACGGTTCGAGTTATTGGACGTCGTCCTTTTTTGCACACTACCTCAGGCAAGATACCTTACCATATTTACTGCTTATATTTAGTCTGCATCTTTATTGTTTAGTTATTATATATCACTGCCTATTTATTTCCAGTTCTTCATGTTGCACCCTTATTACAGTTCATGATTTACTTACCGTGCTTTCAGTTATTATGATACAAGTACTAGTCATATTCTTCTTGCCTTTAAATTTGCATAAGGACCTAGAGTTAAGAGACTACCATTTATTAGTGTATTATCATAAATTTTGTCATGACTATGCCACGAGATATGTGTGAGATATGAGTAGCATATAGAGGTACTTGCGTGTTGGCTGATCACCCATGCGCATGCGTTAGGTCTAACTGCTAATAGAGGCATGTTTGGAGACTTGGCAGTTAGTAGAGGTACATGGTCGTAGATGCGACTTAGATAGGTGCATCGGGTGGGGAGAACATTTCCTTATCGTATGGGTCACTATTACACTTTTTTTTGTAACCCGGAAGCTTCGCTAGAGATACGGGTGAGATGACCCTCTCAGGTTTGCAACTGTCGTTCTGCAGAATGTTATGCGCTTAGGCCCCTGATTCCCAAGCGGAAATTATGCCAGATCCCATTTATAGCCAGAGTGCCCATGTGTTGAAGGTTTGTTCTTAACTGCATAGTCACAGTAGAATGATTAGGCACCCTTTGCATGCATCTTATTTTATTTCAAAGTTTATATGGCATGTTGTTTCTTGTATCTTGTTACGTCCTTTTGAGGACCTGGTGATTTCTCCAGGTCTGTGCTTTTATGACTTTTCGTAGGTTCTAGCCAAGATTGTGGTCTTTCCTTTGCTATCGAGGATGATTGCTCTTGGATCATCCTTTGCTACTTTTTACAAATTCTGTCTTGTTATGTATTACATTTAAATTGTTTGGTAGTGGATTTGTCTCCGCCCAACGACTTGTACAAATGATAAATTCATAAGTTGATTTTATAATATGTTATTCTTTATTTTGGGGATGAGATTAGTTGTCATAGTTTTACTGTATTTTACAGCTTACGTATATTTATTATACGACTGACATATCTACGTACCTAGTCCTACGTATTTTGGGACTGAGGCGTTACAACAGTCGCGACCATCATCCAATGCCACGCCTCCTCCATTAGGGAGTTGTTGCTCCACCAGCAGACCCTGCCTTTTATCTTCTCTACCACTACTAGATCCTACCGGATCCTACCCAGTCGACTGCGACCGTGGCCCTCTGACGTTGTCCATCGCTCTCCTCCAGACAGTGCCACCATGGGGAGCCGATCACCCCTTCAGATCTAGATCTGAGCTGCTGACCAACCGGAGCTAAGCCACCACCGTTACTGCCAGTTCTGCCCTCTAGGTAAGTGCCACTCCATCATCTTCTTCCTTGTTTCTTCTTTCTCTTTCCTCGACTTCTTCTTCTTCATCGTCTTCTTTTCTCCTTCCCGAGAATTCGAGAGACTCTCTCTCTCTCTCTCTCTTCTCTCAGGAATGGGGGGTTAGGTAGGTGAATGGTGGGTCAGGTCTTAGCCACGGGCCCAGCTTTAGGCTTGAAAAAAATTGAGAGAATGGGGGGTTTGGGTTTGATCCAGTGAGCCTGGCCCAGCAGTAGTGGCCTGGGTTAAAGAAGAAGATAAAGAGAAAGATTTTGTTAGTAGGTTTTATTACATGTTTAGTTAATATTTTTAGTATTTAGTAATTGATAAATACTAGTTAATTAGTTGATAATATTTTGGGTTGTTAGTGTTAGTTAATTAATTATTGGTTAATATTTTTGCAATAACATATTAGTTATTAATTAGATTTTGATTAGGGAATTTCCTAGGAATTAGGATATTACCTAATTATTTTTTTTCCAACATTTATAGGTGGATTTAGAGACGATCGATTTCCGGTAAAAAGGAAAGTACTTCAATGACTTTGTTACATTTACTTCATGTGGTGACTTATTTCATGTTGGACACGTTGTTTACAGACAACATTGCATTTTTTTACTTTTTTTTGTCATTTTAATGCTTTCTGTAACTTTGGCAAAAAATTTAGTCGTTTTTCTTCCAGCTCTAATCAACACATTTTTGTATCCATGGACAAATTTTCGAATGAAGATTTCATCCTTGTATTCCCTTTACACTTTTTTTTTTACTTTTTCCTATTAATGTTTTTTACCAGTTTGACTTCAACCAATTTTAGTCGTTTTGCTACCACTCCAATCAACATATTTTTTGTAACTACAAACTTTTTGCAAAAAGGAATACCCCTATAAAATTATTGTTCAAAAAGAAGTCTGCCGACACAAAAATGTGTTGATTGCAGCTGGCTGCAAAACGACTCAAATCGGTCAAAGCCAAACCGGTCAAAAAGCATTAAAAGAGCAAAATGTCAAAAAAAAATCCAACGTTGTCGGTTTATGAAACGAAGCAACAGATGAAATCCTCGTTCGAAAATAAGTTTGAAGGCACAAAAATTTGTTGATGGGAGCTAGAAGCGAAATGACTAAAATTGGTCAAAGTAAAACTAAACAAGAAGTATTAAAAAATTATAAATAATTCTAATATTGTCGGTTTGCAAAACGGAGTTCACGGAGGAATGGTCGTTCAAAAAATAGTGCGTGGACACAAAAATGTGTTGGTTGGAGCTGAAAGCAAAACCACTAAAATTGGTCAAAGCAAATCGATCAAAAAGATCAAAAGGACAAAAAAGTCCAAAAACTCCAACGTTGTCGGTTTGCGAAATGGAGTTCACGGGAGAAATGGTCGTTCAAAAAACAGTTCGTAGACACAAGAATGTGTTGGTTGAAGATGTTAGCAAAACAATTAAAATTAGTTGAAGTCAAACTTGTCAAAAAAATAATTAGAAAAAAGTAAAAAAATCGAACGTTGTCGGTTTGTAAAAAAGAATACACGGAGTCTTTCGAAAATAACTCCTAGATACATAAATGTGTTGATTAGAGTTGGAAAGCATCAAAACGGTTAAAAAACATTAAAATGTGAAAAAGTAAAAAAAAAACAAATATAGTCTGTTTGCAAAATGGAGTACTTCGGTAAAATCATCGTTTAAAAACAAGTTTATCGAAACAAAAATGTGTTAGTTGGTGCTGGTAGCAAAACGACTAAAATCGGTTGAAGTCAAATCAGTCAAAAAGCATTAAAAGGGCAAAAATATTACCCAACGCTGTCGGTTTGCAAAACGGAGTTCACGTATGAAATCTTCATTCGAAAACAGGTTCGTAGACACAAAAATGTGTTAAGTGGTGCTGGAAGCAAAACGACTAAATTGTCAAAGTTAAAGTAGTAAACAAAATATTGAAATGTTAAAATAATTCTAACATTTTCGGTTTGCAAAACGGTATTCATGGAGAAATAGTTGTTCGAAAATAGTCCGTAGACACAAAAATGTGTTGATTGGATCTAGAACAAAACGACTAAATTTGGTCAAAGTCAAACCGATCAAAAGGACCAAAAGGGCAAAAAAAACTCAAAAAAATCTCAACATTGTCGATTTGCGAACGAAGTTCACGGGTGAAATGGTCGTTCAAAAAATAATTTGTAGACACGAAAAACATTAAAATGGCAAAATTGGTTGAAGTCAAACTAGTCAAAAAAATTAAAAAATTCGAACGTTGTTGGTTTTTACAACATAAATAATGGATGAAATCGTCGTTCGAAAATAAGTCTGTAGATACAAAAATGTGTTGATTAGAGTTGGAAGCAAAATGACTAAATTTTGTCAAAGTCAAAACTGTCCAAAACCATTTTACAAACCAACAATGTTGGATTTTTTTACAACATTTTTGCCCTTTTAATGCTTTTTGACCGATTTGACTTCAACCGATTTTAGTTGTTTTTCTACGAACTCCAATCAACGCATATTTTGTCAACATACTTGTTTGTGAACGATGATTTTACCGAGGTACTTTTCTTTGCACACAGACATCATTGGATTTTTTCGTCTTTTTGTCATTATTCCTCATCCGTGAATTCCATTTTACAACCCGACAACGTTCGATTGTTTTTTCACTTTTTTTATTAATATTATTGGACTGTTTGACTTCAACCAATTTTATCATTTTGATACCAGCTCCAATCCACACGTTTTTTGTCTATGAAATATTTTCAAACGACCATTTCACCCGTGAACCCATTTCACAAACCGATAACATTAGGATTTTTGGACTGTTTAGCCTTTTTAATCTTTTGATCGGTTTGACTTTGACCAATTTTAGTCGTTTTTCTTCTAGCTCTAATCAACACATTTTTGTGTCTACAGACTATTTTTCGAATAACCATTTCTCCATTAAATTCTTTTGCAAACCGACAATCTCAGAATTATTCCGACTTTTTAATGCTTTTTGACTAGTTTTACTTTGAAAATTTTTAGTCCTTTTGCTTCCAGCTCCAATCAACATATTTTTTGTGTTTACAAACTTATTTTTGAACAAGAATTTCATTCATGAACTCCGTTTTGCAAATCGACAACATTAGATTTTTTTTGACATTTTTGCCCTTTTAATATTTTTAACTGATTTGACTTCAACCAATTTTAGTTGTTTTGTTACTAGCTCCAATCAACACATATTTGTGTCGACATACTTGTTTGTGAATGATGATTTTACCGGGGTACTTTGCTTTGCAAACTGACAACGTTCAAAATTTTGACTTTTTTTTTTGCCATTTTAATGCTTTTTAACAGTTTTGAATTTGACCAAATTTAGTCGTTTTGCTTCCAACTGTAGAAGCATGGAATTCATGCGCCACAGATGTCAAAATTACTATGCGTTGCCAACAACATGCGCCAGATGCTACAATCACAATCGGTGCATCATAGAAAGGCCACAGAGAGAGCGCATGAAAAGAAGACTTTTATTAATCTCGCCATTGAAAATTTATTACATGTTGTGATTACATAGAAAAGTCTACTACAGCCTACTCTAAACTCTACGGATAGGCGCATCACTTTGACATCTCAGCACAGGCGCATCTCTTCCTCGTCACGAGCGAATCACTTCATCGTCATGAGCGGATCACTTCTTCGTCAGCGAGAGCATCACTTCCTCGTCCTAGCTTAGGCGCATCGCTTTCGAATGAAGCAGTTATTGAGCAGAACGTGGGTTGGCAATCAATCCAAACCCAGTAATTAATATCTTGGCACTCGACTTTTGTCCTAGGGAAGACTACTGCCAGTGAAGAATACAAGCATGAACTACTCTATCCATAGCTAACTCGGTGCATCTCAGTTCTCTGAAGGAGTTGACATCAAAATCGAAGCTTCTTTGAACAAGGAGATCCACAACCCACATCCTACCAAATCGCCAAGGAGGAGGCTCACGGCCATCAAAACTTGAGTTCATTCTTGACAGAGTTGGGTGAAACAAAAAATGAGCAAACCCCAACACTGCAAACGTACCTATTTATAGGCCAAGCCAGAGCCAAAACCATGCGCCATGTGGCAGTCGCCTCGAAATTAATGAAATGAACCTAGCACTAATGGCAATGAAATTGTCATCTCAATTTCAACCGAGTCAAAGTTATTAAATTCGAGGCTCGAAATACTCAAACAAGGTTGATCGAAGGTGATGCGCCCACAAACTGATGCGCTCACAGAATCATGCACCTTACAGATAATGCGCTTCATGGCGCATGCACCCCATAAGCGATGCATCAATGTAAAGCTCTTCATCCATCAAACATTTAATGCCAAAGTTGAAAATGTCAGCGCATGCATCTCGAAAACTGAACATTCGACAGTTTTCACAGAAAATGAAGAGGCGCCGACGTCAGCACAATCATTACTTGTTCATCGGTTACATCTGTGCTCCGCCACGTGGCCGATCCAAATAGAACTTCGCATGTTCCCTAAAGCAATGCACCCAAACTTTGCATGCGCCCCTAAAGCCATGCGCCCAGACTTGCTATGTGCCCCCAATAGTTATATGTTAAGTCTCCTTATGCGCTGGATCCCCATGCGCATCAAATCATCCAGTTACAACAGATCGAGATCTTTGAGCAATGTACACGTGCCACGGGTCATTGACTCAGTCATGCTCAAGAACGGGTGACAACCACCCAAGATCTCAACAACAAACAAATCTCAACAACTGCCACGTGTCAGCTCGTCCGCAGCCCAACAGTGCAGTTGCACCAGATTCAGTTCAAGCTTTCCGGACGCAGTATCCCTGCGCCCAACGAAGTTATGCACGTAGCGTTCCTACGTGCTAAATTTCCATGCACGTATTGCACATGCACGCATGAATGGAAAATTCCACCATCTATAAATCGAAGGACCATTCCTTTCAACCCCCCATATTTTATCACATATTCAGAGAGTCAGAGCTTATTTCAGGAGAGCCGAGTCGCCGTCCCGCCAAAGACTTGCATTCGCTTACTGATCGTTGTCAGATCGTCAACAAAGTAAAGAATTAACCCTACATCGCCACTCGTCCCCAGATAAAAAAAATTATACTCGAAAGATCCCACCGAGGATCCAAGTTGTACTTGTTTCATTTGTTAATACAAAAAGTTTCTTCAATACTTTTTAATGGCAAACAAGCTGGCGACTCTGTTGGGGACAACTTTCTCTTCCAACGAGAAAGTAGTGTCACAATCTGACGACAACATGCTCAGCTCCTCCCAGAAGACACTGGTTGTGCACTTCGACAAACAAGTGTACGAGGAGTTCATCCCTGAAGGCAGCGCGAGTCCTTCAAAGCGACTGCCAAAGCCGAAGAAGACTCGCCAAGTCTGGGTACCCAAAGGCGATGCACCATGCACCAACACTGAAGATGCTAAGCCGGTGCAGCCACTCCTTCATGCTGATTCCATACGCCAAGGAAGCGCAGTGCTGATTGCAACTCCCAATATGCTTCATCCTAGTCGAAGAGAATGCGCTAAAAGAACAAAGGCGCAGCCACACTCCCATGCACGGGCTCTGCTGCGCAGGAAAAGCTCTCGGTATTCGAAAGAATCACTTGCTATCAAGGCAAGGAAAAGTTAGATTCTGAGTACTATGCGCCTTCGTGGGCTAGTACATAGAAATCCAAGGTAGCATGAGCCATGCGCCCTCATGTGCTATGCCAACAGCAAGCCAAAAATGCGTACTGAAAGTCATGCATGCGGCTGATGACAAGTTATACAGAGTTGACTCAGATGCTTCTGCGTCTAGAATGGGTCAACTCTCAAAGTCCCCCTTCCACTTGGGCGCATCTCATGCGCTGGAACCGAGTCAGGGGCAAATCTTGCGATATCGAACTCATGCGCCAACGTGGGCTGTGAGCATGAAGCGGGTTCGACTCACAATACGTGATGTTTCCCTACCAACCACTTGGGCGCATCTCATGCGCTGGAACCAAGTCAGGGGGCGTATCACTCACATACACACCCTGACGCTTGGCATTGCCATGCGCATGAAGAGGGTGTAAATATGAACCACTCCTCACATGATCTACGTAATGTGATCACTCACAAACGTAAATCGGGAAGATGACTACTATGCACAATGAACCCCTCATAGGGCACACTTGTGCTTCAATCACCATCAACTGCTATTGTTGTAAAATAGTGGCCCCACCACCAAGGCAGTCTGTGTTCTAGTGACTACAACCTGTTGTACCCATCCGACATCGTCTCGAAAAGAGGGTGCCAATCGAAGATGAGGAAGAACTCTTGGTTGCCTCGTGTCACGTCATCTCCAATTCTCCTGCTCTCACAAGAAATGTAAAAACCTGTGACCCTCCAGCCTCGGCTAGTGCATCAAAGAGCCGACCGCAAGGGAATAAAGCAATTATCCCTACTGTCGGGGTATTCCAGAATACCTGATCAAAAGTAAAGATCGCATCGGCATAGCAGGTTGGGGGGTAGCCAGACCCCGATCATCCACGATAACCCCTCATTTGAAGATGATGACATATGTCAGGGAACTGACACCGATGCGACTTGGGTAGCCAACTTTGGGATTTAGATGAGGAAGCCCTGATGTCGATCTTCCCACAAGAAAGCAAGGTTGAAAGTGAAAGGTCCACCGACTCATCTACTTCAGCCCATGTCATGCCGGTTTACATGACAGGGGTGGAAATGAAGAAGAGGGAGAAGCTTCGGCCCCAGATCTCCTAAATCGAATTAATACCCTAGAGACGGGTCTTAAAACTCTCTCCACCTCCATGCAATCTTTGGCACAAGTCGTGTTTGACATCCGCAACACCTTGGCTACCCAACATCCGACAAGGGCTCCTACATCCTATAGTCTCGACCCAGGAACCAATGGGGAATCAAATGTACTGCTCCAGCAGGTGCCTTCGGGAACGGATCATCACACTCTGCCTCGGTCATCCGCTCCCTTGCGGGTTGATTGTCATACCTTGCCTCGGTCATCCACTTCCGCCTCCACCAAGGAACTATTCAAGCTTGTAAGGGAGATACATACTCGTGTAGAACCTAAAGACAAACAGGAAAAGCGTCAGAAGCTCGGGATCCGGCAACCCTATCCTCCTGAGTGGAACAACTTGGTTTGTCCCCCCAAGTATAAACCACAATCGCTGACACCTATTCGACAGAAAGGAGTCTCCACGTCAATATCTGACATACTTCGCCTCCATGATGGGGCACTTGTCGAAGGATGACGCCTTGTTGACGAGTCTATTCATTGGGGCGTTAAAGGGGGTAGCATACGAATGCTTTTACAGCATCCCTGATAATTGCATATCTTCCTTCGAGGATCTGAAGCATCATTTTCTCTCCCGATTCTATGATGGTGGAATGGACATGACAATGTCTTACCTCATTAAAATCACCCAGAAGGAAAAAGAGTCAGCTCGAGCTTACATCGAGTGCTTCCGTCAAGCATGTCTAAGGCTACCTCCTGGTATTCCTGAGCCGGGGCTAATGGATTCATGCCGCAAGAACATGACGCTTGGATCGATTCCAGCCGATATACAGACTAGACCGCGCTCATTATCGGTGCTGAAAGTGCCGAAATGAAGGCCTAAGATTCCCGCCTCCTGGGTTCAGCTTCCCTGCGTTCGACGACAAAGGAAATACCCCTCCAACAACAACAATAGTGGGCGTGAATCCAAAGGGAAGCAGGTCTTGACTGTCAATACTTCTAAAGGTGCGTTAGCGCCTGTTTAGAAGCCACCAGCCGAACCACGGCAGAAGAAGGTCCTTCAATGATGAAGATACTCTGCAGCTCTTTGAGGTACTTATGCAAGGCGATAAGATCAAATTTCCTGACCCTAAGAGCCCCGATGAGGTTGACAGAGTCAGCGACCCAAAATACTGTCACTATCATCTGTTCGTCGGGCACCCAACCCGAGATTGCTATATATTGAAGAACTACATCCAACGCATGATCAATATGAATGTCCTTTCTCTTGATTACGAGGACAAGACAGTCTCGACGAACATGGTGTCCCTCTAGTTTTGTACCATGCAGCCAACTGAGGCCCAAGATAGCGTCGTCCCCATCCCAAATGCGACAATGGAGGTAACCAACCTTCCGACTCATGACAACGTGAGTGGGCTAGTGCCACTCACTACGTCCCGGGGTGAGATCATGCGGGTTCACCTAGATCTAGCCCCTGAGCTGACTTAAGTGGTGGTACGCCCTACCACCAAAAGTAAAGGCAAAAAGTCCAAGTCTTGACGAATGGTCACTCCTCCTCTGAAGAAGCCTTACAAGTGGTGACCAGGTCTAAGCAAAATACTCAGCAGGATGAGGTTCCGGGTGAAGAAGTGCCTCATGTCGCTTCAGGGGAGGGTCCGTCCCAACATATGGCAGGAGAAAAAAAAAAGCAAAAGGAGGCTCATTTTGACAAGCCTCTAAGAAAAGATGGTGCCTCGGGGTTGATCAAACCCCACAACTTCAATATATTGGCACATCTGGCCGTTACTACGGCTCGGCTTTCTCTGTTTGAGCTTCTCCGACTCTCCAAAGATACTCGGGATGCTCTACGTGAAGCACTGAAGGATGTTGAGTCTTTTATAAGCCAGGTCCCACAGCCTGAAGAGGGCCCAGTCGCATGTCCATACTGCTATAGTGTGGGGGAAATCATCCCCAATATTACGTTTACTCAGCAGGACATGTTACTCAAGAATAACAGGCACAACAGGTTACTGTATTACACAGGATATGTTGGTGCCATCAAGGTGGACCAGATACAAATTGATCTGGGATCCTCCCTCAATGTCATCCCTCAGAGTCTGCTCTAAACTTTGGGTATACCGATACACCGGTTGACTGCCTCTACTACCACAATCAGCATTTCAATGCCAGAAAGAGTAATTTTTTGGGCAAGATCCGTCTGAAGTGCCACATAGGTGATGTCACGCCCTGATCCCGCTAGGTCATTTGTCCTTGCTTTGATCACTGTGGGATCATTCATCCTTGCTAAGGCCTGATGCCGTACAAGCTTAAGTTGCGCTTGCACAAGGCCAGTACCTACACAAAACAACTAGACAAAGCAAAACACACGCACACAACATATATAATTACAGAAAACCAAATATTGGACACAGAGATTTAAAATGAAAATACTTCTTTTATTCATAACTTGATAGGATTACAAAGTACAAAGCTTGCGACTCAAAATACCATAATTTTGCTTACATATCTCTCTCTTTGAAAGTCTTTTCAAAATAGTCACAATGCCCATGCATCATATCCCTTTATTACATAGTCGAAAATAAAAAAGACACCTTCAAAGGAAACTTACAACTTGACTGGAAATGAAAAGTAGCTTCGAGGCAATCCACAACCTCTACTGGGCTGGACGAGCTTTAACGTCTCACTTCATATCCCCCTGTCTCCTTGTTAGCTGAAAAGGATGCCTGCAACGTGGGTCAGTACACATCTTGTACTGGCGAGCGGCTTTTGGCCGAACTCACAAATATCTACACTAAGTCAACATGTGAAACGAGGATACATTTATTATGTGATCTTTCTACTTATCAAGGTTGTTTTTAACAATTCATAAGAAACATGACAGTAGATATTCCATAACCATCTTACCCATCGCCGACAGTCATTCATGCACAAAACAAGTTAGCACAATTTGCATATATAAAGCATACTTACTTTCCGATCCTGCATGTTAGGTTTGTAATAAATCCCACTATATGCATGAACCTAACTACATGGTGCCCCTTGGGTTATTTCCCATGATCAGCGGTTGGGACATACAAGCCCATCTCACTGATAGACATAATACTCCCTAATCGCGAGGTTTCTTTTACCTCAGGGTGCTCAATCTCTCTTAGGCCGACCGATCCCAGCGCCCCGGAAATCGATCGAGAGATCATACCTTGTGCACAAGTTGTCCTAAGCCAAATGCACGAGATGCATTCTATCAGATAAAATATTTCATTGCATATTGAACAACCAGCATCTGATTTCAATAGTTCTCTTCGATTGGGACACGATTCCATTCTTTCATTTCGATCAATCTCAAACCAATTAAGGTTTTCTATAACATATCTTGTGTAAAGCAAACTCTAAAAACTTGTAAGCAATCATATTGAGCAAGTAGGGCAACAGTTCTATTTAGCAAGCAATCCAGTTCATTTCTTCTCTTATCTTTTGTTATTGTGGTATCGTTGATCAGAGGACGAGGCAACAAAGTGGACAAGAGATCATTTTTATTAGGGCGTGGAGATAAATGCTAGCCCGGTTAAAGCAAATCACTAAGATGAATCTTATTCGAGAGAAGGAGGGACTTCATGCAATTATCACGCGCCGCCTATGCGTCCTCCTGCAATGGCACCAACATTTGATTAGCATACTTCGGTCTCTTTCTCTCGAGATTCGGAATGAATGTGCAATGCGATAAAAGCGAACAATGAAAACCAATCATAAAAAAAATAACACGAAAACGCATTCATCAAAACCAAGCAGCGAAAGAAAACATCTAACAAAACTCTTGAATTCATTTCAATAGAAGCCGATCCATTAATTGGAAAGGTTCATTGTATGGTTTCCCCCAATACTCAGTTCAAAACTGAGTCATCAAGCCGTAGGTAATACATAGTAGACCCCGAGGAGGGGGCACTACATAATAACCCACTGAGAAAAAGTTTTGTACTCAAAACTTACAGAATAAGCTCACCTCCAACACGATCCTGATCTTGATCAAGTAAGGTGGACAAATTGAAAACACGAGCATTCTGCAGCTGTTGATTATGCGGGTTGTCTCTAATTGGCGGTGGGTCCCTCAACGGCCCACTCTACTCAGTATTCTCATTTCCATTCTATGTTACAGGACGCTTATTCTGACAATTTCGGGAAATGTGGCCCTTCTGGCCGCAGTTGAAGCACTACCCATTGGCAATATGGCACTTCTCTCTCGTATGCCTTTTCTTGCCGCAGAAATTGCACTCTAGCTTATAGTTTTGCTCTCTGTCAGTTTTCTGTTCCCCGTCGTGATATCTTTTTGCAGGCTGATTGCGGCCGGTCTGAACTTTCGTTAATGCCTTTCTCAGGCTAAATTGTTCCACTTGCACTGCCACCTCAAAGGCCTGGGGATATGATTCACATTCTCGATTCAGCACACTCAATTGAATGTCGTCCTTCCGACCTTGTATGAATCGATTTATGCGAGCTCTCTCAGTTGGTATCATTACACTACCAAATGTGGCCAGCTTAGCAAATTCAGATTCATAGTCCTCTATAACCCTTGTTTCAGTGACATGAATTCATTCTCCATTTTCTGACTAATAGCGGGAGGCAGATATTGCTCCAACAATGCCTTCTTGAACGAGGCCCAAGAAATCTTTCTACCCCTAGCGGTTGTGAGTAGTGCCGACTTTTTTTGCTTTCTACGAATCTTTTGCTCGCAATCATAGTTGCAAAGCCGCACAAACTACCTTCTTGCTACTCAGAACTCTTATGAATGCGAACAGACTTTCCATTTTATCGATCCAGTCCAACACCTTATCTGGTGATGTCCTGCCCTCAAATTCCGGAGGTTTCGCATCCAAGAAGTCCTTTGGCCTAAAGGAAAAGTGCCGGTGCGCCGGCTGGGGCTCGTCACCATCCATGGGCCCAATCTCGAGAGTGCCAGTTGGATTGTTCGCTGCGGTGGTATCACGATTGCTGCTAGCGAAGATACGATTTGGGCCAAGGCATCCAGCTGCTTCGGTTGTGCCATGCTATGTGTTTGCAAAAACAAAAGTCTTTTTATTTCACAAACTTTAAAGAATACAAGAGTACAATGAATTCTGGGAAAGTACAACTGTAGGAATCCGATCTGAAAACGATCGCTTTATCCCTCGGACGATGTGAACTTTGAAGACGATAGCCTCTGAAGAATGCAGCAACACTTGGACAAGAACTCCTGATCTCTGATGATCTTGAATAATGATGATCCCCCATAATGAAGAACTTGAAACTCTATTTATAGAGTTCTAGAAATAACTATTTTATAGTTATTCTGGATTGCGCACAATGAACTGCGCTGGAGACAGACTGTGCAGACTACAAACTGCGCTGGCCATTGGGCAGTTGCTCGATCGTGGGCTAACCGTATTCTGACGCGTGGCATTGTTTGATTGAAATGCGCTTGGTCGTGTACAGGCTGTTGCCACGTGGCGAGCAATTGATGGCATGTAAGCCACGTAATAAATGTCAGTTATCTTCAACAAATTTGATGGATCGTGCCACTTGAATAGCGCTAGCTTCAGACTGCGCTTCCTTCTAGTCAATGGATAGCGCTAGGATTCGGACTTGGTCAAACTGCGCTGAGGTTGGACTGGCAGACTGCGCTCATGTTGGACTGGCAGACTGCGAAGGACTGTACAGCTGTTCTCGAGCACCGTGCCGCACAAGAAACGAACAGACTCCTCGCTTTTCGGGCTGTCAGGCTGTCAGAAGATTTGATCTTCTTGTCAGGTAATGATGGCGTTGCCACGTCATCGTAGCGCGCTCGGGCGTTAGCGCAGTTCAGCCTCGCGCGTTTGATTTGTAGCGCAGTCTGTCTCCAGCGCAGTTCATTGAAGGGTGCGCAATTTAGACTTCTCTGCCTATTTGATGGATGCAACTTGATTTTTAGGACTTACAAGTCCCCCTTCAAAGTTTTCAAAATTTGAAAATATTCAAAGTTTCGAAATACTTTGAATTGAAATCAAGTTGCGCTTTGGTTGCGCATTTGGAGGAATTAGCTCCGTCTTTCGCGGCACAATCGGAGGCGACTGTTACGTTTCTGTGAGAAGACTATAAATAGTTTCATCTTCTATTCTTTTAATCTTTACTTGCTTTCGATTTCTCAAGAGAAAGAAACTCCTCTACTACTCTGACTTCTTCTTCCTCATCTCGTCGTCGACATCAATGGCGCCCAGGCGATCGGCCACTGAGAAGGGAAAGGTCCCTGCCGAACCTTCGACTCGTGTTGCACCGCGAGTATCTCGTCACGAGACGGGCCACCCAGCTCTTCAAGGTGAATGACGAACCATGATCGAAACCCTTTTTAGGGTTTTTGATGTTTTCGAACCTTCATGCCTCTCTCTTTTTAGAGATTGATGGTATTCTCAACCATTTATTTGCGCCACCCTATTTAGGGTTTCGACTGCATGTACAACAGTTTTTATTTTTATGAAAACTGTATCTTTGCGCAATCGGTTGGAAAGCACTGTCAAAATGTTCAGCGCAATCCATCGATTTGCGCATCGATGCGCAAACTGATGTTTTGCGCAAGTCGGTTGTGCTAGCGTGAACTGATGTCTTGCGTACGTTGGCTTTGCTGGCGCAATCTGATGTCTTAAGCACGTTGGCTATGCTGGCACAATTTGATAGATTGTTTCACACAGCGCAATTTAGATAAATTATGAAGAAGTTTTTAATTTATTTTGCACATACTGTTCTTTGTCTCTTTATTGATGTAGTTAACCTCAGAGAAGACCCAAACTATGAGGTTCTTGCAGGATCTCTGTCCGAATCAGAATTCAAGGAAGATCTCTCACACGTCTCCTTTCCACAGTATGCTTTACCATCATCCCGGCAGGCTGTCTTGGTTGCGCAAGATAATGATACTTTTTTGTGTCTGATGAATGGGCAACCTCTTCAGACTGCTGACACTGTCACCCACAAGAAACCTCTATTTTTGTTTGGTGAGGCTTTTGATAAGAATTCTCAGCCAAGGCCTCGCATGGAACAGAGAATCTTCCAAAGGGGCGAGAAGACGATATATTTGACAGAGATCTCCAGATGTCTTTCTCTGTCCAGATATGCTTTGACGAGCTATCCCAGAAGAATGGAATGGGACATAACCCCGCTGCAGTAGGCCCGAGTGGGTAATATATGTGTTAAGAATGGGCCAAACCATAAAGATGTATTCTACAGTTCTTCTGAGCGACATAGCTCCCTACTCAGAGGACTAAAACCCGGTTGCTTCCCGCCGGAAGATTCTTCTCTGCTGCTACCAGTAAGAACTCCAATATTCGCAAATGAGTTTGCGAAGGTGGAAGGGAGGTATCCGGACCAAGATCTACGGTTGACAGGTCTTGTGAACCCAGACAATAAAAGGTGGATCTGTGTGGCCAATTGGATATTGGTCCAATTTGAAGATCAGCTCAAAGAAATTGATCTGTATCAGGCAGTGTACGCCACTGTTTATGGCTTCCCCCCTAATCCACATCTATTCCTTGCGTTGGCGGAGAGATATAATTATAGGACTGGGACTTTCATGACGCCGCACAGGGAAATTAGATTAGCCTTGCATGAGATGAAATACATCTCTAATCTGCCAATGGAGGATATCCCCTATGAAGAGTTTATCCCGACAAATGATGAATTGGACAAACTGCGCAAGGAGAACGCCAATATGGTAGATGTTTTTGAAGAGCTACTATGTTATTACAAGATTTGTTCTCTATACTACAAGAGCGGCACGGCCAGCACTTGCTATTCGACCAAGTGGTTGCCGTATCTTTTCCTTAACCATATTATTGAGAAGATGACCAAAGAACATGAGAACTGTAATCCCAACTTCTCCAAACCGCTTAGCAATAGCGAGGTGATAGAGTTGATGGAGACGCACAACGATATGGATATCAAGATTGAGGATGATCTTCAGTATCCTCCTTTCAAGAAAGGAGACATCGTCGAAAGCTACATGAGGATGGGTTACAGGCCCATGTCGAAGGACGCCCAACTGGCAGGTTTCCTTACTTACTGGCTTCGACGATATGTCGCACCTGGGGCCAGTGCAGTTGACCGCTTCCATCGCGGTGTACTGTTTGCTGCCGTCCGTCTAGTTTTCGACTACCGGATGGATTTGTTGTCAGCAATGACATGCAGGATGAACGCCGGCCTCCGTCTCTTCGTTGATTCGATGATTCGAGGAAAAGGCGAAAAGGGACATTTTCCTTGGCTGGAACTGCCGTATACATATCTGTTTGGATAGCTGCTTCTACACCATCCTTCCTTAATGAACCCTGCTATGGGGGCAGTGAGCGACAGTTTTCTAAGAAAATATTATGGATGTAAGTGGATCTATACCACTTTGAAAGACTGCAGGCGAGTCTTGAATCCGGGCAAAGGATGGAACTTCTACTGTGTTCCACCTCCAGTCGGTTATGAATATGTACCGACAAACATGATCGACTCGGTGAGAGTGCCACCCTTGGGCCGTACCACCTTCGATTGGCTGAGGACGATTCGGCCATCACATCTAGTATACCGGTTCGAAGATGAATGTTATCTTGAACCTTATCTCCCAAGCCATTTTGCACGTCAATTCGGCTATGACCAATTTCATGTAGGCAATGCCATAACATGCCTACAGGGAAAAGGTTATTTGATTGATGGAGCCCGGGCTTGGGCCTATTACAATGCCCGTGACACAAAGACAACGTTCTCGATGCCGACAAGGAACGACCGTGGCCCGGGCATGCTGTACACTTATTCATTTTTTTATACATCAGCAAATGCTTTTGCTGAGAATTTTAATTTAACAGACAACTTTGCGACGGTGACACGATTTAGAAAAGGAGCACCTGTTTTCTTGCCTTCTGGTAATGATGAAGAACACGAGCTGGCTGATGCGCCTCTAGAAGCTTCGAGGGAAGCCAACTTCCCTGAAGAAGTCTACGAACTGCTGCGTGTTTCTTTGAAAGTTGTAAGATCTCCGATCAAGGAGAAGAAGAGGAAGGCAGAAGAACCATCTTCTCATGTCTCTAAGAAGAAGACCGCTATAGACTCTTTGGAAAGAGTCACTACTCGATCGCAGTCTCGGCAACAGGCTGAGTCAGTTCACAGAGAAGAGGCGACGACCCCGACTTCCATCCAAAGACAAACACATGCTGCAGATGTAGAGAGCCCTGAAGAACCTCTACACAAGAAGAAAATAGCTTTCAGAAAGAAAGTGACCACTCCCTCAAAACCTATCCATACATCTACCCTGATAAGTGCTGCTGCCGGGGTTATGATGCCTTCACCTACGCCTGCTCCTGAGCCTAAGCAGGTGACAGATACACAAGAAGGAGCTACCAGTGCAGAGATAAGGGACAAGGTCGCAGACACAAGAGAAGAGACCGCGGAGGCAAAAGATGAGGCTGCAGAAAGAGAAGCGGCTGCAACTCCGACCCCAATCAATGAGTCAAAATCATCTTTCGAAGTATTGCCATCTCCCACACTTGCAATGGAAGCTGCTCATCTTCCAGCTACACCAAGATCGCATTGTGCTGAAGAAGATCGACTGATGATCGAAGCTCTAGATGGGTGTGACTTCGGCTTCCATGACATAGATCCAGTCGATGCAAGTGATGATGAGGAAGCACAAGAAGAGGGAGCAGATGACGAGGAGACATCGGTGGAGGATGTTAATGACAATCTAATTCCTGAAGAGGATGCTGCTGTCCATGCATCCCAGGAGAAGAATGCTGCTAATGAAGTAGCACCGGAGGAAGCTATTGTCACCGATCAAAGAGGTATTGACTGATTTTGGTAATCTTCATTTATAGATCAGATGACTGATGTTTTAACTTTCACTCATGCAGAAATTCAACCTTCTCCGATTCTTCTGGTATGCACTGACATAGTGCAGACAAAGGCGATAGCCAGCTGCAGCCGTCATCTATCAGGCGGCTCCGAAGCGGGAAGTAGTCAGGCAGTAATGTCTGAAACTACTTCCGCGAGGCTACAGCCTATTTCATTAAATGATAATCTTGTCACTAAACCCAGTTTTGGTAAGCTTGTCTTCATTTTGATCTTTTTTCTGATAGTCCTTAGTGACAGCAAACTGATGATGTTTACTTGATTTTGCAGAAGAACATCTAGGAGGGGCCACTAGCTCTACAATGGCTCCTTTGTCAAAAGAGGCTAGGGCCGATGTTCAAGAAGCCGAACTTCCGCCTTCACAAGCATCTGCTGCTGAAGCTTCTGTAGGAGTAGCTGCTACACCTAGTGCAGTAGCTACCAATAAATTTGTAGTTGGTTCTTTCACCAATTTCTTCTTAAGTTCCTTGGGACCTTTAGTAGAAAGGGTAATGGAGAAAGAAAATGTTGGTTTCATCACTGTCAGAAGTCCAACTTCTTATCTGATCGGCGACATCCGAGATCAAGGTGATGAAGCTCAGGCTGCTTACCTTGAACATTTGCTGGATGAGCTGGAGGAATCAATCAAGATTTTCAAAGATCTTAATCGAGGGGAGGTAGAGCCACTCGTGAATGCTGAGTTCGAAAGAATGACTCGAGAAGCTGTGGTCTTGAAAGCTGATTTTAAGACTTTCTTGGACACTTTCGCTACGAAGTCTTCAGAGTTTGATTCTCAGATGGATATCGTAGCACCTACTGCTGGGGAGAAAGAGAAGAAGGTTGCTGATCTGAAGGCAGAGTTTGCTCGACTTCAAGAAGAGTTGAGAATTGTTCAACTTGCTCTTGAAGAAGAGACCACACAGCATCAAGCTGCAGTTCAACAACTGGACATTCTGACCCATGAGAAGAATGAGTTTGTCAAGTTTTATCAAGATGAAATCGCTCACCGACTAGTGACCTTGCCAACATTTGACGCTGAATCTGGAATGGCAGTGGCTAGAAGGCGGGTGCTGGATTCTCGTGATGAACGACTCCAAACCTTGAAGCAGCAGATAGCTAATCTGATGACCCCCCCCGGCTGAATAAGAAAACTTTCTATATTTTCTTCTTTGTGATATGTCTTTTTGTAACGTCTTTTATCTTGATCAATGAAAAGACACTATTTTTATGGCTCTATTATTTGTTGCATATCCCGTTAAGGATATAAATAATAGCGATAGAAAATATATTCAGAGGTTCAAGACATGAATATTTCTTGATTTAGAAAATAATCATATTCATTATATCTGCTCAGAGGTAATGTGGACATGGCAGAAATATAACTTTTTTTTGAATATTATTATCTCGGTAGACAACTTAATCAGAGGTAATAAATACGTGACAAGTTGTTGATATGGATGAATGGATGAGTCGTCAGAATGTATGAACGAAATGAATCATCGGCATAAACGGATGAACCGTCAATTGGATAGATTGAACTGGTGAACCAAAATAGAATGAACGGGTGAACCGCCAGATGAACCATCGGATGAATGGAATGAACGGATGAACCGTCGGATGAATGGAATGAACGGATGAACCGTCGGATGAATGGAATGAACGGATGAACCGTCAAATGGATGAAATGAACGGATGAACCGTCGGATGAATGGAATGAATGGATGAACCGTCAGATGGATGAAATGAACGGATGAACCGTCAGATGGATGAAATGAACGGATGAACCGTCGGATGAATGGAATGAACGGATGAACCGTCAGATGGATGAAATGAACGGATGAACCGTCAGATAAATGGAATAAACGGATGAACCGTCAAATGGATGAAACGAACGGATGAACCGTCAGATGAATGAAATGAACGAATGAACCGTCGTAATAACTGGGATGAACGTTGTGAAGAATACGTCGCTTCGGTTCGCGGAATCGACTGTCTCAAGAATCTCTGCCTATAAGTAGAGCAGAAATTTAGATAGAATGATCAGTTTCAATTTTAACACAAAATGTCGTCTGGAGATGCGTCCAAGAAGGCTGAGATCATCCCAAAGGTCGAAGAAGTTGCTGAGGAACGTCCAGCCGAGCCAACCCAGCCAATGCAGACGGAGGCGGGCGAAGGTTCGTCTGCACCCAAGCCGCCACAGGATATCTTAGACTTCCTAGTTGAACCAGGGAAGACTGAAGAAGAGGAGGCTATGAGGATGGCCGCTTGCGCGTTTCTAGTGAAATCGAGCAAGGATGTCCTCGGCTCTTTTGCCGACTATATTTTGGAAAAGGATGGCAGTGGTCCTCGTCCTGTCTTTAAGAGGGACGATAGTGATTCTCGTCTTTGATATCATGTAACACCGTTTATGATAAAATAAAATCAAAATTTATTTATGAACTGTCTTGTCGTATTTACAAGAAATCCCTTTTACATTCATACATAGTACTTTTTAAGAAATTTGCCGTTGATAGGCATCATCGCCACTCGACCGTCCAGCTCTGTGAGTTGATAGGCTCCATTTGAGAAGACTTTACTCACGATATAAGGCCCTTCCTATTTCGCATCGAACTTGCCTTTACTCATGTGAGTCATAGTCATGGGACGTCTGACTGTTAGAACGAGTTCTCCTTTCTAAAAGGCTCTGATTTTTAACTTTGCGGTTAAAAGTCTTCGAGATGCGGGCTTGATATAATTCAATATGTTGTTGAGCCAATAGCCGTTTCTCGTCGAGCGCCTCCAGTTCTTGAAGTCGAAGAAGATCATTGTTCTCCGTAGTAAGTTCATTAGCGATGGCAATTCTCAAGGAAGGAATTTGAAGTTCCAGAGGTAGAACTGCTTCACAACCGTAAACCAGAGAGAAATGTGTACAGCCTGTGGGGTTGCGGACCGTAGTACGGTAGGCCCATAGACATTCTCCAAGCTTTTTACTCCAATTTTGTTTGTTAGTAGACACAAACTTCTTAAGGAGCTTGATAATAGTCTTGTTGAAGGCTTCAGCCAAGCCATTAGCAGCCGGGTTGTAAGCTGTAGAAGTGACATTGTCAATCCGATGATCGTCACAGAACCTTGTGAACTTTTGACTGATGAACTGAGGTCCATTGTCGTGAATAATTCGTCGAGGTACACTAAACCTGTAAATAACATGGTGTTTGACAAAGTTGATGACGCTGCTGGTTTTGACTTCAGCCAATGGTATAGCTTCGGCCCATTTGGAGAAATAATCAGTTATTGCTAGTATAAACCGAGGTCCCTTAGAGGAAGGAGGATTGATAGGACCTATAATATCCATACCCCAAGCTTCAAAAGGCCAGGAAGCAGCAGTCGGATGAAGGAATTCCGACGGTTGATGGATGAAATCTGCATGGATTTGACAAGCTCGACATTTCTTTGCATATTCGATGGCATAAGATACCATAGAGGGCCAATAGTAACCCATTCATCGGATACGATCCTGTAGTTTAGGGCTGGGTTGATGTGCTCCGCAGACACCATCATGAGCTTCACGCAATACTTGCTTTGCATCATCACTAGCAAGACAGCGCAAAAGTAGGCCGTCATAAGTCCGTCGATAGAGAGTCTTGGTGGTTTGATTGTAGTAGAATCGAAGAGATCGTCGACGAATACTCGTAGCCTCCTTAGGATCTTCAGGAAGTATGTCATGAACTACGAAGTCGATGAAAGGGGCTCTCCAATCTTCATTGATAACATCGACTTCGGCAAAATTGCTGAACTCAATGTTGCGATTGTTTTCAATGCAGAACAACTCTCTGTTGGAAACAACAACCATTTGTTGTCTTTTGACAGGAATTGCTAAGACTGCTGCGAGATTAGTTAAAGCATCTGTCTCAGTGTTGCAAGCTCGTCGGACATATTCAATGAAGAAAGCCTTAAATGATGTAGCCATGTAAATTGTAGCTTCATGATAGGGCACTAGATCTTGATGGCGAACTTCGTATGTTTCTCTAACCTGATTGACAACCAGTTTAGAATCGCCATAGACTTCAAGATATTTGACTTCCAACTGTTTAGCTAATTGGAGTCCAATGAGCAAGGCATTTTATTCAGCCACATTGTTAAAACACGACAGATCTAAGGAATAAGCTCTTTGGATAGCTAATCCTTCTGGAGAGACTAGTACAATTCCAACTCCTGCGACAATGGTCCCATTTGGTCCGATCCGGGAGGCTCCGTCAAAAAACAGACGCCAAGTAGGAAATTCTTCAGAGATCATGTTTGATTCTAATGTTTCATCTGGAATTTCGTCATAAAGCTTAAATGTCTCCGGAACAGGATGAGATGCTAAAAAGTCAGCCGGTGCTTGACCCTTAACAGACTTTTGTGGAACATAGACCATGTCGTATTGGGCTAGCAAAATGGCCCATGTAGCCAGTCGAGAATTGAGTGTGCTGGGCTTCTTCATCAGTACCCGAAGAGGATTAACTCGGGAAATGACGTGAATGGTTTGGCCAATGATATAATGTCGAGTCTTTTGAACAGCAAACATAAGAGCTAGGCATTCTTTCTCAACCGGACTATAACGGTGTTCAGCACCGATCATAGTACGACTAAGATAGTACATAGCTTGTTCATGGCCTTCTTTGTTCTTCTGGGCATGTAAAGCACCCAATGAATGATCCGTAGCACGGACATACATTAAGAATGGTATGCCTGAGATCGGTGGCACTAAAACTGGTGTGTTCATCAGATACCGCTTTATATCATCAAATGCTTGTTGACATTCTTCAGTCCAAACGAAAGATACACCCTTTTTCATTAATTGAGTAAACGGTCTACAGCGTCCAGACAGATTTGAAATGAACCTCCTGATGTACGCAAGTCGACCTTGGAATCCTCGTAGCTCTTTTAAGTTGCGTGGAGGACACATATCTTGAATGGCTTTGATCTTCTCGGGATCTACGTGTATACCTTTAGAGGTAATGACGAAGCCGAGAAATTTACCACTAGAGACACCCAAGAATGACTTCGTGGGATTCATTTTTAACTGATGTTGGCGCATTAGATTGAAGATAGTTCTTAAATCTTGGATGTGATCTTCCTTTAGACGACTCTTGACAGCAATATCGTCGACATAGCATTCGACAGTTTTGCGCAGATGATCTCGAAAGATGGTACTCATAGCTCGTTGGTAAGTTGTACCAGCATTCTTGAGACCAAATGGCATCACAGTGTAGCAGTAAACTCCGCGAGGAGTACGAAAAGAGGTATGTTTTTCATCTTCAGGGTTCATCCGAATCTGATTGTATCCAGAGAATCCATCCATGAAGGATATCCTTTCAAACCCGCAAGTGTTGTCGATCATGACATCTGTAATAGGGAGAGGAAACTCATCCTTTGGACAAGCTTCATTAAAATCCCGAAAGTCGATACAAACTCGAACTTTGCCAGTTTTCTTCAAGATTGGGACAACGTTGGCTACCCAATCAGGATGTTGTTCTTCTCGAATAAAGCCACAAGCTATGAGCTTTTTGACTTCATCATCAATTGCGTCCATCATTTCTGGCTTGAATCGCCTTTGCTTCTGTTTGACTGGCTTTGCTTTAGGCAAAATATTCAGTTTATGAGTAGCAACTTTGGGATCTAAACCTGGCATATCTTCATAATTCCAAGCAAAGACATCAATGTATTCTCGAATAAGAAGAATTAATTCTTGCTTATCTGCCTCTGGGAGGTTCTTGCTGATGAATATTGGACGAGGTGACCCATTTTCTCCTACGTCAATTTGAACCAATTGATCTTCGGTAGGAGGTTCTCGTTGTTCGAATCGAAGTTCCCATTGGGTATCCATTCGTTGAACCCAAGGATCTATTTCAGGATTTTCTTCGATATCCTCGTCATAGCCTTCTGGGAGTTTAGCGGAGACCATGTTAGAAGATACGATCAATCGATGAATTTGACCGATGCTGGTATCAGAATCCCATGATCTGGAATTAGAAGAGTTAGAGCGTTCCTCATTATCGGATTCGGAGACTTCTGGAGATAAGACCGAAGGTGAAGTAAATCTGAGACCTCTTTTCATCTTGCTATAGTACATCTCTGATTTTACGGATAGGAGTTCGTCTGCCCTTGCCATAATTGAGGCCATTCTTGAAGTCATAACCCATCTTTCGGATGATGTCTTTTGATTGTTGACTATAACGACGAAGTTGGAGATGTTCCATATCGTTATTTTTGCTATCATCCGTATTGCTGAATTTTTGTTCTGGCCCTTTACTAAAAAGTATTGGACTCTCACCTTTCTTTCGAGAAGGGACAACAAAATATGAGTCATCTGGATGTTCAAATAATACTTCCGTCTGAAGGGATTGTACGACCCCTATTGTAAATGACAGAAAGCTGTCTAGCATATCCAAATAGCATTTAGTATGATAAATGACATCAGTATACTGAAAAGTATATGCTTTTTCATTGATTTGTACATCTATATTTACAACAGGACCTTTAGCCTTAGCCGACTTGGTCAGATCGATTACAAGAGGAGGAACAGAAGAGCAAGGAGGTTTAGGCTTGTTGCGACGAAGGTCGATAACAAGCGGCTCATAAGAGGTGAGCTCCCTTTTATTTTGATTATCACCAGTTGATTGCTTCTGGGCTGGCAGATGAATAACCAGTGGTTTGGAGGATTGAGGATGAGACACACGCCCTTTGATAGGTATGATGAGAGTGTCATTGGGCACTGCTTCTTGTTCTTCCTCACCATCCATGGCTAATACTACCTTCATAAACTCTTCTTTGTACATGCGAGCGTCGTTACAATATGCTTCAACGCCTTTAAACGGGTAGAGATCCGCAACTTCTTTTTGGACTTCTCCTTTGTGATCAACATATTTGAAGCATTGATGGAGAGTAGAAGGAACAATGTTGTGTTCATGAAGGAATGGTCTCCCTAGAAGAGCATTGTAGGAACAACCATGGTTGTCTATAATATAGAAGGTCACCTTCGTACGAAGATTGCCAATTTGGAGTTTTAGGCGTATCTTGCCTAAAGGTTCACTTCTTCCCTGGTTGAATCCCAGGATGGTGGTGATAGTGCCGGAGAGGCTACGCACTGGAATCTTTAGAGCATCCAACGTCGTCTTCGGCATGATGCTGAGTGCTGACCCTGGATCTATAAGAATACGATCAACCTTCATGGTGTCAACATATCTTGTAAAGTAGAGAGGACGGTCATGTCGATTGTCTTCCATCAACATGTCATCCTGTGTGAAGGTGATGTTTGGAATTAATTCCAGCACACTGTGACAGTGGAGACAAGAGACAGGTTCTGACTCAGGTTTCTTGAGAAGAGTTAGGCAAGTGTCTGCCTGCATCAAAGCCTCACTCAGTATTTCTCGAGTCTCTATAGAGAGGCGTAAGAGCTCGAAGATGGAGCCAATATGTCAAAGTTATATGGCTTTTCAAGTCCAGAGGGGGAAGACTTCTTCAAAACTTTGTCGAAGCGGACTTGTTGTTTGCCTTTGTCGGCTGTTGTCGGTTTAGAAAGAGTTGGTTCCACGACCGATAATGATGTAGAAGGGATGCCCTCTGTAGAGACAGGCTGCACTGGAACAGCCTCGGAAGACGAAGCAGGATCCTCCTGAGTTTTGGGATGCTCCCGTAGATAGGTTTTCCCTGACCTGGTGCCCAATAGGATTTCTTCTTCAACTATGGGGTCAAAAGACACCATATTGCAGCTCTTTGTCTTACCCTTAGAGCGTTCCTTTTGCTTGGAGAAAGAAGGAACTTCGAAATCTGAAACAAGATCAGGATGAATCCACATGATCTCGCCATTATCAAGAGATAAGGGGACAAGACCTTCACTTCGTGGAGGAGGAAGATTTTCAATCTCCAGAGTGGCCCTGGGAATGGGGATGATGCCACTCTGCACCACTTGTGGCGGGAAATCACCGAACTGTACAGAAATCATATTGGCCGTGACAGTCTTTTCATCCTGTTGGAGAGTGATGACACCGGCGTTGACCAATTCTTGAATCTTGCCTTTGAGCACATAGCATGCCCGAGTAGGATGCCCTATGAACCTATGACAAACACAATACTTCGGGTGGTCAGTCTTACCGACTTCATCAGGCTTCTTCGGGTCAGAAAGTTGCAATTTATTGCTTTTAAGCAAACAGTCGAAGATGTTCGTTGTATCATTTTCATCAAAGGAATACTCTACTTTTGGGCGGGGTTCTTTTGGTGGGGGTGCAGAAGGAGCAGAGGTAGACGTGGGTTGAGCCACGTTAACGGCTAAAGATTCCTTGCTCTTGAGGTTGATGTTCAAGGTTTCATTGCCCTTGCGGTTATTTTGGCGATTACCGCTACCGGATGCAGAAGGCTTATCTCGATCAGGGTTAGACATGTGTACCCCCAACTGTTTGAACTTCTCAGCACTAACTTCGGCTGCTTTAGCATTGACGATGAATGACGGCCAGTCTTGGAACTGTGTTGACCCCGTCCACATGCTGATGATAGGCAATAAGTTTGACTTACAAGTGTCTATCGTTACAACAGATGGGGTTCCGGGAGGCATTTTGAGTGCTTCTCGGCGGAATCGTTCAATGAAACTCTCAGTAGTTTCATTATGTCTTTGCTTGATCTTATTGAGGGCGGATATAGTCATATCGTTGATACACTCGTAGAATCGTTCCAGAAACATCTGCTTGAGCCCGGCAAATGAAGTGATAGAGCCGTCAGGCAGGCTACGGTACCAATCATATGTTGTGCCGGCTAAGCAGCCGATGAAGACTCTGGTAAGAAGAGCATCGCTTGGCTGGAGGTGGACAGTCATTACCTCGAAATGGTTAATGAATTGACTCGGAGAAGTGCTGCCGTCAAACAGCGTGATCGTAGGAATTTTGTACTTTGGAGGGAATGGGACTTCCTTCCATTCCACTGGATAGGGTTGTTTGATCCCCAGCCTTTGTAGACCGTCTTTCTCTTTGAAGGCCTCGAACTGATTACGTAGTAGTTTTATAGCCTCATTAGCATCTCCTGAGGATGGAGAAGTAATAGGTTGGCTTACCGGGTTAGGAGGAGGAACAGCATGGTAAGCACTACCCCCAGCCCCTGAATAACTGGGTGTAACTTGAATAGGTATTGAGGCTACTGGAGGAGATGGTACCCCCAGACCTGTATTGACAGGCATCGATGATGCTATAATCTTGGGATTGACAGCAGGTGCAGTCGGTGATACTGTATGTTGAGCTATGATAACAGTATGCATACTTGTGATCATTTCAGCCATGGTCTTCAATTTATCTTCCAGTGCAGCGATTCGTTGCTCTTGACTTGCCGAATTAGAAGCGTCTGGATCTTCAGTAACAACGTAGGCTGACACTTCTCTGGGTACAGTAGAAGACACTGTCTGCTCAGAGCTTTCGCTATATGTATCATAATCAGAGAAAGAATCATCCCCTGAGTGAGAAATAGAGAAGTGACCAGAGGGATCTTGGAGAAGATCCCTATGACCGACTGTATCTCGACTTCGGGATCGGGTGTGTCGGAATACTCCTTCAGAGGATTCATGGAGTAAATCCAGATATCGTTGACTTGGCTTACGGGATTTTCCGTGCTTTGAACACTTCCTACCCCCGGTGTCTCGGGAAGCCATATTTACCGAGGCATAAAGCACCTTGTCTTCGTCTTCTGACATTGGTTCAGAAGTTAAACGATCGAAGACGGATCGTTTTGTCGTCTGGCAACAACACTTAATAACCACCTTGTGATTACAATGGTGTTCCAATGGTTGGATTGGAGGTGTTGTTCCGCTTCTGCTTGAGGTGTTCCCGAAGGTCAGGGATATATTCTTTGACGACATTCGGAACATGATTTCGATTCTTCAGATGCTTTGTCCCGTGAGTATACAGAGAAGTACTCAACTCGTTGGCATAGGTGTCAGGATTTTTCCTCCTGGAAGTTTGCTTTTGATGCAAATTCGCCTTCGGCATTGGTTGCTTGCGTTTATTGAGATAAGTTCGTAAATCGGCAAATTCACCCCTAGGGGCCTCTGTCTGAGACACCAGCAATTTTCCTTGCTTTGAGCGGAATATCCGAAGAGTTGGGAGGTTGGAAGTGTGCTACTGGAGTAGGCAAAATGCCTCTCTGATCAATATTCTTCTCTTTAGCAGGGAAAGAAGAACTCTTGTTTGAGAGAGTTTTTGTACTGTTTGGTGCCGAGGCACGTTCAGATGGATCTTCTTAAGTAAAAATCGGAGAAGACTAAGAAAAGACCAAAGGGCCTTTTCCTTTATTTTGTGAAGAAGGGTTGGCTAAAGAGCATTTCCCTCTGTTGTTTTCCAGGTTTTGGACTACGGAAGATTGAGAAAAGACCAAAGGGCCTTTCCGTTTGTGCTGAGACGGAGGAAGAATAGTCAAAAGACTACCCCATGTGGGTTGCGCAGGAACAGAAGAGGCAGCAACTTGCCCTCTGGAGATGATGACAGAGGACTCCTTGGCCATAGAACCAGTAGGGGGTACAACTTGTGTTCTGGAAAAAGTAGCAGGTGAAGCCTTGACTATAGAGAGCTTAGGTTGCACTCTAGTTAAAAGAGTGGTGGATTGCGCATGAGGGACAGAGGTCGCCAACTGCGCCAGAGGGAGAGGGGTCTTGGACTTTGCCATAGCAGCATAAGTTGTAGATTGCGCCGTGACAAGAGGAGTAGTGTGCTGCGCATGGGCTGTAGGAGCTCTGGATTGCACTTTAGCAGGGAGGGTGATGGATTGCGCAGGAGCAGAAGTAGATACTGGCCTCCTGTCAGAAGAAATAACAGGCTGCGCAGAGGACTTCGGGGTCCACACCGAATGGACCTTACTCTTGGCAGAGGCCACAGTGCGCTGAGTAGTCCCAGAGTTAATCATCGCTTCGTAGGCAGTCTGGTTGACCTTCACAACCAGCGTCTTCTGCGTCTTTCCGATAGATGCAGCGTCACATTGAGTTGTCACTTCCTCGTCGGAGGAGAAATTCGTCCCCAGCAGAGTCGCCATTTTGTTTGCAAAAACAAAAGTCTTTTTATTTCACAAACTTTAAAGAATAGTACAAGAGTACAATAAATTCTGGGAAAGTACAACTGTAGGAATCCGATATGATGACGATCGCTTTATTCCTTGGACGATGTGAACTTTGAAGATGATAGCCTCTGAAGAATGCAGCAGCACTTGGACAAGAACTCCTGATCTCTGATGATCTTGAATAATGATGATCCCCCATAGTGAAGAATTTGAAACTCTATTTATAGAGTTCTAGAAATAACTATTTTATAGCTATTCTGGATTGCGCACAATGAACTGCGCTAGAGACAGACTGCGCAGACTGCAAACTGCGCTGGCCATTGGGCAGTTGCTCAATCGTGGGCTAACCGTATTCAGACGCGTGGCATTGTTTTATTGAAATGCGCTTGGTCGTGTACAGGCGGTTGCCACATGGCGAGCAATTGACGGCATGTAAGCCACGTAATAAATGTCAGTTATCTTCAACAAATTTGATGGATCGCGCCACTTGAATAGCGCTAGCTTCAGACTGCGCTCCCTTCTAGTCAATGGATAGCGCTAGGAGTCGGACTTGGTCATACTGCGCTGAGGTTGGACTAGCAGACTGCGCTCATGTTGGACTAGCAGACTGCGCTAGATTGTACAGCTGTTCTCGAGCGCCGTGCTGCACAAGAAACAAACAGACTCCTCGCTTTTCGGGCTGTCAGGCTGTCAGAAGATTTGATCTTCTTGTCAGGTAATGATGGCGTTGCCACGTCATTGTAGCGCGCTGGGGCGTTAGCGCAGTTCAGCCTCGCGCGTTTGATTTGTAGCGCAGTCTGTCTCCAGCGCAGTTCATTGAAGGGTGCACAATTTAGACTTCTCTGCCTATTTGATGGATGCAACTTGATTTTTAGGACTTACACTATGCTCCTTAGCTTGATTCCGCTAAGTTTCCATTTGGGGCCTGTTGCGCCAGGCTACGCTCCTCAGCTTCCTGTCGCTGAATTTCCTTCATGGCCAAAATCCGTTCTACCTGGTCGGTCGAGCTAGATGGTCGAGGAGCCATTTCTGTAAAAAAAGTGTAACTTCTGTCAGTCTCATAAAATATTATGGACTTATTGTATGGGGTATTGATTTTCATAACTCAAAATTGGGACCTTTGAAAGCCATCAAAATACTTTATATATTTTTTGAAATAGATATTTGAAGAGGCCAAGGATGTAAAGCGATTCTCTGATACCACTTTGTCACGCCCCGATCCCGCTAGGGTCATTCGTCCTCACTTTAATCCCTACGGGATCGTTCGTCCTCGCTAAGGCGTGATACCGCACGAGCCTAGATTGCGCTCGTATAAGGCGGGTTCCATAACGGCTGAATACAGCGGCTACAACGGGGTCGTCACACAGAAGTCCCAAGCAGAGACATTGAATAATAGCAGCAGAAATTTAGAACAAAACACAAGTCATTCAAAAGATGCATTTTATTGATATTGAAACAAGGATTACAATGGGACAAAAGGCCAAGATTACAAGTCACTCAAGCTCACTCTTCTCACATTACAAGTCACTCATCTCTCTCTCATCTCTAAATACAAATCTTGCGCCAGCGGTTGCTTTGGAAGGCGATGCCCATACATTATGTCCCGTATAAGTCTTGACTCCACGCGGCTGCACACTACGAATCTCCAAGGAACTCCATGCCTCGACGCATCCAAGCGAGCTACGCACCACGAGCTTCTACCTGTGCCTGCACATGGAAACTATATGGGTGTCAGTACTCAACTGTACTGGTGGAATAAGCTCCTCGCCCACCCACACAAAACAACACGTTCATTTACTTTGTACAACATAACCCTTTTGATTGTCTTTCTACTCTTGCCTTAGGATTAGTTTTAGGACCGGCGCCTTGGCCTATTTCGTGTCTCAAGATCATCCCGTGCTTGCAACAACAACGTTAACTAATACTTTGCCTCTAGACCCTTCTCGTGCCAACAACGTTAACCTATCAAGTCGTGCTTGTCTTTCGACCCATAATCAGAGATGCAACTACACGATAGGGCGTGCCTCGCAACTCAGTGAGACTTAACCATATCGCTACCTCGCGGCCTTGCTACTTTGATCACCAACTGACCCAATCGAGACTTGTGAACTTAGTGTCACCCAATCGACTTTGCCTTACGGCGGTTTTCTGACTTAAACTCCAACGACTCAAACCAACTTGTGCAACTCTATGCCAACAACTTAAGACTCGACACCACTACTCATGCCGAAGCAAGTCGCCTATGTCGAAGCCAAATCTTAGGCCCAAACATCGCGTTCTAACTGTACACATATTCAATTCAACTCAATCCAAAGGCACACATGCGGATTACCGCCTGTGCCGACCCACCTATATGAGATCACTAGCACCACAAGCTATACCTGGACTTATAGCTTTGTTATTTGGGATACCTTTCAGCGTAAGTAGCGATCCCTGCTGAAAGCCCCCGACTAACCTGAGCTGTACTCCCAGCTCGGCTATACCCCTGTTTCCTCCTAGGCCGAAACGATCTCGTGGTCCCGGGTTGTCGCTCGAGAAAACTTTTGCCCTTGTCGACAAGTTGTCCAATGACCATGCAAGACTCGACTCAAACTGACGTCTCACACAGTCATTCTTCTTCCAGTGTTACAATCTCTTTCAAAACCAATATCAAGACTTCTATCGTTTGAGACTGTCTCGACGACCCACGATCGTGAGCATTCTTCCATGTTATCCTATCATTTTACTCAACTCAGAACGACCATTTGATATCCCTTTGTCTAAACTCGACTTGAAATCAACCGTAGCTCGTGCCTTAAACACTAAGTCCGTGCATCATGTCTTAAGCCAACTGAACTCTATGAGACACCATCGCCCAAGTCATACTCTATATGACGGGCCTCGAGACCGTAAGACTATGTGGTTATACCCAGCCGTAGAAATCGTAGGACCGTGCTTGCTACTACTCCGAGAGCCTAACATAACTTGCCTAACTTAACTTTGCAACAACTTGACGAGCAAAGGCTGCGTCAAGCTTTGCCTTGATGGAACGTGTCGTGCACGTGTTCAACTTTGACCGACAAAGTCATTTAGGTGCCTAGACTTACGCCAGCAGCCGTGCGACGCAACTTAACTCATGGGACGGGTCAAGGCTATGCCAAGCCTTGGACGATGGGACCGTGCATGCTTTATGAAGCCTTTATGTGGGCGACGCCTATGACTTAGGGTAACTCTTAACTTTGTGGCGAAGACTAACTTTTTCTTCTCCCAAGCCACGGGACGAAGGAACGAGTGTCATTTTCAAAGCACGCCGTGCACCAACTCTAAGCCGACCGTCGAACCTTTCCATATTCTAACTCAATTCGACCCGTCGGGATTATTCCCTTAGCTATGTGGATTCGTCTCTTTTATCGTCAAGCCTACTAGTGCAAGTTGAAAACATATGATTTATTATGTGAAGGCTAAGATGAGGCGAGTTCACCGAAACTATCCCACCTGAGCGAGCGGTCGCCTCGACCGAGCGATGTCTTCGAGCAGCCGTTGCAAGGCTAAATCCGAACGTCGTCGGCATTCTGATTCCTCCGATCGACTGAGCGGGACGGGGCACTACATCATACACCACTCAGAAAAAGTTTCGTCCACGAAACTGAGTATTTATCGACTTATAACTTGATTCAACACCCTACGTTTCTCACACACATTTCTCCTACGCATTTCTCAAATCCGAGCCACGCTCGTGCTACCCACAATCTTTTCTTCAAAACTCATGATCTCAAAATCCTTGATAATTTTCCCGTTCCTCGAGTCTCACTTGATTCAACGTATCACTTAGTTGGATCGTGCACATATTCCAGGCGTCCCCAAAATACATGCATTTCAGCCAAGCCTCGTGATAGAGAATCCGCCATCACCACTCGAGTCGGATCGTACACATATTCAAGCGTCCCTGATATACGCGCACGTCAACCGAGCCTCGTGAGTGGTGCCTCCACAATTCCTATCGCTCCGCACCGGCACGTCTGCCTAACCGCTAGGCTATGTCTCTAGACTATCTTTTTCAGTCCATGGTCGATTGTCAGTATTGGAATCATAGTTCCTAAACAACAATATCAACACTGACCCCATCCTAAGGTCAAACCAAGTTGATAGTACGGGATTTTCTACCCAAGCTTGCATCACTCCGATTTCTAAACATCGAGCATCGATTTGCTACATACATCCCAACATTCGTCGCACGGGGTCTGAGTCATTCAGCAAAGCCATCCTATCATAAGTTCACTCAACCAAATCTTCGACACATCAATATCGCTCGACCAACAAGCTATTTCGCATAGTCTATCTCTTCGAACACGTTCGATATAATCCACCTATCAATCATTCTCAAGTCAAGCACGCTATGACACGATTCATCGCTAAACCATAATTCACATTCCATACTCCCTAAGTCATTTATCCCACGTAATCGATCACAAGGTCGTCTGACTTAACAATATGCCACGCCCCGATCTCACGCGAGTCCGATTATCTACGGTGGGCATGAAATCACCATACACGCTCCCGCAGAATAATCGTCCTCATCGAGACGTAACTCTTGTTTTGTGTCTAGACTAATTCATTCTCGATACGTAGATTGGATCTATTCAATCCTCAAGTTTACTCAATCATCAATCGCAAGTCCAAACATTCTTGAATTTTCCTTCGCATCAAACCAACAAGTCGAGACAATCAAAGTTGTCGCGTCCTGATTTTCCGAGTTCGATCATTCCCGCGACATGAATCACCATGTCAGCGCTCACGCGGAACAATCGCCCCAAATATGATGTGACGCATGTGCGAGGCTAGAGTTGCGCCCGCGCAAGACGAGATCATCGACGTTGTGGTTATCAACGTAACCAACAAGACACAATCATTTTCATCTAACATTCATCTCAATCAAAATCCTAAGTATAGCATCCAACCGAATAATAACACTTACACGATCGTCATTCCTCGAATTAGAGTGCCCATGAGTTATCGCATATCGATCTTTGATATGCCTCAATACCATCGATGATATGCGTAACCTGACGATCCTCCTTTGCAACGAATTTCGAGTAGTACGAATGATGCTATCGTCCGACTGGATAATCTCCTCGACATTCAAATTCGAGTTCAACCATTATCCCTCGAATCTTTTACAACATCAATTTCCTCAAACCCAAATTCACGTATCGTTCATTCGTCCATCTTAAGTCATCGACCATCGTATTTCCTCAATTCGCATCATTCCTTGCTAACTCAATCATCGAACGACATCCATTCCAATCCTCATAGTCATTTCCAAACATTCGAATCAAACTTTTCATGCACGCTATCTTCCCGTCGTGCTAACTTTTCGTATACGATCCATATCGATTTTCTCGAGCAAGTCATCCATTCGTACACCCTAACTTTTCTTCGATTCAGTTTCACCTACTCAATCATTTCTGCGTTTCATACTCGCGCAATCCTCAATCCTGTGCACATTCCGTGTGCGTCATTTCTAGGTTGTTCGAATCAACTCGTCCAAATCTTCAAGACTACACTTGTTCAACGCTACTCAATCTACGGCTTTGCATACACGCGACACTTGCTGATAGACTCATTGACACCCCATATCCTAAATCGATCGATCGACATCCCTGAAGCTATCGCATACACCTTTCAGGGATGAAGTCATTCAACAAATCCTCAACTTATCATTCGATTCACAATCGACTTCCTTAAATTCTCCGTTTGAACCATTCTTCTAATTTCCAAGCACGCTCATCTATATCGCATCGATGTTATCGTCGCTCGATAGCACCCCTATCGATAGTCATCTCACTTTACTCAATCGAGTTCAACTCATTCTAGCTCGAAACATTTCGAATCCTGCACTCGACTTTGCTAAGGTCGACGCAACTTTGGTGTATATACCCAGCCCGACTTAGCCAACCGTGCTTACGTGAACCATCTTTTTGTTTCTTGTCAAAAATTGTTCTCCTACGTTTTGCAAATTATTTAGACTTACTGTATGGACATCCCGTGTGACATTTGAGAGAGAGAGCGCACCAACGATATCAACTTTGCGGAAGCAACAATTCAGAGTTTGCAAAAACAACGGAGTTAAAGAATTCAATCGATAGTCCAAGGACGTAAAGCCGTGCTCTGATACCATTATGTCATGCCCCGCTCCCGTAGGAGCGATCGTCCTTGCTAAGGCATGATGTCGCACGAGCCTAGATTGCGTTCGTGCAAGGCGGGTTCCATAACGGCCGATTACAGCGGCTGCGACGGGGTCGTCGCACAGAAGTCCCAAGCAGAGACATTGAATAATAGCAACAGAAATTTAGAACCAAACACAAGTCATTCAAAAGATGCATTTTATTGATATTGAAACAAGGATTACAATGGGGCGCAAGGCCAAGATTATAAGTCACTCAAGCTCACTCTTCTCACATTACAAGTCACTCAGCTCTCTCTCATCTCTCAATACAAGTCTTGCACCAGCGAATGCTTTGGAAGGCGATGCCCATACATTATGTCCCGTATAAGTTTTGACTCCACGCGGTCGCACGCTACGAATCGCCAAGGAACTCCATACCTCGACGCATCCAAGCGAGCTCCGCACCACGAGCTTCTACCTGTGCCTGCACATGGAAACTATGGGGTGTCAGTACTCAACTTTACTGGTGGAATGAGCTCCTCGCCCACCCATACAAAACAACACGTTCATTTACTTTTTACAACATAACCCTTTTGATTGTCTTTCTACTCTTGCCTTAGGATTAGTTTTAGGACCGGCGCCTTGGCCTATTTCGTGTCTCAAGACCATCCCGTGCTTGCAACAACAACATTAACTAATACTTTGCCTCTAGACCCTTCTCGTGCCCTATCAAGTCGTGCTTGCCTTTCGGCCCATAATCAGAGATGCAACTACACGATAGGCTCCATTTCCATGTGACCGTGCTAAAACCCTTATTGAGGCCGTGCCTCGCAACTCAGTGAGACTTAACCATATCGCCGCCTCACATCCCTTGCTACTTTGATCACCAACTGACCCAATCGAGACTTGTGAACTTAGTGTCACTCAATCGACTTTGCCTTACGGCGGTTTTCTGACTTAAACTCCAATGACTCAAACCAACTTGTGCAACTCTATGCCAACAACTTAAGACTCGACACCACAACTCATGCCGAAGCACGTCGCCTATGTCGAAGCCAAATCTTAGGCCCAAACATCGCGTTCTAACTGTACACACATTCAATTCAACTCAATCCAAAGGCACACACGCGGATTGCCGCCCGTGCCGACCCACCTACATAAGGTCACTAGCACCAGAAGCTATACCTATCACGACCCGATCCCAACTTGTTGGGTCGAACCGGATCATGCCCAGCCTGCACCGTTGTGAGACGGCGGCAGTAAGCTGTTTTATTACAGGTAATCACATCAACATCTAAACATTTGTCACAACATTTATATACGGGAACTTTAAAACTTTTATTAATCAACAAAAATGGAATACATCTGAAATTGAAAGTGCTGAAGGGAAATACTGAATTCAAGTCTACAAAAATTCCAATAAAAGAAACTCGAATTAAAACGACAACTAGCTAGAATGGCTGTCTCGTCATCCTCAGGATCTGCGTCCTCCAAGGGGTCTCCGGTAACACAGCAGAATATGGTACTGGGTCATAGTAGCTATTGTGCTATAGCTCAGCAATCATCAGTGACACCTAAAATATTGGGTCTCCAGTCAGAAGGGAGCAAGTACGAGTATATATCCAATATTTCAAATAATAATAGAAATTTGCAATTTTAAACAATTTGAAATACAATATTTTCCTACAATTCTACACGGTAGAAAACAATGTGATTTGAGTAGATAATGACTATGACCGGCTTGGGTTGTACACTTGTATCCTAGCAATACGATATGGCTTATCCCCGTGTGTAAGAGGGGTAAGCTAATACATTCATTAATTATTTTGGGTATTGGTCATAGATACTACACTACTTCCCCAATATCCCGCAGTCAATCAATCAATACTCTAGGAGAGAGTTCCGTGTAACAATGTGGTTTAAACATGCAAGGTAACAATTACTAATTAAAATGTAGAATAATATAACCGTAACTTGCCTTTGTTTATGACTGGAAATGATGTTGGTTCCGGGAAGATGCTAGGTTCGTCTCCGAGATCCTACAGTTGGAGAACTTGACTTAGAACCATTGTGAAACCAAGCTAGGTGTGCTAGTTGCAATTTCTAGTAGCAGGTCATAGTCAAGTTTTAAGTTTGTTTATTATTCTACCGGAAAACGTCTAACGTCGCAATTCTACGTTCGTTTATTATTTATCTAAAATAAGCCGGTTTATTGATTAATTGAAAAATGGCAATTACCGGTTAATTTGGCAAAACTTGTATTTTGTAATATTATATATAAAACTACTATTTTTCTTTCAAATGAGAAAAACGTGAATTTTGTTTAAATTACAAACTTGCAATTCTCCTAATTATTTATTGTGAGAAAACCTTATTAATTTATAAAAAAATATTTATTAGCTATTTTGTAACTAAGCGCCTAATTACGAAGAATAAAACCAACCAGAAAATAAAGGAAAAATCAACCAAGAAAAGAAATAAAAAATCTAGACTACGCAATACAGGGGCACAGCTAACAAAATAGAAATATGGGCTTATGCCCTTACAAACTTTACATAAATGAAATAAGAGAAAATTAGTTAGTTCTGACTAATGTCTTGTAATATAAATATCGAAAACAAAACTAAAAATAAATTAAATTAAATCTTAGGAGTCTCAGACTTGGTCCAATCGTCACTATTTTTAGCTAATGCCTTAACGTCCGGGTAAAACTGGTTTCGTTTGCATTTCGCTAGGGCCCACGGACCGGTACGGTCGTCGCCCAAAAATCCGATTTGAAATAATTTGCGAAAACCGATTTAAAATTCATTTCTAAAGTTTTATAAAAATTTGGGCAGCATTCCCTCTATATTCGGGATAACCCAAAACTGGGAAATGCGCCAAACACCCATAATAAAAGTCCCAAACCAGGGAACACAATTATATAGAAAATATATATACAGAAAACATTTCCGAAGCCTAATCGGAAATCCTGAAATTCCGAATATCCAAACCAACCATAAAAATATCACAGAAACGTCTCCGGGAAAATCCGAAATCACTACGTTGACCCAAAACCGAATTCCCGGGAGGGAATCGGGGACCAATTCTAATCATCGACTACCAAAAATGGAACGGGACAAAGGAATTATACCTTGGGTTGCTCGGCTAGAGCTCTCAGATGAAGATATAGAAAATAAACGCGGACAGCAGCGGAATCGGCACAACGAAACCGCGGAAAATGCGGACAGCAGGTCGGGAAAACCCGCGGACAGCACTGGACAGATCAGCGGGGCACGGGGCTCGCGGGAAAGTCCGGCGGAGGCCGGAGGGGAAGCGGCCCGGAGGTGGTCGACCGCTGGCGGCTGGACGAGCAGGGGCGCGACGCTCGGGGAGATCGGAGCCGGCGCTAGGGTGCGCGCGCGGAGGGGCGCGATAGTGGGGAACGGCGGGCGCGGGTGGCGCAGAGGCCGGGGGTGGCCGGCCGGAGTTGGACGCCAGAGCGGGCGGCTGGACGGGCGCGGGATCGGGTTGGGCAGGCCGGCGGGGGTGATCGTGGCCGAGAGGGGCTGAGGGGGCCGACCGGGGAGCGGCGCCGGCGGGACAGCGGCTAGGCGCGACCGAGGGGCGCGCGGGAGATCGGGGTCGCGGGGTGCCGGCGAGGGGCGCGGCACGGCTGGAGTCGCCTGAGACCGGCAGAGCTTGGGCCGGGGAACGCGGGTGCCGGCGAAGGGGCCGGGGGAGCTCGCGCGGGGAGGCCGCTGGGGCGGTGCTCGGGGCAGCGGGGCCACGGGGGTCCGGCGGGATTGCGGGCTTGGGGAAGGGTGAAGTGAGGAAAGAGTGGAGAGAGGGAAGTTATAGAGGAAAGGTGAATGGGGAGGAGTGGGAAATAGGTGTGCTGGTGGGTTTAAGTAAGGAAAGGAGTGGTGAGTTTTGTGTAGAGGAGAATGAGTAGAGTAGAGGGAAAAGAGGAGGAGCTGGAGAATAGGTAGGGGGTTGAGTGCTGGTCGTGGGGTGGGGGATAAGCTATACCTGGACTTATAGCTTTGTTATTCGGGATACCTTTCAGCGCAAGTAGCGATCCCCGCTGAAAGCCCCCGACTAACCTGAGCGGTACTCCCAGCTCGGCTATACCACTGTTTCCTCCTAGGCCGAAACGATCCCGTGGCCCCGGGTTGTCGCTCGAGGAAACTTTCGCCCTTATCGACAAGTTGTCCAATGACCATGCAAGACTCGACTCAAACTGACGTCTCACACAGTCATTCTTCTTCCAGTGTTACCATCTCTTTCAAAACCAATATCAAGACTTCTATCATTTGAGACTGTCTCGACGACCCATGTTCGCGAGCATTCTTCCATGTTATCCTATCATTTTACTCAACTCAGAACGACCATTTGATAGCCCTTTGTCTAAACTCGACTTGAAATCAACCGTAGCTCGTGTCTTATACACTAGTTCGTGCATCGTGCCTTAAGCCAACTGAACTCTATGCGACACCAATGCCCAAGTCATACTCTATTTGACGGGCCGCGAGACCGTAAGACTATGTGGTTATACCCAGCCGTAGAAATCGTAGGACCGTGCTTGCTACTACTCCGAGAGCCTAACATAACTTGCTTAACTTAACTTTGCAACAACTTGACGAGTAAAGTCTGCGTCAAGCTTTGCCTTGATGGAACGTGCCGTACACATGTTCAACTTTGAACGACCAAGGCATTTGGGCGCCTAGACTTACGCTAGCAGCCGTGCGACGCAACTTAACTCATGGGACGGGTCAAGGCTATGCAAAGCCTTGGACGATGGGACCGTGCATGCTTTATGAAGCCTTTATGTGGGCGATGCCTATGACTTAGGCTAACTCTTAACTTTGTGGCGAAGACAAACTTTTCCTTCTCCCAAGCCACGGGACGAAGGAACGAGTTTCATTTTCAAAGCACGCCGTGCACCAACTCTAAGCCGACCGTTGGACCTTTACATATTCTAACTCAGTTCGACCCGTCAGGATTATTCCCTTAGCTATGTGGATTCATCTCTTTTATTATCAAGCCTACTAGTGCAAGTTGAAAACATGTGATTTATTATGTGAAGGCTAAGATGAGGCGGGTTCACCGAAACTACCCCACCTGAGCGAGCAGTCGCCCCGACCGAGCAATGTCTTCGAGCAGCCGTTGTAATGCTAAGTTCGAACACCGTCGGCGTTCCGATTCCTCCGATCGACTGAGCGGGACGGGGCACTAACATTCCATAACCATCTTACCCATCGCCGACAGTCATCCCTGCACAAAATGGGTTAACACAATTTGCATATATAGATCATACTTACTTTTCGATCCTACATGTTAGGTTTGCAATAAATCCTACTATATGCATGAACCTAACTACATGGTGGCCCATGGGTTATTTCTAATGATCAGCAGTTGGGACATACAAGCCCATCCCACTGACAGACATAATTCCCCCTAATCGCGAGGTTTCTTTTACCTCAGCGTGCTCAATCTCTCCTAGGCCGACCGATCCCCAATGTGTCCCAGAAACCGGTCGAAAGACCATACCTTGTGCACAAATTGTCCTAAGCCAAATGCACGAGATGCATTCTATTAGATAAAGTATTTCATTGCATATTGAACAACCGGCATCTGATTTTGATTGTTCTCTTCGATAGGGACACGATTCCATTCTTTCATTTCGATCGATCTCAAACCAATTAAGGTTTTCTATAACATATCTTGTGTAAAGCAAACTCTGGAAACCTGTAAGCAATCATATTGAGCAAGTAGAGCAACAGTTCTATTTAGCAAGCAATCCAGTTCATTTATCTTCTCTTATATTTTATTATTGTGGTATCGTTGATCAGAGGGACGAGGCAACATAGTGGACTAGAGATCATTTTTATTAGGGCATGGAGATAAATACTAGCCCGGTTAAAGCAACTCACCAAGATGAATCTTATTCGAGAGAAGGAGGGACTTCACGCAACGATCATGCACCGCCTATGCGTCCTTCTACATTGGCGCCAACATTTGATTAGCATACTTCGATCTCTTTCTCTCGAAATTCAGAATGAATGCACAATACGATGAAAGCGAACAATGAAAACCAATCATCGAAAACCAACACGAAATTGCATTCATCAAAACTAAGCAGCGAAAGAAAACATCCGACAAAACTCTTGGATTCATTTCAATAGAAGCCGATCCATTAATTGGAAAGGTTCATTGCATTTCATCCGTGTTCAATCGATACCGGCAAAGGTTTTCCCAAATACTCAGTTCAAGACCGAGTCAGCAACCCGTGGGTATTATATAGTGGACCGCGAGGAGCGGGGCACTACATAATAACCCACTGAGAAAAAGTTTTATTCTCAAAACTTAAAGAATAAGCTCACCTCCAACACGATCCTGATCTTGATCAAGTAAGGTGGACAAATTGAAAACATGATGATTCTGCAGCTGTTGATTGTGCAGGTTGTCTCTAATTGGTGGTGGGTCCCTCAATGGCCCGCGCTCCTCAGTATTCTCATTTCGATTCTGTGTTGCGGGATGCTTATTCTGACAGTGTCGGGAAATGTGGCCCTTCTGGCCGCAGTTGAAGTACTCCCCATTGGCAATATGGCACTTCTCTCTCGTATGCCCTTTTTGCCGCAGAAATTGCACTCTGGACTACGGTTTTGCTCTCCATCAGTTTTCTTTTCCCCGTCGTGATATCTTTTTGTAGGCTTATTGCGGCCGGTTTAAACTTTCGCTGATGCCTTTCTCAGGCTAAATTGTTCCACTTGCACTGCCGCCTCAAAGGCTTGGGGATATGATTCACATTCCCGGTTCAGCATACCGAATTGAATGTAGTCGTTCAGGCCTTGTATGTATCAATTTATGCGAGCTATCTCAGTTGGTATCATTACACTAGCAAATGTGGCCAGCTTAGCAAATTCATATTCATAGTCCTGTACAGACATGCTCCCTTGTTTCAGTGACATGAATTCATTCTCCATTTTCTGACTTATAGCGGGAGACAGATATTGCTCCAAAAATGATTTCTTGAACGAGGCCCAAGGAATCTTTCCACCCCTAGCAGTTGCGAGCAGTGCCAGCTTTTTTACTTTCCACCAATCTTTTGCTCGTAATCATAGTTGCAAAGCGGCACAAACTACCTTATTGCTACTCAGAACTCCTATGAATGCGAACAGACTTTCCATTTTATCGATCCAGTCCATCACCTTATCTAGTGATGTCTTGCCCTCAAATTTTGGAGGTTTTGCATCCAAGATGTCCTTTGGCCTAAAGGAAGAGTGCCGGTGCGCAGGCTGGGGCTCGTCACCATCCATGGGCCTAATCTCGGGAGTGCCAGTTGGATTGTTCGTTGCGGTGGTATCACGATTGCCCGCTAGCGAAGATACGATTTGGGCCAAGGCATCCAACTGCTTCTGTTGCGCCATGCTACACTCCTCAGCTTGTTTCTGCTGAGTTTCCATTTGGGCCTGTTGCGCCAGGCTACGCTCCTCAGCTTCCTGCCGCTGAATTTCCATCATGGCCAAAATCCTTTCTACTGGGTCGGTCGAGCCATATGGTCGAGGAGCTATTTCTCTACAAAAGAGTGTAATTTCTATTAGTCTCATAAAATATTATGGACTTATGGTATGGGACATTGGTTTTCATAACTCAAAATCGAGACCTTTGAAAGCCATCAAAATACTTTATATATTTTTCGAAATTGATATTTGAAGAGGCCAAGGACGTAAAGCCGTGCTCTGATACCACTTTGTCACGCCCCGATCCCGCTAGGGTCGTTCATCCTCGCTTTGATCCATACGGGATCGTTCGTCCTCGCTAAGGCGTGATGCCATACAAGCCTAAATTGCGCTTGCACAAGGCCTGTACCTGCACAAAACAACTAGATAAAGCAAAACACACGCACACAGCATATATAATTACAGAAAACCAAATACAGGACACAAAGATTTGAAATGAAAATATTTCTTTTAATCATAACTTGATAGGATTACAAAGTACAAAGCTTGCGACTCAAAATGCCATAGTTTTGCTTACATATCTCTCTCTTGGAAACTCTTTTCAAAATAGTCACAGTACCCATATATCATATCCCTTTATTACATAGTCGAAAATAAAAAGACCTTCAAAGGAAACTTGCAACTTAACTGGAAATGAAAAGTAGCTTCGAGGCAATCCACAATCTCTACTGGGCTGGACGAGCTTTAACGCCTTACTTGAAATCCCCCTGTCTCCTTGTTAGCTGAAAAGGTTGCCCACAATGTGGGTCAGTACACATCTTGTACTGGCGAGCGACTTTTGGCCGAACTCACAAATATCTGCACTAAGTCAACATGTGAAACTAGCATACATTTATTATGTGATTTTTCTACTTGTCTAGGTTCTTTTTAACAATTCATAAGAAACATGATAGTAGAAACATTCCATAACCATCTTACCCATCGCCGACAGTCATCCCTGCACAAAACAGGTTAGCACAATTTGCATATATAAAGCATACTTACTTTCCGATCCTGCATGTTAGGTTTGCAATAAATCCCACTATATGCATGAACCTAACTACATGGTGGCCCATGGGTTATTTCCCATGATCAACAGTTGGGACATACAAGCCCATCTCACTGATAGACATAATACCCCCCCTAATCGCGAGGTTTCTTTTACCTCAGGGTGCTCATCTCTCCTAGGCCGACCGATCCCCAGCGCCCCAGAAACCGGTCGAGAGACCATACCTTGTGCACAAGTTGTCCTAAGCCAAATACACGAGATGCATTCTATCAGATAAAATATTTCATTGCATATTGAACAACCGGCATCTGATTTCGATTGTTCTCTTCGATAGGGACACGATTCCATTCTTTTTTTCGATCGATCTCAAACCAATTAAGGTTTTCTATAACATATCTTGTGTAAAGCAATCTTTGGAAACCTATAAGCAATCATATTGAGCAAGTAGAGCAACAGTTCTATTTAGCAAGCAATCCAGTTCATTTATCTTCTTTTATCTTTTGTTATTGTGGTATCGTTGAACAGAGGGATGAGGCAACAGAGTGGACTTGAGATCATTTTTATTAGGACGTGGAGATAAATGCTAGCCCGGTTAAAGAAACTCACCAAGATGAATCTTATTCGAGAGAAGGAGGGACTTCACACAACGATCATATGCCGCCTATGTGTCCTCCTGTATTGGCACCAACATTTGATTAGCATACTTCGGTCTCTTTCTCTCGAGATTCGGAATGAATACGCAATGCGATGAAAGCGAACAATGAAAACCAATCATCGAAAACCAACATGAAAACACATTCATCAAAACCAAGCAGCGAAGGAAAACCTCCAACATAACTCTTGGATTCATTTCAATAGAAGTCGATCTATTAATTGGAAAGGTTCATTACATTTCATCCGTGATCAATCGATACCGACAAAGGTTTCCCCAAATACTCAGTTCAAGACCGAGTCAACAAGCCGTGGGTATTACATAGTGGACCGCGAGGAGCGGGGCACTACAAGTGATCTCCAGACAGTGGTCACCTGCTATGTCATCGATGCCAACAAATCCTGCAATGTCTTGTTGGGATGTCCGTGGATACATGAGTACATTGTCGTGTCGTCCGCCCTCCACCAGTACATGAAATATGTAGCTGGTAACGTCATCGTCAGAACAGAGTTTGCGGATGGCGATCCCTTCAGAGGAATTGAGTCATACTTCACGGACGTTGATCTATACAAGAAGCTCTACTTGGATGATGATGCCAATGATGCTGATGACGAAGCAGAAGCCGAGGCAGAGGCCGAAGCAGTGACTGAAGAGCCATTAAGAGTACGGCTCAAAGGAAAACCTCTCCAGGTGTCAGCTCCTCTTGTGGCTAAGCTGCACGGAAAGGCTCCAACTCCCCTGGTCGTCAAACTCCTAGGCAGGGCTCAGGAGCCTATCAGAGTCAGACAACCACAAAGGTCCCTGGAAGCTTCCTGCAAGGACGTCAGCTCCACTGGTGGCCAAGATACGGCGAAAGGGTTTCACACCTCCTCCGAAGGCTGTTCTAGTTCTCATTGATGAAGGACTGGGGGATTATATATCTGCCTATACTGAGGCACCTTCACTAGATGATGTAATCACATAGGATAAAATTCCCTATTTTATCAATAAAAGGCTACCTTTGAACTACAATAATCTTCCACATTGGAATGCTATGTATGCTCTAGATAATGCCTTAGGATCGTTGCAAACACAAGTAACGACTGTCAATAACGTAAATTGTATCATCCCGTACCGAGGAGTCAGTTATATAGTTCAATCCAAGAAAGAGGACGAAAAACCTATCATCTTTCGCAAAGTGGAACGTCATCAAGACCTCCCTCCAGTCGAACCAGAGTCCGATAGTGGCAAAATGCAAATATACCGTTTTACAAATCAAGCAAAGTATCTCATCCAAAAGATAGGCTACGACTTTCATAGCGGTAGAGGCTTGAACTACGACAAAGGTCGACGCCTTCTCTTACGACTTCCTGTTCCAAAGGGGAACCCTTAAGAGTACTACCACCGTACTCGACGGGGGGTGGGCTACGTTACGCCTCTGACAACCCCAGAGAGTTCGAAAACTGAGACTGAGATTCATTCTCAATCGTCTGAAGCTTCCACTTGGGACTCTGACACCAGCATCGACCCAATCTTTAAGAATGTATTGTCGGCTAACATGACATCCGCACATCCTCTCGAAGAAGATGACGACGAAACATTGGAGTTCTTCGAAGAAGAACCCGGGGCTCAATGTCTAGGATCTCAATGGAAATCTCGCTTTGAATAACGGGAACCTCCCACCGAAGATGTAGTCGAACAAATCGACTTGGGGATGAATCCTTGCCCAAACCCATCTTCATCAGCAAAAGCCCGTCAGAAGATGATCGAGAATCCTTGGTACAACTTATCAAGAAATACATCGACATCTTTGCATGGAGCTATGAAGACATGCCAGGGTTGGGTCCACAAGTCGCAATGCATAGACTTAATATCTTACCTAATGCTAAGCCTGTCAACATCGATGCTTCTGCCCCAATATCATGGATGCCATTGAGAAAGAAGTGAAAAAACTCATAACAAGTGGGTTTATTTGCGAAGAACGACACCCTGATTGGGTGGCCAACATCGTTCCCGTTACTAAGAAGAAAAGATTCGGGTCTGCATAGACTTCTGAGACCTCAATTCTGCTTGTCCGAAGGATGAGTTTTTTCTTTCGATCACCGACGTAATGATTGACAACACATGTGGCTTTGAACGCATGTCCTTCATGGATGGGTATTCAGGCTATAATCAGATCAAGGTGTTCCCGGACGACGAAAAGCACACGTCGTTCAGAACTCCAAAGGGGGATTATTGTTATACAGTGATGCCCTTCAGATTAAAGAATGCATGTGCAACATACCAGCGAGCTATGAGCACCATCTTCTGAAAACATCTTCGTAAAATAGTCGAATGTTATATTGATGACATCGCTGTTAAAAGTCACTCTCGGGGCGACCACCTGCAGTATCTGAGGACAGTCTTCGATCTCATACGGGCACATCAACTCAAGATGAACCCAGCTAAATCCTTCCTCAGGGTTTCTAGCGGTAAAATCTTGGGTTTCATTATCACCGTTAAGGGCATCCACATTGACCCAGAAAAGACTAAGGCTATCCTTGACATGCGCCCTTCGAAGAATCTAAGAGAACTTCGAGGCCTATAGGGACGTCTCGCATATATCAGAAGATTTATTGCAAATCTTTCTGGACGATGCCAACTCTTCACCAAGCTTATGAAGAAGGAAGTTTCCTACATTGGGCCGAAGAATGCCAGAAGGCGCTTGACGACATCAAGGCTTACCTAACGAACCTGTAAGCCCACTTCTCGATTTTTTTAAAATTATTATTTGATTATGAATTACCATATGGCCATTTGGGATTATTTTTGGGACCCAGTATTTTATTTAGGTTCTAGAACCTCAAAAACTATTTTCTAATTTTTTTTGGATTTTATTGTTATTTTCTGGAATTAGTTTGATAATAAAATATAGGAAAAACCTATTTTCTAGGACTTCTGGAATTTATTGTGCTAGCCTAAGAGCAAATATTTTTTTTTGGGTTCATTACGCTATTTTATATTTTCTAGAATTTTTCTATAATTTTTGGGAGTATTTAAGTATTTATTTATTAAGGTTTATATATTTTTAAAGGCTTCCAATATTTATTATGAGGCTATTTGGAACTAATATGAGGGAAAGCATTTTATTTATATTCTAGAAGGTTAAATATATTTTCTATCATTTTCTAGAATTTTTTTGGAATTTTTAGAATTTTATTTGAGTTTATTTAGCTCTCAAATGATTTTTAAATTATTTTCTGAATTTAAATCAGCATTTATCCAGTTAGCAGGCCAATCAGCATCCAGTCAGCGCCCCCTAGCCCACCTGCCGGCGCCAGAATGAGTCAGCACCGCCTCTCTCTCTCCTATATATATGTTATTAATTCACGAAAACCTAGAAATTTTTGCCGCCCTTTTGAGAGAGTTCTAGTAGAGATCTCGACTTCCCGAGGCGATTGCCGTCAACCCCGACGTGATTTTTGTGTGCCGTTTTTTTGTTGGATTCGTCTCGAGGTAAACTATCTGAATATATAATTTATTTTTGTATATATTATTCTGAAATTTTTGGAAATTTCGTAGAGTGCTAGTTGTCCAAAATTTGACACGTTTCGGTGTTTTCGAGATTTCGGGAGAACCAGAAATCGAAATCACAATCCGTTTAAAGTTTCAGAAAGCTAACACAGAGGTCTACAACATATATGTTTTCCAGATTTTGTTCATCTAGTATTTTATTTATTCTGTAGAACTCAGAATTGATCGGTTGATCACTATTTTGGTCACGATTAGCCATAACGGCGGTATCTTTTGACCAAAGCGTGATTTTGCAGCACGGTTGATTCCAGCGCACTCATGGTGCTGAAATCTACCAAGGTAAACTTTCAAAATCTAGAGTTCACAACGTTTGACTAGATAGTCAACGGCACGCCTCGATTTGCGTGTCATAGTTTCCAAAAATTGGAAACATGACTTTGGATGGCCAAACTTGCATGTTTAGATTATATTTAGTAGGTTAAATGATGTTTTTAAGTAATTTATTCTAGAATTAATTATTATTAAATTAGTAACCCAACTAGTCACTATTCCATGAATTTAGAACTAGAATATTAGAATTGATTTCTGGTTTTCGTGCACGGTTCGTGGTGCGATATGTGTTATAGGTTGACAGCTTCTAAATTGGCAACTCCCTCATCCTCAACTTGTGACTACGGTTTGTGCAAGGATTCAGGCAAGTACAATATTGCATTATGTTTTAGTTCATTATAACGTTTTCTCTATCGTTTTCTTGTTTAATATCCCATTGAGACAATGCTTGATATTCCATGGACACACGATTGTGACACCATAGTTATTGTATCCTTCTTAGTGTAACATTAACCGTTATTGATTGTTAGAGAGTCGAGAGGAAAAATACTCGGTAAGTACGTGAACAAACCCAAATATTTTGATTGTGGATAGCTAAGTCATACACCCCACGTATGAGTTAGTCGTACCCTATTATTGTGGATAGCCATCATATGATGTGCCGTATTAGCCCAGCCGTTCACGTATTAAAAGGTATTTCACACACACATAGTTGTTCCTATTTTTTCTTTATCTAGCTCTAGTTCATATCTTTTGTTAGTTTATATCTTGTTAGAACATACATAGCTAGTTATATTCTGCTAGTTCATATCTTGATAGTTCATATCTTGATAGTTCATTTCCTGTTAGTTCATCTCTTGCTAGATCTTTATATACCCTTGTCATCAATGTTTCTCGTTGTTCTAACTTATTTTGGACTAACAACATTAATTGCAATATGGTTGTACTCTGCTCCTTTCCTGACTGGATCGTTGTTATAGGTGAGGTTGACGTGCCCACTCTTGCGCTATGGACCATACGAGGGGGAGATAGAGACTCGAAGGCCAAATCATAGAAGACTAGTTGGTTGTGTGGTAGTTTTCTATAATTGTAAAAGCTTATATTCTTCTTCAAATGTAAAACTCCTAAATTTTGTAAAGTTGATTTAGTTGTTATGAATGAGCAGTTAGCATTTATGAGCACTTTGTTTATTGCGGGCTAGACAGCGTACTACCGTCGATACTGCGGCGTAGGCTTGGCTTGGACACACACTCGTATCCCGAAAAGCGGGTGCGGATCATGACAAGTTTTTTTGGTAGCCCATGCAGGTCGTTTTCACAAAAGATTGCGAACATGTGGTAGTACTTAAGTTAATCGTACTATTACAAGCCTGTGACTAGTATGCTCATTCACAATTAGGATTTATTTGATTTTAGGAGAATGAATAGGACTAGGAGTCCCTTATTCAATTTGACCCTTGGATAGTTAAGGTTGCTAATTAGGCCATGTGATTTAGCCAATGATTTATTGAATTCTATGCCCTATTGGATTAATCGAGAAATTTTCTAGGAGAATATGTTATTTTGTTTTGACATGATGGTAGGATCAAAGGTGGGTAAACTATTCGCTTGGTAAGTTAGGTCTTCCTAGAATTCATGCTCTAATCCTGATAAATTGTTCAAATTTTCTTTTTTCCCTTGTAGATATTACCTTCATATCGTAAGGTCTGAATTAATTACTTATTTCCGTTTTGGCATATTTTTATAGTTTCTGCCTCTGTTATCCATATATGAATCTCGCGTTAATTGTTTTATTTAACTTTTCCTTCAACTATTTGAATAACCATGAGATAGTGATTAGAATGTTTATAATTCTCCTATCTTTAGATATTTTCTCCCAAACCAATCATTATAATTTCAAGACTTGAGACTTATAAAACAGATACCTATACTTTTCCTTGGAACTTGTTTGAAGTTCTAGAAACTCCTTGGAGATTCTTATGGATATAGTTGGAAGAATTTTTCGATGACTTACAATGGCAAGGCAGATGCGCACTGTCCCCTTTTATTTAAATTATTGATACTGCGGGTTCACGGCAGCCAGCAGCGCACTGGCGTGGCATGACCACTAAGTTAAAATAATTTCAAGTAAGCGTAGGTTGTCAAATATTACTAAAACTATATCCTAGTTGCATTATTCGATCGTTTGATTTATTATGTCAATATTGGATAGAGTTGATAGAGTGTTCGATACCATATTATATTTGAGTCATGATACCAAGGGGTTTACTGCAGCCAGATGTACACTGGCGGAGCATAAATTTTCGGTAAAGTGACTTCATGTATACATACGATTTTTGAATATTATAAAGACTACATCCTTTCGACATATGACTAATGATTTATTTCTTATTCTTTTCATTTATTTCTTGAACCTTTTTATTATCCTTTTATTTTTGGAATGTTATTTTGCTCCTAGCAATCTTTAAAACCTATTTGATTTTCTTCTGCTTGATTTCTAATCTTATCTAGATGTTGATTCTTAATCATATCCTCTGAAATTTCGAGGACAAAATTTTTCTAAGGTGGGTAGATTTGTAAGCCCACTTCCCGATTTTTTTTCAATTATTATTTGATTATGAATTACCATATGGCCATTTGGGGTTATTTTTTGGACCCAGTATTTTATTTAGGTTCTAGAACCTCAAAAACTATTTTCTAAATTTTTTTGGATTTTATTGGTATTTTCTGGAATTAGTTTGATAATAAAATATAGGAAAAACCTATTTTCTAGGACTTCTGGAATTTATTGTGCTAGCCTAAGAGCAAATATTGACCCCAAATATTTTTCTAGGGTTCATTACGCTATTTTATATTTTCTAGAATTTTTCTATAATTTTTGGGAGTATTTAAGTATTTATTTATTAAGGTTTATATATTTTTAAAGGCTTCCAATATTTATTATGAGGCTATTTGGAACTAATATGAGGGAAAGCATTTTATTTATATTCTAGAAGGTTAAATATATTTTCTATAATTTTCTATAATTTTCTGAAATTTTTAGAATTTTATTTGAGTTTATTTGGCTCTCAAATGATTTTTAAATTATTTTTTGAATTTAAATCAGCATTTACCCAGTCAGCAGGCCAATCAGCATCCAGTCAGCGCCCCCTGGCCCACCTGTCGGCGCCAGAATGAGTCAGCACTGCCTCACTCTCTCTTTTATATATATATGTTATTAATTCACGAAAACCTAGAAATTTCAGCTTCCTTTTTGAGAGAGAGTTCTAGGAGAGATCTCGACTTCCCAGGGCGATTGCCGTCAACTCCGACGTGATTTTTGCATGCCATTTTTTTGTTGGATTCATCTTGAGTAAACTTTCTGAATATATAATTTATTTTCGTATATATTATTCCAAAATTTTTGGAAAATTCGTAGAGTGCTAGTTGTCCAAAATTTGACACGTTTCGGTGTTTTCGAGATTCCGGGAGAACCAAAAATCGAAATCATAATCCGTTTAAAGTTTCGGAAAGCTAACACAGAGACGACATATATTTTTTCCAAAAATTATTTCGTTCATCTATTATTTTAGTTATTCTATTGAACTCAGAATTGATCGGTTGATCACCGTTTTGGTCACGATTAGCCATAACGGCGATATCTTTTGACCAAAGCGTGATTTTGCGGCACGGTTGATTCCAGCGCACTTATGGTGCTGAAATCTACCAAGTTGCACTTTCAAAATCTAGAGTTCACAGCGTTTGACTAGATAGTCAATGGCACACCTCGATTTACGTGCCATAGTTTCCAAAAATTGGAAACGTGACTTTGGATGGCCAAACTTGCATGCTTAGATTATATTTAGATTATTATTAGGTTAAATGATATTTTTAAGTAATTTATTCCAGAATTAATTATTATTAGATTAGTAACCCAACTAGCCACTATTCCATGAATTTAGAACTAGAACATTAGAATTGATTTATGGTTTTCGTGCACGGTTCGTGGTGCGATATGTGTTATAGGTTGACAGCCTCTAGATTGGCAACTCCCTCGTCCTCGACTTGTGACTACGGTTTGTGCAAGGATTCAGGCAAGTATAGTATTGCATTATGTTTTAGTTCATTATAACGTTTTCTCTATCGTTTTCTTGTTTGATATCCCATTGAGACATTGCTTGATATTCCGTGGACACACGATTGTGACACCATAGTTATTGTATCCTTCTTAGTGTAACATTGACCGTTATTGATTGTTAGAGTGTCCGGAGGAAAAATACTCGGTAAGTACGTGAACAAACCCAAATATTTTGATTGTGGATAGCTAAGTCATACACCCCACGTATGAGTTAGCCATACCCTATTATTGTGGATAGCCATCGTATGATGTGCCGTATTAGCCCAGTCGTTCACGTATTAAAAGGTATTTCACACACATATAGTTGTTCCTATTTTTCCTTTATCTAGCTCTAGTTCATATCTTGTTAGTACGTACCTTGCTAGTTACATTCTGCTAGTTCATATCTTGATAGTTCATATCCTGTTAGTTCATCTCTTGCTAGATCTTTATATACCCTTGTCATCATTGTTTCTCGTTGTTCTAACTTATTTTGGACTAACAACATTAATTGCAATATGGTTGTACTTTGCTCCTTTCCTGACTGGATCGTTGTTATAGGTGAGGTTGACGTGCCTACTCTTGCGCTATGGACCATACGAGGGGAGATAGAGACTCGAAGGCCAAACCATAGAAGACTAGTTAGTTGTGTGGTAGTTTTCTATAATTGTAAAAGCTTATATTCTTCTTTAAATGTAAAACTCCTAAATTTTGTAAAGTTGATTTAATTGTTATGAATGAGCAGTTAGCATTTATGAGCACTTTGTTTATTGCGGGCTAGACAGCGTACTACCGCCGATACTGTGACGTAGGCTGGGTTTGGACACGCACTCGTATCCCGAAAAGCGGATGCGGATCGTGACAGAACCCTCCAGTCTTGGTAGCGCCAGTAGTGGGTAAACCTTTTTTGCTCTACATCCGCGCAATAGATCATTTTCTCGGCGCCTTACTGGCTCAGAACAATGATATATGCAGGCCATGAACATGCCATTGACTACCTACGCAGGACGATGATTGTGGCCGAACACCGGTATAACCCAGTTGAGAAGGAGTGCCTAGCTTTGGTTTTCGCTATATAGAAGACTTGCCATTATGTGACGGGCCAGGCGATCCATGTCATCTCCAGGGTCCATCCACTCAGGGTCCTCATGACAAAGTTGGGAGCGTTGAACTTTTGATTAGCTACATAAGCAATACTGCTATCACCGTACGATATGGTATTTGTTCCACAAAAAGCTGTCAAGGGACAAATGCTAGCCGATTTCTTAGCCACACACCCAATACCGAAAACATCCAAACTCTATGAGGACATTCCGGATGAGGTATTGGATTCCAATATCGTCGAAGAGAACTCCGTCTGGCGGATGTTCTTCGACGGTGCCTCAAGAATAGGCCCTAAGGGTCAGATCGTTGCAAGAGTGGGGGTAGTCTTGGTTTCTCCAGACAACCTGGTCATCCAGCGTGCCTATTCCCTCATAAAGCCATGCTCCAACAATGTGGCGGAGTACAATGCTCTCATTATCGAACTCCAATTAGCAAGACAACTGGGGGTTGAATACCTCGGGTCCTATGGCGATTTGAAACTCGTCGTCAATCAGGTTCGAGGGCAGTACAAGGTCCGTCATGAAGACCTGCTTCCCTACAACAAAGCGGCCCTGGATATCATCTCTACATTCACCAGGTTCTTCATAAAACATGTGCCTTGGCTACGAAATCTAGAAGTCGATGCTCTGACAGGCCTTGCTACCTCCTTGGCTGCTCCTATCGTGTCTCAACACTTCATCACGGTGATTGGCCAGGAACTGGTGTGCCCAAAAAATATCTTATGCATGTGCCTAACTATGCTATGCAATCAGACACTAATGTGAACGTCAGGGACTGGTGATTTTCATTTATAGACTTTGCAGTCTATGGAATCCTCCCAGATGACCTGAAGGAAGCCGTGTCCGTCAAAAAATGCTCTCTTCGATTCTACTATGATACAACTACCAAAATGCTGTATCGTCGCTCATACGACGAGCTTCTCCTCTGGTGTTTATCAAATGAGGAGGCGATCGAAGCTCTCCGGGAAGCCCATGATGGCATCTGTGGAGCCCACCAACCCTGTTCTAAGCTACAAGATTGACTTTGATGCATGTGCTATTACTGGCCTACCATGATGGCAGACGCTGTTGAGTACGCTAAGAAATTTTGTGCCTGCCAATTGTACGTTGACTTCATCCATCGATCTTCATAGTTCTTACACCCTACAGTCGCCTCTTGGCCATTTGAATCCTGGGGTATGGACATAGTCGGACCAATTACCCATCCGTCATCTAGAGGACATCGCTTTATCTTGGTGATTACCGACTACTCTCTAAGTGGGCAGAAGAGTACCTCTATCAGAGGTAAAGAGCTCGAAGGTGATTAGCTTCATCAAGCATCACGTTATCTATTGCTTCAGGGTACCCCAGAGGATCATCCACAACAATGGTCTACAATTCATAAGCCATGCCTTCAATAGATTCTATAATAAGAATCGTATCTAAAACGTGGCATCAACTGCTTACAATTCGGCGACGAACGGATTGGCCAAAGCCTTCAACAAAATAATTGTCAAACTCCTCAAGAAAGTCCGGTCATCTAACAAATGCAACTGGGATGAGAAGTTAGGTGAATGCCTCTGGGCTTACAGTACGACGGTCCAAACTCCGACGGGTAATACCCTATTTTCTTTTGTGTACGGGAGCGAGGCAGTTCTTCCTCTCGAAATCTAGATTCCCTTGTTGTGAGTGCCCATTGTTGACCCAAACTGGATCGCAGTCAACCTAATCTTGATAATTAACAAGACAATATCTGTTATAATCCAACTTGACAGATCAAGCTCCCTCAAGCTCCAAAACAGAACGTCATCACATATCAGTTCAAGACAGACATCATCGACGATTGCTTCGACAGTGCTGCTGTTACTTGTACTCTGAGTCTGTATTTTACTTTTTATTGAGTCTAGGCTATTGTAAGTTGAGTCGCATTGAGTATCTCAACCCTAGACTTAATACCCAAGCTCTACCAAACAAACTCCAAAACCTGCCAAGCCCACTTGAACTTTTTGTCCCATAGGAGACAGAGTTCGGGCCGAACTCTGCCCCACACAGAGTTTGGGCCGAACTTTGCCCCTTAATCTTAGGACCTGATTTTTAGGGCTTGCTGGTTGCTAGTTGTCCAACGGCTAAATATTTGAGTATTTGGGACAGAGTTCTGGCCGAACTCTGCCTCTCTGAACTAGTATAAATAGGCCTTGATTTATCTCATTTTCAATCATCCAATCTTCTCATCTTCTCTTCTCATATAGCCTATACATTCAAGAGCTTATTCTTCTCATCTAACTAGCCACAAAACTTCCCAAGCCCCCAAGGTGCTCAATGCGAGTCAACTAGAAGTTTGTGTGCAAGAGTTTCAAAAGAAGTCACTTGGACAATTCCAAGTTTCGCCATCCGCGAATCTGTAAGAAGTTGGCGTGCTCTTCTGAGTAAAGGCACGTGGTTATATGCTATTTCACAAATAGTGTATTTCAATCCTGAGCTAGAGTTCTTAGGCCTGGACTAGTCCTCTACGAGGGAAACCAGGTTAAAAACTGCTATGTCTGCGTATGCTTCTCTGATCTCTATTTACATTCCGCACTTATACTCTGATTATTATTTCTGTTGGGTGGACTTGAATAGAGTTATTTTTTAATTGGCTATTATTGACACATACTCTATTCACCCTCCTCTAGAGTTGCCTACACGTACTTCAATTGGTATCAGAGCTCTATTCTCTTATATTGGATTAACATCCTAAGAGCTGATCCACGCAACCACACAACCTACCTTTTCCAACTATAGTGAGGGACAGTCCACAAATAGGCCACCCCTATTTAACGGAACTAACTACACCTATTGGAAAACTAGGATGAGTTTTATCTTAAGTCTCTAGACTTTGATCTGTGGACCATCATCACGGATGGTTATAAAAAGCCTGCCAGAATAGCTGTCGAGGGAACGCTTGTTGAAAAACCCCACGACAAATATTCCGACCAGGAAAAGAAACAGGTAAGTCTAGGTGCTAGGGCTATTAATGCTCTCTTCTGTCAATAGACAGGACTAAATTCAACAGGATCTCTACATGCTCCACCTCACACAAAGTATGGAGGCTTCTGGAGGTGACTCATGAAGGAACCACACATGTTAAAGAATCAAAGATCAGTCGTCTGACACAAGAATATGAGGCATTCAAAATGAAGCCAAATGAGACGATTACTCAGATGTTCACCAGATTCCTCGACATCGTCAACCCTCTATCCTCCCTTGGCAAAGTATATTCCAATCATGAGAAGATACGCAAAGTGCTAAGAGGATTGTCGAAGATCTGGAACCCCAAGGTCATAGCAATTATCGAAGGAAATGATCTTACGGCTATGTCACTAGAAACTCTGACGGGTAAGCTGATGACGCATGAGCTCGACCTTAAAGATTTTGAAAAAACTGCTCCAAAAGAAAAAGAAATTGCCTTGAGAGATCATCGCCGAAGAACCATTTCAGAGGAAACAAATGACGACGATTCTGAAGGTGACGATCAAGCACTTATGGTTCGAAATTTCAAGAAGTTCCTACGCTTCAACCGAAGGAAGAAGGAATAAAAAGGCGATGAGGAAGAACCCACCTGCTTCGGATGCAAGAAGATGGGACAAGTCAGAAAAGATTGTCCTGTAGTAAAGAAAGGAAGCAGATACGAAAAGTCGTACAAGAAGCCAACCTCAAGGAAGTATGACAATACTAGCATCTGGCACGAAAGCATGGCCAATGATTCAGACGAAGAAGAAGACTCTTCGCAAGACACGACAAACGTCTGCCTAATGGCAACTTCAGATAAGGTAAATGATTCTTTTGACGACTTTTCTTTTGATGAACTAGGTGATGCCTTTAGTGATCTACTTGAAGACCACAAAAAGGTTATTAACAAATATAAACATGCTAAGGATAAAATCATGGCTCATGAAGCCGAGATCCATAGACTTTCATGCTTATTAGAAAATATTAGAAACACTACACCCATGGAAATACTGAGGAGGTATCTAAGCTTAAATTAAGCTTACACGATGTCGAATCTCTTATTGAGAAGCAAACACATGATATTACTGCTTTAAATAAAGAACTTGCTGAAGAGAAAAATAAGTACAAGATTGCTACTGGTAGAATAAATGGTCTTACTGCTAAATGTGATGAGTTGCATGCTGCCTCTAAGAAATTAGATATTAGACTGGGTAAACAGATTCAACCTCAAACTCAGTCTCATAATCACAACACTTACACTAAACACTAGACGGCTCAACACAAGAGAGCACTTCATTGCAAGAACACTCATCCACACACCACACAAAAACATGCCTTTATGTACACCTACTCCCATGCAGCATGTAAAACTCACACACGTAGTTATCATCATCCTGCTGCTACACGTAATAATTATCATCATCCTGTTAACATACACAGTTATTATCATCATCCTACTACTTCACGTAGTTATCATCATCCTACACCGACATATAGACATCACTATCATCCTGCACCCAATACCAATATGCATGCTACATGTACTTAATGTGGTTTATATGGACACATATCACCACAATGTAGAATTAGAAAATTAGTTGATATTAATCTATATGCATGGGTACCGAAGACTAACTTTTCAGGACCCACAAGAATCTGGGTACCAAAGGTCACATCTACTCATGGTGTAGGTGGACTTTCCTTCTCAAACTAGAAGCAAATGGATTCTCGATAGTGGGTGCTCGCGACATATGACTAGAGATGCTAATCTATTCGCAACATTATCGATGAAAAGGGAAGGATATGTATCCTTCGGCAACAATCTGAAAGGCTATATCATAGGTAATGGTACAATTGGTTATCCTTCTTCTCCCATTATTAAGGATGTCTATTTAGTGACCGAGTTAAAGCATAACCTACTCAGCATTAGTCATCTTGTTGATCATGGATATGATATTAACTTCGGTAAAACTAAATGCTTTATCTATGATAGATCATCTGGAAACATCGCTTTCGAAGGGATAAGAGAAGATAACATATATTTTTCTATCTATCTAGAGATACTAATAGTGCAAGTAGATGCCTTTACGCCCACAAAGATGAAAGGTTATTATGGCATCAGCATCTTGGTCATGCTAACATGGACACCATATCGAGACTATCTACCAAGAAGCTAGTAAGAGGATTGCCTGAAATCACATTCAAAAAGGACACGGTATGTGCCGAATGTGAAAAGAATAAGGCTACCAAATATTCTTTTAAATCCATCAACACTGTAAGTACCACTCGACCGTTGCAATTACTCCATATAGATTTATTTAGTCCTAGTAGAGTAGCCAGTCTTGGCGGGAAACTCTATGCATTCATTATTGTTGATGACTTTTCAAGATTCACTTGGGTTTTCTTTCTTGCAAATAAAAGTGATACCATTTCAGTTTTCAAAGTTTTTGCTAAAAAGGTCCAAAACGAAAAAGGCTACATGATTACTCGTATCCAAAGTGATCATGGTAGCGAATTTGAAAATTCTGTTTTTAAAAAATTTTGTGATTTAAATGGCTTTAATCATGAGTTTTCTTGTCCTAGAACTCCTCAACAAAATGGTGTTGTGGAGCGAAAGAATAGGACTCTTGGCGATATGGCTAGAGTCATGCTGAATCAATTTCTCTTTCGAAATATTTTCGGGCAGAAGCTGTCAGCACAGCGTGCCATATTTTGAATAGGGTTTTGATTCGACCTATTTTGAAGAAAACATCCAATGAGCTTTGGTTTGGTAGAACTCCAAATGTTTCTTATTTTTGAGTATTTGGCTGTCGCTGGTTTATCCTAAATACCAAAGACAACTTAGGCAAGTTTGATGCCAAAGCTGACGAAGGTATTCTTCTTGGTTATGCTGCCAAGAGTGGGATATAGAGTGTTCAATAAACGCTCCATGATTGTTGAAGAATCAACTAACGTAACTTTTGATGAGGATAATAATACAGCTATCATTCCCGATGATGATGAACCATCAACTTCCACTCTTGTGGATACACCACCTGAAACCAGTTCTCTGGAGAGCTTACCAAAGAAGTTCCAATTCAAACCTTCATATCCAGAAAACTTGGTAATAGGTGAGGTATCGAAAGGTGTAACTACTCGATCTTCTTTAAGAGATTCTATTGCTAGTACTGCTTTTATTTCTCAAATTAAACCTAAAATATTTTAAAAGCTTTTAAAGATGAATTTTGGATATCTGCAATGCAAGAAGAACTCACCCAATTCGAACAAAATCAGGTTTGGAAACTTGTTCCTAGACCTGCTGATCATTCAATCATTGGTACCAAATGGGTTTTTCGTTACAAAGTTAATGAGGACGGTTCGGTCACTCGCAACAAGGCTCGTCTCGTAGCTCAAGGATACAACCAAGAGGAGGGTATCGACTACGATGAGATGTATGCTCCTGTTGCACGACTTGAATCTATTCGGATGCTTTGCGCCTTTGCAAATTTCCAAAACTTTAAACTTTTTCAAATGGATGTGAAAAGTGCTTTTCTAAATGGTTTTATTAAAGAAGAGGTTTTGTCAAGCAACCCCCTGGTTTTGAAAATCACAAATTTCTCGAGCATGTTTTTAAACTTAAGAAAGCTCTTTATGGCCTCAAACAAGCTCCTCGAGCTTGGTATGAACGCCTTAGTACTTTCTTACTTGATAAAGGTTTTTCAAAAGGGAAAATTGACACTACACTTTTTATAAAATCCCTTGATGACACTGTTTTGTTAGTACAAATCTATGTAGATGATATCATATTTGGGTCTACTAGTGAGGGTCTATACAAAGATTTTGCCAAGTGTATGCAGAACGAATTTGAGATGAGCATGATGGGGGAGCTCAACTACTTCCTTGGACTGCAAATCAAACAATACTCGCAAGACGTCTTCATCAGTCAGTCGAAGTATACAAAGGACATGCTGAAAAAGTTCGAGCTTGACAACATCAAACCTATCAGCCCTCGATGGCTACTACAAGAAAGCTGTAACCTGATGAAAGCGGCAAACCGGTCGCAACGTAAGTATCGAGGTATGATTAGTAGTCTATCGTATTTAACTGCTAGTCGTCCCGATATTATGTTTAATGTTTGCTTATGTGCTTGATATCAAGCTAATCCTAAAGAATCACACATGACCGCTGTTAATCGTATCTTTAGATATCTTAAAGGAACGATTACGGTAGGCTTGTGGTATCCTAAAACCACTTCCTTTGACTTAATCAGATATTCCGATGCTTGATTTTGCGGGATGCAAAGTCGACCGTAAGAGTACCAGCGACACGTGTCATTTGTTAGGAAAGGCTTTAGTATCATGGTTTAGCAAGAAGCAGAATTCTGTCGCACTATCCACAATAGAAGCTGAGTATATCGCAGCTGGTCGTTGTTGTGCACAGATTCTGTGGACGAAGCAAACTGTTGAAGACTATAACTTATTATTCAAGCACATACCTATTTTTTGTGATAACACTAGTGCAATAAATTTGACCAAGAACCTAGTATGTCACTCACGCACAAAGCATATAGAGATTAGACATCATTTCTTGCGTGATCATCAACAACACGACACTATTAACTTAGAATTCATTGACACTGAACATCAACTAGCAGATTTCTTTACAAAACCACTAGCCGAAGAGCGCTTCAATTTTCTTCGTCGAGAGTTAGAAATTTTGGATGAAACTGTCGTAAAATAAGTTGTACCTGCATAAATAACGGTTATAACGTATATCATGGTAACATTGCTTTGGGTACAAGCCGAAAGGGCCCTTCTGGCAACAAGGCGTAAAAGCCTAAGCGACATGGTGCACTAGTCTTCGGACTACCGCTAGCTGGGATCTGGCCCCTATAGCTAACCTAAAGCAGTTTCACTGTGATGATCACCGTTTTAAACAATATTTATTATATGGCTACACTATTATTATGGCTTGTAACATTCAATATTTTAAATTCTTATCAAAACTTTCATATTTTTAAAACCTTTTCTGTTCTGGAGCCAGAGCCACAGAACTCGGGCCGAACTCTGTGTGCTTGCTTCCAGAACCCCCAGCTGCTCCTGGCCATCCAATTTTTTGATCTGACAGCCACGATTTAACCCGACCTGCTGGCCCTAATGCTCATATACCCGAATTCTCTCTCTCACACACATCACTTTTCTCTTCTTCTACCTCCCTCAAAACCCTTGCTCCTCAAACCTTAACCCTAGAAAACTCAAATCTTAGGGCTATCTTTCCCCAAACTCAAGATTTAGGGGGTTTTGGTGGATCTCTTCCATCTCCAACTACTTTTGTGAGGTATAACTCCTATTTTTTTCATCTCTTTCAAATTCATCTTTTCATTATCAATGGCTCCAAAGTTATTTGGTAGAGGAAAGAGGTTGAGAAGTGAGGGAGCATCTTCATCTAAACCTCTTCCTAGTCATCCTTTGTTTAATCCACCACCTCCACCAAATCCCATCACCTACAATGAGCAAATTTTTGTCTCATTGGATGCATCCAATGAGTGGTACACGGACTTTCGCTCACGTAGTGTGTTCCCGGGCCATCCGATAAACTTCACAATATTTTCGGCATATGACACACTTTTCACGATTTATGCCTAGATGAACTCATCACAACTTCATCTCCTGTCTATCTCAATGCCATACAGATGTTTTACTGTAATTTAACTCATAACGACACTAGGACTTATTCCCGTGTCGCCGGCATTGACATATCTTTTGACGATTTCGAACTTGTCGATTACCTTGACCTCCCAGAACCCAACACTTGGGAAAAACATGTTGATGCCCGACAGTTCAATTTCCCGGTGATACCACTCTTGAGGGTTTCAAGGATGTGTTGTGTTCTCCTATCGCAAGCTTCGAGCCAAATAAACAACTATTTTATGAACTCCATCGGATCATCTTTTCTTGATCTTGTCCAAAGCGGGATCCACCGATGAAGTCACTATATTAAAATATCGGCTCTATATCATCTTCACTTTTGTCTTCTGTTCAACTTCCCTCGCATGATGATGGACTGGATGATTCGTGCGAGACCGAAACCAAAATCCTTGGTTTATGCCATGTACCTTCCAAAAAAATTTCGTGCCTTCCACATCCCTTTTGATGTTAGTTCCTACCTGCTCCTGCCTCTCTGTCCAAGTCACATGGACTATGTTGTTGCCGCATCCTCTGACTCTGATGCTCCTGATGCACCTGAGCCCGAGCCTCTGCTACTATTCCATCCATGCGATGTTGCGCGATCGCTTCCGTTTGGAAGACGACCGTTGGACCAGTTGCACTACCGCACCACCCTTCAGATGAGTACTATCAGCAACTCGCTGCACGACCTCCAGTACACCCTGGCCACCCATCCTACTATGTCGTTCCCTATCGTACGGGACCCTTCTCGCGAAGGTTAGTATTGAGGACATGGGTCAGGCAGTTTCTGGACCCGGACGCGGCATTTGTTGACCCTCGTTGCTGCCAGCGAACTTCAGACTCTGCTGGTCCATCCCATGCTCCATGATAGTCGTAGTTTATTACCTACTGATGCTGCTGATGTTAGGCTGTAATTTCCTTTTGCTTTATGTAGTAGTTTTAAAACTTTGAGTTGTAGTATTTCTATTTCCTTCATGCATTATATTTCTTTCAAAACTATGCACTTTGGTCAGTATTGAGGTATAAAACTGCTATTACTTTCTCTCTTTATGGTTATGGTTCCTAGTTGTGTGATTGCATGTATTCACTTTGTCTATTTTTATGGGGGAGCCATTATTCATTTTGCTAATGACAAAGGGGAGAATATGATATTTGCTTTGGGAATACTTGATATGTGTTTTGAGCTTCTATATATATTATGTTGTGTTTGCTTGGATTAGACGGGGGAGCCGACATGTTCATCTAGGGGAGCTATTACCTTTATTCCATGTGTCCAGGTATGAATGTTGCGACATACAAATATCATGTTTTTGTCAATTATCAAAATGGGGGAGATTGTTGACCTAAACTGGATCGCAGTCAACCTAATCTTGATAATTAACAAGAAATATCTGTTATAATCCAACTTGACACATCAAGCTCCATCAAGCTCCAAAACAGAACGTCATCACATATCAATTCAAGACAGACATCATCGACA